>JAWWUD010000052.1:0-600000 GCA_033964015.1 Scolanthus callimorphus
GGTCTCAGTGCAGCTCTTAGTTAATACGGTCCTGATCTTTCTAATATTGTAGAGATGAAAAATGCTGCTGAGCAGACCTATTAATATGGTGGTCCATAGATAAATGAAATCAACCAGACTCCAAGGTTTTTAACAGGGAGTTGGGAGTGATTTTAGCGGCACCTACGTTCACATGAGTGAGATTGACTTTATCAAGCTGCGTGCCGCGTTCCAATAGAAGGAACTCATTTTGCTCTCATTTAAGAGAAGCCTGTTATGCTGCATCCAGCACTTAATTGCCTCAATAGATTTTTCCATGGCATCAAGAGCATCCGCCTGACCGGTCTCTTCTGCCGGACTGAACGTAAATATAAATTGCGTATCGTCCGCGTAACAGTGGACTGATGGTAGATACGCCTTAGCCGTGTCAAGAAGAGAGCTCGCATAGATAGTAAAAAGGAGCGCCCTAGGCAGGAACCTGGGGGACACCGCAGCTCACTCGAATCTCTTCGACTCACATCCCCTTACCGACACCCGTTCGCACGCCCTGAGAGGTAGGACTGAAAACCATTGAAGTGCGGTGCTTCAAACCCACCTGCTGAGCGCCGCCAATAAGATTGTAATGGTCGACTGTGTCGAAGGCAGCACTCAGATCAAGTAAGTACGAGAAGGGTCACAGGCTGCTTGTTCATATTGAGGAGGATGTCGTTTTTAACCTTTAATAAGGCAGTTTCCGTACTATGGTTTTGTCGATAGGACGATTGTGGCAATTGGTACAAGTTGTTAATGACCATATGGTTGTAAGTTTGATTAATACTGCTTTTTCTGTCAGTTTAGATATAAACATTAAGTTACTGACAGGTCGAAAATTCTTAACAAAATGTCCAAACCTAGCTTTTTTAGCAGAGGTAGTACCAAAGCTTCTTTCCAATCGTCCGGAAAATGGGCAGTTTGTAAGGAGCAGTTAATTATTTTAGTGATTATCGGAAGGAGGGAATCACATTGGCTGACCAGACGGGAAGGCATTGGATCGAGTGTGCAAGACTTCAGTGACGATTTTCGAATGAGTGTTTTGACATCCTCGTCCGTCAAGGTCTCGAAGTTGGTGAAAGACGGAGCAGGGCCTGCATCAAGGGAAGAAGTACCGACAGGTTGACAATGGACAAGTAGATGTTGATACTTGTCCATCATCTTTGCTTGAATCATTTCAATTTTTTCAACAAAGTACTTTCCTAAATCATTTGCAAAAATAGAAGCATCAAGATTAGGGGCACCATCACCCTGCGCATGATTGAATAAGCGCTTGCTTTCTTGAAATAGCTTCTTTGGTCACTGCGTTCTCCTCGATTAGTTGGTGTAAAAGTCGCGCCTCGCTTTATTCATGAGATTATGAAAGTATTGCGCTTTTTCTTGAAATCAGCTAAGTCTGAATCAGCTTTGAACGTCTCCATTTCTTTTCAGCGATCCTCCTTTCCCCTTTTCGCGTTACGGATCTCATCAGAGTACCAAGGCACTCTCGGTCGTGCAAAAATGGTTTGGTGTTAAGTGGTGCATGTTTGTCTATGGCAGCTTGTAATGGGTATGGTAGGAAGTAACAAGCTCTAACAAATCATCAGGCGGATTCTGACAAAATCCGAGCTGGCCAGCTCATCGTCCAGAGATTCCATATCAACAGCTTTGTACTTTCTGTAAGATACCGTTCTAGAGCTTATAGGGGTTTGGATGATGAGGAGACCAAAACCGACGCATGGTCTGAAACATATCGGTCACCTCTCTGGGCTTAGACCGTATAATCTGGTCAGTCTGGCGTGTGATAGCAAGGTCTAAAGTGTGCCCCTGTATGTGGGTGGGTCCAACAACATGCTGTTGAAGACTAAACACTCCAAAACATCAAGAAATTAACGGCATCCCTGTCACCCTGGACATCAACGTGAAAATTAAAATCCCCAACCACACTAGTTGTTCTTTGCATAAGACAATGTTCTCTAGATAATCACTGAACTCGGAACAGAAGGTGCTAGTGGGAATTCGATGGGCATCCGAGTCAGACTGTGGGCGATATATTATCAAAAACTCGAAGTCATGTGATTGGGCCGATTTAACAGTCCATTCGGAAACTCAAATGACACCTTAGCCCCTGCACTAACTTTGTTCACTGGGTTAAAGAATCCCTGAACATCAACGCTGTACCACCTCCTAGGCGACCACACGTCCGTGATCTAACAGGTGATACCCATCAGGGCAAAGCTGAGATCTAATAACATCATCATTAGGGCTAGCCAAGTCTCTGTGATCGCACTAAGTCAACTTTGCTCTCACAGACGTAATCAAAGATGACAGCCGACTTATTTCGAACAGAGCGAGGGTTGTAAACACAGTGTCAGAGATGCACCTGCGTTGTTATCGAAGGCAGCCGATCAACAGAGATAAGATTCGATGGATTTGCTTTGGCTGGCCTGTAGGGCGCGTCCTCGACCGTGATACAATAGTGCTTATGGCATTATTGTATCAACTGATTGATGGAGAGTGACGGCGGAGTGGGTACCCTGTGGGAACGTGTTAATGATTTCTTTTGTGGTATTACGTCTGAGTTTACTCCGTTTGTCAGTGGTGGATGTATAAAGTGTTCTGTTGAGGAGATACCCGATGATCTGTTCGCAACGCCGGTGGAAGCAGAGGGAGCTCTACGTGCTGTTAAGATCAGGAAGGCCCCTGGGCCGGACGGTGTTCCTAATGAAGTACTTAAAGAGTTTTCATTTGAGCTGGGCCTGTAGTATGCGAGATCTATAACGCGTCCCTTCGGGAAGGTTATCTTCCTCCACTTCTAAAACGTGCAAATGTGCGTCCACTCCCTAAACAAAAACCTGTGAGAACAGTAGAAAATGACATAAGACCAGCTTCTTTAACGAGCCAGCTAGCGAAGCTAATGGAGTGGGTATGACCTCAGTGAGAATTCTCCCTAAGGTGTTGGATAAGCTAGATTGGAAACAATTCGCTGTTGCTGGGAAATCTACCATTCAAGCTATTGTTTACTTATTGCATATCGCTCTTGAAGCCCTTGACAAGGGCAATTGCTCTGTTAGGCTGTTTATTTTACGGATTTTCGTAAGGGCTTCGATAATATAGACCACCATGTATTATTAAGGAAATTAGGTTATGGCTTGCATGGTTGTTTAGTTAGATGGATTGCCGCCTTCCTGCATTCCAGGTCTCAATGCACGTCCTTGTCAGGCACATCATCATCAGTCCGCAACCTTAATGGAGGTATTCCTCAATGAACCAAATTGGGCCAATACTCTTCGCAATCACGGGTGGATGACCTTGTTAGGTCGTGGGGCCCAAGAGCCAAATTTGTTGACGATTTGACAGTTTTAGAGATCGTACCGCGCAACTCTCCGTCAGTAATGAGATACATCGCTAATGATATCCAGCTCTTCGCTGCTCAGAACAACATGCAGTTGAATCCAAGCAAATGTAAGCTAATGACAGTTAGCTTCCTTAAGTATGACAGCTGTGTGTGGCAGCCCATTTCTCTCAGTGGTACGGAAATTGAAGAAGTGGTGTCCTTTAAACTCCTTGGAGTTTATTTGTCGTTGGACTTAACTTGGTCCACACATTGTGAGTTCATACTTAAGAAAGCTAACAGGAGATTATACGCGGTTAGGAAACTGAAGGCTAGCGGTGTGGCTGTCAAGGATATTGTAGATGTCTATTGTTCCCTGGTGAGGTCTGTACTAGAGTATGGCTGTGTGGTGTTTGCACACATGCCTCAATACCTCGCAATGCATTGGAAAGAACTCAAAGGAGAGCGTTGGCTATCATTTTCCCTGGTGTTAGGTACGAGGATGCTTGTGCGCAAGCTAGTTTACTCACGCTTGAAGCTCGTCGCTTAGACGCTTGTCGCAGGTTCGTGGGCGCGCTCCAGCAGGGAAGCCCTGTTGCGCAGCTTTTAAACGCTAGCCCCGTATCTGACACCAGGTACAATCTTAGGCACCCCCCTAAACACAAGCCCAAATTTAATACAGACCGATTTGGTCAGTTTGTCACTGTGCGATTTTCAGAATTTATTCGTGATGTAAAGAGGTTGAAATAAACAGATCATTCATTCATTCATTCATCAATAAAATTTGTATCAAAAAACGGCAGTCTTGCCGATAAAAACGTAGTATAAAGTGATATTAGTGATTTGGGATGATTAAATACAAATTTAAAACTGTATCTACCAATTTTAAAATTCAAATAGTCGTGAGATAGTGTGGACACAGAAAGCCAGGCTTCCGAGTAATATGCCCAAATTGCACTCGCCTGTGGCTTGTGCAATTGTGACGCTTTTTGAAAAACCCACTCGTGCAAATAAATTCCAAATCGAACTCGAAGTCATACGATTTCCTTTACAAAGGGCCCGAATCGAGATTTCAAAAATACCTAGGCATCCCACGCGGATTCGTAAAAAGACAGGACTTTCTTGATAAGCGGCGGCAAGTCGACACTTGTTTATTGTGAAGTGTTCCGTAATATGCAGAGCCGTAGCGCTCTTAGGGGCCGGGGGGCCCGTGCCCTCCAGTTTTTTTCCCAAAACAATCCTTAAAACTCCCGATTTTGCACCCTGTATATCAAAGTTCCCCCAAACGTGAGGTAATTTCACACGCAGGCCTCTAAATTTTCGGCGCCCTTTGCGCGCAAAAGACTCTCCCCTTTCATTTTTTTTTTCTATGCCGTGCCCCCCCCCCCCCCCCCCCCCCAGTTTTTGGAGGCTTGCTACGGCCCTGGTATGCTGGTGCTTACCTTGGTGATATACCAAACAGTTTCTGGGATCTGAGAAAGAGTGAGATAGCTTCGCTGATTATGGCGGCGATAGTTCTCTGTTTTGAACGTGAGATACTTATTGCAGTTGCTTCCACAAAAATAAGCGCTCCTGGTGTAACTGAAAAAAAAAACGAATATCGAAATGAAAGGATATCCGAAGCAACGCTACCACTGTTGTGTCGAAAAGGCTTGCTTTCGTGACGGCGATGACAGGTTGTAATAGGCCTTTTGCAACAGATGGTCACGTGACTCGGTCACCTTTAAAATGAGCAGCTTCACCCAAATAATGTTCAGAAATGGAAAGAGCATATTGAGTTTACTAAAATGGCAGAGTTTCAGCTCTGTACGATGTATACGCGAAGAGGGAGAGCAAAACGAAACTGCTTATTTTACAAGGATTTGTATGATTGGATTGCAAGCCTAAAAAGCAAGTTTTATTTTTGTTCCCATTCTTTGAGTTTGCATTGTAGCGGGCTCAAATTTTGGCTTTTAACTAAAATCAGTATGCTCTTTTCATTTCTGAGCATTATTTGGTTGAAGCTGCTCATTTTAAGGGTGACCGGGTCACGTGACCATCTGTTGCAAAAGGCCTATTACTTCAAACAGGCTATATAATGTCATACGTTATGAATCCATTATAAGATATATAGTCTCTCCTTGAAGAATGCAAACTGATCAACCGTCGCTGCTAATCCCTGCCCCGGCCTCCAGGTCGCTTCGGACCGCTGTTACAAATACTGCAAATTCAAATTTAGCGACGGTTGATCAGTTTGAAATTCTTCACAGAGAAAATGGCCGCTGTAAGAAGTACTTTACCGATTTCAGCGATGCTTGTTGGTATCAGTAACGAATCTTTGGAATGTAAGTACATCATCGGAGAGCACTTCTAGGCCGATTGTTTGGCGATCGAACTGATTTTTGTGAAAATAATCGTGTTCGAATGAGGGTTGTTTTGGGTGATTTTTCCCGGTTCGAGTGCTCCCTTGCTATTTATTGTTTATAGAAAGGTGAGGTTAACTGATTTTTGCCAAACTCTACAGGGGCAATGAAGACAAATATATCCCTAACTGCAGGTGATTTTAAAAAAGTATGAGCTTGGGTTCCCTGTGGTCTCACATGGTTATTAAATTTCACATGGTTTCTGTTTCACACTGACCTGCTACTTTCTTTAATTGCCACTCGAGAGGTTTGAACTCCCTTAAGCCACGAAGGAGTTGTAGGTGGCCTGGAAAGAGAAGGCACAACTTCAAGAAAAATCGCAGCGTGAAAAGGATTTGCAGAGGAGGCTTTCCGAGTGCGAAAAATGCCTGCTCTGAGAGCCCACCGTGCTAAAGGGATCAACCAATTGAATACAGACCACAAGATATCAAAGCTCAGCTGCTTATTTTACCTTTCAAAACAACCAGGATTTCAGGATATGCTGTGTTTCTCAACTTTTAGCGGAGCTCCTTAGCGGCCGAAGGCCGCAGAGCGGAGCACCATAGGTATCGCAGGAATAATACAATAGCTCAAAGTCCGTGTCAGGTATAACGATCGACTTCGTTTTTCATGGTTCAGCGGTATTCTCATTTGGGTATCGCTGGCGCGTCCGTGTCTGCGCGCCCTCACACAGGTAAACCCATCCTCGCGCGCCAGGGGAGGTGAGCCTAGGGGAGGTGAGGGAAGGACCCTGGCGCGCGAGGATGAGGTAAACCAAGACCCCAACACAGAAAAATATGTAACCGGGAGCTCCGCTTTTAGCCAGTGGCTAAATCTATATATTACATAGCCTGCGCCTGGCAGTTTTGTGGGGTTTTAGCTACGACGACGCAATGGTAGAGGCAGGCCTACAATAGCTCCGTTAGTCGAACACCATCAGGAGCTCTGTAAGTCTCTTTTTGATAACATTCCTCTATACAAAAATGCTATAGGGTTTCTTTAGGGTTTCTTTAGGGTTTCTTTAGGGTTCTTTAGGGTTTCTTTAGGGCTTCTTTAGGGTTTCTTTAGGGTTTCTGTAGGGTTTCTCCAGGGTTTCTGTTGCATTTCTGTATGGAGGAACGCCCGCAATACATCCACAGGATATCGCCCACAGTGGCTGCAGAACGCCAGCAAGACGCCGATAGAATTCTCATCGGAGGGACATGAATGACAACGGGGTAACCACGGGGTAACCATAGAATAACACTCCTCCTCACAGAATATCCCTCCCCCTCTCCTCAAGGAGCCCTTTCAGTAGAACACTTTACGGAGGGACATTTATGACTTTGGGGTATCCAAAGGATAAAATCGGGGTAACCAAAGGCTAACATAGACTAACTAGACTAAAATAGTCTAACATAGCCTAACATAGACTAGCATAGTCTAACATAGACTATCATTAGTCTAACATAGACTAGCATAGTCTAACATACCCTTAACATCGACTAGTATAGCCTCACATAGGTCTAGTCTAACATAGAACATAGCCTAACATAGGTCTTGTCTAACATATACTAAACATAGACTAGCATAGACTAGTTAACGGCCCGCTGCGGCCGCAAGACGATTGCAACAACGTCCGTCGCAGCGACCGCAAAACTAACTTTTAAAGCTGCTTTTTACTTGTCTTTATGTCTATGTCTATGTCTTGAATCATTGTCGTTTTTGTCGAATGCACTTGGTTGGACTGGGTCGAGTCGCGCGCGGGCTAGTGTGGGTATTTTAGCGTGGTTACCAAGTCAAAATCAATGTTAGACTGAGACCAAGAACTTGAGTCTCTGTGATTCCTGCAAGTTTTTATTCAAAATTTCAGTTTTCTTTTGCTACATTTACCGAAATTCTTATCAAAAGAGGAGGTAAATGATTCCAAATATGGTTTTGGCCGTGAGGTGTTGAAAAACGACACTTTTTGGTTGGATATTGTTTCATGCGTTTTTGGGGCGGGGGTGCTCGTCGTACCTTTTAGGGTTTAAAATCTGGTACCTCTGGTACCTTTTAGGGGATAAAAATCGAAAACGTGTAAGTTTTTTCCAGATAGGTACCTGATAGAGGTCCGTTCTAGCAAATCAAGCACATCATACTTGTTGGGAGCCTGAATTTCAGACGTTTTTTCCATCGTAAAAAATACGGGAGTGAATTACGAAGGAAAACACGTCTTGCAGGTAATTTTTAGGGGTCAAAATCAACTAAGCGACACCATGTTTGGTAAGAGACAGGTCATTATTTAAGTCGGAGGGGGGGGGAGGGAGGAGAAAATGGGGGGCCCTGATTTTTTTAAGCGAACACAAGGGGGGTCTTGAAAGGCGAAAATGGCAGGTAAGGGGGGTCTTGAGAAACAATTATTTTGTCTATATCAGTAAAAAGTCTAAAAAAAATTCGGCTCGCGCTACGCGCTCGCCATCTACTCAATCTTAACACTCCTCATCATTGGAAGAGACCCAGATACTGCCTTCAGAAAAGAGGGGAGGTTTTAGTGACTTGCCATGATAGCCATTGTAGGAGACCTTATGTTAGGCTTGGAAATGGGATTGGAGTCACTGGGATTTGGCCAATAGAACTAGAAATGGGTCAATTTGCTTTTAACTGAACCAACAATGAAATATCAATGTCTGTAAAGAGTGGCTTTAAAAATCTGTGAACTGCTTTTAAAATTTTGCCCTACGACTGCAATACAAACACTCTGTACAAATGTCTAAAAGTCACTTTTTAACGCTGGGATTTTGAAAACTTTGACTGGGAAAACTTCAGGACTGGGATCTTGCGAAATTTTTGCACTGAGAAATGGGATTGGACCCCCTTCAGAATATGATTGAATCATTTTGACTGACATGGATGGGAAGGGGGGTCCTGAAATGTTTCAATCTATCAGAGGGGGGCTCCCGAAAACAATCAATGCTATCAGGTGGGGTTCTTGAAATTTTTTTGGATCACAGGTACTTTCTCCTCCACCCCCCTCTCCGACATAAATAATGACCGGTCCCTAACTTTAGGGGTAAAATCGAAAGTTCCCGACGAGCACCCCCGCCCCAAAAATATGGGAGTCTCCTTCCACTCCCCCCGGGCCTACAGCAGGCAGTTGAAATGGTGGAACATATACACGTTCTTATTTTTTCACCTTCTATTTTTCAACGTTTGTAGTAAAAGGTTCACGAAATAATTTCTGGAATACATCGCTCCATGATTATATTCATATATTTTTTTCGATTCGAGTAAAGACAAAAAAGAGAAGGCAATGATATGTTGGTATTTAAAATCATTGATGTTCAAAACGATACACTAGTTTAGGATTGAATATAATAGTATAGACACTGGAAAAATAATTTCTATAAGCTTACATATTTTCGCTGCAATCTGTTGATAAATAACTTCTCAGGAAAGTTACCGTGCAGTTTAATTTCCAAGGCGAAGCACAGAGATCCTATTAAGGCATTAAATGCCTTAGGATCTCTGTGCTTCGCCTTGGAAATAAAACTGCACGGTAGCTTTACTGAGAAGTTATTTATCAACAGATTACATCGAAAAAATGTCCTAGAAAGGGCAAAACTCGAAAATCAAACTGCCAATACCGACTTATTCCATCATTGTCATAAAGGAGTAGGCGAGATCAATTTCTTTCTTCACAGGTCTTCACGCTCCATGTTCTAATGATGTTTCTAGTGAAGCAATTCAGCCTCAGAAAAGAGGTCCAATTTATCTGGAGAAGTATTTGCATTGAAACGGGAATGAAGCACTAAGACTAGGCAACGTCAGTGTGGCATTGAATACAATGACAACTATTGGAAAACTGATTATTTACCTTCCGATCTCCTCTCTGCTTGTCAACTTGTTGCTCAAGTGACACCGAAAAATGTTCGCTTGTTGCTTATCACCAATTCTGTGATTGGCAGAATTTCCGACGCCCGACTTTTTGTGACAATTTTGCCAAGTCGGATTCAAGATGACAGCCACTCGATTTTCGACGGTTTGGGGGTTTTGTTGCCCTTTCCGGATATTTTCCAGAGATTTTATGTTCTATTAAACTCGTTTTACATCTGTAAAACTCGCTTTCAAATTTTGCCGCGAGTGTCTGAATCCGCTGACCCGCTGTGACTGTGGTCGTGGATTTCGAGACTATTTTCGAGTGGTACAGATAGCACGTATCCCGAAGGTCTTTATGGAAAGTTTTTTAGAGGAACCTGAATATTTCAGGTCCCCAGAAGCACGTGGAATAGTGTACCTTCAAAATGGTGGCTAAATTAATCTGAACGAACAGTTTCAAAGAAGATTTTGGCCGGCGAAGTTCATGGATTTTTCGTACTTTAGCGAGGAACCAAAGGGTTATTTCTCTGTCGACTTTTTTCAGCTCTAAAAAGGTAAGACGAAATTTCATGTTTGGGCAAGCATTTGTGTTTTATTACCTTCCTGGATAGATGAAAATGCAAATGTGATACGAACATTTTTTCCACAACCAAAATATTGTTTCTGCGGACCGATTATAAACTATACATGATCATCTCCGATCGTGAATTCTCATACAATCCTCTGTAGATGTTTTGCGTTCTCGGGTACTAGTTTTAGATTTCCGAGAAACGCGAATTTGCTTTCGCTTGGCCGCCATCTTGGATTTGTGACAAAACGTGAGAAATCGGGTGGGAGGGGGGTTTCTCGACCTAAAACTACCCTCCAACGCCCGCGAGCAGGCTAGGCCCGACCGAAAAGCAGGAATTTTCCCCAAAACTTACAGATACTCGAGAAACATCGTTCTCTTGGTCTCCATTTTTATTTTACTCCCCGCCGAGGGGCAATGCACGAAGTAGGGGGTGGGTATCCTTTTATCGTCTCCAAATATAATAGGGCTCCGCCGCTCTGCATCGGGCTTCGCTAAGGGCCAATTAGGCTCCTACTTTAGTACTAAAAATGTCGTCAGAAGTTGGCATTGGAAGGGATTTAGTGAGAGATTTAGTAAGATTTCGCAAGTTTCATTCCGCAGATAAAGACCTAAAAAACAGTGTTGAACTCGGAGACTTAAGATGGTGTCAAGCAAAGTGCAAAATCCGGATCCTTTCGACTTCAATCATCCTGAGCTGTGGGAGAAGTGGATAAGAAAGTTTAACAGGTACCGCTACGCTACTGATCTGCACAAGAAAAGCCAGGAAATGCAGGTAGACTTGATGGGTGACTCAGCTGATGATGTGCTTACAACCTTGGTGTTTGCGAACGAAGCTGATAAGCTAAACTATGACAAAGTCAAAGAGAATTTGATAAATGCTTTACCGTCAGGCGTATGTGATTTACGAACGAGCAAAATTCAACCAGCGTGAGGAAGAATAAAGCGAAACGGTTGAGATTTTCATTACTTCGTTGTAATTGTTTAGCTGAGCACTTGAGAGATGAAATGATTAGAGACAGAATGAAGTGGCCGTGAAAGATTGCAAAGCTTAGCAAGAAATGCAACTGGAACCGGAATTAACCCTAGATAAAGCTGTAAAAATGGTTCGCGAAAGTGAGAGCGTTAAGAAACAACAAATCACCATAGGAACTGACATAAATGATGCTATCACCCCGCTAGAAACAAGAAACCACGCCACAGAAGCGTAAGAATAATTTCCACACTAAAGAAAATTAGCTGTAAGCCAAACCTACTAAGCAGAAATCTTGTCAGCGATGTGGAGATCCACCACACCAAAAGAAAGATTAAGCGGCGCAAGTAGTTTGTCAATAATTGCTCTGTGCGAATATGTGGGGACTTTGTTTATAAGTTAAACCATGCTGTTCAAAGGGAAGTTAATTCACCCTATGCCAACCACTGAAGAAACGCTCGCAAAGCTAGGCGTAAAGGTTGTAGCCAAACTTGATACCATTTCAAGATTTCGGCAGAGAAAGCTAAGTGAGAATTCCAAATTACTGACTACATTCATTAGTCCATGAGGTAGATTTTGTCATCGCAGGTTCTTTTTTGGAATTTCTTCCGCTCCTGAACATATCCAGAAAGCGATGGTGAGAGTGTTAGATGGCCCACCAGATCAGGTGTGTCAAGTTGATGACATCCTAGGTTTTGGCGCTACCCAGTGCGAGCATGATGAGAGATTAATGGCAGTCCTAGAGAGGCTTAGAGAGAGAGCCAATATAACACTTAACCCATAGTAAGAAGCGTGTGTTTTCCCAAGAGCGAGTGGAGTTCCTAGAATTGTTTTAGTATCAACCCACGAGCATACTACCTTCGACTGCTTTAATTGGTTTGAGAATTTCACGGTAGCCTGTCCGCTACTCGCTATCTATTAGAGTGGTTTTCATAAACCCGTGGAATAAGCGGCATTTATCACTTAATACACTCCAATTTCTTTGTTTTCATTTGTGCTGGCTCAGACTACTACACACTTTGACACTTTGCCTTTAACACATGTTTATGAAAATTACCCTACCTGATAGAAAGTGCGTACGAAACCAATCAGATTGCAGGATTCGCGACAGTATTGGTATATATATCTATTATACGACTGTGACGTCATTTTACCATATAAGGTCAAAATTGAGTGCAGATATGGAGCCGTATTACATGGCAAAAGCCGTATTACACGTTTGAAAGCCGTATTACACTGTAGGAAACCGGTTACGAACCGGTATTGCGCGCGCACTTGAATGGCTTCCCGATAACGGTGCTAGTCAAATCTCGTACGTTTTCTAGTAAATCTTGAAGAGAAAAGAGAAAAATTCTTTGTCGTATAATAAATAACTCATTAGATGTTTTTTCATGTAATACTGGCGGTCATTTTACTCATTGCTCGCATTTTTCCTCACCCCTGCGGAGCTCGTAAAAATACGTCCGCAACTCGTAAAATATCCGCCCGTATTACATGAAAAAAGCATGTTTGTACCAACTATCTTTAGATGTACACAGACGAGTTTACTAAAATGGTTTCCCAATCTTACCCGTTATCTGTCACATGCCAGATGATTGGATTTCCATCTTTCTTGATTACGATGCGCTTGCCATCATACTGAAGCATCGAATCACACCACTCCTTTTCAGTGCGTCGGTGACATCTATGTTTATACACAATGACAAAATGCCTGCCATTGAAAGGACGGAGTCGCCATTTGCAACGATGTTTTAATGTACTTAATACAACAGCAGGAGGCTTCTCTACTTCTACATTCATAGGTTTTCCGCCAATAAAACTGGAGATACACTTTTCCCCGGGATATTCATCTGTGAAAACTACTTTTTCATCTCCGAGCATTGCGTTTTGTAGGTAATCCACCGCAATTTTGTGGTGTTTATCACCGACATCAAAATATGGAAGAAGCTTACTGGGCTGATTATTCAAATCTTTGAGCTTCAAATCATGCAAGAACGTGAACAATTTCTGTCAAGAAAGCGCTGGAGATACACATATCCCCCTCTAATTTCTTTCTTCGTTTCCGGGATCAATGCCATCATGGAGTAAACAATCGTGTTCTTAATCGTGTATACACGGAAATAAAGACCGACATAGTCCATGCATTTCTCGGCGTCACTTTCGTCGTTTTTCTTCACAAGCTTTGTGATTTCGTCAGCAAGTTTACCCAATAGTTTAATCCCTCGGTAGACAGGTACATTACAAATCAGTAAGTTTAGCTGGTCTGCGGACATTGTGGCCTTTTCGTTTCCAACACCATCTACGAACGCTTTAGATGCATCGAGATCCATAATTGCTCCTTCCGCCTCGTTTTTAATGAATTGATCCCTGTATTTAGCGAATGCTTGGTCTATTTGTTCTTTTACAATATCGCCAACGGATTTTTGATCATTAGAATTTCCAAAAAGGCCAAGTATTCCCGACGCTAACGTCGTTATCACACTGATGCCTTGGCCTACTGGTCCTCCAAAGGTTTGTGCCAAAGTGGTCACCAACTTCAGTCCTGCCTGGATCGCTTCAATGGGTTGTTCTCCGCGTCTTTGAACCCTTCCATGCTACTCACGCATGCGGATAATGCAGTTATCCTAGCTTGCCTTTCGGTAAATGGCATTTTCTTCCAGGTCTTCCATTTCGGCAGATATTTCTCCAAGGCCTTCTTCGTTCTCCCTTTGGATTCTTCACGGAAATTGCGCAGGTGTTCCTTTGCCTGTTGTACCTTTGCCGTGGCACCTACCAGGAAATCAAAACAATAGACGATATGAGTTCTATTGTTTATCATCTTACTTACGTTCTACAGACAATCAGAGATCTAATGTCCTAATATTGTACGGTATCGGTCTTTACTGTCCTGGTGCGACAACAACATGGCCAGTTCATCTAAGACTGTAGCATTAGTGGTTAATCAAAGAGATATGTGAGCTTAAAAGCTCATTCGTCAAAAAGCCCTGCAAAGGACATGCTTCAAGGGGTATTCAAACCACTTCAGCGTTATTTAAATAACTTGGGGGACCTGTGACCTACGTTACAAGAGACTCGCATTTGCCAAAATACCGTTTTCCTCCTGGGTGTCTTAAAACGCCAGGAGTGCGTTTCGGAAAAGTGGTTGCAGGCTATTGAAACGCCGAGCATTACCTTAGCTTTTGCCCTCATGCATTTGCCTAAGAACTCGTTCTTACAAATGTGTGGTTCCAGACCCTCCCCCCCCCCCCCCCCCCACGAAAGGGGGGTTCACCTGTTTGTGAGCCCCCCACCCCTCTGGAATTTCCGCACATTGAAATGTTACCCCCCACCCCCCTCTGGAAATTTCGATGTCGGGAAAAACGTCGAAATCGACTGAGTATGGAGTATAATTGCAAAAGCGCGTTCCGAATAGTTGTAACAATATTTTCTAGTCATGCTTTAGGCACTTACTAATTGCGAACAGTGCAAAATATATAGCTTTCAACCTTTCAAAATTTGAAGTTTAAGAGTGTTGCTATTTGGGTAAATATTGCGCTCTTGGCAAAAAGATGAAACTGGGCAAGACGCCACGTTAATACGCATTTTTTGAATTTCATGTGTACAACAAACACCAATGCACAAACCGCTTTTTAGACGGAAAGTCGATAAATATATTAGTGAAAATGTAACCTGGACTGGTCTTGATTTACAAAAAAAAAATAACAGTAAAAATAGATTGCAAACTTATTAGAATAAAGCAAGGATTAATTAAATGGTGCGCAAATTTCAGGGAAGCCCTTCAGTTGTTATAATTCCCTTGGGAGACATGATCGTGGAAAATGTCACGCTTGATTGGTTTCTGAACGTTGCGGTGCCTAGCTGTCTTGCGACGCGTTAGTTCATGTTTTAGCAAGCGAAAAATTAATTCTTTGATATTCTAGACTATTGACAAGGAAATAAATTTCTGTAATACTTGGGCTTTAAGACAATAAAGCCCAATCACAGTTTCTTTAGGTGCAAATAACTAGTTTTCTCGAACGAGTATACGTCCCTTCGACGAATTTTGCGCGGAGGATAGACAACGAATGCTTCTTTAATAGCAGTTTCGCTTCAGAGAAAAGAGAGATTTTTAAATGTCAAAACACAGAAGTTAATTTTACTACATTAAATGTGATTAATTTATTGTAGAAAGCGTGAACGTCTTTTTACCGAAAAACAAACATTCACGCAAAACTGAGCGCGTTTCCGACTCGGTACGAGAAGAACGAGAAATTCGGTTTGCAAACCATCTGGAATTTTCTTTATCTCCTTTGACCCCCCAACCCCTCTCGAATTTCCTAGGCCTGATTGGCTATTGTCACAGAAGACTATTTCTAAGCCATCATAACAAACTCATCCAATCACAACAGCTCATTCGCATGTATGAGATAAAAAGTATCAATTTGTTTTAGTAAAACTGAATAAAACGATTAGCATAATTAATTAAATATGATCTGGAACTCGGAACGAAAAAAAAAAACGATATTAAACTAATTTTTCCCGATCATGCGACAGTCACGTGACCGCGCCCTGGCGAAACTCTGGCGAAAGTTTGGTTCGCGCTATAGTGCCAAACTATAGGGTAAGGGTTGTAATTCTAGGGTTTAAAATGTATCTAGGGTTATGGTAAAGCTGCTTAGGTTGGCTTAAAAGTTAGGGCTTGTGCTAGTTAAGGGTTAGACAGGTCACGTGATATGTATTCTTTGGCAACGTGCTCTGTTCTAGCATTGTAGTTTCTAAATGAACACCCCCTCAAATTGGCCATCACGACAACTCGGCCTTCAACCTAGATAATCAACCAGGATCTAGTATCCTCCCCCGTGATTCTTGATTTTAGTGTTTATTTTCAGTTCAAATGCTGAAGATGTGCTGTTAAACCAAAGAAGTATTCATCCGAGTGGTTTAAAAATAAAACTAGACGCATAACTGCGTGCACTCGGCACTGGAAAAATCGTGTCCCTTCCATAGTATGTGAAATATCTGTAAATGGACCATTTACATACTATGTAATCGAATTCCATAGTATGGAAATGAATTTACAGAGATTTTCCAAAGACCCCTTTGTTGCTAAATGTCTGTAAAAGATATTTCTTGCGAAAATATGCCCAGAGCGATAATACAATCCCTTGAAAAAAAAAGAAACTTTATTTGGTACGGACAAAAGTTTAGTGAGACGGAAAATAAAGTATTTTAGCCTGTTTGTCTTGATTGCGAGGTTCAGTGTCAATCATAATGCCATCGGATCAATCTTACACACACCAGAGACCACAGTAAAATAGCCCGATCGGGCTTCTAATAGTAAGTAAACAAAGTAGGTGCTTCTATATTTTTGGATAGCTCATCCTATAGAAAGCAGTTTTTATAGCAATGAGTGTGTATTAGTATGGTGATCATGAGTTCTGTTCTGTGAAGCAACTTCTGACGGTCAAAAAAAGCGAGGTGATGCAATCCTCTGTTGTTCTTACGTTAAAGCCTCACTACCCTTCTTTATATAAACGACTAGAAGCCCAGTAAAGCAAAATGAGGATTTGAGCATCAAAATCTAGGGATTGATGGACAAATATTAAGGAGCCAGATGGCTGAAACACTAAGCACAATGTCTGTATGGGGGGGCGGGGTCCGCATGTTGGTAGTCAGTTAAAATTTCATTAATTTGTAATTTGTCGGTAGTCAGTTAAAATTTCGGTAGTCGGTACATTTAAGTCAATAATTAAAAAGTAGCAAAATTGAAAATTAAAAATCTTCTTAGTTACTCTCAGGTTCTACGATTAGAGTCTCTTTTAAGATTTGCACTTTTTCTGAGCAGTAAGAGCTGCAAATCAGTTAATAGTCATTTTCGCGCGCTCTGATTGGTTCCTGAAGTAGTAGATATCCAACATTAGTACAATTTTTCCAGCAAAGATAGGGATTCGAGCGCGCTGATTGGCGAATAATTTTAATTTATTCAGCAATATTTTCTAGATATATTTACTGGCAGCAAGGAAGTGTGAGAGATTTTCTCTGGTTATCCTTTGTCCGTGTTTTATGTTTGTTTCTGCCATCGAATATAAATTATTTTAGTATATCTCAATGATAAAAATATATTTAAAAAATGTCCTAGCCTTTTCAGCACTCGTTTCTGCAGCTCTCAGTCACACAATGATCAGCTACACGGGAGCCCCCCCCCCCCCCCCCCAAAAAAAAAAAAAAAGTCAGCCCCTAACTTGCATCAATACTTGCATCTCGTTTGGCTACCTCAGCGCAAGTGAACAAAAGTCTGTGCAAGTGACAACTTGCATCGACTTGTGTGAATTTGCGTTTCGTTTGGCCAGGGCTTTATATAGAAGCGCGCGTGTAGTAAATAGTCAAGTTAGCAAGAATATCAGTTAGGATTTATGTTTGTTGACGATGGAAATGAAGAGTCATAAAATCATAAAATCAATCATAAAATGTCGGTAGTCAGTAAATATTTTTTGTCGGTAGTCAGTAACTTTTTTCCCGTTTTGTCGGTAGTCGGTTATTTTTTAGGCCGTTTGTCGCTAGTCGGTTAACCCCATCCAGACCCTGTAGGCACAGAGGTCTAAACCACAAGAGCTTTCTTAACGCTCCTTTCATATTGCAGCGGCTTCATTGGCTCACCAGCCCACGTGACAGCGCTCCGTGCGTCCGAAAGCAGGAAAAAAAAAAAAAACAACCAGAGCCGCCCGATTTATGACTCGGGTTTCCGCAAGAAGCCCGAGTAAGGAGCCGATATTCTGCAAAGCAGATTTTTTTAAAGAGAAAAAGGCTGAACATAAGATAAGGCTACAATCCATAGCTACTTGCCACTAAGCGCTTGTCGCAGTTCCTCCTCCGTCTCCGGCTCTTCCGCTATTGGGGGTAGAGTAAGTCTAGGGGGCTTGGACGGGCGATGATTTGGTTGTTTGGCTCTTGTCTGAAAGGAATAAAGCAAACAGGATCCTATACTAGGAGCGAACAAGAAAACTGTGTATAGAGATATCCCGAGGTATTTTTAGGTCGGATTGTTATAGCATTGCTCTCATGCTGCCACATATCAAGATAGTTCCCTTGAAAAAGTGGTCGACATTCTCCAACTTCCTTATAAGGAAATATCTGCATACCATATTTGGAATCCCAGTAAGTTTTTCACTATTTCTATTGGCTTAGAAAGCTTAAAACTCAATCAAAAGTCAAATATACTTGAGGAAAGATGACATGTACATTTTCCACTGTGTTGTTCATGGTCAAGAGCCTGGCAACAAGGTAGACAAGATACCACAGGAAGCCAGGTCAATCTCTAGAAAGGCGACACTGCTATCTTGATATCTGACCTCCGCGAGAATGACATGGCAGAAACAGAAAACGAGAGATTAATCGCGAAAGGCAGAAAGTATGACATCTGTAAAAATAACAATTGTCTCAGGATGAGGAAGAGAGACGAATATCACTGTGGCGGGTTGTACGTTTTGCTGGGGCGGTATACACGTGACGAGAACAAACTTCGTTTCAACGCGACAATTTTAATGACATCAAACAGATATCGAACGAAAATCGGTGAAACCTGAAGTGTAAATTACAAATAGTATGTTTACAATCATTTCTCCTGCCTCCGATTCACAAATGAAAATGAAAAACACTTACACTTTGGTCTCTTGCAAACTACAAACAACCGCTCGTACATGGGGGCCGCCATTACTCTCCCCTGAATTACCGCTGACCGCTTTGTTCGATCGCGCGATTCACAATTAGTTTCCGGTTCCGGTACACCGAGAGGGGGGAGTGTCGCTGCGATCGCGACACTGCAATAACTACTTATAAATTGTAACGAATGTCAATGTCAATAAACGACTTGAACCTACGACTTATTAGAGTCCAATTTCTTTCTTGAACTCGTCCTCTACTTGATCAGCATTGTAGTCCACGGGTACCAATAACGCAAGACGATGCACGCTCCGGGAGACGGTGATGTCTCTTGCGCCAGTGTACGTCCTTACACTTTCACCGACCTTGTAGCATTTGTACCTGACAGTCACCTGCCGGACCTTGCCATCATTGCCTTTAAACACTTCCTTGACCTCAGCAAGACGATTTTCGCCACGCAGGGTGTTCCTGTCGGCGACGATAACGATATCTCCTGGTAAGAGGTTACGGTGGGTGGTGTTCCACTTCTTTTGCACTACCAATGTCGGGGCGTAAAGTTCCGTCCACTTCCTCCAGAACTCGTCGGTGATGGCTTGAACAAGTCGATATCTCGTGGATGTTGGTAATCCGGTGGGTTGCCATCCTAATGGGTTGACAGCTGTTGCACGACCCAAGAGTAGACTGTTGGGCGTCAGGACGTTCACATCAGAGTCAGCACTTGGTAGATTACCGATGGCTCGCTCGTTCAACAGATTGGAAATTTCGCTTCACAGCGTCTGAAACTCTGGGACTGATAAACGCTGATTATGCACTCCAAAATGGACTGCTCGCTTCGCACTCTTCACGAGCGCCTCCACCACTCCTTGATTCCAGGGGCTGTTTGCAGGGCCGAACACCCAAGTCAGACCTTTATCTGCAGCATCCTTCTGTAGCACACTTCTGTCTATACTCTGCAAAGCCTCCTTCAGCTCACGATCTGCTCCGACCAGCTGCGAGCCGGGACTATAGATCGTTTTAGGCCAACCACGAACGCTAGCAAATCTGCTTAGAGCCATCAAGAACGAGCTTGTGTCATATCCATGAACTGCCTCTATGCGTACTGCTGTCGCCCTCCGTCGCGGCTTGGATCTCGCCAACTCTGACTCCTTCATAAACCTTGAATCGAGTGCTGGTCTTGTTAAGCATTTTTAGCACCGTCTCCGAGTCAACTATCTGCATAACATTCTCGAATTCGAGCCGCATCTCCTTCTCGATGACCTTGCGGCCTCTCTTGGACATTACCGCTGCATTGAGCTCCATTTGGGGAGTAGAGAGCTTGGTTACAGGGGCGATACGACACTTTGCCATGATGAGTCGGCAAGAGTAGCCTCCATCTTGTAGCCGCCATCGGACGTAAGCAGCGAATCCATATGCAGAGTCACTCCCGTCGCCGAGGATGACCAGCCAAGGCTTTCCCTCGGCTTCAGGTGGGCGGACGCATCGTTCTAGTTCCAGATTCTCCAGCTGGAACATGTTGCTGAAGAAATCTGACCATTTGCCTCGCAGGTCGTCTGGAAGTTGATCATCCCATCCGATGTTTCGCATCCATGTCTCTCTCATCAGCACTTTCCCAATCAGCGTGAATGAACTAACAAATCCTAAGGGGTCGTATATCTTCATCACCTGTACCAGAACCATTCTCTTGGTTAGAACAATGGGAAGTGACTTTGGTACTTCCGACTTAATCAGGTCAGGCTCAACATGCACTCCCTTCTTCTTCTTGCTGAAGTTCAGACTGACCTGATAGACTATGGCATCCTTGACGGGTTGCCATCCTACTCCGAGAACACGTAGATCTCCCTCGTTCCCTTTAAGCATACATCGGGACTTACTTGGCGAAGAATCACCGTCCTACTTCACGTGGAGGCCAGGAGGCCTTCGCCTTGTCGCGCGCAATGCTCTCCGCTGAGTTGCCAGCACTTTGAACCCTCCTTTATCCAGCATCGCCTCTGCTTCTCTAGCAGTAATCAACGCGTCACTCTTGGTGGGAAACGAATCGATCAAATTATCAACATAGCTTGACTTCTTGAGGAGTTGTGCAGCGGCTGCACTGTCGTCTTGAAAACGGTCTGCCGTCTTGTAAATGGCCTCTGTGCTGATAGCCGGTGCAGGAGAGTCGTCCATGTTAACCCGTTCCATGACATATACATCAGGCTCTTGATCTATTTTCATGTCTCGCCATAAAAATCTATGGCAGTGCTGCTCTAGAGGTTTCAGCAGAACGGAATTGAAAATCTTCTTGATGTCTCCCACTAGCGCGACGTGCTCTTCTCTCCATCGTAGCAATATTACAAGAAGATTGTTCATGTAACAGTCAGGATCCTTCGCAAGGCAGGAATTCAGAGACACTCCATGACTAACTTGACTGGAATTGAACACGATCCTCACGGGTGTGGATTGGGATCGAGGATTACTGACTGCCAGATGAGATATGTAAAACGTTGTCCCAGTCCAGTCTTCCTTCTCTGACAGCTTGCGAGCAACTCCACGGTCCACCATGTCTTCCATTTGTCTCTGATATGTGTCCGACCACTGCTCATCCTTAAGAAGGGTGTGCTCAGTTTTTCTTGAGTGTTGCGAGTACAACATTGCAGTTGTCCGGTAAAGTTTCTGGATCCGTTGTCCATGGGTAACTTGTTATCCATCGTTGCTTGCCCTCGACATACTCAAGGTTTTCACGAATCATCTGTAACTCCTGTTCTTCCTTGAAGGAGTATGTATGCCCGACAGTAGGGCACTTACCGCAACGACAGCCACCGCACGGGCGTGGTTTCAGTCCCTAACTCTTCTCCACGAATGAATGCGTTGCACATGTTCATTTCCTTGTCGACTCGAGCGACGTGCACTCCGACCGTTGCTCCACTAGCTTCTTTGTTGATCATATCAGTCTCAATTGTACACATGTGCACACACGGTTGGAACTCTTCATGATCATCTAAGCAAATATGGTGTGTTTCAGACTTGACTCTGCATTCATGGATAGTCTTGACAAGGTTAGAGTCATGCACAGTTTCTTCCTTTAAGTCGGGGTGTGTACCTTGAAGACAGATTCCAAGCTCTCCATACATGATGCATAAATTGTCTCCACTTCGTGCCTCTTCCTTCTTCGGGTGTAATCCAAAATAATCACATCCCAGCTACAGATCGACACAAGTAGACTTTCTCTGTAGTGACTCTGGTTCAAAGTCCGGGAACAGCTCAGCAACAGTTGTGATATCTAGTTGACTAACGGGACCAGTAATTATGTCCATGCAATACGCTAGAATTCTGACTCTCTTCCCTGTAACAGTTCGTAAAAACAGTTCGTAGAGTACAATGTCGTAGGTTTTCTCGATGCCACCCATGGTGGTCACATCAAGCGTATAACTCTCCAGCTTCTCTGCTTTGACTCTTTGAGCTGCTCGGTGAGTAATGTATGTGGTATCAGAACCACTATCACAAAACACAGTTAGGTTCTTGTTAACACCGCAAACTTCGGCTTGCTGAATAGGATACAGCGCCAAATAGTTTCTCTGTGACACGTGACTCGCTCCCTCTACATGGGACTGACTATCAGACTTCTTGACTGAAGTGCACAACAAAACATGGTGTTTATCACTTCCGCACTTGTTACAGAGTTTCTCACTTGTACACTTATTCCTCTGGTGGTCACCGAAGCATTTGAAACGCGTTAACTTGCTTTAAGAGTTCAAGTTTCCCTTGCTTGCCAGAGATCGATAACTTCTGAAACTCCTTACAGGTTTCTGTTGTGTGCTTAACAGTTTCTCTACGGTGAGCGGGAAATGCACACTTGAAGTACTTCTTGCCAGACTTGGGAGGGCCTGTGCTGTCACTTTGGTGGGTGTGGCCCTTGCCACGCCCTGTACCTTTACCAGTCTCCAATGGACTCTTTGGTTGCTGTTTTTCTGCCAATCGTGAAACAGTCTCCCTTTCCTTTTCCAAGAACTCCATAAAATGAGAAAAAAGGTGAACCTTTTCTTCCACCGACAATTACTGATACTTTCTAATCCATTGTATTTTGGAGTGTGGAGATAATAACTCACTTACAAAGTCCACATCCCTCATGGTGAGGATGTCCACCCTCTTCAACTCCTCGAGTTGCGCATACGCACATTCTACTCGATCCACTAGATGCACTAGTCCCTTGTAATCCTCATCCTTGACCGGTGTCAGCTTTAAGATATCATCGAGTGCTGTCTGTACACTGGCACTAGTGTCATCATAGTAAGCCTCAAGCTTTTCCACATAATATCATAAGCTTCAGGCTTGGTGACATACACGGATTTGATTCTTTCTAAAGCTTCACCCTTAACAGATCTCTTTAATTCGCTCGCCAGTGCAGCTTGGTTAGTGTAGGCATTTTCTGCTAACTGCTTCCACACAGTTCTAAACTCGGGTAAGTCCTTTCTTTGTCCGGGAGTTGGGAGCGATATCTTCTTTAATTGTATTTTAGAGTTCAAGGATGTACTTGTTCCTGAAGAAATGTTATGTCGAAGGGACCAGTAATTATCTTGTGCTGGACGACGAGGAGTCTCATAAGAACCAGGAATAGTTGTCCACCGGGTATCTGTTGGGTAGCCTGTGGTGACTAGAGCTGGAGTGGTCACGCAATAGGGACTGGTTGCAAAAGTGTAATTACTACACTGATTCTGAGTGGACTGTATAGGGATAGGGGTTCCTGGGAAGCCAGCATTTGACCATGCAGCATTTGGGGTTCCTGTAGTGGTACCAAACGAGCGTTCCCAAGGATTACTCTCAGGAATTATTGGGTTCCCTGTGATGGGCCAATTGTACAGAGAAGCTAATGGGGTTCCTGTGGTAGGAACACTCTGGCGAACTGGTAGGTTCCCTGTGGTTGGGAAACTGTACTGAGAAACTGATGGGGGTCCTGAGGTAGGGACAATCTGAGGGAAAGATGGATTCCCTGTGGCTGGGGTACTGTACAGAGAAGCAGGTGGGGGTCCTGTGGTGACCCCGATCTGAGGGGCTGGTGGGTTCCCTGTATCTGGGAGATTGGACTGAGAAACTGATGGGATTCCTGTGGCAAAAACACACTGTGGGACTGATGGGTTTCCTGTGGTGGGAGTGCCTGATTGTCATACTACTGGGTTGGCAGCCAAAGCGCCTCTATTAGCAAGATACTTATGAACAGACTTATTGACTTCTCTGCTCAGGTTGCTCACTAGCTTCTGCATGTTATGCACTTCATCCTCGAGACTTTTTTCCTCAGTTCCCCCGACCAAACCAGCTTAGAAATATTGTCCCACATTTCATTGATAATCTGTCTAACTCACTTTTATCTTGTTGTAATAAATGTATATCCACAAGTTCCCTGTTGAGGTCCCATTCGATTCCTTCAGCAAGCTCCTTTATCTTGATGAATGATCTAGAAAGAGCAGCTTTCAAAGAAAAAACTTGGATTTCTTTTATCCTTTGCTTTCTAATTCCAATTAGAAAATTATCTTTTGGCATCCTCGTAGACTTGTCTAACAGCAGATACATACTCTTTTAGTGCCCATTCCATTGACCACTCAATTTTCCACAAACTCCTCCGAAGATACGGTATCCTCAAAGTCCTCATTTATTTTAAAAAAATCGGTCAAAAGCATCATCTAACTCAAGGAACAAACCATCCAAGGCATCCAGTTCAACTTCGCGGCTCAAAGCACCTTTGAGCCGCCTTGCAGCGGTCGTCACCTCTTGTTTAGCCTTGCTTCGTAAGTTCTTGACTTCTAAAAACGCTTCCATATCTCCAAAAGTGTTTCACTGTGGCGGGTTGTACGTTTTGCTGGGGCGGTATACACGTGACGAGAACAAATTTCGTTTCAACGCGACAATTTTAATGACATCAAACAGATATCGAACGAAAATCGGTGAAACCTGAAGTGTAAATTACAAATAGTATGTTTACAATCATTTCTCCTGCCTCCGATTCACAAATGAAAATGAAAAACGAGAAAATACTTACACTTTGGTCTCTTGCAAACTACAAACAACCGCTCGTACATGCGGGCCGCCATTACTCTCCCCTGAATTACCGCTGACCGCTTTTGTTCGATCGCGTGATTTACAATTAGTTTCCGGTTCCGGTACAATTACTTGGAAAACAGTAATCGATAGATAGATAGATTTAATAAAAATACTCATATTGCAGCCACCTATGGCTGAATTGCATGAATTACAGAGAATGATAAATTACAATATGTTAAGACTTAAATGTATATACATGATCAAATTGATATTTTGATGAGCTAAATCCCTCATAACTCACGGGCCGTAGGAGTTGACAGAAACAAACATCCCTTTTCTTGAGTGCATGAAAATAGCGTAACTAGTCATTTCTAAAGGTGTAGAGCAATGCTACTGGTCTTTTGTGAACGGCTGGGAGAGGTTAGCGCCATAGTGGGCGAGACGTGTCAAAGCATAATTAGGCCAATCATGAAGACCGAGAACGCAGCGCAAAAAATGGACGTCCTTTGGGCTTCATTCAGCGAAACATGGAAATATATTTATTATTTGTCTTATACTCCATTCACACCAAAACCATGTTTAGTTAAACAATGTTTTTCTTCGCCTCATATCATTCCAACTTTCTTACTGCGATAACCTCTCACTAGCTAAATGATCACTTAGTAACATGTACAGTACTGACAGTCTATTCAGTTTTGTCCTTGGAACTGTCTCCTCTTTGGAGATAAGGATTTAAACCAGTTTCATTAAACCACATTTAAACTGGTTTAAGCGCCGGTGTGAATGGGGTATTAGTAAAGACGAGCTCCGTGCCGTAAAAGTGACAAAGCGATGGTCAACGAACCTGGGACCACGTGCTTCTTATAAAATCCAATATGGCGCCCGATAAGCGAATGGGCTTCCACAGGGGGTCATAAATAGGGGCGTCCCTCTCTAGTATTGCCCTACTGATAAGGCATTTTGACAGACCTAGTTATTTTTAGAACGATTTTACCGCTAAAATTGCAGAGCTTTTGTTTTACTAGCCAATCAAATTCGTGTAGCTTTACAGACGCCCCTCATTTGCAAGATATGCACGTGACCGCAGCGGCATAGAAACAATAGTAAATACCAATCTAAAAATAACTAGGTTTGTCAAAACGCCTTATCAAGAACATTTAACGCCCATACTTATGAGCCCCTGACTTCCATATAAGGAAATTTTAGAAAACGACAGTTTTCAACGAGAACCATCTTGATATGCAGGATCCAGCTTTTAGCAATACCTTGTACGCCGATTTGCAGTTTTTCTTGGTCTACATTTCTAATTGACGCCCTTTTTTCTCCGTTCTCTTTCTACTCCATGTCAGAACCCACTGTTTCTCCTACCTGTACAAGGTGTTCGTCCTCATCCGATGCTTCCTCATCTTCGGCTTTATTTGATATCAAGGAAACATCATCTTCTTCTTCAAAGAAGCGATCGCCTGGATCGTCGGCATGCACTGAAAATATTCGGAACACTGCCTCGTACCCAGGCGCGTTCTAGTGATTTTCGAGGCCAGAGCGACTGGGAGCGAGCTAGCACGAAAGGCATCATGGGAAGGGCGAGCCTTCCCATGATGCATTGCGTTAACGAATCATTCCCAAGATGCATTGTGCGCTCGCTAATAGAACACTACAGATGCTTTCTCTCTGTTTCTACTAAAAAGAGACGCCTAGGGACGAGTTTGAGCCTTCCTATGATGCTTTGCGTAATCGAACTGTTCCCACGATGCATTGCGCGCTCGCTACCAGAGCACACTCGCAGAGGCTTTTCTCTCTGTTTCTACTAAATAGAGACGCCTAGGAACGAGGCAGTTTGGAACATGATATATCTTTTAGTGCTATCAAAATCAGTACTGAGACACAGTGATAAAATGGTCCTTCGAGATCCAATCCCAGACCAACGGTTTATGTACCACGTGATCATTGTTTTGATGTATCACGTGCTTCTTTTTTCCGGCATGACTTGTAGAATTGTTCCTTGGCGATCGAACGAATCATACTGGTAAATTATGCTTCCCTGTCTCTGCCGCCCTCATCCCGCGATATTGATGTTCCGTGCTTAGGTTTTGCTAGGAAAGGAGAGAGTTTCCCTGTGCTTTGGGATACTCAAGTTTGAGGTCGGAGAAATCGGCGGAGTACTGTTTGATAATGCAAGGAAATGTTGGTGAGCGAAATAAAGTTCGATACTAAGGGACGTGTCATTATTTAGCGGGGGGGGGGGGGAGGGTTCCTATTTTTTGTGGGGAGGGTCCTAATTTTTTTCGCGCGTCTAAAGGGAGGGTCCAAATTTTTTTCACTCCTGTTTGGGGGAGGGTCATAATTTTTTCATCAAACATTTGGACGATGAAGAGGGTAAAACTGATGGCGGTAGTGGTTAATTCAGCAACTTCTCTATAAAAATTTCGGCGCGCTTCGCGCGCATAAAGAATGACATCTAATATACTCATTGAGCAATGAAGTCACTACCCTGACGCCGTTTACAAGAACAAGTGTATCTCGACGAGGAAAAGCAAACTCTCCCAAAAATGCCCTGCAATGATAGTCCTGGCGGGCAAGTCACTATATGTTTGACAGAAGACCCCATAGGTAAGCGTGAGTTTTCGACGTTACAAGCATAGAAATTCGACCGTTGGGCTGCACTTCGCGCACATGAATATCAATAACTTCTTCATTTGCGGCGCGTAGTTGTGCGCATGAATAACATACTATACCGTACACAAAACATGTTCATATACCCTTTCTCTGAGGCCTGATGAAATGCGTTTATCAAAATTCGGGCGCGCTTCGCGCGCAACGAAAGATATGCAACCCCCTTTTTCGGTAAAATGTCTTCAGTACTAGGTCAAATGCTACCGAAACAGGTAGAGCGTTTATCGGGCTCGACAAAAAGCGCTCGTCTCCAGACAAAAACGTTGGCGAGCCTGATTGCATTCCTTCGCGCGAAATCAATCATGCGTTCAGTCGCTGCCACAGAAAATCGTTCAATTTGGGAAATAACACACTGATTTGTATTTCTTACCTCATAAAATTAGTAGAAAACACGAGCAGATGCCTTTTCTTGTGTTTTAAGTTGAAAATTTTCCAACTTAAAATATTTGAGTTGCACGCATCGCTGACCTCAGTAAAGGAATTCAAACTAAATCGTGAATGTTTTTGTCTGGAAACGAGTGTTTTTTCTCGAGCCTAATAAACGCTCTACCTGTTTCGGTAGTTGGGGACGGGAGAGGTGGGATCACATTAATCATTGTACTTATAGAGGGAGGATCACTGCATTTTTCCCGTGTATTACCCAAACTCCTCACGTAAATACTCTAGGCGATAAATAATAACCGCGGTTCCTTAGCTTTGGCAGAAGTAAGAAAAAAGTATATCTATATTACAAGAATGAAAGAGACATTGCATCACTCGGACAATAGTCTATCCGACAGGTTTTCCAGAAATAAATTCCATGGGGGAGGGTCCCAATTTCTTTTACCTACGACTGGGGAGGGACACATTTTTTTTTTTTAAGGGGAGGGTCCTAATTTGTTTTAGCCTTGTTTGAAAAAAAAAATGGGAAAAACAACTGAAATTGTTAGGAGACCATTCCCTAAGAGCGTCCAACTAGAGGTAGTAAGGTGTAATAACAGCGAATTGGAAAATGAAGTAGGTCTGAAGTTATTTTTGGAACAATAGGTTTATCGCTTAAACAAACTGTTCTGTACCAACCTGTCAGCAATACTATAAGTACCAGAAAGGGAAGAATTGCCCTCATCTTTTAGCTTCTTTTCCTGGTCAAAACAAAAAGGTACTATTATCTTGAGGTATTTACCTTGTTACACCGCGCATTGATTCTTCGCGTGTGCTACTTGCTCAAAAACAAGTAACAACTTAGGGGAGAGGTCAAAACATCCGTACTTCTGTGGGTGCCCAATTTGGGGGGGTGGGGTAGGTGCCGGAGCCACCTACCTCTCAGAGCTGAATTTTAGAGCAAGTATCTCCTTAAATAAAATAGATATTAAAAAGGTGTATGCTCCAACGCTTTCCTCGTAGCGATAGGAGTCCATATGTGCAATAAAATCAGGTACCTCTAGATCATGCTCTGAGAAAATGAGGTCTGAAAAAGGGTTATTGGGTACCTAAGGGGGTCGATGCCGGTACCCACCACCTCCCCTGAACAAATTGGGCACCATTCGAGTACAAGTGTTTTGACCTCTTCCCTTAGTTGCTATAACAAGGTTTAACTGTAAACAGAATTTGTCATATAACTACATCGATATCTACGTACTATCACACGTGATGATACATACATACGAGTAACATACGAGTACATACGGGTGAAAAAAGTTCTTTTGAACTCTTTTTGAATTCCGATTCAAGAAAAGAAAAAAAAAACAGAAAAATTGAAATACAGTAGGCTGAAGAGCCTACGCATGGTGTACAACCAGACGAAGGTGCGCGTGACAACGTATCTGACGTACAGCACTAGTAAGTGGATACAAGTGGCTTGGAGAAAAGAGCTCCAGAGTGAGTATAAAAGCCTGAAAAGAGAGGCAGAGAAGGCGATGCAGGAGCTTGGAGAAGAGGTCGAGTTTCGAGAGGACGAAGTGAGAAGGAATGGCGAGAGGATTGAGAAGAATTGGAGAGAGTGCTGGAAGGAGTTGAAGGAGGTAATGAGGACACGGTACAGAGAGCAGCTGAAAACATGTATGCACAAAAGAACATGCAAAACCAAGTGTTTGCTGGTCAAGAACGGGAGGATGCGCTCTGGCTACAGACAAACATCACACTGCAGAAGACGTCGAGTATAGTGGACATGATGGATCAGATGGTGGAGACGCGAAAGTGGAAAGCAATGAGAGGCATAGACCGTTCAGCACCTTCTCTCAGGACAAGGTGCTAGTAAACCCACCACCAACACTACCCCACACACTAATGACCCACTAATTGAATAAAATATAGTGGGTTCACTAGTGGGCGGTGGGTGGGGTCACCAGTGGGTAGTGGGTGGGGTCACTAGTGGGTTTGGTGGGGTCATTAGTGGGTGGGATCACTAGTGGGTGGGATTAGTAGTGGGTCGTAGGTGGGGTCACTAGTGGTTGGTAAGTTGGATCACTAGTGGGTAGTGGGTGGGGTCACTAGTGGGTCTTTGGTGGGTCATTAGTGGGTGGGATCACTAGTGGGTGGGATTAGTAGTGGGTCGTAGGTGGGGTCACTAGTAGTCGGTAAGTTCGATCACTAGCGGGTGGTCGGTGGGGTCACAAGTGGGTGGTGGGTGGGATCACTAGTTGTTGGTGAGTGGGGTCACTAGTGGGTGGGGTCACAGATTGGTGGTGGGTGGGGTCACTAGCAATCTCGTACCCAGAGCCCGTCATCTTTTGGCCAGCGGCAAAGATTCAGGGCTCTGGGGGAATCGATTTTTTTAAAACCCAAATTCTGGGTTTCCGGTTTGATTGTTGTATGAAAGTTCCTTACGTTTTGACCTACCACGCATGCTCACAAATCGGATTCCCCCAGGGCCCTGAATCTTGCCGCTGGTCAAAAGATCACGGGCTCTGGGTACGAGGTTGGGTCACTAGTGGTTGTTGTCACTAGTGGGTAGTGGTTGTGGCAGATTGTGGGTATTTCTGTTTTTCGTGTGATTTCAGCATGTTACGGAATATAGCATTTATCAATCGATGACTAATGATTAGAAGACTAAAAGTATTGTGGTCGCTTACGAAAGTTTGCAAACAAAAGAAAACCGCTGTTGGTGACATTTTGGTCTCTAACGGAGCTAGTCGAATCGATATGGCGGTCGCTTACGAGAGCTTGGAATAACTGAGATTACTTGGACCTTTCTCCGGGGTTTCAGGGAAAATGGTCGTTACGGTAGCTGGTCAATTCGATAGCGTTTGCATAGACCACTTCGACTGTATTTCACATTTTCTTGGTTTTTCTTTTCTTGAATTGAATTCAAAAAGAGTTCAAAAGAGTTCACCCGTATAAACTCGTATGTTACTCGTATGTACTCGTATGATAAGCTTAGTTTCCATATAGTTTCCATATCTGTCGTATCAGTCAACCGTGAAACAAAAGAATAGTTCAAATTTCCATTGTTTCATGGTCGACTGATGCGACAGATACGACAGATAATCCCATGCTATGACTCTATCTCGCGTGCTGATCGGCAAAAATCGAGGGAGATTTTTTGTGGAATTACATGGCTGCAAAGGTAGAATTCAATTAAAACACAGGACACCCACGAATTTCTACACGACAAATTGACAATTTATCAAGCGAGAAAGCAAGAAAAATTACTTTCTAAAGTTTTAAACTCTGTCAAACACTGTATGAAACGTCTTTTCGTCACGAAGACGCTTCGCTAGCAAGATTTTTAAGTTGCATTTATCTGAAATTGAAACAGTTGGCAATGGCTTCCTTGGCTCGCTTAAAGCATTTTTTTTGTAAATTATTAAATTAATATAAAACCTCCAGCATGGGATTCAAAGAAAATCCATAACCCGGCCGACTCAGGAATTCCACACTAAATCTGACTTGAAAAATCGATATCGCCCTTGTCGCCGCGCGACTCGGGCGATATCGATTTTTCGCGTAAGATTTAGTGTGGAATTCCCTCGTCGGGTAATGAATTTACCTATATAAGACTATATGGAAGCCAGCCTTTAATCGTACGTTACTCGTATGTACTCGTACGTTACTCGTATGTACTCGTATGTAGTCGTATGTTACTCGTATGTAGTTTTAGTATAGATCATTTTTATGATGGCTTAGTGTCAGCGTGATCCTCCTTTAACAGCAATAAATATACTAGATTAAACAACATATTTAATTATCCTAATCACTGTTGTCAGCTCAGCTGGTGGTCAGATCCAAAGAGCAGGTAACGGGAAGAATCAACGGAGTTGAAAGGAGAATGTTGCTTCAGTCTCACGACAATATTCTCCAGCGAAACCTCCTACAATTTAAGAAATAGCAATAACAGCTATCCCGAGGCCGCGGACAAACTATATGAAGAGATCTTTTGGTTACAGTGGGGCGTTACTCTAGAACATGTTCCAAGTGAATTACGTTTAGTCTAGTCGCCAGAGGGGGTTCACGAGCACCCCTCCGGAACTAGTAACGATACATACTTTTTTGGAATCCTTAGGATATGAAGAAACTGGTTTTAGATGTCCCACGGCCCAAAAAGTGTAATTATATTCTTTTCTTATTTAATGAGATTCAATGAGGCAATTTTATGGACTGTATCACTGCACAAAAAAAGCTCTTTAGATTCTAAACTACACTTTGACGATCTTGGAAATACTCTGATCACACGTAGACTAGTTAAATTGCTGCCTCAGCCTTTTCCCGTCACATACGCATATCGGTTTGGTATTTCCTAATAGGAATACAAAGGATGACAGAGTCTTAGAAAATATCTATCAGTAAGGAACATAACATATATAAAACGGGCATGTAAATTGTACATATGTGTTCAGTCTATTAATAACACTATAATAACATAAGTGGTAAGACTGGAATGCTTTTCTGAACAGTACTACAGTCCATAAAATTTCCTCATTGAATCTCATTAAATAACAAAAGAATATAATTAAAAAACAAAAATTCGACAAAAAAGGGCCGTGGGACACTTTTTGGGCCGCGGGACATCTAAAACCAGTTTCTTCATATCCTAAGGGTTCCAAAAAAGTATGTCTCGTTACTAGTTCCGGGGAGTGCTCGTGAATCCCCTCTGGCGACTAGCCTAGTCCAACTACAACCTTACGTCAATTCAGGAATGGTTTGCGACTCACACATGCACGACAGAGAAACGACATTTGTGTGCAGAGGCTACTTTTGCGTAGTTGAAAAACACGAAAAAACATTAAAAGTAAAAGAAAATGCAGGGAAATGCTCGCAGGGAATGCTTTGGGTTTCTCAGATAAAAACTATTTAATAAAATATGTGCAGCAATGTTGTTAGAAAATAGAAGCTTCTCATAACAAAGAATGTATCACCAAAGTCGGGGGCTGACTAATAGAAAATGTTGTCAAAAGGGGAGAGGGCCTCTCCCCCTCCGCGGGGCCTGATTAGAGTGAACAGCGTAATCGATAGGTATCTGAGAATATATTTCAAGAAATATGTAAGCGACTAAAATAAAGCCAACTTGGAGATAGGTGCAAATGTGTCATCTCCAATAAATTGACGACCACCATACGACTCTGGTACTTCTCACTATTCCCCTGAACAAGGCAAACACACCACGTAACATATGCAAATCTTTCTTCGCAAATGCGCTGAGTTTATACACGGCCAAGAAATAAAACTTTTTAAGCAATGAAAATTGACAAACTAGCTCAAAAATTAATTTGAATGGTTCGAAAGAGCAATTAAAATCGATTCTGATTTTGAAAGTTTCTTCCACTGTTTCTTCCACTTCCACTGATTGTAAAGTGCTTAGAACATCCCTGTATAAGCGCTATATAAGTGCATTATTATTATTATCCACATACTCACGGGTATCATGGCAGTTTTTCTTTGTCAGATTTTGTTTAAGTCAGAAGAAGCACTTACTTTTCTGGATCTTGTTAGTCCTTTACAAGGATTGGAGCTGATCTGATGAAAACTTCTGCCGCACATTCGTAATATGGACATAAAATCTGAAAGCATTGCCACGCAGTTAACGAGCGAATAATAGCACACCAGTTTTCGGGAAACGCCCCAGCAGACACAATGCAGGCTATGAACAGGAGTGACTGCGCGGTTGACTCAATGGAAACTGAGCTTGATCATCGCGATTTTTTTACAATTCCTATGTTTTTCTTTCTGTGCTTTCTTGGTAGTTAAATACTTCGACGGGGAAATAATAGCATACCCGTTTTCGTGCTAACGGACCACTAGACACAAAACAGGGTATGAACGGGTTTGGTTACAAGTAAGACGTGAAGCTGTTTCGATGGAATCTAGCTGCATCACCAGAAAAAAATACCCTTAAAGAAAATGAATAAACTGTTCAAGTGATCCGTTTCTCAGAATTTCATGTTTTGTCTCTGTACGATCTTTTCATTTTTGCAATTAGAAAATGTATTACAGGTTGCCCATCGGTCGTTGCCATTTCTGTGAACGGTCGATGCCTTTTCAGAAAGGTCGTTGACATTATTTCTGATCCCTTGGGACAGTAAGTCATTAACATTCATATATAAAGCTTCGTTCTATAGATGCTAATGAATAGTACAAATCCAATTAAAAAGTGCCGTCCAAATGGCAACGACTGTTTACGAAAGGGAAAATTGCATCGCCTACACAGAGATTTTGGCAAGGAACCAGCAAAATACCAACAAAAATAGTTAATCAACTGTACGAGTTGGTATTATAACAATGGCTGTATTCACACTAGAGACGGAAAACTCGTCTGAGGCGAGTTTCTCGTCAGAAAAAGTTCCTGCCTTATGTCAATTCTACTCAGACACACTTGCTTGTTATCTGTCTAAACTTTCTTTTTCAAAAAAATTGTTTTCGCGTGATCACAGAAGAACAGGGAACCATATTCGAGGCGAGAAACTCGTCTCAGACGGGAAACTCGTCTCTAGTGTGAATACAGCTAATAGCTGTATTCAGCTAATAGCTGTATTCACACTAGAGACGAGTTTCCCGTCTGAGACGAGTTTCTCGCCTCGAATATGGTTTCCTGAATATGGCACACGCTGCGCCACCCACCCGTTCTTCACCCGTGTACTTCACACACTGCGCCAACCGTGCTTCACCCGTGTACTTCACACACTGCGCCACCCGTGCTTCACCCGTGTACATCACACGCTGCGCCAACCGTGCTTCACCCGTGTACATCACACACTGCGCCACCCGTGCTTCACGGCCCGTGTACTTCACACACTGCGCCACCCGTGCTTCACCCGTGTACATCACACGCTGCGCGCCACCCGTCCTTCACCTGTGTACATCACACGCTGCGCCACCCGTGCTTCACCCGTGTACATCACACGCTGCGCCACCAGTGCTTCACCCGTGTACATCACACGCTGCGCCACCCGTGCTTCACCCGTGTACATCACACGCTGCGCCACCCGTGCTTCACCCGTGTACATCAACACGCTGCGCCACCCGTGCTTCACCCGTGTACATCACACGCTACGCCACCCGTGCTTCACCCGTGTACTTCACACACTGCTTCACCCGTGCTTCACCCGTGTACTTCACACACTGCTTCACCCGTGCTTCACCCGTGTACATCACACGCTGCGCCACCCGTGCTTCACCCGTGTACATCACACGCTGCGCCACCCGTGCTTCACCCGTGTACATCACACGCTGCGCCACCCGTGCTTCACCCGTGTACATCACACGCTGCGCCACCCGTGCTTCATCCGTGTACTTCACACGCTGCGCCACCGTGCTTCACCCGTGTACTTCACACGCTGCGCCACCCGTGCTTCATCCGTGTACTTCACACGCTGCGCCACCCGTGCTTCACCCGTGTACATCACACGCTGCGCCACCCGTGCTTCACCCGTGTACATCACACGCTGCGCCACCCGTGCTTCACCCGTGTACTTCACACGCTGCGCCACCGTGCTTCACCCGTGTACTTCACACGCTGCGCCACCCGTGCTTCATCCGTGTACTTCACACACTGCGCCACCCGTGCTTCGATTGTGAACAACTGTGTGAACCAGGTGACGATGTCGACCAACTCTATGTGAGAAATTCAACGAGTGCTGTTCCTTTACCAGAAATCGCGCGAGATTTGACCAGAGCATCGGGTGGATCAATTTGGAACAGGGGGTGCGTTTCTTCTTTGAAGAGCCGGATTTGTCATAGGGCTACTAGAATATCGTCATTTAAGGACTAGATTTTTCCTTTTTAAACCATTTGGGGGTGCACCAAACGCACCTCCGTCTACACCAACGTCTACACCAAACGCACCTCCTCTGGCGCTGGTGCGTATGACGTCGGCGAAGCGGCGTATCAAGAGTTCAATGAAATTTTGATTACGGCCAAAGAAACAAACAGTGAAGTCTCACGACAGCCTTTCCCGACTTATCCAATATCAAAAGGTAACAAAGAGCAAGCATGAGCAAGGGCGATGAATTTGTTTTCGAGCGGACTGGTATATGTTTGCCCGAATGATAATAGTAAAATTCACCACTTTCAGATGCAGATTGTTCTAGAGCATCCCTTAGTTCCACTGTCGTCCGCCTTAGCTACAAGTACTGGTATGTCACGCACAAATAAAGCACAGCTTGGAAAGGAGCTGGAAAAGCTTGTTGAGCCGATAGCGCATGTACCTATTGTAGTCCCACTGCGTTTTGAATGATGGCATCGCTGTTCTTCAGAAATGAAAAGTCGACCTCTTCAGCTTCGGCGAAATTGCTGACAGAACACTGGCGAGAGTACTTCAAGGGGGTGGTAACTACAATCGGTTTGGATGCCGTGTACTGATTTGCAGAGGGTTCAAGTCTGGGGAGAGAGAGCATCTAAAATGTCCTGCTGCTTGACAAGATATCAAGCAATTCTAGAGCTTTTTCACAAAACTGTCATAAGGACAGCCTTGTTAAATTCATTTGTGGAACTTTAAGTAAAACAGTTTGACACTAGATGACAATATGCGATGCGTCACATGTAGGAATCCGTTCTAAAATTACCTAGATAAAGTGGTAGAGAAGTCCAGGAACTAAGATCTGAACAAGAAGAAATCAATACGCACCTTATTTTGCATGCCCAAATAATGCAGCCGACCTGCAAAAGCCATTATTAGTTTCTCTGAGGACACTGATGTACTCAATTATTTGACTGTCACCTTCTCGCATTCCATAAGCAGTACACTCTAGCAGTGGTGTCGCAGCACCAGTACAAGATACATGGATATAAGAAAAATGACTGATGTCATTGGTGAAGATGTTTGCAAAGCCCTTCCAGAATTCCATGCATTTGTTGGCACTGGAAAGGTCAAGCCACTGAAGCAACTGCGGTAACTTAAGGAGGTCACGTGACCTTGAAATTGCGCAATTCAGTACTAGCTGTAATGATCAGTGATGTTTTGGTACCCTCGAGTAATGTTTATGAAATAAAATTAAGTTCCCTCATTTACAGCTTTGAAATGTTTAAGTGTGGGTTCAAGTTACTGTAAGAGCGTAAATCTGTGTCCATTGCCTCGCCAAGACCTTAATATTTCTTGGACCCCCTTTTGTTCGCTCGCTACATCACTGCTATCATATTGTTTTGGAATCTACTCATGATAAGCTTTATTTTCATATATCACAGCCTTTGTTTGTTTTTCCGTCTCCACACTGTCTGCCCTGATTACGAATTTAAAGAAGCCGGTAGAGAGAAGTACGGTTAGTTCTAAGACAGAAGGAGTTTTGTGTAGTGGTGTGAATTGGTATCTTCCAAATGAGCGATTGTTCCTTAATGTCCACCAAGAGGTGCGACTTAGCGTCCGCCGAGAGTTGAACTGTGCCTTAGTGTCCACCGAGAGGTTGAGGATTGATTGTGCCCACCGAGTGTCCACCGAGAGGTGGGAGTTAGTGCCCACAGTTTAGCGCAGCTTAGTGCCCTCCAAGAGGCGCGACTGAGTGTCCATCTATTGGTGCGACTAAGTGTCCACCAAGAGGTGCAACTTCAGTGTCCACCAAGAGGTGCAACTTTAGTGTCCACCAAGAGGCGCGACTAAGTGTCCACAAAGAAGTGCGGCTTAGTGTCCACCAAGATGTGCGACTTATTGTCCACCAAGAGGCGCGACTAAGTGTCCACCAAGAAGTGCGACTTAGTGTCCACCAAGAGGTGCGACTTAGTGTCCACCAAGAAGTGCGGCTTAGTGTCCACCAAGATGTGCGATTTATTGTCCACCAAGAGGCGCGACTAAGTGTCCACCAAGAAGTGCGACTTAGTGTCCACCAAGAGGTGCGACTTAGTGTCCACCAAGAAGTGCGGCTTAGTGTCCACCAAGATGTGCGACTTATTGTCCACCAAGAGGCGCGACTAAGTGTCCACCAAGAAGTGCGGCTTAGTGTCCACCAAGAAGTGCGGCTTAGTGTCCACCAAGATGTGCGACTTATTGTCCACCAAGAGGCGCGACTAAGTGTCCACCAAGAAGTGCGACTTAGTGTCCACCAAGAAGGGCGGCTTAGTTTCCACCAAGAGGTGCGGCTTAGTGTCCACCAAGAGGTGCGACTTAGTGCCTACCAAGAAGTGCGACTTAGTATCCAAGAAGTGCGGCTTAGTGTCCACCAAGAGGTGCGGCTTAGTGTCCACAAAGAAGTGCGACTTATTGTCCACCAAGAGGTGCGACTTAGTGTCCACCAATAAGGGCGACTTATTGTCCACCAAGAGGTGCGACTTAGTGTCCACCAAGATGTGCGACTTAGTGTCAACCAAGAAGCGCGACTTATTGTCCACCAAGAGGTGCGATTTAGTCTCCACCAAGAGGCGTGACTCTAAGTGTCCACAAAGAAGTGCCCATTCTAAAACCCACGTCTGTGTATTGGAAAAACAGTTTCACATTATTGGTTTATGCGATACACGACGAAGGGCATTTTCCATTCCAAAAGCAACGTATGTGTTTTGGGAAAAACAGTTTCCCATTATAGAGCTGTCCTAACTTGATGACGTCACAAAAACTGCATTTTCGATCTACAATATTTGTCCCTTGATTTCGAAAGGGCATATCGAATAAAAGCTACACACCAAAAATGAGGCAAATCGATTGGTCTAAAAGGATATCAAAGTTCCCCCAACCATGCGATAATTTCACATGCTGTGTTCTAAACTTATGGCGCGCAAAAGTTTAAACTTTCCCTAAAAACTACCTTGATTTTTTTTATGTCGTGTCCCCCCCCCCCTCCCCCCTCAGTGTTTTGGTTGCTTTCTACGGCCCTGTTTTTCCTTTGTCTCTCGTGCTAATCAAGTGACGTGTCTCTTTCATGCTAATCAAGTGACGTGACTCCTTTTAGTCCAGTCATCCAGTCTGGTTCGAAGTTAAACAAATTGCAACAGAATTTCTGTCTCTGCCAAATGAAAGCTAGTTGTCAACTTACTAACATACTAAAAGTTCCCCAAAATTCCTGCGTGGAACATGCTTTTTAAGGGGTAAAAATTACAAGAAATTACCACAGGGCACCCGAGTCCCAAAATCTTCAAAACAATTTTTCAAACCTTGAAAATAAATATTGTTATACTTTTGTGGAACTTAAAAGTGTTTTAGCACAGGTCTTCCCTGAAACAAAGTTGTTTTATGGGATTAGAGCGTCCCTATAGGTCAGGCAACACAACCGTTATGCACCCTTCCCTCCTCGGGTTTTAGATAGAGCTATCGGCCACCCTTGATCCCCACGGACTTTGTTAAACGTAACGTCCCTATAGGTCTGCCTCGTAGCCAGGCGTCTAAGTTGTGTCAAAAAAGACAAAAACCCGCGGGCGATCCGTGAAAAGCAAAACTCGAGGCGCGCAATGCATCACGGGAAGGATTGGGCGCTGTCGAAAACATGATCCCCTGCGCACGTCACTCGCTACTAGTTTTGCTCGGCCGGAAATCCACAGGAACGCGCCTGGGTACGAGGCAGCCTATAGGTCAGGTGCGAAGTTATGGGATTAGAGCGTCCCTATAGGTTATGTACCCTCCCCTCCCCGGGTTTTAGATAGAGCTATAGGCAGGCCACCCTTGATTCCCAAGGACTTGTTAAACGTAACGTCCCTATAGGTCAGGTGCGGAGTTACGTTTTTCAGATTTTTTTTTTTTTCACTTACGAGCGCACTGTTTTATCCGCTAGCGCCAATTAATGTTGTACCATGTGTCCAGCGATCGTGGTCGAGTGTTTTGATAAGGTCCTTTTTCGGAGAATTTTTTCACTCGTGAGCGCTAAATGTTTCTAACTGTATATAGGCGGTTTTGTCTGTAAACGTCTAAGTTTAAAGGCGCTTACATAAAAAGCATTGCTTTGCGAATGAAAAAAATATACTCCGAAAACACAAAAGCGCCAGCTATGCAGTCTATCTACAGCTCGAAAAGTTTCCCTTTTCTTAATTTTGGCCGGCTTTTTTGCCACCCAAGGAGCAAACCGGCCGTATAAATTATTCTTTTCAATAAAGTTCCGTTACTGTACAAGCTAGAAATTGTCAGCAAATTGTGGACAAAAAAACTTGTATCGTGTTCGGGGTCCTCGCGTGGACTGTACGGTACAGCGACATGAAGAAAACGCAAGGCGCTCCTTGCTTCGGCTAGGCCGTAAGTATCATGCTAAAAAAACGATTCTATCACAATTTATTTTACAAGTGCGAGTTTTGTGAAGCTTCACATTTTTTTGATTGCCTTTAAGCCGTTTACAACGAAGACAATGTTATTTTGTGATCTAAGCAACAGTTAAGCAATTTCTCGACGCGGGTCTTCTAATGTTTACCCCTTAATTTGAACATGTTCCACCGCAGGAATTTTGGGGAACTTTTAGTATATGTTAGTAAGTTCTGTTGCAATTTGTGCAACTTCGACCATCAAAATTTCACTCGAGGACTGGACTATTCGTGCTAGCAAAGCACCGTATTTTTGGTTCAGTTCCAAATTTGGAACTGAGTCCAAATATACTTAGTGATTTACGACCATCTTCTGGCCCTCCCCTTTTTTCTGTCCGCTTCCTCCAAGTCTCAGTCAGTCCAACGGGATCCCTGTGTTTTATTGTAATCACTTCCGCCGACTGATCATTGGCCGCTGGTTGTTCAGCCAAGCGAAAGTCAAAATGGCGGCGATTTATGCAGATCAAGCTAAATTTCTGAGAAGAAAAACACATCCATCCATTATGCTAAGATGCGAGGACTTCATCTTTTATCAATATTATGGTTTTGTTTGACGCTTACACTAGGTATGTACAACACTGTTTAAGCTCTTACAACATTTACAAGTCAAAGTTAAAAGCATCCCTTGAAATAGAGTCAGCAGTTTATTTTCAAACCCCACAACGTGCTGAATTACTGGATGTTGTGTCTGCGTTCTCAAATTATGTGTCCTCAAATTGCTTTCTACTTCCCTGGAGTCATATTTCAATGTATAAATTTGTTTTAAAACTTTTGAACAAAACAGATGCTTGAAAAAACCTCAAACGTTCTAGCCCCGACACTCGAGTTCGAGCTCAAGTTACAACTTCCGGCCTCCATTATTCCCAGACGATATCAAGTTTCAGTTCATCTGCTAACTAAAAGAATGCCGATGATAAAATTGATCGTCTTCTTGTCAATTAATAAACTGGAAATACCAGGAATTGTGTAGAAAATGGTTTCATGTAGGGATAACAAAATTATCACGGCAATCTGCAGCGACCGCTGGCGATATAAGGATCTGAAAGATTGGATGGATATTTTCTGGAACCACACAATTCAAATCAGAGCTGGAATTTATTTGCCGCTGAAGTTTTCATTCTATATAGAATATTATAAACTGTTTAGCACTATAGACTAATTACAGCATGTGACAGAAGATAATTATGCCCTCTTTTTATAAATTTGTGCTTGCATATCTGAAAATTAGAGACACAACCCAGGGAGGGAATTCCCTTTTTGGGTGGGGGTGCTGTCGTGAGCTTTTGAATGTGACCCCCAAAAGGGTGTGGCAGTGTGGCTTGGTTGATTTTGACCTCTAAAAGGTAACAACAAGTGTGATATTAATAAACCAAGTTCCTTGGTTTGCTTGTACAGACCCCTTAAGGCTGACGGAAGCGTAAGCGGAGACAGAAGCGTAAAGAGTCTAATGTTGCGTGAAAACCGGTTCGGTGTAAGTGGAAGAACAACAGAAGATTTTGATAATCCACCCTGTATGCTTATGCTTACGTCGCTTGAAAACCGCAGTGACGTAAGTGGATGTAAGAATAAACATAAATTAGAGGAGAGGGAATGGGAGTTAGATTACACCCTAAGCATGCGTACAACCTTCCGCTTACGTCAAGCCGGTTTTCATGCGATGTATGACTTTATGCTTCCGTCTCCACTGGCGCTTACGTCGCTTGCTCATGAAAACCAGCCTCTAGAGGCATGTACCTATCTGGGAAAAATTTCAGCCAATACAGTCACCAGGGACTACATTTTAGGTCCTTATCTATTGTGACTGACTTTTCATGACCAGTCACCAATAATCTCTCAAGCAGGGCGCAATATTGTGACCATATTGGTCACCAATGGCAACCAGATTTAGGGCTTGGCGAGCAACCTATAACTGCCTTTACCTTTCGAATATGTAGGTTTTTTAAAATAATGCCCTTCAAAACTTAGCTGTCAACAACATTAATTTGGAAGAGAAAGATAATGACCAGATTTAATTTTGGTGACCAAACTTTTATCAGGCTTTAATGGCACCTTTAAATTTCACACCCTGCCCATGACAATTTTTTTGGAAAATATTACGGCAACCATACCTTTATTGTGATTTAATACATAACTCAACTAGGGGTGACTTTTAAAACATTTCCAGTCCTGCACCAGTATGAATATTACTGTAATTTATCAATAAAATACTGAAAATTGCTAACATTCCTACTTTCTATAATTGTAGTACTTTTTCTGTTTTAATTTCCAGGAGATGCTTGCAACTGCACCTCTGAGAAACCTTCTTTGAAAATGGTTGGCCTCCCCCCTGTCCAGAAACTGACAAGCGTAACCTGGCAGTCTGTACTACCCCACAAGGGTGCTATACTAGAGTATAATGTCCTTTATAACAGTACCTCAAAATACAACAACTGTGAATGCCAGCCAGACTTAGATAGGCCGTCAATGTACATTGCCAAGCACTGTAGACATTCGGTAGCCAAACCAGATGTTGTCTTTACTTGTGACATCACAAAAGATGTTTCACAACTTGGTGATGTTACAAACCATGAAGGGAGCTTATGTGTGGTTGTCATGGCAACATCAAGGCAGAATAATTTTACGTATTGTTCCATGAGTGCATTTGTTGAGTGGAGTATATCAGACTGCAGTAAGTGATTGAAGGAGAGCATGTATTTGATTGTTATGTTGTTCTCTAATATTCTTGGAAAACTGCCCATAAAAATTACACCCTTGGCTAATACATGGTAACAAAAAAAATCCCCCTCAAAATATCTTGTAAGATAAAATGACCCTGAAAATAAGACCTGTGTTCTTTAAGTAACTGTTTGCTTTCTGCTAAAGGATAACATTTGTCAATGAATCCCAATTCTTCTCTGATTGCCCCTAAAAAATACCTGAGTTCTGACTTTGATCCCTTAAATACAATGGGCACCCCTATGAAGTCAATATGGGAAGAAGACTGCTTGCAGCCCCTTATTTCGCAAAGATCCATTGATATAGGGAAACATTGTTTTTTTTACACAGTCGATGCATAGGAAAAAAAAAACATTTCCCTCAATTAATGGCCGTTCGCCAAAGAAGGGGTAAGCAGTCAAGTTGGAAGAAGCTGCTGGAACTGCATTCCAGTATGTACCACACCCAACACTAATAGCACATAATCAATTCTAAATTAAAGTAAATTGATAACTGCATTAAATGGAAAACACTAAATTCCTCTTCACATTGAATTTATCTAATTTCAGCTGTGTGCCCAGCACCTGAAAATGTACAAATTACCACTGAGCAACCTAGATCCTTCACTGTCAGGTGGAATACGCCCCAGTATTTACCTAGCCTGGTCCAGCAGTATTCTACATACTACAGAGTGTATTACCAGACAAGCAACAAAGGAGCGAAACCACTGGTTAGTCTGCATGCAATGATGCTGACGTCATTCATTATTATTAATCCAACCAACCAGAGATCGACTGGTTCACAGAATGTAACCATTTGAGGAGGAGACTGTGGGTCATTGTGGGGAGGGGAGGGGGCATTTTGTATCTAAAATTCTGATTAGCTTGCATAAATGGAGTTTTGCCAATAATTTTTTCAAAATGAGCTCAGAATGTTGCTATCAACTCAATCGTCAAAATCTTGGGAAAGGGGATCTCTCCATATTTTAGGGGTAGGGATGACTCATCATACCTTTTGCAGGGTGTACACATCAACTTAAGGTTACTGAGAACCTTCGCGCACGTCCTCGGAAAAAAAATTATACTCGTCATTAGTTTAACCAAAACATGTCAACCTATATATCGTTGGAAAGCTTATAGAGTGGACTAGCAGGCTATGGCAAAAAGAAGTAACTTTTTATTAAACAGAATTTTTTAAAGCTTTTATAAAAAAAAATGAGTGTGACATTTTCAAGAGCTATCGCCGTCGAACTGCTTGACCTTGACTCCCAAGAAACACAGCGTTTTAATCCTTAAAGGTGTTTCTCAAAAACCGTGTCTGCGTTTTTTTAAATTTGTTTACTTCAAAAGTTATGATTTTTTAAAATTTTTAGAGCGTGAAAGTTCTATAAAATTTGACCTTGGAAATTTAAAAGTTCCATAACTTTTGAACAACGCAAAATTTTAAAAAACGCAGACACGGTTTTTGAGAAACACCTCTAAGGATTAAAACAATGTTTTACTTGGGAGTCATGGTCAAGCAGTTCGGCAGCGATAGCTCTTGAAAGTGTCACACCCACATTTTAAATAAAACCTTCAAAAAAATTCTCATTATCAAAAAGTTATTTCTTTTTGTCATAGTCTGCCAGTCCATTTTATAAGCTTTCCAACGATATATAGGTTGACATGTTTTGGTTAAACTAAGGAGTTGTATGATTTTTTTTCCGAGGAGGTGCGCGAAGGTTCTCAGTAACCTTAAGTATGGTATCCTTATTATGGTTTGTTAATTGATGCTAACATGCAATATCTTTATACCCCTAAAAATTAATATGTGTGTATCCCCTCATGGTCAAAATTTGTTCCCACTTGCCCGAATCTCCACAACATTGTCGGGGGCAGATAACCTGGTCATGATTTGTCATTTCCTGGCATTCAAATCCAACTTTTTTTCTAGTAGGCTAGATAACTTATAGCTACACCAATAAGATACAGTAATCGCATTGACAATAGCTGGGGTTTCAATACGTTTTGAAGAAGCAGGCAACATTTTGGAAGTAGGCGGCTGGATTTTGGGGTATCATACAAAGGCTGTATGACCTGAGTGAGCTTCTCCCCAGGAAAATTTTGACATTTTTGGTAGCAGAAAAGACGTTTTCCTGTTTTTTTTTTTAATTGTTCTAATATATTCCTTGAAACTGATGATCCATTATAGCCCATCAATATTATAGTTGCCAGCGGTCAGTAGTGAAGTAGACAGCGTTTCCCCCGCCGGTAGCCGCCTGTATGTGATTTGACTAATCCACATTATACTGATGTAAACTATCCTATCGCCCGTGATTTAGCGCACTGCAATGTCAAAAGTCATAATTTAATTGCACACAATGTGCCAAAGAACCGGAAATCAATGTGTCTCCCTAGTTACCCTCCCTAGAGTTGTGGGTTAGTAAAGTTGTGAGACCTGCACTTAGGATGGACAACTTACGACATCCGTTGCTCTTCACGTCCTTCGGTGTCCGATAAGTAAATACGGATACAATTATCATGAATGTAGTATATGCAACAGACAGTACGTACAGTTAACGTCCTTTTTATCCGAGAAGACGCGAAAGTCTAACTGATTTCGACTTGATGTTAGAACCCCTTCTCCTCAATTATTCACAAACGATCGTGAGTGTTGGCCGGGACTCGAACCTTACGCAGGCAATGCTCTGCTAACTGAGTTTTATCTGCCAGGGCTTGTATAGATTTTCAATGGGAAAGATGAGCCTGTTGCATCCCTGTCGCATCTTGGCTTTGTTGGATTATGGTGCATTCTCGTACCCAGAGCTCTCTGGCTCGCGCGGCCTCGCGGCGAGAGACGTGGTAACCAGTGATGCGTGCGTATAAGACATTGGCATATTTACAGCTCAGAATTACTTGTAGAACATACCTGGTAGTCGAACTCGGAGGAATTTGTCGGTTGCTTGCGCACTTGCACTCCTTCTTTGCACCTCTCAAAGCTACAGCCGATTGCGTTTGAGCGTTTTACCCTAACAGTTCGCACGTTACGTTTGAACGTTTGAAAGTTGCGTTGTGAGACAAAAAGTCGGACGTTTCCAAGGGCAACCGCCATGTGCATTTTTCACTGACCAATCAGAGAGGACAGAACTCTCTGGTTCGCCATAGAAACGTCTCGTTTCATCCTAGAAAGGCAACTTTCAAACGTTCAAACATAACGTGCGAACTGTTAGGGTAAAACGCTCAAACACAATCGGCTGTAATAAGGGCCACATGTCTCGAGATTTTATAGCGTGTGCATGCACACAGGATCTTGCTACAAAAGCTGGGGGGGGGGGGGGCACTCCCTTACAAGAACTATGGGTATGTGCCGCCAAGCGGGGTCCGGATTTCTTCCTCCAGCCGATAGAACGATAGAACGGGGTACCGTTTAGGAACCGTCCTCTAGAACGGGTATGATAATGAGGACCACCCAGTAAAATCTCCAAGGAAGCGTATTGTTTTATTAAAGAGTTCAACAAGCTTTAACATTCTGTTCTTACAGATAAACCGTAACATGTAAACAACAACAGTTTTAATTTACACTATCGTTAATTTCTCTTTAGAATGGGGTCTCATTTTGGGTGCAAAAGAATTGAACGGGGTAGCTTTTCTTCCGAAAAATCGTTTTATTTTTTAATTTCCAGCCAGTATTGAAGTAATATTAGGTAATAAGTGCTACGTCTACCCCGGCCTGGTTATATTAATTCAATGCAAGATTCAGGTAAATCTGCTGGGGGGCAGGTTCACCATATATATATATTACATATATTAGTATAAACCAACTAATGGTCTATTACAAATCCTGCAATCTGATTGGCTGAGCTACTCATGGTCTATTAGTGATAGACCGTACCTGGCAAAACCACCACCTTTCTTTGCAAGAAAACTTATTTTTTCAACGTAAAATAATGGAATTCATTGCCAAAACCGACCAACTAGTTGGTTTATACTAAAACAATTAGACCTCTCGTCCTCATGTGCTATGATATCAATATTCATCATAGCACATTCGGCCTCGAGGTCTAATTGTTAAATATTAACTACTTATTAACCAAGCGCGAGGTCCGTACAGTAAAATATCAGCCCGAGATCGTTTTGTTTTTGTACAAACCGAGCCGTCTTCGGCGAGGTTTGTACAAAAACAAAACGATCGAGGGCTGATATTTTACTGTACGGACCGAGCAAGTGAGGTTAATAAGAGTTTTATTATATGGCTTTTTGCGTTATTATCTTTGTACCGGAAATATACGGAAACTTCCGGTGTGCGCGGGATCACGTGTCAAAAGGTCAAATGCTAATGAACAAATGGAAAACTTTCTTTAGCTTAGTAAAGCAGAACGAAAGCAGAACACATTTGTTTCGCCAAGAGAATGTTTTTAATTTGTTTTTCATTTTAGAACAAAAAGGAAATTGCTTATACAAGGCATAAATCGTAAGCAAATGTCTTAAAGGATTTGAATAAATCTGCAGAAAGCAGTAAGAAAATGTTTCATTCATGCGAGTGCGACAAGCAGAATCCAAGTTCAAAAATGGCGAGCAGCTAATCCTCTTCATCGCTAATCCTCTTCATCGCTCTCGATGATTACACGGCGCCGTTTCTTGGAGCTCTCGAAGGTGACAGGACCGTTGAACACTTGGAACTGGCAATTGGAAATGTTTGCTCCCGCAAAAATCCCCGGATTGCTCGAATCAGATGTGCTGGCAGATGATACCAAGGCGCTCGATGAGAGATTCGACTTCACATGTATTTGGCCTTGGCTTGTATGGAGGATCTTGCTGCAACTGTAAGAGGCAGTGGACGAGCCAGAAATCAGCGCATTATTGCTTGAACTATTGGCCGACCTGCTAAGGATACAGGACATCTGGCGTTGGTGACTTGTACTGGCTGTTTTGTACGACTGGAGACTGTCGATGCTTTTGTGGCCACTGAGTTGGGCAATGAATATTTCTGGTGCGTTTGCATCCAATAACCGTGAGATTTGAGTTTCCTCACAGAATGGTTACTGATCTTGCCATCTGAGCTTATAATTCCGGCATTGGATGCTGCTGTTGACAGAAATTTGCCGATTTGGGATATACCGAGTGGTGCTTTCTTGTACCAAACTTCGGTTCGCGAGTTCCTGTTGTGGTTTATAGCCAAGAAGAATGGTGACTCGGGTTTATTCATTTCAACAGGTCTGTGGCTTCTGAACAGCTTGTACGTCTCCACAGGGCATCTGTCGTTGCCAGTTGCATAGGCCTTTGGTTTGAACGCTCTTTGGTGGCCGTTCTCCTGTCCTTTTCGGGTTTTTGTACCTCTCTCTGCCTGCCAAACGAGGAACTCGCGTTCGTCAACAGGGTCTCGGTGAAGCTCAATATCTCCCCAACAGAGCTTACGACTCTCGTCTCTTGCACGAAAGCCGAAATGGAGAGCCAAAAACCACCATACTGTTCTCTGGAGGATATCTGGGGTGGAGTGGCCAAGCTGACCGGACTGAAATAATCGATCTTCGTCTTCTTCGGTGAGGGCTTTGGTCGCATTTGGCCGGTTCCCCTTTCCGGCGACATTCACCAGCTGTTTACGTTTTGCCGCCAGCACCTTGCGTGAGTCTTCAAATTCCTGGTCCTTCAGAATGTTCATTGAGGATTTTTGCTCTGTCAGCCAACGCTGGATACTCCTCTGGATGCTAGATAGGGAGTCTGGCTCATACTCTTCACCGTTTCGCTTACGCGCCTTGATGAAAAACTTGGACAGCAATTGGTCAAGTTGTTTCACAGGTAAAGTCTCTATTCTCAGATCTTCCTCCAAACCTTCCCCTTCCAAGAAACGACGAAAACTTTTCATGTCAGCAGTTGTTTTCCTGACTGTGTTTTCGCTTTTTTGTTCGTTAACAAAGTCTCTTATTTCCTGGCTATCTGATTTATTTTGAGGCTGTGTTTCCTCGATGTCTGTTTCCTCGGTTTCGACATTTGCAACTTTTTCAATCGTGCTTTCATCTTCCGCCGGCTCTGGGAAATAAAATTCACTTTCTGAGTGTTCCTGCTCACTTCCACTCATTATTTTTCTTCTCCAGTTAAAGACGTTATGATTATGTAGAAAATAAATCCTTTCTTCTTTCAGGAAATTTAGTTTTAAAAGTTTAGGTTGTTTTTCTTTTACGAGAATCGCCTGGATTTTGCTTAAAAATGTAAACAAGCACACCGGCGGGAAAAATCCGTATCGGACACGGCTTGTACGGGGAAATACAAGCCTGTCAACAGCCAATCAGAGCGCGCGTAGTATCTTAGCCATATAATAAATATATTTATTATATAGACACGAGTGTTATACTGGGAAATACGCCACTCGTAGATCTCATACGAAGCTACATCCGGGTCCTCAGTGACATATTTTCCATATCGTCACTAGTGAGGATATCGGTCAAAACAAAAATGCTTGGAAATCAATTTGGAATATTTTTTTTCTGGTTTGTCTATATAATAAAAAGAAAATTACACGGTGGCTTGGAGTTGAGTTTTATTTTCTCGTGTCAAAAACAATATTTTACTCATTCGCTGCGCTCATTCGTAAAATATTGTTCTTGCCACTCGAAAATAAAACTCATATCTTCGCGCCACCGTGTAATATCCTCTATATATAATATATTACGTCACAAGGGTTCTTCTCTAGAGTATTTGTTATTAATGAGCTCTTTATTTCGTTTCCAGTACATAAACTTTCCTTTGAATGCTTCCAAAGCAAATAACCATGTGCTAGTGGTTCATGACCTTGGCGACTATGAAGTAGTCAATGTATGGATGGAATGCTCTCTCTATAACTTGTGGTCATCATCCTGTAAAGCAGAGAAGGCAGGACCTTACTCAGTTACAACCCTACAAGGAGGTAGGCCAAGTGGTGGGGTGGGTGGGCAGGGTGATGAGAGAAATAGAGACGTAATTCCGCAAATAGAGCGGTTTTCACATGACTGTCGTGAAACCAATCGCAAAGTGATTACAGCAATTCTGAATAAAACCTATAGGAGTAATTACATAGTAATTGCGAATTACTCACGACAGTCATTTGAAATCCGCTCTAAAAGCACTTCTACAAGGGCCCTAGGAGGCAATCTAGGACGCAAGGGCCCTAGGACACAATCTAAACGTATTTCTGCTCAGAATTGGGTTTAAATGACTTCTTTATAGTCAATTATAAATTTCAACAAGCGAATGACAATAGCTAAGTTTCGAACACTTTTGATCCCTTCAACCTACGTTTCCAGGTTTCGCTAGTTGAGTTTCATGCTCAATATTTATATTTCGCCATTTACAATTCATATAATTTAGTGCCACGATCTTGAGGATGCTTCACTTGATACATTACGTCAATACGAAAAAAAACAATGTAGGGCTCAGTAAATGCTGAACTGGCCACAAATAACATAATAGTAACAATAAAATGGCAGCTGAGCCGGCCGGCGAGACGCCATCAGAAACCAATAGATATGCTTCAAAAACCTCACAAACCACTGAGGTGTTTTTTTGTTGTCATTGGCCGTTTTCACACTCTCAGTGCGTTTAAGGCATGGCTCTAAACTGTTTTGCCTGAAAAAGGGGATTATTCGTCATAACTAATGTTCTATACTGTGGATCATATTCATCAAAATTGCTCAGTACAAGAATTTCAACAAGAGCTATATTTTAATATATTTAGTTGCCATGGAAACGCTAATCACGTGACTCAGTGGCGACCATCTTGGATTTTATACTTACGCCTTCTGAGGACAGCCATGGAAAGGTGAAATTGAAAGGTTATCACATATTTAGATACAGGGAATCTAGTACCCTTAAAATGAAGCTAATTGGATATGTCGCATAACTTCAGTAAAAAAATATATATATAATTTTTCGTGTTTTGAAATATATAATATTTTGAAAAACTGTCTTTATTAAAACATTATCCTAGATATCCAATTAGGTTTACAGAAAGATCAATGCTACTAACATTTTGCTAAAAAAGAAATTTCTGATTATTATCTTCTTTCCATACCTTCACGGGCGCTAAAAGTAAAATCCAAGATGGCGGACGGTGAGTCACGTGACATCGTTACCATGGCAACAGCAACTTTATCGTTATCAGAATTCCAAAGTAAGTTTAAGGCCCAAGATTGAAAGATTTTCGTTGAAAATTAACGAAGTTACCAAAAAGCAGCCCTCGTGTTAGAGCCATGCCTTAAACTCACTGAGCTAGAGACGAACAAATCGTCTGGACGGACAAATCGTCTGTAGACGAACAAATCGTCTGATGTGAAAACGGGACGAACAAATTTCCAGACGAACAAATCTGAATTTGTTCGTCTGTTTGGCCGTCTAGGAAGACGATGTTTCATAGACAACTTGTTCGTATAGACGAACAAATCGACTAAAGTCCGACCTCGAATTCACACTAGACGTACAAAGACGAACAAATCGCCAGACGATTTATCCGTCTAGACGATGTGTTCGTCTTCGAGTGTGAAAACGGCCATTGTTTCTATTTTTACTCGAATGCCAAATCGAAAAACAACCTTTATTGAATAGGTGTATAAAAATCAACGCTGGATAAAGCCTCAAAGAAACTTTAGCATGATTTTTTCATCATAGCTGTTTAATTTTTTTTCCATTTTTCGTATGGTCTTTTGTCCCAACTATTCGCTGACCAATTGCTAGTACATAGAGCGGTTTTCATATTACTGTCGTGAAACCAACCGCAAAGTAATTGCACGAATTCTGAATAAAACATATAGGAGTAATAACAAAGTAATTGCGAATTACTTAAGGCAGTCAATATATGAAATCCGCTCTATTTGAAGTAATATGTCAAACAAAGGACAGCGTGTTTCACAGGATATCCATACACCGAGAAGTGGCTTTAAAGAAGAGGTAAAACAGAGATTTTATCCGACTTTGAGTTGTTTTGAAATCCTGATCAAACACACAGTCGAGTGTTTGATATAGCTTCATTCAATCTCGAGAAGATGAAGGAAACAATCTTGAAAATCTATGCAAATTAAGATCGCGCATCCCAATGTCCTTCATGCTTATGATGTACTATGTTTAAACTTGATAATAATAATAATACTAATAAAATTGGCCATAACTACATATAATTAATAATATATATTTTATTTACACGCATACATACTGACATTTTATATCCTGTGGGATTTTGACTGTTACAAATGTAGGAAATATTTCTGTCCTCATAAGGGATGGCACGCTGGTGGCTTCCCGATCTTAGTTTATAGGCGCTGAAGCACGACAATTCTTCTGGTACTTTAACTATATTTCATTATGGTTTCAGCTCCTTCAAAGGCCCCCAGTATATGTGATTTTTTCACGGACTTGAACGATGGAAGAGTGGATCTACGTATTAAATACGAGGTTAGCATGGTTTGGGAGAAGTTTCTGTGTTCCTCAACCAATTTTTTTATACGCAATTTTCCCTAGAATCGGCTAATCCTGCACATGAGCGAGGCTCCAATTATGAGGTTCCTGCACTGAGGATATAGCAACTTCCGACGTCCCCGTGTTCCTTAACATCTCTCGAGAAGACGCGAAGTTCCAACCCTTTGCAAATGTCCACCCCGCATCTTCCTTGTCTCGTTAGATTCCCTTCGTTGTTCCATTCCTCCTTCCTTTTAGCTCCATTTTCACAAGAACTAGGCAAACCTCCATTGTTCTACGGCATTGAAGGTTCCCCACGTGGGATATCTCCTATTTTTTTCCACAGGAAGTTATCATGACTATTCACACAGAAAGTGAAAATTTGATATATTTCGACTTGCTTTGAGAAAATATGGCAACAAAAAGTCTCTAGACCAATCAGATTAAATACTAAAACAAAGGAGTGAGAATCAGCATTTTACGATAGGTTCCCCACGTGCGAAGTCTTTTAAAATTACATATCCTGTTTGTGAGTACACAAATGTGCTTATATCTCCCTAAAAATCCTCAGACAAGTTTTTCTAGCATTTACTGATTTTTATGTCTAAGCCAATAAAATTGCCTATATTTTCAATACTTAATTGCATTCCAGCATGCTTTGCCGTTGGCTTGCCTAGTCCTTATACGGACCATTACTTAACCTCCACTTCCACCTAAGTGTCGGTAATAAAACTACGTTGTTTATTGCGAAGAGCATTGTGGATAGAACTTCTTATTGTGCTATGCAATCACCGCCCCGATGCTTCGATCCATGACATCTACATACATTGTTTGGTGTCTTTTCTTACAGCTTCCCCCAAAAGAAAAGTGGAATGGTTTTCCAGTGTACTCACAAGCTCAATACTGCGCTGGTTCTGCAAACATGAATTGCTCAATTGTTGACATTACCAGCATAATTAGCGCCACACCTGTGAATGGATTGTGTAGCCCTACTGCGCAACGGGGGCGCGTTACAGGATTGCTGCGTGACACTAAGTATTTGTTTCGGATAAGAATTTGTACAAGTGGTGGTTGCAGCAGTTGGAGCGCTCCCTGGCATACGATATCCTGTAAGTAATCACCATCATTATCGCCATCGTCGTTAGCCTGCGTAGCGGCTCTGAAGGGGAGGGCCTAGGGGGAGGGGGAGGGGGGTCCGGGCGAGAGAAAAATCGAGCGAGCGGCCGCGGGGGGCTTTTCTCTCGCTCGGACTCTCCTCCCCTTTAGAGCTGCTACGCAGGCTACATCGTCGTCATCATCAAGAACAAACGCAACAGTATAGACGAGTTCGCGCTCCCCATTTCATCGTCGACAATTAGAACAAGATGGCGGAAATAATCCAGATTCCTCAGATTCGCAGGGGAAAGGCAAGTCTGATATCCTCACAAGAATTTACAAATCCCAATCTTTTCACTTAGCTTTCCAACATTATATTTAACAATTGAGGCCGAATGGGCTATTTACTCAGAGGCCATGTCGGCGAGAGGAGTGATTGTTTTAGTCAAATCGAACTACAGTAATAGGCCAATTTGTATAGCTAAAAACGTTCAGTTCTGGTCATTTGCCATTTTCTGGCTTTCAAATCCGACACTTTCTTTACTAGTAGGCTATGATAACGTATAGCCTACTAGTAGCACAACCAATCAGAACGCAGCATTGACAATAGATCATTATTTCCGCCATTTTGTCCAGATTAGCCACGATGTACCTTCGTTTATTGCCCATAGTAAACGATTTTCATTGAGGTAACCAGGCCGCTCATTGTCTCGGCCGTGTGGGATTAAGTTATGGGAAATGGGTTGACCGAGGTAAAGAGCGGCTGAAGGCGGACGGAAGTACGCGGTATATGTTACGTCGCCGAAGGGGAGGTGGGTGGGTCGAAATCTACTAGCGACTCACGGGCTTACGTATCTTCTGAGTGAAAAGGCCATGAATCAAAGTCAGGATTCCTTTAAATAATACAAGACTTGTCAAAGGAATGTATCCTTAATTCAACAACACGCTGTTACATAAGAGTGTTATGTAACCCACACATTTCAAGACTTCGCGGCATAATTACTCAATGAAAATAGTAAACGATTTTCATTGAGGTAACCAGGCCGCTCATTGTCTCGGTCGTGTGGGATTAAGTTATGGGAAATGGGTTGACCTCGGATCGAGCAGCCTACAGCTTACTATGTATCTGCCAAAGACCTTATTTGCCCAATAACCCTTCCAAAAGGGTACCTTTTCCCAAAACTCAGAAAAACCCTTCCCTTTCACAGTTAAGGGCAGTGGCCCGACTTAGCCAGTAGGGAAGCTTTCCCACAAACCAGGTTTTACACGCTATGTTAATGTGTCTGTGGCTTAGCATCTTGACAAGTATACGAAAAAATTGTCGGAATACCAGACGCAAAAAGAGCACAAAAAACTAAGCTTAAAAAGGAAAGTTCCAAATAGCCAAGTCGTACGGTGGCTCTGAAGGGCCATACCACTTTTTCTTAAATTTCTACTTTGTTTTTGCAAAGTTTGTCTTTTTTTTCAAACTTCTACTTTGTTTTTTCAAGGTGTAACTTTTTCCGGAACGTCAACTTTTTTCAAGGTGTATCTTTTTTTTTTGAAGGTAGACTTTTTCAAGGTGTAACTATTTTTTTCAAGGTGCAACTTTTTTTGAAGGTAGACTTTTTTCAAGGTGTAACTTTTTTTCAAGGTGGACTTTTTTTCAAGGTGTAACTTTTTTTTGAAGGGTAGACTTTTTTTCAAGGTGTAACTTTTTTTTGAAGGGTAGACTTTTTTTGAAGGTGTAACATTTTTTGAAGGGTAGACTTTTTTCAAGGGTGAGACTTTTTTCAAGGTGTAACTTTTTTTCAAGGGTAGACTTTTTTTCAAGGTGTAACTTTTTTTTCAAGGGTAGACTTTTTTTCAAGGTGTAACTTTTTTTGGAAGGTAGACTTTTTTTCGAGTGAAACGTGATCGCGGGCTCATGAATGGCTGCACGTGCTTTCCAGTGAACATGGCCGCCATGATGAACAGTTTGACAGAGGTAAGAACAAAGGTTTTCGACTGTTCTATATACTTATTCAATCAGTCAATCCTACAACAAAAGTAGAGAAGTGATATTTTAACCCGAGATCAAAAGAAAAGCTAATGCTGCTTGTTTGTAGATGTCATTTCCCTTTGTTTTTTTTTTCGGTCGGGTGACGGAGTGAAAATTAAAACTTTATAAGTTAATCTTAAGTTTATTTTATATTTCAATATAATATAATATTTCAATATATAGGATTGACTGATTGAATAAGTATATAGAACAGTCGAAAACCTTTGTTCTTACCTCTGTCAAACTGTCCATGGCGGCCATGTTCACTGGAAAGCACGTGCAGCCATTCATGAGCCCGCGATCACGTTTCACTCGAAAAAAAGTCTACCTTCCAAAAAAAGTTACACCTTGAAAAAAAGTCTACCCTTGAAAAAAAAGTTACACCTTGAAAAAAAGTCTACCCTTGAAAAAAGTTACACCTTGAAAAAAGTCTCACCCTTGAAAAAAGTCTACCCTTCAAAAAATGTTACACCTTCAAAAAAAGTCTACCCTTCAAAAAAAGTTACACCTTGAAAAAAAGTCTACCCTTCAAAAAAAGTTACACCTTGAAAAAAAGTCCACCTTGAAAAAAAGTTACACCTTGAAAAAAAGTCTACCTTCAAAAAAAAAACTTACAACTTGAAAAAAAAGTCTACCTTCAAAAAAAGTTGCACTTTGAAAAAAATAGTTACACCTTGAAAAAGTCTTCCTTCCAAAAAAAAAGATACACCTTGAAAAAAAGTTGACGTTCCGGAAAAAGTTACACCTTGAAAAACAAAGTAGAAGTTTGAAAAAAAAAGACAAACTTTGCAAAAACAAAGTAGAAATTTAAGAAAAAGTGGTATGGCCCTTCAGAGCCACCGTAAAGTCGGGCCAAAAACTCATCAAAGATGAATTGAAGGGTTTCTATAAGAAAACCCATATTGGCGCGACCAGGATACCGGGCACTTGGAAAAAGAAACTTAGAATTCTTAGCAGTTCTACTTACAAATTTCTAAATAAGAGTTCAATATACAAACCAGCAAATGTGAGGAATAAGGCTCCAATAGCTCGACACACGAGCCAACATGGTATTTTGAATAAATCCAATTTAGAGCTTGACACAACGAGCAAACATGGTATTTTGAATAAATCCAATAAAGGGCACGACACACAGCAAACATGGTATTTGAATAAATCCAATGTAGAGCTCGACACACGAGCGAACATGATTTTGAATAAATCCAAATTAGGCTCGACACACGAGTGAACATGGTATTTTGAATAAGTCCAATTTAGGCTCGACACACGAGCAAACATGTTATTTTGAATAAATCCAATTTAGGCTCGACACACGAGCGAACATGGTATTTTGAATAAGTCCAATTTAGGCTCGACACACGAGCGAACGTGGTATTTTGAATAAATCCAATTTAGGCTCGACACACGAGCAAACATGGTATTTTGAATAAATCCAATTTAGGCTCGACGAACGAGCAAACATGGTATTTTGAATAAATCCAATTCAGGCTCGACGAACGAGCGAACATGGTATTTTGAATAAGTCCAATTTAGGCTCGACACACGAGCGAACATGGTATTTTGAATAAGTCCAATTTAGGCTCGACACACGAGCGAACAATGGTATTTTGAATAAGTCCAATTTAGGCTCGACACACGAGCGAACATGGTATTTTGAATAAATCCAATTTAGGCTCGACACACGAGCGAACATGATTTTGAATAAGTCCAATTTAGGCTCGACGAACGAGCGAACATGGTATTTGAATAAGTCCAATTTAGGCTCGACAAACGAGCGAACATGGTATTTTGAATAAATCCAATTTAGGCTCGACACACGAGCGAACATGATTTTGAATAAGTCCAATTTAGGCTCGACGAACGAGCGAACATGGTATTTTGAATAAGTCCAATTTAGGCTCGACACACGAGCGAACATGGTATTTTGAATAAATCCAATTTAGGCTCGACACACGAGCGAACATGATTTTGAATAAGTCCAATTTAGGCTCGACGAACGAGCGAACATGGTATTTTGAATAAGTCCAATTAAGGCTGGACACACGAGCAAACATGTTATTTTGAATAAGTCCAATTTAGGCTCGACACACGAGCAAACATGGTATTTTGAATAAGTCCAAATTAGAGCTGGAAGCTCGCCATATACGGGGCAAATAGCGGCACGAACGGGATCGGCAGATGCTGCAACAGGCGGGTGGCTGTAGGTATGGCGGCATCTGGAACTGGGCTGGAGGCTCGCCATATACGAGGCAAATGGCGGCACGAGCGGGATCGGCAGAGGCTGCAACAGGCGGGTGGCTGCAGGTATGGCGGCATCTGGAACTGGGCGAAAGCATGTAGACATCGGCTGAGGCGACGTAATCTGGTGAAACGAAAAAGAAATCTACTAGCGACTCACGGGCTTACGTATCTTCTGAGTGAAAAGGCCATGAATCAAAGTCAGGATTCCTTTAAATAATACAAGACTTGTCAAAGGAATGTATCCTTAATTCAACAACACGCTGTTACATAAGAGTGTTATGTAACCCACACATTTCAAGACTTCGCGGCATAATTACTCAATGAAAATAGCATCAGCATTGTTTTCCATAGTTGTTAATGAATATCATCAGTATTGTATCACTAATAATTATTCCTCGAGCCCCATATAAAACTTATATCCTCATGTTGCGTACATTTGCTTTAACTAGAGTCCAGGTTTGCGCGGTGAAATATTTCACTACTGCGCGTGCGCTATGGTATCGTATTGCGGTTATTGGGTCACGCGCTCTTTAATCATATAGTCATCGTAAACATGGCTGCATCGAGGGGAAAGCGAAAAACCAAGCAAGTACAAGGCTATATTGATGAGGTTTTTGGCGAATCTTCAACTTAGTGTGAGCATATAAAACTAAAAAAAACGGGTCATCTTGGTCTTGCGCTTTCGACATTGTATAACAGGAATATAGCTGAAATAAGTACGGCAAGAAAATTAGCTTTCCCTCTTATTTTTCAGCACAATATAAATTCACTGTTACTTGCTTGTTAAATTCGTGGATTAACGATGGAAAATCTGCGTTTTCCCTCGATCCAGCATTTTGAGATTATTCTCCGACCGCTTCGACTGTAGTGATACCGGCCAGAGCAAGTAGCTAGTAAAGTTACAATAAGGAGATCCACTCGAAGCTGTCAGCATGTCGAGTTTCGACTATATCTTGACCGCGCAAAACCTCAACTGATGTAGGTCAGTTATGCATCGGGGAGTTTGCAGGTGTTGCGTGACATTTTGAATCTTGATCCTAACAAAATGAAAATACCATATTTGAAAAGACCTTGCCGAAATTAGAAAAAGCCGAAATATGAGTTGATTTGGATAAATATTAGCAAAGTTATTGGCGCCCGAAGTAGGATGTTTCTCTATACGTTTAATGTGGGCAACATTAAACCTACAGGAAAACAACCGACGCTCATAACTTCTGTGTTATTTGTCGAAATCACCTCAAATTTGAGGATTTCACACATTTCGGTGAGCTCTTTTCAAATATGGTATTTTTTTTGCTAGGATCAAAATTGAAAATGTCACGCAACACCTGCAAACTCCCCATTCCGTTTCTAGGTTTTTGATTGGTTAATTTTCGAACTACTTATAGCTATTTCTGTAAACGTACGTGACGCGAAATAGTATATCCTCACATAGATTTAGACCCTACCGGAGACAAACACTCGCAGATTGACCGGGGTAATTTTAATTCTATGGACCTAATACAATTCAAAACGACGAAAAAATATGTTATATTTTAACAATCCGTTTCTAGGTTTTTTTATATCTAGCAAAGAAATATGTAATTTTGTACAAAGAGTATGAAAATGCGTCCATTTTCGCCAGGTTTTTTGGTAGGCAGATAGTGGGGGCGTGAGTGTCACGCACCACTTGTGACTTTTTGTTAAAGGCCCATCACCAACCGGGAGCATTTGCGCCTCGTTTTCTTTTGTTTTCAAATGGATCCATTGTTTTTTGGGTGCTCTGATTGGCCAAGAGTCCGCAAAGGCTCTCAGTTGGTGGTGGGCCTTTAAACAGGAGTTTCATATGCGAATGGCCTCGGAGTCATAGCCCATGAGGCCGAAGGCCGAATCGGCTATGACTCGGAGGCCATGAGGGCGAGAGGAATAATTGTTTTAGTCAAATCACACTATTTGTATAGCAAACAAATATTTTCTGGTCCCACCCTCCTCATCGTCGTTGTCCTCTTGATCTCCTGATCCCAAACCATCAGCTTTATCGTAATCCTCACTTTCATCATCATTTTCCTAGTCCTCGTCCTCATCCCATCCTCGTCCTCGTCCTTACCCTCCTTACTCCTCATTCTCCTCTTCCTCATGCAGTAAACGAAAATGTTTAAGGGAATAACTAATTGTTCTATCATTACAGCTGAGGAGCCTCCGAACAAGAGCGCAAGAAGTTTACTTCTAACTGAATGGGTGGTTGGCGTTTGCCTTGCTGTAGTATTGATACTGGTTGTTGTTATTGGCTGTTGGACTCTTAGAAGGTATTGTCTTAGCCTTGGTTACACGATAACGTATTGGTGTTCCGCTGGGGCCAAAAGCAGTTCAACATCTGCATTTAACATTTGTGATTTGAAGTGGGATAACATGACGCCCAAGCCGAGGAGAGGTACATTATCTTGAATCGTTCTACATTCTTGAAAAAGGCCAATAAAAATCTAAGTTTACGTCGTTTTAAAATAATTCTAATTTAATAATAACTCTTTTAGCCACTGCTTTGAAACTGATTAAAAATTGTCGAGAATAAGCTGAGCTCATCGCCGAACATTTCGTGTTGCGAAGAACAAGAGATTGTTGAATTATGTTGAACTGGTTTCCGCGCGCCGCCTAGCTGCTGGTACTCCTTTGTTACTGCAATCATCATTAACGGTATTTATCTATTTACGTATGTAATATTTTCCGCCAATTAACAATTGAAATACAACCCCAACCCCAACCTAACCCTAACTGTATTATCCTGTTTTGCTAACTTCAGTACCGGCTGACAGAATCAGACTGATTACAAGTCAAGGCCTTCCCCGGGTCCTACAAGATCGCCATAATCTTGGGCGATCTTGTGCTTTTTTTTCTGATCTTAGGCAAAAGAACCCGGAGTAGACGTTGGTTTAAACAACGCGCAATCTTGGGCGTTCTTAGGCGATCTTAGGTCCCGCAGTAGCCCTGATGCAATACATGCAATTTTTATTCTTCGTTATGCAGAGGCCGTAACAGAAGACTAGAGCCACTTGCAGAACGTGTTGCAGATTTGGTGAGCAGTGCTTCCCTTGTTTTGTCTGTCCTAAGCACCTGGTATTATATGTTTGAACTAGTGTCATTGTGATATATTAGATACGGAGGGGGAGGGGGGAAGGGAGGGGGAGGAGAACTAGCGGGGCTCCTAAGGGAAGAACAACAAAGGCAACGAGAGGGTGAGGTTGGGAAAAGAGATTAAGAGGAAAATCCGCCAAGAAATCGAGTAATTTTGACACAAAGTCAGTGGAAACAATTTTTGGATAGAGTATTTCAAAATCAATTTCATTGTTTTTTGTAGCATTTTTTGAAAGGTCTTGATAAAGTAAAAAATTGGAGATAACAGCGAGAAAAAAATTCCCCAGGAAACCTGAGAAATAATTGTTCAAAGTGTGAAGGAATAGTGTTGGCTGTTGATGTTCATTTCATGGTGCTTTCAACCTTTAGTATAAACCAGCTAATGGTCTATTACAAATCCTGCATTCTGATTGGCTGAGCTACTAATGGTCTAATAGTGATAGACCGTACCCGGCAGAACCACCAGCTTTCTTTGCAAGAAAACTTGATTTTTTCAACAAAAAATATTGGTATTCATTGCCAAAACGGACCAACTAGTTGGTTTATACTAAACCAAATAGACCTCTCGTCCTATGTGCTATGATATCAATAGACCATTCGGCCTTCGGCCTCATGGCCTATTCATATCATACACATTTGGCCTCGAGGTCTAATTATTAAATGTAAATTGTATGGATTTTAACACATTTCAGGATTAAGGTATGAGTATACCTTTGCGCGAGGGATGTCAAATTTTCGCGAAAAAAATCACTGTCGTGTCATTATTTACACTACAAGGGCCATTTATATATCGTTTTAAAGCTTGTGGAACGGCCTTTCTTACTAAGTGGTATATTTATATGCAACGTAATTTGATGGATCGTTTTCGTCGTTTTGTGCCTCAAAGGAAAAGTACCAATTTTTGCTTTTTAAAAGCTCCTGCCACTTCCAGTTAATGTTAAAAGCTCCAGATTTCCGCAAAATGTATTCCTTAGAGGGCGATCTGAAAAAAAGGTGTGCGGGATTATTGATATTTTACGTATTTGCGGAAATATCACGTAAAACAGGTTGAAAATCGATATTTTGGCAATGCTAACACAAAAATTAGCATAAAATATGCTTTGAAAGGAAAATCAAAAATCCCGCACTCCCTTTTTTAGATCACCTTCTAAAGAATAGATTTTGCTTAAATTTGGAGCTGTGCAATTTAATTGGAAGAAGCTGGAACTTTTTCAAGAAAGTCGGTACTTTTTTCTTTAGAGCTAAACAAATATATGTTAATGTACAATATAATGAAAACAAAGTTATTCATCAGATAGCCCAACCTTTTAGCTTTAAAATGATATATGAACGACGTTTGTGGTGTAAATTGTGTCGAGATAATATTTTTTTTCCCGCGACACCCTTCAAAGGTATACTCATACCTTAATTTTCGATGTTTGGTGTTTTAAGAAATGATTTTTTTAAATATATTGTTTTAGAGTGATATTAACACAACAAATGACTTTTGAACGTCTTCCTCTATAAACTCGTATAACTCTAGTTTTTGAATGTAGAACACATTTATAGGGCGGGACCTCCGTTTAAGGGGCCGCCACTTTTCACGGTCCCGGGCACTGTACTTCAATCAGACGTGCGTTTCACAAAGTCCAAAAGATTTGTGATAGATTCTAATTATTTGTCCTACAGAATCCATACCAAGTACTTAATGATGACGGTGAGAGTGCTGGTAACGATAACGAAGAATACGCAACCATAGACGTTACCTCTGAAGTGTAATTCAGAACTGCATTAAGAAGACAAATCTAAATGGTGATTTCTATATATGTTGCCAGCTGTTGCAGCTGACCTGGACAACTTTGTTCTGTAACAGCTATTGTTAACAGACAAAGTTGTTCTGTGACAGCTGCAACATATGGAAACCGAAGATAGATAGCTAGATAGTTTATTTAGTAAATACTTTACAGCCAAACCCGGCTGAATTGTGTGTATATAGGAGGATCCTTGCTGACGTCATTGTTTACATTCTCGAAATTTTGAAACGCCGTTTTTAGCTTTGAAAATGCAACGAAAAGCTCAAAACAAGTTTATTTTTCATTCTTAAAAAAGTCCTGACCTGTTTCCTTTCTTTCTGTGTCATTTTTCAGGCTAGTTGAAGCTTTTCAAAATTGTGTGAAAATCATTGGGGCAAAACGCTAATTTGCTCACATGTTTCCTCTAAATTGAACGTTGCACCACGCGCTTAGAATTCGAGATATCAGCTTGAAATTTTTCAATTATGTTTTATTTACAGTCCTCTATTGATATTCAGAACTCATCATTTTATAGCTCCCTCGAACGGTCTGATTCTGAACATTGCTTATGCTAATGAGCTAAAAATGTAAACAAAGGATCCTCCTATAGACTCTTGCAACTCTTGCAACTGCTGCAACTCGTGTTACAGGAATCGCCCGTGTTCTACTCTCTGCGACAGCTACTACTGGAGCTTCGCAACTGCTGTGAGTGCCACAACACCCGATTTCCACTGCCTCGTACCCAGGCGCGTTCTAGTGATTTTCGAGGCGAGAGCGACTGGGAGCGAGCTAGCGCGAAAGGCATCATGGGAAGGGCGAAGAAAAGAACGCGCCTCGTCTCTTTCTCTTGTTTGAGCCTTCCCATGATGTATTGCGAAAACGAAACGTTCCCAAGATGCATTGCGCTCTCGCTACCAGAACACTCGAAAGAGGCTTTTCTCCCTCTGTTTCTCCTAATGCACCTATCAATGTTTTGCCCCATGGTGGTGGGGGGGGGGGGGGGGGGGGGCAACCCAGGGGGATTTGACTATTTAAGGCTCTCCGAGGGTTGTATTTTTGACATCTACAGCAGTCCCCGGGGTGGGAAATTTGACTCGATTGCCATCTTGGAAAGTCCTGGGAACTAGCTTTCCGCCATCTTGGAAAATACCCAGCAACCACCTGGAGACAAGATTTCTGCGTTTTCCTCGGCCTTTTCTTGTGGAGAACGATGCAGAATGAAAGGTAAGAGCTTCTTGATGTTTGTATTTATGAACGCCTTTACACTGGTCTGGGATCCCCAGGGGCGGGAGTTTGATCCTTAATGGAGCTCCAAGGGTGGGGAAATTGACATTTCAAAAGCTAAAAATGTCAAATTCCCTTTGGTTTGCCCCACCCTGGGGCAAAACATTGATAGGTGCATAAATAGAGACGCCTAGGGACGAGGCAGCGATTTCCATATGTTGAAGCTGTCGCAGAACAACTTGTGTTCACAATAGCTGTTGCAGAACAAGCTGTTCACGGGCAACTGCGATAGCTCCAACATATGGAAACCAGCCTTAAGGGGCATGGTTATGTAAACAGCACTCTCGTAGATGAGTTCGCGATCTCCTTGGGAGATCACTGACAAGCAGGCAACAAGAGAAACGGAATTTGAAAATCTTCACCCAGAAAAAAAGAAAACACTCGAGTGAGTCAGTCAGGCTGACCAAACCTGTCGTTTTTTACACGCTCACTGCCACAGCCAGACTTTACCTTATTTGGAAGTGACGGTAGATTCCCTTCCTGCTAAGATTTTCGGCGACATTTGGTGACATTTGCCAGCACACTGAACTTTGAGCGAGAACTTTCAGAAATTGTAGCGACTCGATTTTACTTTGCATCTTCCATGTTGGATCTAGCCTAGTAGCCCGGCCAGACCTATTTTAAGCAAACATGGAACCCGCGTGGCTCACCCCAGTCCCATTATAGGGCAACAGCGACAGCGTATTTTTTTATATGGGCGGGCTTCCTGTGTTTTGGATAGCGATGTGACGTCATCACGAGCTTGGTCCAGCCCTCGCGCTTATCTCACGGGATAAGGGCAATGTTTTTGTAAAGGAACATTACAAATCAGGTTCTGGACCCCTCTTTTACCGTTACCCTACTCTACTTAACAATTAGACCTCAAGGCCGAATGTGCTATGATGAATAGACCATGAGGCCGAAGGTCGAATGTTCTATTGATATCATAGCACATGAGGACGAGAGGTCTAATTGATTTAGTATAACCAACGAGTTGGTCGGTTTTTGCAATGAATACCATTATTTATGTTGAAAAAAATCAAGTTTTCCTGCAAAGAAAGGTGGTGGTTTTGCCAGGTACGGTCTATCACTAATAGACCATTAGTAGGTCAGCCAATCAGAATGCAGGATTTGTAATAGACCATTAGTTGGTTTATGCTAACATTGAATATGCATCAAAGGCGCATAAGTACAGTGGGAACCTCAGTTTGAAGCCGAAAATAGTCGTGAATACCAACGAGTCCGACACGTTACCTTAAGGTCTCTGTAAACCCGTGAGGGGTGTCTTCGGAAAAAAAAATCTCGTCGCGTCGCAATTTATGCTATGATAATCAGCTGTATATCATTTTTATATCTTATGAAGCTGTTTATTAGTTTATCGAAGTTTAAATTTTTCTTGTATTTTTGAGACCCCGAACTAAAAACTACCTTGCTTTCTTGAGAAGCTCCAGACCACTAGCAGTTTGTTGCACAATTTCACACTTTGTCGGGTTTTAATCTCGGAGAAATGAACTGCAAAACCCTGTCAGCGATTTTCGATATTTTGCATATTTACGAAAATATTAGGTCGCGAAGTTGAAAGTCTCATTTTTTTACAGTTTGTGGCCGCAAAATTTATCATAAAATCTTTTTCAAGTAAAAAATAAAAATTCCATCAACGGTTTTTAGTTGTGATCATTTTCTAACGACACAACATTTGAGGCCGATATCTTAAATCGTGCGGGGCAGGAGCTTCGCGAAGACGAAAATTTGACCTAAAATTAAAGTGCTAGAAAAAGCGCAACGAATTCGAAACTTGAGAGTCTTAAAACTTGTCAACATATTTATCTTAAACAGGCATATATGCAAATGTTGAGAAAGATATTTGATGCATTTTATTATTCAGCACATCGATGCACTGCCCCAATATGGTCATTGGATCGCCAATATCTGTCTTGTCTGTTCTGTACATGACAGATTATATCCTGTGATATCTGTCGTCTGAGGGAAATATTATGTGCTGAGCTCGTAATAATACACACAAGTAATGTTTTTTTTTTCAGGGTTTTTTGTGCTATTGATGTGCTGAATAATAAAACCATTATCCTGCTCGATTTTGCAGAATATCGTCCGATTTAGCCAAATCGGGACTGCGTCCCTCGTCGGCTACAGACGATATTCTGCGCAATCTCGCAAGGATAATGGTTAAATAATAGTAAACATGAAGCAGTCACCTCTGTAAATATTGTAATAGCCGCTGTAGTTGCCATTTACGTCTAGATCCTTCTTGTTGGTCACTAAAATACATGGCGTGGCTCAAATAATTTGTTACCCTAAAAGAGGTCTTATGTGCCAAGGGAAGAGGTCAAAACACATGTACTCGACTGGTACCCAATTTTTTTCAGGGGGGATGGTGGGTACCGGCATCTACCCCCTCAGGTACTCAATACCCCCTTTCTCAGACCACATTTTATCAGCATGATCTAGGGGTAACTGTTTGTATTGCACATACGGACTCCTCTCGCTGCGAGGAAAGCGTTGGAGCATTCACCGTTTTAGTATCTATTTTATTTAAGGAGATACTTGCTCCTAAAATTCAGCTCTGAGAAGTAGGTGGTTCCGGCACTTACCCCACCCCTCCAAATTGGGTACCAAAAAAGTACAGATGTTTTGACCGCTTCCCCGGTAGGCGCGAAGGAGACAAGTAATAGGTAAAATATACCCATCAAGAAATTTCCGTGTTTGACTAAACTGTCTAATTCGAGTAATCTCTCTTTCTTACGGTTTTTAGAAGCACCATCATGATACAAAACAATTTGGACATACATTTCGGCCCTAAAGAAACCAATCTCCCTAAAATTTATTGAAGATCAAGATAACCTCCAAGAGACCAAACCCCTTGACACCCCCCTCCTCACCCCCTGGGAAGCAAACTCGAGTTTTTCGGGTTTTTCGACTTAAAACTACTCTCCAACGCCTGCGAGCAGGCTATCCTCGATGAATCAGTATAATTTTGTAACATTTTAAAAACTCCTAAGCGAGAAGAGTTATCTTAAAGGGGTGCAAGGTAAAGAAAAATAGACAAGGATAGAAGTGTTTAACGTGGAACTAACACTTTTCAAGATGGCGGCCGTGAAGTCTCAGAAGATTTAAAGAGTGGTTCTCATATTAATTCGCTTAATTAATAAGGGTAAGAGAGTTGATAATTCGGATTTTGTTTTGTCGCATCACAATTCCTGTGTGAGTTTCTGGGTATTTTCGAAAAACACGAATTGGGTACCCTGTGGTTTTTGACCTAAAATATACACACCCTGTCTGTCTGTCTGTCTATTCAGACAACCCAACTTGGGTGAAGTTGTATAAGTGTCAAGGGCCGTGCAACTGCATGGTTACAAGGTTAGATGGTCAGAAGAGATAACCATTGCCGGATTTCAAGCCGTGAGTGCCTGGGGCGAATCCTTGATATATCGATTATCCGTTCAAGACCAACATGGGGAGAAAGGGCATGCTCAACTATACAAAATCCCAAGTTTGGTATCAACAATTGAGTATTAACCATTCAAATAGTGATCGAGAAACAGCCATTCAAATAGTTCAACATTTTACAAGATTTGTGTGAAATCCGGACGCGATCGGAATTTACACAATCAACGCCAAACTTTAGGATTTGTATAGTTTAATATGCTTTTCCTCTTTATGTGGTGCTCGTTTCGATAATGGCAATATTAAGGGATCCGCACCAGGAACTCTCGGCTTGAAATCCGGCAATATTTTAGGCGCAATTACCCGGCGTACCATGCAAACCTCTGGCCACAGGGCCCCCAGACTATTGGAAACTGTCGTTTGTCGGGCGCTAGATGAGTAATGTCGATTTACATGTCTTTTCCTTCTTTGATATAGTTTTAATAGTATTTTAAAAATCCAGAACGAAGTTGACATCTTATGGATCAAGGCTAAGTTCTGCTGTATTCCTATTAGCTCAGTTACAACTAAGGAACAACGATGACGGAAATCCAAGATGGCGGGGGACCATGTTTGTGCGGGATGGGCGGGAAACTCATACTCACAACCGATCAATGGCAAAGGTAGGACTGTTGCCTTGTCCTGATTTTTTAGAGTTTCATGCATGAAACTGAATGATGTGTATAGCTATAAACGTTTTGGCTCCTCCCTGCAAGCACAGGCGACTTCACAACACTCAAAGATAAAGAAAATTTAGGGAGATAAACAGTGGCCTGTGCTCGCAGAGAAGGGCTCCTGAAAAAGGGCCACCTCAAAAATATTTGGCTGGATCCTTGAGGACTTCAGTGAAATGTTTCTACAACTTTGTTGGAGTTTCTCCAAAAACTAACCCAGAGGGTTTGGCTGACCTAGTTTGTTGTCCAACATGTTACATGCCCACTAAAGTCAAGTGCCCCAAATAAAGAGTTTCCAGTACCATTTAACTGTTTGCCTGTTGGCTTGCTTGAAGAGCCTGTGTCAGCTGCCATTTTGACAGCATCTGCATAGGAACATTTTAGATGTTTAGGGACTGGTCATAAATTAGAGGGGGGGATGGGGGGCATTTTTATTTTGGTCTACATGTTTTTGGGAAACCAGCTCCCCTGACAAGATGCACGAAAATGTTGGCCCTCCCAAATGTGGTGACATATTTAATGATGATCCTCCCCCATTATTCACTGGATCGACTAGATATTGCTGAAAAGAGTGGCATTTTTATTATCCCTTTATCATTTGCACCAAATTTTTTGACCCTCCCTTTTTCACCTGCATGAAAATTAGAGGCCCTCCCCATATTTGCACCCCCCCCCCCCCCCCCTCTAATTTATGACCAGTCCCGTATTAAGAGATTTCCCACATAAATCACCTTCTACTATCAATCAAGCGAAAACAACAACAAAGGAGTGGCTGACATGGGCTCTTGAAATGTTTAATTGCTAGTTTGTTATTTTTTGGCATAAATCTAATTTGTGTAAAGAAAGTACTGACAACAACTGCTGATGATGTTCAACTTTTATTCCATTTGCACATGCAAATAATATTCTACAAAACAAGTAAATTCATCCCTTGTGATATGCAAGGACCATTGTGATGTAACATGGATGTTCTGTATTGTTGTCATGTAATCATTCTCATAGTATGTCTATTCATCATTGGCATTTAAAGCTGAAAAAAGAAAGGTATATTATTATTGTTGTTGTTATAAAGTAAGAGGTTCTTGAAATAATGATTAGTAAAATTAATAACTTGAGTATGAGACATTGCATTTTGACAGTTTGTTAGGTGCTTTCAAAATTATTTGGGACTTTACGCTGCACCATATTCAGTGCTAGGTCCCTGACCCTAGACTATAGTTAGTGAGATGTCTGTATCTCCATAAAGTGTCTGCTAGTGAAAGTTTCTCAATCACTGTAATGTGGTAAATGCTGATTTCATAATAAAACAAACAAAGAAACAGACAAACAAGAAATAAACAGGAAGGAAATCATCAGACACATGTCATATAAACAAAAATAAGGTCAAATGAAAGACAATCTGACCAAAAGACTTAGAGCAGATGGACGGACAGCCAAGACCAAACAGGGACTGCATTTTTGGGGATTAAATTTGGATGTAACCTTTTTGATGACATAATCTCACTATAAATTCCTGGCAAAAATGGGCGTTAAAGTTCCCTTTTTATTTGTCCATGCTTGTTAGGCTTGTTAGCACCGTTAGGTTTGTCAGGGCTGTTAGTATAGGTAATCGCATGAGTCCGAGTAACAGGGATTAATTTCACCAGTGTTTTAAAATTGTTTTCCAAAATTAAAAAAAAATTGAAAACACAAGTGAAGTTAATCCCTAATTTTATGAGGAACCCATGCGATTACATGTTTATGATATAAAAGGGCAAAATTCGGCACACGTGTTGACTGCACATATTCAGAAGTGTGCAAAGTAATTTTGCCCTCAATAAAAAAAAGTGCCCTTGCTCTTAGCCAATCAGCATCGAATAATTTTGCCCTGTATAGAGCAGTTTTCACATGACTGTCGTGAAACCAACCGCAAAGTAATTCCAATTATGTACAAAACATATGGGAGTAATTACAAACTAATAGTGCGAATTACTCACGACGGACAGTTGAAATCCGCTCTATTGTAAGGTTTGTTAGAGGTTGGTCTGTTAGGTTTGTTAGGCCTGTTACGTAGGCTTGTTAAGGCTTGTATGGGGCTGTTAGGTCTTTTAGGGCTACTAGGCTAGTTAGGACTGTTCTAAGGACTGTTAGGTCTGTTTGGCTTGTTAGGTCTGTTTATTGGTTTATGGGTTTATAAGGTCTGTTAGGAATTTAGGAGTGCAGTTAGCTTATTCATGAACGAAACATTGAGACTTGATTATATTCATGACTGCCAAGGGTAGGGATCCACAACATCCTCTGCTCAGCAGACCGGCACTCTACCAAGTGAACTAGTCAGGAGGCGGTGCATCATTGACTCTTGTGAAGAACCTTATATGGAAGTTTGTTACTCATGGCCATGGGCCCTTTTCAAGACTTACTTCTCTTCAGGAGAGATCTTTTCTCTGCTGGACTGAGCCGGGATAGCATCTCCTCAATGTAGTTGACAAAGTTCCTCTTGCCCCACCTTAATCCTCCTTGGGCAGATGTTTGTTCGACACATACAGATACTAGGACACATGCAATGACAGCAAGAACTAGGAATTTCCTGGCATCCATCTCTCGGGAATTGAAGCTGTAAGCAAACATAAACAAACAAAGTTTTGAGATTTTAAGATATTTCTTTAAAGGAAGCAACTCACCCTACCCATAATACATTGCTTTGTACATATCAACAAAATTTTGTCTTGCAAAACTTCCTTATTTGAAATGCATGTAAGTGTTTTTCCCTTATAACTACACGAAAAGGGCAGGGAAATGCGCTAGAGAGAAACATCATTCTCTTGCCCACTACTTTTTTTTCTCTCAGCCATAGGGCCTAGTGAGGGGTTTGAAAAAACACAGGCAGCCAGCGTGAATTCTGTCTTTTATATCTTTCTTGATATTATTTGTTTCTGGATTGAATGCATCAGAAACTTTGACTTAGTGCAAAGGCTAGTACTTTCACAAGCTTTTCTCAGGTCTGTATGTTCAAATTTCCTAAACTTACAAACAATATATGAAGTATCTGAGCTTCTGTCGGGCGGATCCAGGTTTTTGAAAAGAAAAGAGAACACAAGGAAGCACCCTATCAGCTGATGTTAATTTCTTCAAAAGATGTGATGATCTTATCCATTAAATTTCCAAAACCTTTTGAGTTTCTCCCAACATCAGAGTCAAGTGCTCTATTTTGCCAGTAAGGTCATAGGAAACATTTGTGCACTAATGATATGATATAGCAGGGGAGAACCATTACTTTATCGGTGAACAAGAGCATGGATTTGGACCTACAGCGCGCGTGATGTCGTAGCTAATATCACTATCAAATCATCAAATAATTGATATAGTTGCAATAATAGTGGACACAGTATACAAGGTATATAGCACACAACTGGGTAAAATAATCATAACTAGCCAAGGGCGTAGGTAGAGCTTTTTTGTAAAGCCAAGTGAGTAGTCTGATAGAAATCATCATCAGAAAAGCGTCAGAAAAAGTATAACAAAGTGAACATTTTAGTATGCATTGCGTACTTTGCGTATGGTAACTACGCCCCCGCTTGCTGTCTCCATTAACAGACCAAAACAAACAACAACTAAACATAACAACGGAAAAGAAAAAGTCTAATAATCTATAATCTCAGCTTTAATATGACGATTAAGACTATGAGCTTGCGCTTATAACTGGAAATACAACATATCTTCATGAATACAAAGGGTACAATACAGGAGACTTGGGTCGTGAAATGAACCATTCATGAGAATATCTGGAATAGTCCTTTTCACAGTTCCTCGCTTTATTGTGATTCAAATTGGAATTCTAGCCTGAAGTTGAGTCTACCGGTCAACGCAATAGAGCGAGGAATTATGAAAAGGACTATTGTCGATTTTACCCCTAGCGCGTCACTATTAAAATTAAAAAGACCTACTGATGATTTTCCATTTTAGATCTCATGGCACCCGTGAGCAATTTTTTTTCTTTTTCTTCTGCCACGCATTGACGAAGGATATGAACATGGAGGCAATCCCGAAACAGAGAAAGATTATTCAAATACAGGGCACGACATCAACTTTTTTCGAGAGGTACCATTTGCGCCTAAATACGACATTTTAGTCGCCACATAGAGCAGATTTCGTATGACTGTGAAAGTGTCGCGGTACTGTCGCGGTGGCGGTACGGAACCTGGCCTGCTGTGAATGGGTTAAATCGCCAATGAAATCGCGTAGTCGCGGTACGGTCACGTTCGCGGCGCGGAACAACTTTGTCACGGTACTTTTCACAGTCATACGAAATCTGCTCTAGTAAGTTTGGTCGTCATAATAGAAATGTGATCGTTATCTTTTTTCTCCCGTCATGAATGTTGTTGGCAGCTTATCTTGAGAAGGCCATTTTGAAAAACCACCTGCAAGCCGGAAAGGCAAGTCGCCATGGTGATCAGGTTGAATTTTTTGGTAAAAAATATTGTCGCCATTGACGACCATATGGTCAAAATGTCGTGAGCTGAATTGGATGACGTGATCTGAAATTAGAGAATGCCCAATCTGAGGTGGTCTATTCACAACCCGCCATCGATATTGTTTTCAAAGTCTCAGTGGGACTAAGGCATCCAGTGTGGCGACTTTTGTGTCATGTGACTGTCTCTAACCTTGTCGAGATGATTCGTATTTCTAATTTAGACCATTGGATGAAAATCCATCAACATAGCTGGAAAGAGTGACTTTAACATAAGGAAACAATGAGAAACTTCAAAGTTTTGGGGCAAAATCACTTCAAATTACGAATTGGCAATTTTTAAATAACTTCATGTTTAGGTACTATCTAACGCAACCAAGCAATGTAGGGCGACCTGATTTTCCTTATCCCAGCTTGTCTTACAGTTGTGAATATTTCAATCAATTTGCGTGCTTTTCGGCGCGTTTGATGTACACCCTGGAGTTAATAAAGAGACCCGTGGGAAGAGTTGAGACTTCCAGTAGATAATTGCGGTAGATTGTCCGACCAACTTAACTATTTAGTGCGATGCACCATCTATAAGGTGGAGTAAAAACGTTGTTCCCACGGTTTAATGGTAACACAAATCGGTTTAAATGCCTGAGAAATAGTGAGATAAATGCGATACTCATAAACAGTTCCGGCTGAGTTGTGAGATTCGGATGAATGACTAGAGTGTATGCTGTTTCGTTACCTGTTTCCTTAACCGGAAAACCTATTGCCTTTCTGTTACACAAATATCGAGCAAATGTAGCCCGTAATTCCTCCAACCTCTCCTTGTCTAGCGGTCGTGCATTTAGCCTACTCTGGCTCCTGAGATCACATAAGATCTCCTAAGATCGCCTAAAATCGCCCAAGATCACAACATGAAATATAAAAAAATATAGAAGATTACGGCAATCTTAGGAGCCGGAGTAGGCTGTTTCGACGCTTAGAATTCCCTCACGATGAGGAGAAGACCCTTTCTCTATTTCTTTCTTTCTTTCTTGCTCACTTTCTTTCTCACTTTCTTTTTCACTCACCTTCTTTCTTTCTTTCTTTCTTTTCTTTTAAACTGTTCCTAGGCACGTATTTTCGTGAGAAATTATTATTGGTACACTTATTCACAGTTGAAGATAAAAGATGAGAGAGATTTGTTAACCAATAAATACGTTTGCTAACTTAACCAACTCGTTGTTGACAGTACATGAGGTCGGATGTTGAATAAAAGGGTGGTTTTGGTGGTTTTAGTCTAACAATAGTAATATGCTGCAATACACCTTTGCTAACCCAATTCCGCTAAACTCAAGGAAACAACTGCTCATGCGTTTTAGTGGGCTTGACTTCAGATAAATGCCTCGCATCAAATATATAACCTATGTGTTGTGTTTATATTGTCTAAATATAATTTTACCGGTGTTATATCAATTTGAGTGCGTACTGTCTTTTGCTAGAGACAATTAAAACCAATACATTTTACCCACTTTAATCCTAAATTATCTTATTATAAAGTACGAGAAGTTAATCTATGCGTTTATTAAGTGGATAATTGTTTTTTACTCATTTCTAGTAAGGTTACACTATGAAACTAATGCTCTATTGTTAAATCTTCCTATGCAATGATGAAATAGAAGATAACATTTTTACTCACTTAGTTTGAAATTTGCTTTTGCATGATATCTTTCACTTCCCAAAAGTAAAGTTTGCCAGTTTTAATTTTGAGTTAGAAGAGGCTTTCCATTGAGTAATATTAAGGGGATACTTGAATTTGTCATTTCTTTAGATACAGACCTGGTTAAGGATTAGTAAAGGCCGAACGCAACTCGCGAATAATACTTTCCACTTCTCCCCTTGTTCCCTGACTGACTTAAAAGACCTCAGGCGAGTGTTTAAGTACTGCATCCACCCAGCAGTCTAAATACTTCATTAGAGATACAATCCCTAATTGGAATTTAATGGTCTCGATTGCATGGGACGTGTAACGCCGATTAGCAAAGTGTTTTAATTCATGGAGTATTCAAAACACTAATTGAGTTTTGAGTTTCTGAATGGATTAGGGAGGATTTTAAGGTTTGTTTCATTACAAAGTCGTGTTTTAGATATCAAATGTATCGCAGGATAAGCCGTCAATAATCACTGAATGGGAATTTCTTATGGTCTTCAACAGCTGTTCTCAATTGCTCATATAGCGACGCAATATACCCGTGTTGCTGTTCGTCAGAAGCCACAATATTAACCAAGCACCGCGAATGAATTTGAAGAAAAGTGGGATTTTACAAAAGCGAAAAGAAAGAAAAGGATTTTGTTTTTGAATTCTTTAAGCATAACCTCCGCAAAATTACAACATCGCATTTATGGTATTTGTCAGAAAACGTCTAGAAGCGATCTACTAGTATTGCGGAGGCGGGAGAATAGCCATTACCCAATAGGTGCCTTTGTTTTAGATCTAGCAAGGCCCCTCGGTTCACTGCCAAATTATAATATGTCGATCTTATCATTTAAAACTAATGAACGAGAAAAGACAACGAAATACGAACTGTAACACACACCAAAGGAACGAGTTAGGTAACCTTGAAACTGAGTTTTAAAAAGCGGATTTAAAAGTGTCAATTGAATAGCAATTTTTGAAAACCCGCTAGAAAAGATCGTTAATCGCATTAGGAATTTAAGGCTGATACTTTGACGCTTTTATTTATAAAGACTTGCTAACGGAGGGTACAAGAAAGGAGGGTAATAGTTCGGAAGCTGATTGTTAGCGATGAAATAGTGCTCGCAAAAAAAGGGGTTCTCGTCAGTCTGGGATACTGTCGGATGAAAAAAAAAACATTTTCCGCCTATGCTGAGCCGTGTGATTTGCCATGTCCTGTATTCTGCTTATGTTGTCTTATATCCGCGCTCTTTACGAAAATGAAAGAAAAAAAAAAACACAAGAAAATACCCATCCTATATAAAAGTCGTGTGCGCATGCGCTGTTTTTGGCAGAAAATATTTTTTTCGTACAGATCTGACGAGATTAAAGCACCTGGTTTATTCACTTTCGTTCGGTTTAGTGTTCTTTATTATTGTTATTTAAAATAATAATAATTGTTTGTATGTTTTTTTCCTATTTCAGCCGAATGGTCTGTGAAAATCTGTTGTATTTTCCGTCAAGTTTTTTTGAAATCGGCAATAAAACAGTAGATTTGTTGTGATAGCCACTACCTAAAAACAGACATGTTTTGAAAACGATAGCTGCACCTTGCAGGAACAAGAACATGCAAAGTTTTTTTGCTGAGTACACTACCAACCAAAAAGATAAGGGAATCCGCGAATATTCTGACGGCCAGTCAGTGTGGCGGTCGTTTTTTTTAAAGCCGATGTCATGAGACTAATATTTGTCACACATTTTGTCTAAACTATATTCTCTCCGATGCCGCCCCGATGTAAAACTCTGTTTTAAAATACATAATATACTATGTAGACATTGATATTATTGCATTTTTTAAATATTATATAATATAATGCTTTATCAGGATTTCGGTCACTGAGAAATATCGTAATTCGCACATGTGAAAAATTACGATAATGCCCATTACTGCGAATTCATCCAATCGAACATTTTTCATAAACATAGTATTAACCATGTTTATATAATGAACGGAATAATACATGGACGCTTGGAGATATGAATGTTTTCTTATCGTGTTCAATTTTGATATCTCACTCGTTCGCTGCGCTCACTCGTGATATATCAAAATTTGAACACTCGAAGATAAATTCCATATCACCGCCGCCCATGTATTATTTTCCATGTAAAAACCAATATTTGTTGTTTAGTTAAAATTAGATTTTTGTTTCCTCGTCCATCACGCCACACTCCGACAGTAAATTTATTTCACTTACACGCCTTGATAATAGCACGAAAAAATTATTTCGAGGTGCAATTATGTAGGAACTACTTGGAAATATATCGTAAAAACAGTCATATAAGAACTGAACAGGTTCTTATATTTTAAGATAGTTTCCACAATTCAGACTAATAGGGTTCTTAGAAGCTGTCGTAGTGAAACCATTGGCAGGCATACTGTACTACTAATAGTACAATGACATGTACAATATTGGCTTATGCCTGTACTTTAAACAATAAAAATATTTGCCTTGTTTGCAAAACAATCACACTAGGGCAAAAGTTATGGGTTGTGTATGTTATGCTTGTAATGCAGAATTTTGAAGATTGGTAGGAGTGAGAGCCTATTTTTCTTTGTCAAAACACTTATAAAGACAGATTGTTTTTAGTGATTCGAGCAACGTGTGACCAAAAATCTAGTTTAGTTTGTACAAAACCTATTAATTTGCTTTATTTTAGTATCTTTTCAAAGGTTTGCATGTACGTAGTAACTCTTATTATTTCCATTTCGAAATCTTATTTCGACCTAATAAAATACTTTTATATGCAATATTATTGGGATTTGTATAAAATTTCACGTTTGATATGCAATTTTTCCTATGAAAGTACTCCAGGTGGTGAACTTCGAAATTTAATTTCTCCTCTTTCCATGAGTGTTTTAATGGCATAACGATTCACAGTAAATGCTTACATGTAGTTCTTCCAAATCAAGCCAAGAGGTTCAAAACTTTTGAGTACCTCGATTTTTTGCCCACTAGTAAAATCTCTCTTTATTACTCATCGCCAAACGTATTGCAGGCGTTGAATTTCCTTAAAATGGCTTGAATCTCTGAATAAAAAAACTTACTAGGAATTTGCCTCAAATGTTCTTTGTATGATCTTTGTGTTGCAACTTGAAAAATATAACAAATATAACAAAGGGACATTTATGCTCTTGAATTTTCAGGATTTACCCTTTAAATGTTCTTTACATGTTCTTTGTTGCAAGTCAAGAATTTTTTAGTGAACCTTGACTTGATGACTGGAAGCTTAAGACGTAAGCCATTTGAAAATCGAGTAACGATTGGAAAAAATATATATTGGAACAAAATAATTTACGTCATAGTGTAGACTTCTGTCTTACTGTTTTTGATACCTGATCGAAAAAAAAATCCTGATTTTTTTCCAAATCCATACAATTTATATAGGTTGACAGTACCATGAAACGAACATCAGCAGCCAACACCATTCCTTCACAACTTTGAACATTTATTTCTCAGGTTTCCTTGTGAATTACTTCTCGGCGTTATCGCCAAGTCTTTATTTTATCAAGACCTTTCAAAAAAATGCTACAAACAAGGAAATTGGTTTTGTAATACTCTATCTAAAAAGTTTTTCCACTTTTTTGTGTGTGTCAAAATTACTCGATTTGTTGGCGAATTTCCTCTTAGTGTTAGATATTTGAAATTGGAATTCAAATGTTCTTACTAGGTTGAATTCATCCAGATCTATGCTCTTAAATTGTTACCAAATCCCATTGTCAACCTGGTTCTTATAAAAATTCAACTCAGCATCCACCAAGATCGGTGTCATTCTTTTTTTTCCCATGACTATATACATTGCTATCGTTAGAATCTCCGATCGATAGCGGCATTTTTGAAACTCCAAATTCCGTTATCACAACACAAACTCAACTGACTGATTAAACCTAACGTCCCTAGAGGTTCCGCCTCACCTCGCACTATCTATCGAGCTCCTTCAGGCCCTATTCTGTAGAGGTTCTGTAGATAAAACAATGTCTACAGTTGATGTTCGCGTTGATGAGACAGTAATTATTCTGTATCCGATTGAAACACATTCAGGCTTGCAATATTTGTTTATATTTGAATTTACACAAATGAAGTTGGTTGTAGCTACCTGATGCTTACACGTGCCGCTATTAAAAAGAAAAACGAAATGGGATGTTTTCCTTAATAATTACGGACTTTTTATTCGGTGTTTATGCACATTTTTTTTTGTATCGCTGTAAAAGTAGCATATCAACGTACAGTATTGCCCTAGACACAATGTCGTGCAGTGCTTGGGCATGATTTTGTAACAAAAATCGATCCCCTAATATACCAGGGCTTCTTTCAAGGGTCATCACCAAGAATGCTGATCTGCTACAAAAGCGTTTCCTAACACAGTCGAATGTGTGCTATTTAGAGAATGGAACTTCATTTTATTCACTATCAAAAGAACCCGCACAATTTTTGTTCCTAGAGAAAAAAAAAACATTTTATTGATATTCTCTTTTATAAAGAGTAACGTGTAGCTAAACTATTCAGTTTTCGCATGTAATAAATTCAGCTATTCTATAAGTTGCTTGAAGGTGGAATATTTCAATTATACCCCGAAGTCACTTTAATAATGAAAAAAAATAAAATTGACGTTCCAATTACATTATTGTCTTTTTAAAGGAAAATAAAATAAAACTTGTCTTTGTTATAGGGGAACATGCCCGCGAACCGGTGAGTAGCGAGTAGAGGTGATCTTTCTTAATTCAACAAATATATTTTTAAGAAACCTGATTATCGCATCTTTGATGCGGAAATCAATTTTTTTTTTGGCGGAACCTTTGTCGAGAAAGCAATTCCAATCACTGTATCTTAAATAAGATAAATCAATATTAAAACATATGTCCAACACACTAAAACAGTGTTGAACTCTAAATTTAGCAAAACAATATGACAAACTAGTAACTAAAAAACATCGGCAACTAATAGGTATCTTGAAATAATGATCCTCTAACGTGTCAAACTGATAACCAAGGAACCATCTTACAAAATATATGTAAATTGCGCTCTTAGATTTCATTTGATTTTCTTAAAATTTTGTCTACAGACAGACAGACAATACAATACAATACAATACAGTATAAGTTTATTTTTTTACAGACATCAAGGAAACGTTCATTTTACAAAATAGATTGAAGGCGAAGTTGCTTATGCTTTGTCATAAGCTAAATCAGCTGACAGCTGAACATGTAAGCAACCTATTAAGGGTACCTTGAATGATGATCAACTAATGTGTCTAACTAATTACCAAAGGACCGTTTTAAAATATCTGTAAATTGCGCACTTCAATTTCATTTTTTTTTGTCTCCAGACTGACATCAAGGGAAAGTTTCTTGATATTTCGCAAAACAGATTGAGGCGAAGTTGCTTATGGACCTTTAATGACCGTCATAACGTTGCTGCTAACGGTGAAGCCCAAACCCAGCTCGGATTTCAGTTGACTTTGAAATCGTAGAAAAGACATATTCACGGGGGGGGGGGGGGGGGGGGGGGGGGGGGGGGGGGGGGGGGGGGGGGGGTACTCTGAAACTCCAGACCTTCTCAGAGACCGAAAATCCTCGTTTTTTTATGCTCTACCATCGACCTACAGTTAAAATTGTATACATCCTACCACCTAAAGTTAGTTACCAGGGTTATCCAGTTGGTCACGATCAAAGCGGAATTGTTAATCATTAAAGGTTTTATAATAAACTGTCTTTATCACTAAATTCGGAACTGCAATTTTGATGGAAATTTGTTTGTAGGGTAGCCATAATAAAATACATACGGATCTATACGTAGAGGCCAAACGAGCGAAAAACGGTACCCTACCACAGACCTGAGGAGTCCAAAAACCATACCCAATGGGGCGGTACATACCCGTATACCATATATGAGGGACCTGGGGAGCCCCAAAAACATACCCTATAGGGCGACACATACCCGCATACCACATATGAGTGAGTCCGCCCGCCCCCCGGGCATATTCATTTTGTATTTAGTGCTTTAGTTGTACTCACTTTTCGCATCAATCAGTCTATACCCATTACAAGTATGACACAAAGACACAAGGTTATATTTAAATTAAATTAATTAAATTGATTGAACTAATGAGTTGAAAGGTAATTGGATTAGTTCTCTTGTCATACGGTCATTAACCGACTAGTAACATCAACAATCATGATCCACTCAAGTAGAAAACACACGGATTTTTAGACTAATATTTTCTTTAACACGGATTTCTCCAGGTTTTAAAACGACAAGAAAATAAATATGTTCGGCGGATGGAGAAACGATTTCAAATACTAATATTACACCATTGTCGAACAGCTGTTTCATTTTTATCCACAAATAATCACCTTGGTTCTAACTTAGTTTTGAACAAGGAATGGCATTGATACAGGTCTTGAACGTGGGAATATAACTTCGTAAACTGTGTCGGCTCATTGTTCTTTGACTGGCTTGACAGAAAAGGTGGGACAGGTTTAAAAATGAAGAAAAAAAAACCCGGCCATCAAACAATTACTGATGCTGGTCACGTGTTTGACAATCTACTATATACTCAACGTGTTTTTAAATTTTGAATTTTCGAAATAATCCAGCGTTATTTGGCGGTTTTCCTCAAACATTAGAAAACAAAATCGGATAATTAAATGTCACTATTATTTTAGTGTCTCAAACAATCATTGAAAGCAGTTTATTGGTGCTTCCTATTGTATTGTTGAAGTATTTGCGAATCAATTTACTGCGAATTATAACTGCTGTTCGCAGATTTCCTTTGTCTGGCCACCTGCAGCGATTTTTTTTTTCATTTTTTGATGTGGCAATGTTCATATACCTGATCCTTTGTCAACTTGGTATCATATCCTATGCTATATTTTGCTGTCTACCGTTTATTATGTTACCGGAAAAGTCTAGCCTATTTCTCCTTAAATCCAGTTCCCATATTCAAGGAAAACGAACTCACTAAACGAATTAAAATAATTAGTAATGGTTTTACAAACAACGCTGTCTATTAATCTAATTAATGCAGATTTACTCTCCTACTGAGTGCTGTTGCCTTTCTGTGTCTATGGTGTCGCCAAACAGTTTGAATTTTTGGGCTCATCTTCTGAACTGACGCATTGTTAGTAGCTTTTAAAGATTTAGCATTAAATATCACTTGTTAAAAGTACACTTTGCTTTCCTTCCACCCACAATTAAACCATTCAAAAAGCACTTGTGGATGACTACCAGGTCTTCGTGCTACCAATCCAAACTACTCTTCAATGCCCTAAACCTTTTAACAATCAAAGTTGAAGATTGTATTGAACATGAAATTGCCTTTTAGGTCGCGTGTAGACAACAACTAAGACTTAGATTTAATTTGTGAAGTGTAAATGAATTTAGAGGCTTAGGTCTTTGATATTTAGTGAAGTAGAAGAGCAGCGATAACAGGATCAACGCAAACAGATTTGTTAGCGATTTGAACGCGATCTGTGTTATAAGAAATGTAATTATTAAACATTATATCAGTAGCTTCTAAGTCTTAAATTGATCAAGCTATCTTAAGTAAAGGTATTACTCGGGATTATTGAAACGTATAATGAATTTGAGCATTAACGATATTGTGCAGTCATGTATTTTGCTCTGTATTTCCACCCCCACATAGTTATAATATTTTTTTTATTTACCGGGGTTATATGGCTGGAGTCGTCCACGAGTGAAAATGTCCCGAAGAAGCTATGGCTTTCAATTTCGCCAGGGCGTTGCGTACAATCTGGAGCATCTTTTCATTTCTTCCCAGGTTTTTAAACGATAACCCTCTTATTGTTCCTGGTGTGTTGTTGGGTATTTATCAAACTTATATTTTTTAGATATGCTAAGATTACTCTTACTGTCATATCAAATGCGCAAAGTAAGTTCTTTGGTTATATTATTTGTTACCTTAAACGCAAGATTCGAGTACTTTGCGTCCATCATTTTTTGGAAGCTTTGCCAAATATAGAAAAGATTTTAAACTTACATTAACAGGTATAATACCAATAACATCAACGATTCTTCACCCCCGCTGGCAAAATCACAAAGTGGGCTTACACCAAGTCGTGTATTTTGTCATAACTCTCAGTTTTGACGTGAAGAAAAGCAATTGAATACCCCGATATGACTAACGTTAATTTTTTCAAAGTAAAATAAGGTTCCTCTTTTTTTTGGCACCCTTCCTTTGCTCAAGGACGGAGTCTTACTAGTTATAAGGACGACTTGTGATGTAAAATAATTGGTAAATAGGTCAAGCAATATTTAAAAAAGTAAATTGTATGTGATTTCTGTACGAAGGATTGATGTATAATGTCATTATATCACTCCGTTTTGCTATGCGGGACGCTGTTTCCCTCATAATAATGCTTCTAATAAGTAAACGTGAAATTAGTAACGTAGCTCATGGAGTACTTACAATTTGTCAACGACTGTACGTAGACGAGGTCTTTACAGGGGCTCGTTAGGTAGCAATGTGGAGAAGGGAGCGACTCCAGGCTCCTTTTATTTTTTCTCCAAGCCCCACCCCTAACCCTACTCTTTAGAGTTGACGCAACATCAGGTGTCCAATACAAATTACTACTGACATATCATGTTTAGATTAAGAGCGTAATTCTGTAATGTATTGACAATCTGTAAACCGGATATCACCTAAACCACTCTACGCTATGATGTGCTCTCTCAGTCCAAAATACAGTAACATCTTGCCTTCAGATGCAAGACTAAAATCGAGTTACATCAACGTAGATATATGTCATTGATACGTACGCTAATGGTTATGTCAGTATTTAACTCTCCCCATGTGTCGTTTGGGTCCATAACTGACCATACTGTGGTCTTAGTTGAGTAAAATCATAACCCCCGAGGGAATAGCAACCTATAATAGCCGACTCATGCCCAGTAGCACAAAGATACAAATCTGGCAACAAAAACACTTCCACTTTGTCAGGGATTTTACTTATTAAGAAAGAAGCGTTACGTTAAAAATACGGGGTTTATCACTCATTTCCCGTACAGCCCCTTGGGCCTAGCATTACAGTAATCAAGATTGCAGGAAACTTTGGAGGATGAAGTTTCTCTTGTGTATGCTAGAATTCTTTATCACAGTCATAAGTGATTACATTTTTTGTTATCGTGATAAAAAACCTGCGGACAAAACCAAAACCAAAAGGTAAACAAAGATGTTTGTATTTTTTTTCTTGGAAGTGACGTAGGGATGTGTTATCAAATTATTTCCGAACCAAACGGTTTATACGACGAAGTGAGGTTGTTTTATTTTAAGATATCTAGTTCGTATCTTCCACCTGCTGAAAGCGTGTGTCAGAATTTCACGAGAAAGAAAGAAAGAAAATACGGAAAAGAAAATGAGCAGACTAAAGTATATATCATGTAAACCAAACCCATTGTCCTGATCATTGGACGTTGGCAATAATTGATTATTTTAATGCAGTTTGAAAATATACTCAGTATGCACAATTCATTTATCATCATTGCTCCTATCGGCCAGAGTTGTAGATGCGGAGAGCACAGAACTAAAGGGTAAAATATATTAAATATTAGACTACGTAATATAATTGATCAGGAATGGATATGTAAAAGATATGAGAATTCAAGTCGTCATTGTGATAAACTTTGCCGTAGATTTGGATGATACATAACTTTAGCTATGGAAGTGCAAATATTACCAAGTATTTATCAACAGTAGTTATTTTCATTATGACTATGTTTCAATTTGCAGCCGACCACAATATTTCTTGCATTTAATCAAAGTTGTATTACAAACTAGTCAACAATGTTATCGACTGTAGTAGCGTCATTTTGTCATATTATAAGATGTGAATTGAGTCGAGGCGTAACACAGTATCATGCGTAATGTTGTTCATGTTGCCATGACCGTTATTCATAGGGTCCAAAGATTTGGATAGCCATATTTTAGGCGCCCTACCAGGAAACCTTGTCAATTAAATAATCATATGCTTTCTATCAATATTTTTTCAATGAAGATCGAGTTGGACGGTAAGACAGAATAGAAAAGTAATTTGGCCTGTCTTGGCCCAGACATCTCCGTCCACCATGTCTAACTGTAAAAGATACACTATATTTTCTCATTGCTTCCTTTCACCTCACCTCTGTATAATAGATTACTTTTCAAAACCGGTTGAATCTGTTTGGTTAGACCATTGCGAAATGGACGTGTAGTCGTTGTAAAAGTTTGCGTTTGGAGCACTAAGATGCAAACCTAGTGGGATGGGTACGGAGTTACTAAGCATAAGTTTGTGGGCTAGTTTAGGTAGCTTATATGTGGTCAAATTCACTAGAAATGAGCTAAAAAATCGTATACGTAAACTATATATATTTCCCTGTTTTGCACGGCGCACTCTATTTTGTGCATGGACGCGCTGTCAATTCGTTCGAAATGACGTGATCGAGCGCGCGCGCGCAAGCTCAATATCCCAATTTGAGCGAGAAAGACTAAGAAAACGTCGCTTTTTGGGATATTGCGCGAAAACAAGATTGGGCACCCCCATTTTTTATTTTACCATTATGATAAGACTATCATTTCCCTGTTATAACAAAAGTTTAAATAAATTTTAACGACAAGTTTTTGAGCTATCGTCATAAAAAGCCCTAAAATGAGGTACCAAAGAGCCTCAAATTATCACGAGCGGTGCGCACGTTTTTGCACATTTTCAAGAGTAGCGTCAACACACATCGAAAATTAAAGATTCAAATGTTCGTCCTAGGTAGTGAAGCATCCAACAGTTATGTTCAAACTTGCAAGCGAAATGGATTGCTTCATTAGTGAGTGTTTATCACAATTTTCTTGTTTCACATAATCCTTCATAAAATAGCCCTCTAGCACTAAAAATGGGGTATGTTTGCGCCATCACAGTTTCTAAACGAACATGGACACCCCCTCTTTTTTATTTCATATTTTCATTTCTTATATCCTAAATAGTAAATAGACAAATTAAGAAAGAAATTCTACGAGAAGTTTTATTTCAGGGGAATTACCTTAAGCAACAAATTAAGGCAAATAGAGCGGATGGGAAATGGTCGCAAATTCCCCGTGTTGATTTGTAACCAGGAACTGAACTGTTTTCAAACTTTAAGCCCTGGCCAACGAAACGCAAGCTCACGCAAGTCGACGCAAGTTTCGCTACTTGCGTCGACTTGCGCTCGTTTGGCCACCAACATGCGATGACTTGTGTTGACTTGCGTCCACTTTGAACATCGTTTGGTCTCGTTTGGCCACCACATCGCAAGTTGATGCAAGTTTCCAATTTTCTTCGTTTTCCAAATTAACGAAGTACTATGACCCAAATAAGTCATGAAAATGTTGCACTTATATTTCTAGCTGTTATTTACAAGAAACTGGGTGAGATTTCTTTATTTTTCTTGTCTTTTTTACCAAGAAAAACACTAGCTTCAGCGCGCGCTAGTGTTCGAAAGTGGCGTGATCATATCGTCATTAGCGCACGCAAAGCGCCAAAACAGTCAACTTGCATCAAAACTTGCATCTCGTTTGGCCACCTCAACGCAAGTGAGCGCAAGTCGACACATGTCACAACTTGTGTCGACTTGCGTGAACTTGCGTTTCGTTTGGCCAGGGCTCTTCTTTTGAACAACAGGAAAATTGATGCCCATAAAACTATGCTTTCCTTTTCTTTTTTCTGAATCAAATAATAATCTTCTTTAAGCTCTTCTCCTTCTATCTGACGATAAATTGAGTGAAAACCCTGAACGTACACAGTATATTTTAAAATACCCTGATATGGCTGGTCCGCCTCGATTAGTTAGTCTATTTGCGGATCAGCCACTCCTGTAAATGTGTTAAAGTCCAAATAAAAAAAAGTCTGAAGTCTGATGTACAATATAAGATCCTTTGTTGTTTAATATGCAGACCACTGGCCAGTTGTATCGATTTTATTCTCAAACAACCGTGAGATAGCCTCTTTTAAACTCTTTAGGGGGGCGCGCGAGTGTTTCTCAGGAGTCTTATCTTTATATTTTCCAGAAAACGTCAACCCATTTCAGATATTTGGTGTCGTTGATCGAGCTTCCTTCAAACATGATGATATAATACTTATCATGAAATGTAACTAAAAAGTTCCGCCAATCTGATTTGATAATATTTTTTGTTAAGGCATCGACATACAATACAACTTCCCATTTCTAAATCAGGAATGGATAGTTATTTTTTTTAGTATTGTAGCTGAGACATTACAATTTACGGTGTTCGTAGTTGTTACTATGGAGTTTGACAGAATCTTCCCTATTATGGAAGGACTGTCATTTCCTGTTTTTTTTTTCTTTTTCAAGAATGATGAAACTGATAAAAAATCATAAAAACGATAGCTATTGTTTCTATTTTCAGCTTAGCATTAAATGGGAGAGAAAAGCAGTCGGAATCCCCCTCAATATCAAAGGTTGTCCCTTTTCGAGAGACTGCTTTCGGACTGAGGACTTTTAGCATAGCACAGAAAAAAGAAAAACTCCTAGATTATAATATATTCCAAAGTTTAACTGTTATAATAAAATAGTCTATGTTTAGATTTTGGGAAATGTAACGGGACCTATGAAAATAATTATTTCGATCGCTTGCACAATATTTTCGGAGATCCGATAGAGATTGAAACAGTGAGCTATGAGCTCCTTCATTTTTGAACGCTATATCAAAATTTAGTCCAGGATGTGTTTTCTTGTTTATTCCAGAACGCTTGTTTTGGGTTTTCTCTCTAAGGATAGCTTGTTTCGTACGATGTAACATCACATCCTCAACACGTTTTGTCTTGTGATAACAAGTATGAGACTCTGAAAGGTTTGTTCCATTATATTTCTGCAGACGTATTTCACCTTCAACTGAGCTCCGCAGCAGTCGGAAGCCAGCCTATCTTCTCTAACGTCATTTTTTCTGTCACAAACTAAATGTTTAACAAAAATATATTTTACAATAATATAATCCCTATGGTTGGAGCACGTTTATTATAACAGCTGATATTGTTTTGCCTGTGAAAAATAGTAACTTCGAACTCAAAGAAAAAAGTATATTTCCGCCGCTTTTTTCCCTATTCTGCTGTCACCATCCCTCCTCAGAGCAAGAAACCAATCATTCTAGTTTTGAAAATAATGCAATTGCCACAGACCGTCTCTGTGTTCTGGATCATATTAGCTCATGTCCCTTTCATTGAGAGATTTTATTTTGCGTCATAGTGAACTGACTGAAAGGAGTTTGATTAAGTTTAGAGTGTCACGCTGGGTGGCGAATTTTCCTCGGATTATTGTGTACGTCTGGCGCCGTTCAATTTTAAAGAACAACAGTGCTTTGGACTTAGCGTGTTCGTGACCTAAGAGCCTAGGAAACAATCATATATATATATATATATATATATATATATATATCTAAGAGGAGAATTGAAGAATGAGCCAAACCAGCAACTTCTAAAGTTCCATAAAAAATTTTTTTGAACGTTTTGGCCTTCGGCCTTCATCAGTAAAAATTAAAAACTAGTGTCCACACTGAATAACTAACGGAATTACAAGTAATAAATAGGGTTAAAAACAATAGGGTTAAAAATACAAAGCTGATTGTGTTAAAAATGTATTTAAGGAATCATAGGAGATTTAAAAACCTTAACGCTATTCATTGCAAGCATTCTCTACTATGTAAACTTTATTCTATTTAATGACTTATATTCACAACGTTTGTTTAGACCGTGTGGCTGGAGACATCTAAGTTGTGAGGTCCAATAAGCTTCGCGATTCAAAAGTACTGTTTCTAAATTCTCACGGGCTCTAATTTGTTCTATTACTATGAAGTCGAAATCCTTAAGTGCGTGCGGCGAGCTATTAAAATGTTTTGAAAAATTCCGTCCACGGAATGTATCGTAGAAGCAGTACAAATCTGCTTAAAGTCTAATAATAGCACATTCGGGGGGGAGCACTTTGTTCAGTGTCATGGTACCGCTATGGGACCAAAAAACGCATGCAGCTACGCTGACCTGGCTATGGGCCACATAGATGAGCTCGCTATCCAGGGTCCTATAAAACCGAATTTATGGTGGAGGTACAGGGATGATGTAGTTGAAGTTTGGACACACGGGTTGGACAAACTTCACGAGTTTACAGACTACATCAACTCCCTGTACCCCACCATTAAATTTGAGTTGGTATTTTCAGAAACAAAGCTCAACGTATTAGACCTAACTCTTAATCTAGTAGATGGCTTTATTTCTACGGATATTTATTCTAAGCCCACTGATAGCCATCTTTACTTACCATTCAATAGTTCACACCCTATACATTGTAAGCGCGCGGTGCCTTATGGGGTAGCTCTGAGGCTCAATAGGAACTGCTCCTCCCAGGAGCAACGGAATTTGCGCGCCCGTGAGTATCAGGCTTATCTAGAGCATCAGGGCTACCCCAAACCCCTTATTCAAGGCAAATTCAATAAAGCCTTCAGAAAAGAAAGGTCTGAATTACTCAGACCAACCCCTAGAGAAGCTAAGAAAATTATACCTCTCGTACTAGATTACAATCCTAGATTGCCAGATATCGCCAAAGTAATTAATAAGCACAGCCATCTCGTATATAATTCTCAGTTACTTCAGGCGGCTTTTCCGCCTAAGTCTCTCATGCCTTCTTTTAGAAGAACCAAAAATCTAAAAGAGCTCATAGCACCCTCTAAATTTCGGCCACGCCCAGACAACCAACAGGAGGGGGGGCGTTGTTCGCATTGTCACAAGAGGTGTGACCTATGCAATAATTTTCTTTTAGACACCGATAAATTTAGTAGTTTTGCAACGGGTCGCACTTACCCTATTAAGGAGAACGTAAGCTGCAATTCAGCCAATGTTATATATTTAGTATCGTGCAATCTTTGTAGACTTCAATATATTGGATCTACTAAGAACGAATTTAAAGTCCGCTTTCGTAACCATAAATCGCATATGCGCGCTAACAGAAAGACCTGCGAAGTTTCAAAACATTTTAATAGCTCGCCGCACGCACTTAAGGATTTCGACTTCATAGTAATAGAACAAATTAGAACCCGTGAGAATTTAGAACCAGTACTTTTGAATCGCGAAGCTTATTGGACCTCACAACTTAGATGTCTCCAGCCACACGGTCTAAACAAACGTTGTGAATATAAGTCATTAAATAGAATAAAGTTTACATAGTAGAGAATGCTTGCAATGAATAGCGTTAAGGTTTTAAATCTCCTATGATTCCTTAAATACATTTTTAACACAATCAGCTTTGTATTTTTAACCCTATTGTTTTTAACCCTATTTATTACTTGTAATTCCGTTAGTTATTCAGTTTGGACACTAGTTTTTAATTTTTACTGATGAAGGCCGAAGGCCGAAACGTTTAAATAAAATTTTTATGGAACTTTAGAAGTTGCTGGTTTGGCTCATTCTTCAATTCTCCTCTTCATTATCAAGCCGACCAACTGTGAATCCTTTTGCGGATCCTTCTACTGGTAGGGATTGTTCTGGCTCCACAATTCACCATATTCTACAGTATATATATATATCTATATAGATATTGTATATAGATTGCTTACCACTGTATGCATTGCTACGCGGCCTCAAAATTAAATGTTGCGATGGGCGATTTTTATCCGTCAATCAAACCAACGCTGGATTCGGCTACTTCAGTTGGTCGACATTGATTGCCAAATCAACTAAAATGGTTTTTAAGATATCCTTTGGCTTCCTTGCTTCGAATGTTTGCGTAAATTCGCCAATTGCAAACAGTGAATTTTGAGGTCGCGTAGCAAAGCATACGGTGGTAATATGAGATAATATATCTCATATATAGAGGATTACACGGTGGCGCGAAGATATGAGTTTTATTTTCGAGTGGCAAGAACAATATTTTACGAATGAGCGCAGCGAATGAGTAAAATATTGTTTTTGACACGAGAAAATAAAACTCATATCTTCGCGCCACCGTGTAATTTTTTTATTATTATATAGACAAACCAGAAAAAAATATTCCAAATTGATTTCCAAGAATTTTTGTTCTGACCAATATCCTCACTAGTGAGGAAATGGAAAATATGTCACTGAAGACCCGGATGTAGCTTCGTATGATATCTACGAGTGGTGTATTTCCCAGTAAAACACTCGTGTCTATATAATAAACGATAATATATAAGCAGCTTTAATTTTTTACAAACAAATCTTTTAGAGTGAAACAAATGAAACATATTGAGGTACGTTTCGGAATATGAAGGTTGTATCGATTCAACCAGTTCAAACACCTACAGGCTGCACTGAATTCGAGGCCCGTAACTCAGGAAAAAGCAACAATTAATATCGCAAAGTTTATGGAGTACTTTGAGCACCCACAACTTAATCCACAACTTGATGGCATACTGTATACTGTACAGACAAAAGAAAACAATAATGGAATATGTTGAGACAAGCTTACCAACCATTCAATAACCTTTATAACAGATTGTCGTCGGCTTGGCCTGAAGACTCTTGCCTGGACCTTGCCTATGACGGAAATCTCGAATACCTCATCCAATAAAGGTGTATGGTACTTGTGTTGGTGGTGGTTAAACTACCAAACATAAGTCAGGTCATTGTGTTGGTTGTAAGTAAAATACGTTACATTAGTATGACTTTGTGTTGATGGATAGTAAAATACCAAACATAAATATGGTCATTGTAATGGTGGTTTAATACAATACCAAATACAAGTATGCTCATTGTATTGGTGGTTGGCAAAATACGAAACATAAGTATGGTCATTGTGTAAGTGGTTTGTAAAATACCAAACATAAGTATGGTCATTGTGTAAGTGGTTTGTAAAATACCAGACATAAGTATGGTCATTGTGTAAGTGGTTTGTAAAATACCAGACATAAGTATGGTCATTATGTTGGTGGTTAGTAAAATAGCAAGAATACGTGTTGGGAAAATACCAAATACAAGTATGCTTATTGTCTTGGTGGTTGGTAAAATACAAGGCATAAGTATGGCCAATTGTGTTAGTGGTGGTAAAATACCAAACATTAGTATGGTCATTGTGTTGATTGTTAGTAAACTACCAAACGTAAGTGTAGTTATTGTAATGGTGGTTATACTAAAATACAAAATACAAGTATGCTCATTGTATTGGTGGTTTGTAAAATACTAAACATAAGTATGGTCATTGTGTTAGTGGTTTGTAAAATACCAGACATAAGTATGGTCATTATGTTGGTGGTTAGTAAAATAGCAAGCATACGTGTTGGCAAAATACCAAATACAAGTATGCTTATTGTCTTGGTGGTTGGTAAAATACAAGGCATAAGTATGGCCAATTGTGTTAGTGGTGGTAAAATACCAAACATAAGCATGTTTATTGTGTTGATTGTTAGTAAAATACCAAACATAAGTATGGTCATTGTAATGGTGGTTAGTAAAATACCAAACATAAGTATGGTCATTGTATTGGTGGTTGGTAAAATACCTTCCCTGCTAGCAGAGGCCACTTCTTGAAGTGGCCTCTGCACACAAATGTCACAACCTCGTCCAGGAACGTGGACGTACTTGACTCGTTTGGCTGGTTATACAATAATGGCGTCAGTGTTTTTGCTTCGTAAACAGCGCTCGCTTTCACGAGTGATTTCTTGTTCAATGACCAACTCACAACATTTTGCTCAAATTTCTATAGAAAATAAAACGATCTCCAGCGAATTCTCAAAGGCAAACTTTAGAATGAGTATCAGAGTTGCATGTAAGAGCCTTTAAATTGAGTAAACGAGCCATTAAAGGCCACAAAAAGTGATTTTGTGTAAGTTGTACAGCAGATAAATTGCCTATTTTCTTGCTCGCGCACAAACTTGATCGACCAGTTTCTCCAAGCACACGCCATTTTCTCACACATGCGCGACAGAGAAATGACATTTGTGTGCAGAGGCTACTTTTGCGTAGTTGAAAAACACAAGAAAACATTTAAAGTAAAAAAAAAGTGCAGGGAGATAAAAAGTAGCCTCTGCTCGCAGGGTATAAAATACCAAACATAAGTATAGTCATTGTGTTTATTGCTGGTAAAATACAAAACATAAGTATAGCTTAACATAAACGTTTTACTTTTAATGTCTACTTTATTCGTTTTCTTTTTTAAACAATCAGGGTCATGAACGTCGTATAGTGTATATATTAAACTTTGAGATCGTCTCCAAACTTATTTTTTGCCTCCCTGTAATAGGATGTAAAATTATATATCCTTGCCAAAAAAGGCGTTCCTATTTCCAGCGCTGCATCTCCTTGATCCTGTGCTTGTCTTACATCGTACATTTCCAGTTGTTCACTGTGTTATGTAATTTTTTTTTCTCATATTATAATTATTGTCTATGTAGTGTCCTTCCCGCCACGACTAGCTTGCTATCTGTGGGTTAGGGCTTCTTATGTAAATTTTCTTTACTTTCTAAATATATTTTCCTTGCATAACGTGCAGTCACATTCCTCAGTCACAGGTGTGATTGGACTTGAAGCCACATTTCACTTGACTTTGAAATGCCACCGCTGCTGATATCATCAAACCGAATAACAAACGTCGTCTTAGCCACTCCATGTCATTATTTTCATCTGTGAAGAAAGTATAGAGAGTCGGAGACGGAATCATAACATAATTATACGATTTACCAAGTTGATTGTGAAACTTCACAACTTGAAAATACCCCGGGAGGGGTTGGAGTCCTCAATGTTTGTATGGTTTTATTCAGGATTGAGAATGATACATGAAGCACTATTAATAAAACTAAAATGATAACTAAAAATAAAACTACTGACAATAATCTGAAAAAGTGAAAAATATATAACCCAGCGAGTAAGAAAATTCCAAGCATCTGTTCCAAAATTAGAACAGATTCTCCGGCATGCCTTAATTTTTTTCCTGGCAATGGTGAGATAAAAATGCGTCTCGGCAAGAGGGTTTCTTTTCTGCAAGTCAGCAGGGAAAGGGGGCGAGGAACAGATCTTAGGAACAAGTTCGTTGTGTGCTGGCTACAAAACTGTGATTGTATTGGGTCATTTTCTTATATGTTGTTTGTTTCCCCTATTGCAGTAAATCATTTGCATGAATATGGAGCAAGTGGAAACGAGATCACAAATCTGGTAAGACAGTTATACATTTTATTACGCTTTATTTACACTACTGATTGCAGTACGCTATTTTTAACAGCTTCTCAGATGAAGCATATTGCCTTGATGCGCAAGATACATCGCGCACGTTTGCCATATGCATGCAAGTTTTACACTAGTGTATTGAGTGGAGACGGTTTAAACGCGTATTTTTATGTGTCTGAAACAATGACAAGACGGGATCGTACGCCTCGTTCGCGTGTTGTTTAGGACGGTATGAAAGCTCTCCATGGGAAGTAATGGGACGAGATACCTCCGTCGAGGTTTGGTTTGCTCATTCGTTCTTGTAACTTGCATTTTTATTTATCACGGTTAAAACATCAAGACTTATAAAATATGTAGCTATCTATCTTATTTACGTACGTTCTGCCTCGGTCTCCGCTTCTATCTATTGAATTTTCACTGGAATGTAAGAGACGTGGGCGGTGATTCAGAAAGAGACGTAAGGGCTGGTTCACACGAATAGCAGCGATGCAGGCGCAAGCGCAAGCCTAAAATCTACATTAATTAGGTTGCTTGCGCATGCGTTACTTAATAAGCACTAGACACAAGCACAAGGGAACACCTCAAGGGAGAGGTTTGAACAGAGGTTTGAACAATACTAAGCATGCATATTGGTAACAAGGATCATTATAAAATAATTAAGATCGTACGCGCCCTCTAATTGGCTGAGAACTGTGTTACAAATCTCTATGAAGGTCATAGAAACTATGCATGTCTCCGTCATGTTATAAATAGTGGCGAAAATGGGCGAAAAATGACAAAAAAGCATGCAAAACATAATTATGTTTTCATGGAGGAGCTTATAAATTGGTGGGAAAGGGCGACGTCGAAATAATTTAATATAGGATTGAAAAATGTCTTGAAATGCATTTCACAATGCACATCGAGCTCTCATATAGAGCTAAGGCTTGTGAGATAACACAGTTTAGGATTTTTTACCTGAGCTCGGCTGCTGGGCAAAAGCAATGTCTTTCAGTTTTGAAGCAGTTCTCGTTTTAGTAAAAGTTTTAATCTCAACTCAGAATCCCCAGGTAATGTTTCACAAGTCCAGAAGATGCAAATCGATAGTTTCGTTTCCTTCATTGCCATAAATAAAGCTTTCAAATTCACTCATCGCTTCCATTCCAGCTCGCCAGCGTGCTCTTCCATTTCTGCCACATGACCTTGCTGGGGAGACAGTTTCCGCCTTCCGTTCACGATGAAACTCGATCAATACAGGCATGTAAAGAAGCAGCTACTGCAGTAAAGTCTTTTGTTCAGTTTTCGTCATAAATATTTTGTATTTGAATGGAAAATAGCCATTTTATTTAAGCCATGGATGCCATTTTGAAGCCAACTTCGCTTGCCGCCATTACAGAAACTTGCAGTTTGATCAGAGATGATTGGTTGATGCCGCCTGCTCGTCGGTATGGAGAATCCAAGATTTCATCGGCTTCAAAAACTTCATATTGTACATTTAATCATGTCTTCGCGAATTGAATATAAGAAGAACATTATTTTATAAAAGAATTAAAAACATTTTTTCTGTGCCTTCATAAAGGCACAGAAAAAAAAATGTTTTATTTCTTAAGGGAAACACATGATTATAGAACATGGGAAATTCTAAGGTTCACACGTTTGGTTTTTTTAATATATATTTTTGTCGGGCGGTTTTGTACATTTTAAATTCAACAAAACTGTGCACGGAATATACAGTACTTGGTTCTGACAAATAATAGGATCGACGTCTGTAATGACACTATCTCCTTGCAACCTCCTTTTCTTTTAACGAGATGCAGCTCTTCAAATAAGAGGCAACCCCCTCCCCAAATTTCTAGAGCTCAATCTTCACATCCTCTTATACTAGCTTAAATGTCTGTGATAGCGCGATATCTCTCTCCCACGAAGGCTAAACATGAATACAAATAATCAATGATACATAAGCTTTTTCCGACAAATAATGCTAACACTGTTCCTGACCAGTAAGAATGCAGCACAATTCAGAAGCCAAACTAATCAAGCTATGATGTATTCTGTTTGGCTGGCTTGACAGCGGTCCATGCCCTCGAATCCTAGACCAATTAGAGACCAATAAGTCCCTAATTTTCTGTGACAATCATATTAAAACAGCTGTAATTACAACATGCGGCTTTCTATCGGAGAACTCCAAAATCATATTAGGATATCCTTGACAAAAGCATAATATTATGAACAAATTATCTAGACATAGGCCCAAGACGCCGCACTAAGGCAAAAAACGAGAGCGAGCACGAATATAGCATCGGTTGCGTTATAATATTAGAGACCTTACGCAGCGACGACGCTCTGGACTTCTATCTACTCGTTTGTTCATATTTCTCGATATGCGACAACAGTTTGGAATTCACCGTTGCATGTCAACTTTGACAGCAAATTGACATCCAACTGCAGGCATGTCAAACACAATTTTGTCAAACTCGCGTTCAAGTCAGAACTTAAAACAAAGTTCTCGGGGTCAGAGATTTTTTCTCTTTCTCCGCTTACTAGGGCTTACTAGGGCTAACGCTCATAAGCACACACACGCCTAAATCGAGGAATGCTCACTGGCACTTATATTTTTTTTCTAAACAAGCGCTCACCTGTGCAGCCCTTGAGACTACATAATCATTTGAATTCATTGGAATTCAATGGAAATTGAATTGAATTGAATTTTGTGAGCAAACAGTACACACAGTCGACTCCCGTTATCTAGGACACCCTCTAGGGGCTGTTTAGTGCCTGTCAAGTGAGATTCAGTCAGTCATTTCTATACCGCTGGGAGACCATTCTCGTACCCAGAGCTCCCCGGCTCGTCTGCTCGCAGGGGAGGCTCTGGGACATTTATTTGAGCGCCGTCCTGATTGGCTGATTTTGAGCGTTGGAGCATGCGCTGAAAGGTATTTCTCTCAGCGGCTCTGTATCAAATCTCGCGCATGCGTCAGTGGCTGTCACCAGAGCCACCCCCGAGGTAACGAGCCGGGGAGCACTGGGTTCAAGAATGCTGGGAGACATGCTTTTGCCAGTTATTAGCGGTGCGTCCACAAAGGCGGGGCATCCATAAGGCTAGATTACACTGTACAGCTTTAGAGATTTGACTGTGCGACTTGAAAAGTGAAATTTGCCTCGCTGAACTTCTATAAGGCATTCTGGATCCTCCCTAGTTTTTTAAAGAGTTATTTGTTTTAAAAGTTTCTGGATTGTGATATTTAACACGCCGAAGGCGAAGTGAGTAGTGGCGAATAGTGACTATTCGCCACCATTCACGGAGTCTGAGGAGAGGAATTGTTTTAGTATATACTACATGCGAACACTCAATAAAAGGGCCAAAAATATCCGAACGACACTAAGTGGCATTTGCCGACATTTGTAGCCTCTTTCTGTATGCATGACGTTTGTCACGCAGGCGACATTAGGTCAGACTTCACTACAAGCATTCGGCTACTCAGCACACGGTGGAAACTTGCTGCTATTTTAGAGAAGCAAAAACGCTAGAAATCACTTGTTTTAAAACCTTAATATCGACTACGATTTAGAAGGTTTTAGAAGGTTGCAGGGATGGATTCGAGGGATAAATTAGCATTTTGTGCCTTGTTCATTCAGTTTATTCATTTTTTTGCCAGGAAATGTTTTGATGTCGGATGGCTCGTGATTAATAACTTGAATTCTCTTTTAAAACTGCACTCACTGGCTGGCTTCTACGACTTTTACTGTTCCTTTCAACCTACAGGTAAATGTTCAAAGTAGATTAAGAGTTTTTTGTGATATGTTTTCGACAAAATTTTCTTTAATTAATATGTACATAATCTTTAGATAGTCCCTTTAGAAATTAAAAATATCCGAACCACTTGCACTCGGGCTCCTCAATCTCGGGATAATGCTTTTCGATCTCGGAATATTGTGGCAATATTCCGAGATAGCGAGCTAATCAAAACGCGCGATCTATGGATTACTTACTTACTACATTCAAAAGAAATAACGAAATAGCGAATAGCAGTGAACTCCAAAATGACGAAGAAGTGCGACCACAGCAATAAATTACTCCACCCCCACCCCCTAAACAAATCTCATGGCCTTAACGCTACACCGAACGTCTCATCTGTTTGTGACAAATTAAAAATGGATCATAATCCCCCCCCCCCCCCCTCGCCCGAAAAAAAAAATTCCTAGTTAAAAAACGGTGTTTAAGTAAAGTTAACTAGAAGTAATCCGTGCATTAGGGCATTCCTACACTCGAAAATATAAACAAAAACATCGTAATTCAAACCTCCGGAGTACCCCCAACTGAAGTTTATAGTGTCACATGTACATGTATTTATTATATAGACACGAGTGTTTGACTGGGAATCTCATACGAAGCTACATCCGGGACCTGAGTGACATATTTTCCATATCCTCACTAGTGAGAATATCGGTCAAAACAAAAGTGCTTGGAAATCCATTTGGAATATGTTTTCTCGTTTGTCTATATAATAAAAAGAAAAGTACACGCTGGCTTGAAGAGTTTTATTTTCTCGTGTCAAAAACAGTCAAAAACTGCGCTCATTCGTAAAATCTTGTTGTTGCCACTCGAAAATAAAACTCAAATCTCAGCGCCACCGTGTAATATGTATGCACTTGTCGGTGAAAAAATAGAGATGTAAAACAGATGAGGATGATATTCATTTACGTGAAGAAGCGAACTAAAAAGTCGCCTAAAAATTGTATGAAGCTAAGAATATTTAAAATATATACATTGCACCAAAGTTCACCTTGTATTGATGGTTATGGGGTTATATACTAGTCTTTCATAGTGTATCCATTATTATTATATTTCTAAAATAACGAGCTCCTCCCATCATTGCTCAAAAAATGCCTGGAGCTGTTTAGTTTAGTGTTTCCTCAATTAACAGTCTGAGTCATATATCTTCACTATGTTTATACGGCATTTCTCAGACCATTTGAAGCTATGGATCAGATTGGTTATGGGGTTATATACTACTCTTTCATAGTGTATTCATTATTATTATATTTCTAAAATAACGAGCACCTCCCATCATCGCTCACAAAATGCCTGGAGCTGTTTAGTTTAGTGTTTCCTCAATTAACAGCCTGAGTCATATATCTTCACTATGTTTATACGGCATTTCTCAGACCATTTGAAGCTCTGAATCAGATTAGAGAAGAGCGTTAATCGAAAGAGCAAACTAAAGAAGGCGCGTTAATTGATAGAGCATCGCAGAGATTGATCTACGATAGCCCGACTATCGGTTCATCTGTTCTTCCAGCGCAATCGCGCCTTCGAGCTCATTTAGATCTCCGCATTTAGATATATATATAAAGCCCAGTGCCTTTGAGCTGTTTTAATTAATATAACTACACTAAAAAACAATGGGATAGTTATTACATAAATTCGAAACAGAACGAGTAGAAATGAAATTGAAAGTTGTTGTGAGATTGTGTGATTTTGGAATGGACTTATGACGATAAAACGATGGTCATAGTTATGAAAAAGCAAAGTGTGATTGGTTTTGTTTGTCGGAGCTGTTGACACTGTTTCTGGAGATACCAAACTTGAAGTACCTAGTAATTCGCAATCTTTAATTGTAGGTTTTATTTCACAAAACAGACGAGTCTTTAGGCAGCCGGTTCTCCACTCCTTTGTAATCGTTTTACTTCCAGTTTCCAAGAGTTTGGGAGTGGGACACTTTTTTTCAGAAAGTTATGTTGCTCCAAAAAGGGAACAAAAAGAAAGGAAACGAAATATTCAAAAGAAGTGCATTGCACGAGAAATAAAATACATGTAAAATTTCCCCGTCTCTTTGGGTTTGGTCTCACTACGACATAAGCGACGTAAGCATAAGAAGAACGGAAGCCTTTGATCCTTATGCTTATGCTTATGTCGTAGTGAAAACCGCACTAAAGAAAATAGTTAGTTTGTTTGCTTATGCTTACGCTTATGTTGCTAGTGAAAACGAACTCTTAAGGATAGAACACTAATTGTGTTAAAGTAATTTCATGATCCCAAACCTTAGGTAAAAAGAAAAACAAATTGTTGGCATGTTCAATTTCTACAGTGTTTATTTAACACATTCTGATTACATGCAATCTTGTTGCACTTCGACGCAATATCTTTTTGAGTTACAAATATTTGCCTACATCTAGGTATATTACAATATCCGTAAGAGGTTTTGAAAGTGCTTAACACACTTAAATTGAAGCCTTGTTCCTATTACCAGTCAGGTTACGTCCATATCCATTGGGGCATGTCAATGACCAGAAAATTCTGGAAAAGAAAATGAGAAGAAAATCGGTTGTCATACTAAATGAGGGACTGGTTTATTGTGTCCTCAGCGGTTCTTTTAAAGGCCCATTACCAACCTAGAGCCTTTGTGGTCTCTAAGCCAATCAGAGCACCCGAAAAACAATGGATCAACTTGAAAACAAAAGAAAACCGTGCGCAAAGGCTCCCGGTTGGTGATGGGCCTTTAACATGCCCCCTGAAACTTGCAGGGAAGTGAAGGGATGCTAGTTTCCCTTTCGTAAACCATCGTTGCCTATTAGTCGTTGCCGTTTCTCTCAACGGTCGCTGCCTTTTCAGCAAGGTCGTTGTCATTTCTGATACCTTGGGACAATTAGTCATTAAGCACCTCAAACCCAGCGAATTCACTCGTAGCGCACAGGTTAGAGTTTGGTTAGTGATCGGGTTACCGGTTAGGGTTAGGGTTCCATTTAGGGTAGAATTAATATACGATGTGTTTCCCTTTACCTTTACCGAGACAACGAAACTAAACGTAAGAATGTTGTAAGTGCCGTCCATAAGGCAACGATGGTTCACAAAAGGGAAAAGTGCGAAGGCGATCGACAGGATCTCGATTTATTGTCTTATCGAAGGCATGAAACACAGTAGATCTAAGTTCAACTTACGATATAACCAGTCGACCACGAGCCAAACAGAAATGAAATATTATCTGAATACACGACTTTGCTAATGCATTCAATACCTCGGACCAAGCCCCTCAACGACCACGTAAACAAAAGAAGGAAGGCACGATCGAACGAAGCCGTTTCTTTCGTTCTTTTGTTATTTGTCCCTGAGAAGGATTAGTGCTGAGTTACTAGATATTTCATGCAATAGCAAAATCGTGTATTCTCAAAGAGCCAGTGTCAGCCACTCCATTGTTATTGATTTCGTTCGATATTAGAGCACGAATTACGTGTAGAAATCCCTAAATCAACATCTAAAAACAAAGTTTCAGATTTGATTTACCCAAATTAATCGATAAAATTGCTCTATATTCTCTAAATCAGCCGATGGAAATGAATGCTTTCTCAGACTTGGTATGTTGCTATGCTCTCAAATGGCTGACACAGGCTCTTTAAATGCGTTTATTTTACGGCAGTTCCTAAAAGCGAAGCTCGTAATAGATCCCTGCGATTATTCTAGATGCTTCCGGGCGAATCCCCATGGCTTTTACCTCGTCTCTTCTTGGCCTGATTCCTCATCATATATTCCTTCATAAACTCTTTAAGATTGGCCATCTCGTCGTCCGCATCTCGCTTCCCCCATCTCAAGCCTTGCGCTTCCGTTGGCTCGACGTAGAGCGAGACGAGTGCGCAGCAGAGCACCAGGACAACAAGTAGTCTCTTGGAATCCATTGTCTGGAACAGGAAAGAGATTAGACGTTCGTATGACCAGAGAGGCCATTAAGTGTGAATAATGTATCAAAGCGGGACCTAAGGGCTCTTTCACTGAGAGAAGGTTACGAAATAATAGTAGTAATTGCAGATGCTTGAGTAGTCTTTTCAGGCAACCGAAAATCGTATGTTCTGCGCCAACAAAAAAAGGTGAAAAGACTGCCAAGTGAAAAGGAGCGAAATTTGCAATTGAGGCATTATAAGCACATCTGTAACCACCCAAAGGAATCATCACATGATCTGAATTGGGTGGTAACAAGATGTAAACACCGTTAGCCGATTTGGTCTATTATTATCCAACTGCAAGGAGAGGAGAACAAATATCGCAGGAGTGAGACTGGGGCCGGTACAAATATCCCGCGATATTGTACAGTTCCAATCTATTTTCACTAAGTTCGTCCATTCTCAATTCAAAACAGCGGAAAATAATTGTCGGATAATAAACTTGTTGGACATTATAATGTACACTATCTCTGAACATTTTTTCTCGTCTTTGTATTTTGTCTCTGCCGAAGACGGGCTCGACAAAATACTCCAGACTCGAAAAATTATCCAGCGATATTGTACATCAAAATGTCTAGTAAGATATATTTATTCACAAAATATTGAATTGACTTGTTTTGGGCCAGCCTATAAAAACGTATTGAGAACCACATGCAATAACATTACACGCATTATTTTATGTTTTGTTCCCACACGAAACTTGTTGCTTTACGAGAAAAATTCTTTAGTGATTTAATTGCAATTAATAGTGGCTTTGCACATTTTGACAGATCTGTTTTATGCAATTACTTGTTGAGTATGTGTGATGAGAATACTGTTACACTGACGGCACGTTATTGCCATGATATTTTAGACACCTATGATTCACTGTGTATTAGTTAGCGAAGGTTTCATAATGATCTATGTATGTATACTGTAAATCCTAATGTGCCTTAGTAGGTGTTTAAAGGAATAAAGCTTCTTCTTCCTCAAAATCCAGGTTTTTTTTTCTCGTTTTTTTTTTTATTAAACGCGCTAATTGGGTTATCGAAAAGATTAGCTTGAGTGCGCTAATTGGGATGATTATTTCGCCGTCAGCGCGCGCAAAGGATCCAAACACTGAACTCGTATCAAACTTGCATCTCGTTTGGCCACCTCAACGCAAGTGAACGCCGTCCTTATAAGACTTGCATCGACTAGCGTGAACTTGCGTTTCGTTTGGCCAGGGCTTAATAAGTAATGTCATGCAGTCCTTTCTATTGAATGAATAAAGTAATTTGAGTAGTAGAGTTTGTCTGTAAATTGTTATTCTGGGCTTCCTTCGTGCACATTGTCCAATATCGATTGTAAACAACAACAAAGGAGCGGTGGCTGACTGACGCACTTGATAATCTTGATTCGAAGTGTGTCAATGCATGACGAAAGAAAAGGAAAGAAAGAGTCACACGGTAGCTTGTTATGCTAGAGATACTAGTGAGATACTGGTTTAGATAATAGCGATCCAAGAGGTACTTGAGATTTTAAAATATAAGGATGCTGTATAAAGCAAACAAAATAAGCAAATAATGTCGAGCCTAAATATTTTTAGTCAATTGTGCAAAACAAGTCTAAGAAACTAGCGTAAACACGTAGTTTGCTGGCGTGTGAATTTTGAGGTGCTTCCGCAACAACAGGCGAACGTCAATCATTAGTTATTGTCAAACGTAACTAAGTCTTGAAATAATTAGTGTACCACTGTGGTGCTTATTGTGAAGCCACAGCTCACACAGGACAAGCCGTGGGAGTGGAACAGTTGGCGCAGTGGTCTGTTGGCGGTCGGTAAAAGACGTCTAATGCAGCAGCAATTTGTCCAAAAGATTGTTTTGTCTAATGTGAATCAATACCCGTCGACTAAACGCGGTGTGGCTTTTAAACGAAGGTCGCACGATTAGTAAAAAATCGCGAGAGGATGTTCGATGTCTTTCTTGGCTATCAGGAAGAGATCCTTCTTGATATCAGTTCTTGGTCACGGAATAACAAACAGTTTTATAAGCATTAAAATATATACCCTACAGTAAAAACACCATTGGTAATTTTCCTTAAAGAAAGGCATACGGTGAGAGGCTTGAGATGGTAAGAAACGGGAAACGTGATTCATCAAACACCCTTTCAGTTCTTCGCCAATATGCCACCCTATGTCATAGACGATAAGCGGTATTCACAATGCGAGGAAAACATTGTTTGTGGCACAACTAATGTTATTCATTTTGACTTTAAGTGATATTTTCCCACCATTGCAACCTTTCAGAAAAAAAAGGAAACGGGGGTCCGTCGCTCTTTTTTTTTTCATGTTGCGTTAAAGTTCATTTTGAGCCCGATATCCATCGAATTCTGCATAAAGAAATGTTTTATCAGCATGATGATTCTGGCCGGATAACCTTTTAAAGTAACGGTGAATGTTTTTTTCTCGAGATACCTTACAAAGTAGGATCCTTCTTACGCTAAATCTGGCTCCGAAGGACCAATATAATTTTCTTCAGTGAAAACATGATTTTGCGTCACGGTTTTAAGAGTATAACGTTCATTTGGATTAACATAGGTTTGGCTTGAGTTACGCCCGGATTCGGTGGAGCTTTTCAAAATATGAAGGCGTCGTTTTCAAAAGTTTTTTTTTTAGATTGCTATTTCTTACTTCATTTCAGTTTTATTAAGAACATTTTTTTAGAACTTCGAGCAATTTTGCCAGAAAGCGGCAAAACATCTTGTTACTCGAAATAAAAAAAAGTTGATGCTTTGAATTTAGTCTCATTTCAAAGGTCGCGCCGGTAAAAAAATTCCAGAGGAAGCTGAGAAAATTTTTTTTAGTTTTTACAGATAGACGTATTTTTCGCACCTAAAATGGTGATGTCAATGACAGCCTATATAGATTCTATATAATTTTTCCATTTTTGAACGCTTATTTCTGTGGCGGCGCGAACCTCTGCCTTTTGTGATATTTCGAAATGTGGACCACAAATCTACAAATTAGGATAGAAATCATTGAGTAACAGTATTTTTGGCCAAACGTTGCTCGAAGTTGTAAAATAACCTGTCTTAAACATTTATTAATTCACGTGAACAAATGTTTTCTAAACAAACGAACATCGAGTTAGAACTAATCAGACGCTGATAATCTTCAGGGAACAGAAATAAATGACATTGAATAGTGTCACTAGTTTTTGAAAAAACAAATCTTAGTATCCCAAATAAGACAGCGTCGCCAAAACCTAATAAGTTTATGGATGTCTGTTAGACACAGCGGACTTATAACACAATTTCAGACTGAACTCAAACGCTGTGCAGAAAAAGGCGAAATATGGGGCACTGCTAAAGAGAGTTCCCCAAATCCTTGAAATGTAGGTGTCAATTTTGCATGTGCTATTTTTCAGTCAACAATCCTTCCAAAAATGTTAATCTTTATCCTCATGTACTTTGACCTCTTTTTAGCAATTCTGGAAGTCCAACTATTACTTTTGCTCTAAAATTGAGTTTGATGTTTCAACGGTGCTCGGCTGTTCTCTTTTAGTAGAAATTACAGAATCGTTTAGGGACTCCTTTGGTAAAATAACTTATAATTCAAAGCTTGTTTTGGCAAGCCATGAAGCCAATATATCCATACCGGGTAAAACATATTTTACCCTTTTTGAAAGCAGCTTAAACAGAGGTAATACTTCTTCAACGAAACGAGTGCGTTTAATATCTTCATCAAATGCAAAGAGTTCAACGAAGGCTTGTGTTAAATTGTGACCAAACTCATTGAAAAAGTCGTAGGACTCACCTTGAAGAAGGACGAGAAAGATGTCTCTGTTATAGCTGTCAGGCCTTGAGTGAATGCAAGAAGTGTGAAATACCCAAAGATCTAACGGCCTTATATAGTAAACATGGATGAATGCAAATAATAGAGAACCCACTAGTTGTGTAGCAAGATATGTATCAATAAACTCATAGGTCATTAAGTGTTATTGACTCACCACCCAGGGCAATATCGTCTATTATTGACCTCATTCGGGCGAGATCTTGAGCTTACAGCGCGATTGTGTATGAGATATAGAATTATATTTGTGTTAGTCATTCAGGTGTTATTTTTTCAACAGTTCTTGGAGTTCTTTCAAGGTCATTACTTCCTGGGGATATGCAAATATATGATTTATTAACTTTTTGGGGATTAAGTAGCCGAAGACTTTACTCCGAAACAGCCATTTCGAATTACATTTACCAAATTCAAACGTCAATTAGTCAGGCACTTGTAAAATGTACCTCGGGAAACAGTACCGCCGGTTATTAAGCCATTTACATTATTGCTTTACTTTTCACTTCATTAATGACCACACCTTTTTGCACAAGTATCATGCGAACTTATATTGGCATTTCTTTCAGAATGCTATTTCTAAAAGCATATCTAGCTTTTTCTTTTATCCCATTTAATCCTATAATAGCTTGTAATGATCCTCAGCTCAGTGTCGATTACGAATTTAAGAAGATGCTCAAAGCAGTCTTTAAATCATTCAGAAGGGAACATTAATCGTCTAGAAATGAAGTCTTATATTCTCACCATCTGCGCACATAACATCTTGATTTTAAATTTATTGTCAGTGATTTAGATCCAGGAAGGTAGAGAGAGAAAAATCACTAGAAAACGACCTAACTGGAAAATTATATCTCTTGCCATATCGGTTTCCGACAAAATATCCAAACACAATCAACGCTTAAAAAATGTTAACGAGCATCAAATTGAAGTGATAAATAACTTCGCCGTTAGATTTAAATTGTGTAAATTGGCAAATATAAAGTGTTACAGATGCACTCGTGGATTTTTTTTTTCGAAGATCTAATTTAACATCATTTTAAAGTGCATTTAGATTTCGATTTTTAGCCAATATTCGTTTCCGTTTATATACCTAAACACACTGCAAGCTTAACTGGAATACTGCCTCGGGGGTTTGTTAGACCGTGTTTATGCCCCTCTATTTCCTTAATTAAGACTCTGGACGAGCGAAGTATGTTATCTTGAGTTTCACTCAAGAAAGTGATGTGAGTGCGATAAAAGGTTTTGAGGATGAATCATGCAAAACGTTATTTCTTTTGGGATGTGTAATTCCCCTCTCACTTTACAAAGACTTATGGAACTCACATTACGTGGTCTAGATTGCACGAGCGCGGTTGTATACAGATGGCATTAAAGTTTTCTCTGAGAGACCAGAAGAAGATTTACTACATCTTGAAGACGTGTTTGCAGATTTCGTGACGCCAGTCTTTGAATCATGTGAAATGCGTGTTTGCAAAACAGGAATTAAAATGCCTAGGTCACGTATTATCACTCAAAGTCAAACCCTAACCAAGCAAAATACAAGCTGCAACAAGTACTTTCAAGAAATTACGCAGATTTTTAGGGTGGTGCGACAGAGCGGAAATTACCTGTTTAGATCACTAAATTTCAAACAATAAGGTCAGGTTAACTCAGAAAAGCTTGATTTTTTGCATACAGACTCCTTGTCTTATTAGAAACAAAATATCAAAAATGACTTTTTTCTAATGGATCCGTCTTTGAGATATTAGGCTTTAAACTTTGGTTTCTCTGCCATTTTATGGGAGAATTGGTACTTTAATCAGGAATTTTGCAAACTTTGTTCAATCATATCTAAAATTCATATTCTTCAAATTTCTTGAAAATTTGGAATTATGCTTTTGGTCATAGAAACTCTTTGTATACAGAATCTCGAGCTTATATATTTAAATATGGCAAAGTTAGACATTTCATTTTTGGTCATTTCCGCTCTGTCGGGTGGTGCAGCTACTGTTACAAAATTATCTAAGAGCCCAGAAACATATTTTGAATTTGTTGGCATTTTCAATAATACTTCGTTATATAAAGGAGGAATCGGACAACTTCACAAAGAGCTGTTTTCAGATGTTCGTAGTAAAACCATTCGTTAAGTGGTTATAACCCGATTTCTAAATAAAACCTATAGGTCGTTCGTATTATTACCAATGTTCTCACGACAGTCGTTCAAAAAGCACTCTGACTGTATGAACTGTTTGCCGTTTAGTATATTGTCTATTACAGCAAGAATCTGTTCTATTATATAAAAAGAATCAAAAACAAAATTGTTGACCATTAATTTCGATCAGCCACGTAAAGTATCACGGACACAACTTGTAAATAACTCAGCAATTCCGAGTAATTGTCTTTCTTTAACATGCGAGTATATTTTACTTTTTTGCTTTTTTGACGAATGGAAAACAATTCGTCATAACTTTAAAAACAAACGGACAAAACCTCTAATGTCGCGCGCGCGTTTTCTTACTATGCGAATGGAAAAAGGCATCACTATTCAATCCCTCCGGATGGAGAGTTCTGAGCCTGCAGGCCCAGTAACCTTCTCTATTTCTCAGGTCCTCCTCATTCCATGGTAGAATAAGATAATGTGGAACGTTTAGAGAAAGTTTGTCCCACAAGCCACACGTCAAAGCAGCCGCAAACTCGACATATTTATCGATAGTGTTTTTAGCATTAGTGTGTAGAGTATAGATGTTTTGTCACCATCTGACTACGATGCTGCGCTGGTCCAAATTTCAAGCTGTGAGCTTAGACTGTCTTGTTTAAATAACGTTTCCTTCAACGCTTATATGCATCAATCTGATCACTTTCCTACTTTGTAAAAAAAAAAAAGTTATCACAAGTCACTTTCTTTTGTTACTGTGATTTTCATAATTCTGCGAACTCCCACTTTTCATTTCCGAACGCCAAATTGCGTTTTGGCTTCCGTCAATCAAACCTTTCAAGACAGCGGAGAATGGACTTTTTCTTTCAAGTTTCGCTTGCATTTTATGGCAAAATGTTGGGTTTAAAGAGCCCGAGTCAGCCACTCCTATGTTATTGTTTTCGTTCGATGTTAGAAGACTAATTACGTGTAGAAATCTCTTAATAAACATCTAAAAATAAAGTTTCAGATTTGATTTACCAAATTCAATCAAGAACTCTGCTCTGTATTGTCTAAATCAGCCGATGGAAATGGATGCTTTCTCCGATTTGGTATGTTGCTATGCTGTCAAAATGGCGGCTGACACAGGCTCTTTAAGGCCTGTAGTCCTTCTTAGTTCAAAATACCTCGCAAAGCCAGAGCTGAGCTGTTCGCTTATTTGTTTGACGGAAACCAAACCGCGGTTTGTTAATTGGCATAGAGTTCGCAACATTATAAAAATGGCAGTAAAACTGTTATCAGGAATATCTTGTTTCTTTAAAAAATAAGACATTGGCATTGGTACTTCAAATTTAATTTCTCCTGGACGTGATAAAAACCAGCAGTGAGTGTGATATCTGGTACTAGGATCTGTATAGAATTCGGTATAATGTTTTAGGTAAGTTCCGAAGCGTGCATATGCGAGACTACGCAGCTGGCCGTTTGCACTAAATGACAAGCGAGTCCCAATGCAAACGCACCCAATCGATCATCCTTTTGGTTATTCGTGTAAGAATAACAATGACCCATTTTCCAAATTTTAGGTTATTTTTCTTCCGCTAAAAGTTGCCTCTTGGTACCAAAGCGATCAATGACTGTCACACGTTTCGATTCTTGGCTGTTTCTGTTCCGTCACAAAATTGGGCTATTGAGCCGCGGGAAGTGTCATCACGTGTCAGTTGTTTTGGCGATATTTTTAAAAGGATTTTGATTTGCGCTCACTTATAAGTTAAGCTGCCTATTATTGCTATGGTAATGAGTTGTGACGTCATCAAACGTCTGTTACATCTAGATTTTAATATTTTTTGTTTCTTAGCCCCCGATTATTTAAAAAAAAATACGTCGAGATAAAATATCCTGCCCACTAGTTGGACTTAAATGTAAGCCCTGTCCTTTTCTCTGATGCTTATATAAATAATTCTCGATTGCACGAATAAATCCTTAGACCAGATTGACGTCCAGCCAGGCCTTAAGCTTACGGCCCAGTCTGGCAAACCGGGCTGGGATTTGCGGCGCTGAAACAATAAAATTTACCAATCGCTCCAAACGTTTCAACTGCGTGTCCACATTTTCATATGAGCAGCATGTGATTGTGACAACACGTGACCAGCTAGACCGGGGTGAGTTTTGTTCATGTTATCGGGCTTTTAATGTTGTGTAAGTACCTCTACAATCTAGGAACTTAATGTTGCACCTGATATGGTGTGCGTATGGAAAAAAGTGGTGCGCGATCCATATCTTTGGGTCTTTCTTGTTGTTGCAAGATGTATTGTATATTTATCTTATTGTTTCGTTCTTAGACTACCGTATTTTGTCTTCTATTGTCTTTATGCCTCTGGTGCCTTGCAACACCAAGAAAGAGCCATGTCTTTAGATAAGCTTCTATGGACATTGAACCTTACCTCGCCTCTTCGCGCTCGATTGCGCTTAAGGCCTCTACTCTGCTTTGTCAGATTTTGTCCTTTCCTAAGTGATGACTCTAACCCGCTCCCACGACCTCCAGCGTGGTTCGTCCCATTGCTTCCCTTTTATTTCTACGCCATGTTGTGTTTGGCCTCCCAACTTTCATCCTACCTTCCGGTTTCAATGTTAGTGCTGTGTTGCAGTGGACGTGCCTCTGCACCTTTGACATTGAACACTAAGAGTTTATATAATTGGCAAGCTGACCAGCAGTCCGCATTTGGACCAGGTTTCAAGATCCAAAAGATATCATCTGGATCTAGACATCCGATGCAAAACGCAACACGAAGCGAGATTTGGAGTATACATGTCAAACTGCAAAGCCATTGACAACGGCCAGGCTATGGAATGAAACAGACTGTTCATGCAGTTTTGGATTAATAATAATTATATTATTCTCAGTGCGCATAATTAATTAGAATGGCGAAAGCTCGATTAAAATCATCACCACGTGACCAAAGGGCATCACATGACCACGCTAGTACTTAATCCTGCGTTCCTGCCATCTTATCATTCTGCCTTCGACCAGTTTGACATAAAGATCGAGAGTGAAGTTTGATCGCCAGTATTGCCACTGAGTTGCAGCACCATTATTCCCTTGTAGAAGAGCGGAGTTTTGTTGTACTGTATGCTGTACGGATTTTCACACTACAGAGAGAAAGCGAGATTTTTCCCATCCTGGAAATGTTTACCTCGAGTCTCCCGACCTTGCGAAGCAACATAAGTACCATGTGTAGTCCAATATTCTCTGCCTCCCCGGATACACAGTAATAATATGAATTCAATAAACTGTACTTGTTAATTGTTCTTTGACTGCATTTTGTTTGCTTTATAACCATTATGTATCTTACATAATCTTCCGCCTCTTTTTAAATCGGCCGGCTCATTTTCTACGCCGGGATGCCATCCAGCCTTACAATTTCTAAGGTTTGGGCCGGTGTAAATTTTCTACCGGGTTGTTAGCCAGCCTCCAATTTCATCAAGGACTTGGCCGGCAATAATTTTTATGGTGCCGGGTTCTTATCCTGCCTTAGCAATTTCTAGTAAGGCTAGGACCGGTGTAATTTTTATACCGGGTTGTTAGCCAGACTTAAATTTCTTCAAAAATCTGGGCCAGCACTAATTTTCTTTTGCTGGGTTGTTATCCAGCCTTACCAATTTCTAGTAAGGCTAGGGCCGGTGTAATTTTTATACCGGGTTGTTAGCCAGACTTAAATTTCTTGAAAAGTCTTGGCCAGCACTAATTTTTATGGTGCCGGGTTGTTATCCAGCCTTACCAATTTCTAGTAAGGCTAGGGCCGGTGTAATTTTTATACCGGGTTGTTAGCCAGACTTAAATTTCTTCAAAAATCTGGGCCAGCACTAATTTTCTTTTGCTGGGTTGTTATCCAGCCTTAACAATTTCTATTAAGGCTAGGGCCGGTGTAATTTTTTATACCGGGTTGTTAGCCAGACTTCAATTTCTTAAAAAGCCTGGGCCAGCACTAATTTTCTTGTGCCGGGTTGTTATCCAGCCTTAACAATTTCTAGTAAGGCTAGGGCCGGTGGAATTTTTATACCGGGTTGTTAGACAGACTTCAATTTCTTAAAGTCTGGGCCAGCACTAATTTTCTTGTGCCGGGTTGTTATCCAGTCTTAACAATTTCTAGTAAGGCTAGGGCCGGTGGAATTTTTATACCGGGTTGTTAGCCAGACTTCAATTTCTTCAAAAGTCTGGGCCAGCACTAATTTTCTTGTGCCTGGTTGTTATCCTGCCTTAAAATTTCTAGTAAGGCTAGGAGTAGTGTAACTTTTAAACCGGGTTCTGTTGACCAAAGCTTGAGCCAGCTTTGATTTTTCTATGCCGGGTTGTTTGGTAAAATACAAATAAAATAAAATGAAATGTTTTGAACTTGATCCTTCAAAGATATTATGAATTTAGTATTTATAGGTATGTCAATCATATTTTCGGTCATTTCGGACTTCAGACTTGCACCCCACTGGTTCTAAGATTGGGCTGACTTTAGCCGTATCTCCGTTTCGGCGGGGCTTTCTTGGTTCCAGTGGCGTGTAGGCCTGCCTTCCAACACACCAATTATATTTTCCCTTAGTACAGAAGTATACTCAGCCTCCTTTGTTCCAAAAGGCAATTACAATTGATTGTATAACGGATTATGTCCTATATGATAGTGAGCTGATTACTTATTGCAATTTGTAAGGCAGGCCTACTTACGCCACTGGACCAAGAAAAGCCCGCACTCGAGGGCCATAAGTTAGAAACCTACTTGTATGGTTACTATGAAAGTCTTGTAAAAAAAGTTTCTTGTATTGTATTATATTAAAGGAAATCATCATATCCTCGGTTACAGTAGTAAAATCTTGTATACTTGACTGACATTTCAGTTTCTGTATGGAGATGATTATACTGTTAAGGACTGTGCACTTCTCCTCAACTTTAAAAAATAAAAAAATGTATTTAAAAAAATGTATGTCATAGTAAATGTATCAAAATCACACTCTTTCCACTTATCTAAAGTCGTAAGGATATTTTTGCAGGTGACAAGTCCCCGTTTCTATTTATCATTTTATTGCTCTCGGCCAAACTAGTAATAGTCCAATTTACCTGGTAGACCCGGTAAACAAGCTCATTGGATATTGATACGTAATTATTAAATTTACATCGTCAATTCAAGGAGATTGGCTCAAAAAGGGGAACCCATGACGTTTTCTCTCTCCCATTTTATATGGACTATTTGCGCTTCGCGAGGTATTTTGCGCTTATTTGAGGATAAAGCCCTGAAAATTTCGGGACAGTTGGTATAGGTACACAGCCACTTTGTTGTTTAGTACAGCCATGTTCTCATATGCTAAGTTTCATGTTGCGTAGTTACCGGGCTTGTAGTCACGTGTTGGTACAAACTCTATAATGACAATCCTAACATTCGAGTAATTTCCCTGTATCAATATACACACGCGCACCAACGTGATTGTTATTATATATTTTTGTACCTCAAGACACCATTCTTCATCTGTATATCGATCCAGTTTCTAGCAGTAAAGGTGGTTATGAACTCGCTTTCAAGCTGATATTGACATTTTTTGTTTTCAAAATTTTGATTCTCAACAAAAGTAGCCAAAATTTGTAATTTGATAATTTAATTAATTAATTTGCGCCGGGAGCACCCTTTACTTTTGCAAGAGGGCTTTTTCGTGGTATACTCCGTTTGAATTGATATTGTTTGCATGAATTTCACGAAGGGATTGCCACTGCAATTCCTTCCGCTTTATTAGAGGAAATATATATATATGTTGCCATGAAAACCAGCTTCACCTCGGCAGGTAATAAAGTTTTGACCCCCTAGGGTCTGCATCTGCCACTGCTTATTTAACTTGTCAACTCTCATTATGAAGATGTGACATCCTTATTAGCATCGCAATCCCCTTAGTACTCGTGATTTTCCCAATAATACGCATTCGGGTCATCACCGGAAAAAAAATTACATATATATTATTAATAAGAATCCTAAATATCACGAGGCAACGGCTCTCACTAAGGACCGTTCCAAAATTTAAAACTGGACAAACATTAATTAGCTGTGAATTATACTCTTTTTGAGTATATTCAATTTCAAATCTTTATGAAGCTGTAAAGGTGATTTTATACATTCACATATCTCATTTTATATAGGAGCCATACCTTTAAGCTTAATCGTATTTCTTTTACAATTTGTAGCTCATACTAGAGACTCGCTGCAGTCGTTTAGGCAATATTTAGCAAGCGCATGCCAAAGAGGAAACAAGCAAAACGCGGGTTTAGTGACGTCATTTATAAGGGGCGTTTTCGTTCAAAGCCAACGGACTTCAACTTCAACTTTCTTATATCTTTTTTTTTAATTACAAAGACAGCACACCGCCTGCAAATAGCATAGCTAGTCGAGGCAGCCGGTGAGAGGACAAAGAAGCAGAGAGACACGAAGGGTAAAAACGTGAAAAAAAAAAAAAAAGAAAACCGTTAATAACAAGCGAAAAAGAGAAGGATGTAAACTAGAAAATAACACATTTGATTTTATTCATTTCATTTGCTGTAATAAAGAAAAAGAAAATTCGAGACAATTTATAATAGAAGTAAAAGTTTTCTATGTTTTTTTTTTTGGTATTTATGATCACAGTTTATTTTCAAAAACTTTCTTGAAAAAAAAAACATGCTACGTATATTCGAACAAAAACAAGGAACTAGAAAGGCCGAAACTTTACAAATGAATAGTTAGTTATTTATATAAAAATATAATTCAAAGAGTTGACAAAGACGGCAGTGAGATAAGTGAAAGTCGGTATTATATGGCAGAGACTTAAAGGGTTTTGGACCTGACTCGCCATCGTCACATTCTCGTTACATTCGATCCGACTCTATGCTTTCCATGCTTCGAATATGCCCGATGCAGAGGTTCTTCAGTTCATAAGATGAATGAACTTGCTTATAAGATTTCGGCGGTCTTATGGACGTTGAGGCCGATGAGTGATCAAAGAGCTTGCTCATAAGGAAAACAAAACATATGAAGCACGTTTTCTATAGTACCTTCTACGGCTTGGACTAGATATAGAGTGCTCTACATGCGTATCGAACGGACCTATCAATCAGATTATCGAGCATACAGTATATTTGTGCAAGGTCTCCACTGGCAACCGAAAATTTCTTAAGAGCAAAGAGACGCCCATGTCTTTCTACAAATAGCAACTATATCGCAGTCGTAAACCCAGCGGATGCCCTGAGAAACGTAGACCGCAGACACCTAGTAGGTTGAGACGCATATTACTAGAAAGCTAAAACTTATGTACGCCATATTCTATATAACCTTATAACATAACGAAGGCAGTTTAGAGGTGCAGAACGATTATATCATCGAATATGGCCAAGGACGAAACATTCTCATTCTTGGAATTTTACTACGCGTTCTCTCGACACCTAAACACGATTGTTCTATCATGCCAAAATTAACCCTATAATTAATTACTCGCCCTTCATGGTACCTATTAGCCTTGCTTTAATCTTACTAGCTACACCTGCAAACTAAGGTACTTGGGGCTCATACGCGTGCAGAAAATACTTTTGCCAATAACTCAAATAAGAAAATAGAGCAACGAAAGTTTGCTCGTCAATGTTATTTCCGCAGTACTAGAAACATTTTGGTCAGTTGATGTTTCCATGGCAACCAAATTAAAGGGACCTACCCATATTTTTTCTAATGTGGGACTTAACAACAAAATGCAAAAAGGGGAACAGAAAAACCTCAACGTATTGTTTTCCTTTACTGGGTTGATTCCTTCAACATATCTTCTTCTTAAGGCAAACCACCTGCATAATTAACAGAAACAGTTCTTTTCGATCTATCACGTAACCCTGGACAAAATAAACTAAGATGCTATCAACTGCAAAAATTCATGAAGATTTAGGAATCTAGGGTTAAAAGTTCGACCGTAAGTTTTCCCCGTTTTTGATCGGCTACAGATAAAATGATGTTTCCATAGCAACTAAATATAAACATTTAATGCTGGTGACGTTTTACTCATACAAGTTCCACCACTGTAACTATTGTCCTAATATAGTTGTTTGCAAAATTGCTGAGAAGCTTACTCATTGACGCCCAAATCTGTCACTACAGTTCTGACTATAACTACAATACTGATAGTATAATAATAAATGGGTCCCGGAGCGTCATGCCAAGTTTCAACATCTTGCATCTTATTGGGCTGTCCCAAAAAATTGCCATACCTCCCCCTATATCGAGGAACTGCATATTTTCAAAAATTGTTCTACCCCTGTGGAAATTCCATACTTTCTACAACCCGTGTGGAAATTTGAAGCAACAACTGTGGAAATTCCAAATCTGCAAATAAATGCCCACGTAAATTTTGGAATAAAATAAATGGCCCTGTGGAAATTTTAGGGTCAAAATTTATGGCACCTGGATGAAACACTAAACGCTATTAGCCCGGTGGAAATTCCAGTTCCTCGATAGTGAGGTAATAACAGATATAAAATGGAACAGCCCATATAAAACATACTTAACTCTGGAACTAGGCATGGAATACTGGTTAGTTTACCAAGGCAGCCACACACCGTTCTAATCGGCCGTGGCCTAGCCACATACTGGGGACATTTTCCTAAATTGAAAGGCTACGCTTTTGCTCAATTGACTACTATTTTTACCACAACATATGCTCTCCTTACTCAGACTATATCTGCTGTTATATTATTTGGTCTAGTATGAGTCATGATTATTATTCAATTAGCAAATCATACTCTCATTGACAAACGATGACACCATCGTTAATCATTTACTTCATTCTACTATAAAACATCTAGTCCATTGATGTGTTTAAGTTACAGAATTGGCTGGTCCCGATAGTTTGCATATAATAAAGGATTAAATTTTGTTCTCTAATATTGTTTGTACACACCGTCAGGTCATTTTGCCATTTTACTGAGTAAGCGTCCATAAGCAGTCTTGCACTGCTCTTGCTCTTTATCTCTTTAATCTCTTTCGGTAAAAAAAAAAACACATCTGAAAACAGGCACATCTGAAACAGCTTCCATGATATATGCCTTGGGACGGACAAGATGAGACGTCAGTTATTATAGGTGTGGGAATTATGCGGAACATTTAGATTTTTGCTATAACTATCCTAATAAGCCAGACAAGCTCAAGGCATGGCATTCATGCTGTAATCCCTTTTAGGTATGGGAATTAAGTTTTGAATTAGGTTTGGGATGTTTTAGGTATGGGATGTTTATGGTATTGGTATGGGTAGTTTGGTATTGGATACCACCAGAGGGCGTGGTAACGTATTTGAAGACTTGGGCAAGCCTAGCCGAAGGTAGCTCGCCCCTCTCTCCATATCTTCTTAATTAGCTCTGGAGCCATTGTATTAATTCTAGCAATGAGAATATTATACTATTCTCAGTGCGCATAATTAATTAGAATGGCGAAAGATCGATTAAAATCATCACCACGTGACCAAAGGGCATCACATGACCACGCTAGTACTTAATCCTGCGTTCCTGCCATCTTATCATTCTGCCTTCGACCAGTTTGACATAAAGTTCGAGAGTGAAGTTTGATCGCCCCTCCCACCTCCCGAATAATGGTGCTGCAACGCCACACCCACAACTCTATTGCAGGACCCCGTCCTGCACCTAGCCTCCAGAGCTCGCCCCTCTCTCCATATCTTCTTAATTAGCTCTGGAGCCATTGTATTAATTCTAGCAATGAGAATATTATACTATTTGTATATTTTTTTGTAATTAAAGGTGAAACTCTCCGGGGGAGAGAGGGACTGTCGTCTCTTGTAGGGTTCATCACTCCCCCTTCTTTCAATAAAAAATCCGATCCTATACAACCTTATCCTGTACGGAGGTATGCAAATTTCCCATTTCAAACCACGTGACGAAGAATCATTTGCCTTCCTGAAATTTAATTCCTTCAGAAAGTCTTAGCCTATTCGGCGAGAGATCAAAATTTGTTTATAAGTTGCTTATTTATTTGTTAATTTTTTTGGTTTCGCCGAATTTGCTTACACTTTCTAGACCCTGTGAACATTTCAGTTGCGTACTTTGCGTATGAGTTGGAATGCCCATTACTTTCACCGCGTTGTATTTTTTTTTTACTACGATTCTTCTGTTTTCAAAGGAAAAACTATAAAATTCAAAATATGATACGCAGTCGACCAAGTTGAACGTTCTGATCAGAAACCTCATCCAACATGGCCACCACATTTTGTATTTTTATGGAACGATTAGTCGCCTCAGCCTCCGTGATTATCGGCGCAAAGTCACCGAGAAGTCATAGACCACTAAGTGTTTTAGTAAAAACTGCTCAAGTGACTCATAACATTTTAGGACAAAATATATGTTTGTCCTTGTTTATCATAACAAAACTCGCTCCCAATGCTTCCAATGTTAAAACACCAGCGAATTAGTATAGTTAAAAAAAATAATCGATCAATCAGCGCGCGTAATTTCTTTTATTATTCAGCACATCGATGCACTGCCCAAATATGGTCATTGGAACGCCAATAGCTGTCTTCTGTACATGACAGCTATCCTGCGATATCCGTCTCTGCGGAAATTAATATGATGTTTTGAGCTCCTAAATAATACACAAAAAGTCATTTTTTTCGGGGTTTTTTGTGCTATCGATGTGCTGAATAATAAAACCATTATCCTGCTCGATTTTGCAGAATATCGTCTGATTTTAGCCAACTCGGGACTTCGTCCCTCGTCGGCTAAGTATCAGACGATATTCTACGCAATCTCGCAGGATAATTGTTAAATAGTCACTTACAGCTAAAACTTACAGCTAAAACCGTTGCATCGCGACCCACGTTTTCAAAATATCAAATTATGTTTCGATATTTTATTTTGCTGTTGCGCCAATCAAACTATCTGAGCCAATCAAACCCTTGCCCTGTTTCACCTAGGGCAGTCGACTGGCTTGCCAACGTCGCGACGGAAAGCCAGGCGATTGCACTAGACGAAAAAGGGCAATAATCGGCTCATAAGATTTGACTGGCGAAACAGCAAATCAAAAAAAAAACGGTCTCGTTGCAACGATTTTAGCTGTAATTTGTAAATACCAATCACACTAGTCTGCAGTCCCTTCTTTGTCGAACGTCCGTGAAAACGACCGGCGTAGCGCTCCCGAACCCCCCCCCCCCCCTCCCCCCCCCCCCCCCCCCCCTGTGGTGCGTTCTCGCTAGTACCTTCGATACTTCAAGCGCTCCGGACGTTCGCCAAAGAAAGGGGGGGGGGGGTGCTTGAAGGTTAAAATGTTTGGGATGACCGTCGGGAAGCCCAAATTTCCGAATTTTCACCCTAAAAAATACATGATTAAAAAGAATTCAACGATAAAAAATATTCATTGGTCCTAAAATACCTTTATCAGCGAACGGTTTTAGTTAAAGAACACCATTCTCGAAGCCAGAGCTACCCGGCTCGTCTGCTCGGAAGAAAGGTTCTGGGGACATCCACTTGAGTGCCCTCGCTGATTTTTAACGTTGGGGCATGCGCAGAAAGGTGTTTCTCTCAACGGCTCTGTATCAAATTTCGTGCATGCGTCAATAGGCCTTCTTTGAGATACACCGGAAGTCGTGGATTGCAATGCATTGTGGTCTAGCTTCGGTACAAACAAACCACCAAACAATGGGCAGTTTTTCCCAGTGGAATTCAAAATAAATTCCACTGGGAAAAACTGCCCATTGTTTGGTGATTTGTTTGTACCGAAGCTAGACCATAATGCATTACGATCCGCGAAATCCGATGTATCTTAAAAAGGCCTATGGCTGTCACCAGAGCCTCCCCCGCGAGGTGACGAGCCGGGGAGCTCTGGGTTCGAGAATGAAAGAACACCTAAAAAATACCGACTTTTCTTTGGTGTACCGTTTTCGTTGAACCCCTAGAGAATACCAGATCGCCGATTTTAACCCTAAAAAATACGACGGTCACACCTACCATCCGAATGTAGGAAGTACCCCCATGACCACATGTCGGGCACATTATAAAAGTAACGAATTTAAAACGACTTATTTACCAACAGTGAATCATATTTACTGTTTTTTTTTTCTTTATTCCGTGCTCTTTGAGTACATTGGGTAGAACTGTATTTCCACAGTATTTTTCTGGTGTATATTTTCTTGAGTGCACATCTAAACGGATAACTGTACATGACTAGATGTTCACTCCAAGCAGACGAATTACATTGTTGTCAAGTGCGTAAACTAACACTGCTGAGCGAGCTAAGTTGTAATCGGTGTCCTTGACGTTGTTTGCAGGGTCTAGTCCAGTTAGAGTTTCTCCTTCATGGCAAATTCTGAAAGACAAAGAAAATATTGTTATTCTTCATGTCTCCAGGTAATGGTTGAATACAGACCGCAAAACACGCTTCCCTTTTTTACGCTATGCCTTAAGCCCTGGCAAAACGAACTGCAAGTCGACGCGGGTTTTACTACTTGCGTCGACTTGCGCTCGTTTGGCCACCAACTTGCGATGACTTGCGCGGACTTGTGTTCACTTGCGTCCACTTCGAACATGTTCAAATTTTCACGCAACTTTCGACAGCTTGCGTCCAAAAAAGTGGGTGATATTTCTTTATTTTTCTTGTCTTTTTTACCAAGAAAAACGCTAGCTTGAGCACGCGCTAGTGTTCGAAAGTGGCGTGATCATGTCGTCATTTAGTGCGCGCAAAGGAGCAACATACTCAATTTGCATCTCGTTTGGCCACCTCAACGCAAGTGAACACAGGTCTGTGCAAGTCACAACTTGCGTGAACTTGCGTTTCGTTTGGCCAGGGCTTTATATGGATCACGTCCTACTTCTAAAAATGTTAAAGTTTGTCATCAATGCGAAAAAACTATCACTATGTTATGTCTGATTTCTTTGTTTTGTTTTGTATATTGTTTATGCGTTTTTGTTGCTTTCTTTTTTGTATATTTATTTGCGTTCTAGTTGTTGTCTTTATAGTACTGCACTCCCAGGGTCGTTCTTCCCTCCAGCGCGCGGATGGCGTTATATTTCTCGTCTAGGTCTTGGAACGATCGGAGTAAAATTGAGTGGGAGGGGTCGGGGAGAGAAGAGGGAGAGCAGCAGCGCAGAGGCCATCACAGTTGGTTGAATAGATTAATGATTTATTTACGTTAGTTTGCACTCAAATAAACGCTATCTTATATCTCCTTTTCAGGCATGCTTTTCTACAGAGAAAGATGAATTTGTCGTAGAAGAATAAGCTGAGCCGAGCTATCCGGACGTTCGTCCGGTAAGGTAAGACTACAAGCATTCTAGAACCCAGAGGTCTCCTGCTTGTCTGCCCGCAGGATAGGCTCTGGGGACATCCATGTGGGAGCCTTCGCTGATTGGCTGACTTTGAATGTTGCTGCATGCGCTGAAAGGTGTATCAGATCTCGCACATGCGTCAATGGCTGTCACCAGAGGCTCACCGGCGAGATGAAGAGCCGGGGGAGCTCTGGGTTCGAGAACGAACTACAAGCTCAGTCTCCTTGCACGAAAAGGCCTGATAGCGTAACTCCTTGCCTTACCTCTCCTCTTCTTTGCCTGTTTTTTAATGTACTCCTTCATTAACTCTCTTAGTTTCGGCATCTCGTCCTCGTATTCTCGCCCCCATCTCAAGCCTTGTGCTTCCGTTGGCTCCACGTAGAGTGAGACGAGCGCGCAGCAGATCACCAGAACAACAAGTAGTCTCTTTGAATCCATTGTATGTCTAGAATGGAGGAAATGAAGCTACGTAATGTGATGCGACAATATTTAGTATATCGCCGGGAGACGAGACAATGCCTTCACAGGGAATTTCTGAGGAATCTCATCCATGGGAGAAGCTGAATTTCCCACGCACATGCCAGATATGGATAGCCATGGGACACCCGATCACTTCCTATTCTTCTACCATGGGAAATTCAGCTTTTCCCATGGATGGGTTTCTGCAGAAATTGCCTGTGCTTTACGTCAACTAAATGTGTAAGACATCAGTTCTTAAAGGATAAAAGTACTAATGAGACTATTTTCAAGATCAAAGGGAAAGTTAGTACTGATTCTCAACTCCACATAACGCAATACATATTTTAGTAGAGATCCGCGCGCATACTATCCTGGAATCATACCCTGTAATCTGATTGATTCCCTAACTCGTATCTATTGACTCAACATAGAAAACTCGGGTTGCTCTTTCTGTCACAGCGTGTACCCTGTTGCTGGCGTAACTAAGAGACAATCAGGACGATTTTTGTTTGGCATAAACGTGGTTGTAACAGTTTGCAACTTGATGCGAGTTTAATAAGTTTACACAGAAATTGCGCGGAGTTCGAGAAATATGCGAGAACAGCTCTGAGAACAGAACTAACGATAGTGTGCCTTTTGAATTAGTATGAAGTTGTCGCCATTCATTGATAAAAGTTAACCCGAACTTTGTTAGGCTTGCGGCAAACGTCGTGGCAGACTCGCGCCGTTCCAATCCAAAACAATAGAACGTTTTGTATTATAAAGTGAAACGAAGCGGCATCCTTTGTTAAAGGAAAGGATCGACATAAGAAGTTCGACGTTTGAACTGGGCCTTAGTGATTCTTAGTACGGTTTAGAATGGACGCATTCCGATGCTTGTTTGGACACCTTTCCCAGTATTTTAAAACTGCTCAACGTTTTTATAATAGAAACGTGGCTGCGTGCCTCCTTTAATGTAGTATTATCTGCTAAACCAATCACATACACAGTTGACTATTTGACGGCTAAATACTGAGCCCTTTTCAGCAAGTATTTATATAAAGCCCTTTTCAGGCAGCATTTATATAACTTTATCCTAATTGAAAGAACATAGCTTCGGTTTACACGCTTAATATTCCGTTGTTTTCCTGCTGGCCGGCTCCCCTGCGCGGTTATTCAACCATGTTTGTTTTTGGTTTCCAGGGTTCCTGTAGTAAATACCCCCAGTAGAGGCGACTACCAGGCTATGCCGAAAGTGAGGATGAAACCACTTGTTGCTGTATAGCTATGGTGTTTTTTCCTCCGGGGCGAGAATAAGTGTGTGGCAATTGTTTTCTCCAAGACTGGATTTTAATCTACGTTCTCGCTAGTTCCGTGTTTGGCAGTTAAAAAATGCTTGTTTAGCGTTCTATTCACTGAAAACGTAATTTCAAGAAAAGTTGAATCATGTTTATTGATGTTGCAGGGGCATCCTGAAGATCATTGTCGGAACAAAAATATGTGTTAAGCCCGGGTCTAACGATCAAACATCCCAACTGATTGTTGGAGCGAACAAAGCTCGATAGTTAGGCCTAGTACATACGCCGCTCTTATCATGAGCCGATCCTAATGCAAAATCTCAATAAAACAATATTTTTGTCCATCTCTCGTCTGCTTGTAGCCTAAACTATTCTAAATCAACCCGGGAATGTAGAATCGACACGCAGGGCCTAAACGCGCGCAAAAGGGGTACGTTGATCGTGGCAGCTTTCGGACTTGGACGTGAGGACTTTTTGGTAGCCTGGTGACTAATTTGCGATTTCATCCGACCATCCACTTCGGTAGCTCGTTTCAAACTCGTTGTTTACCGAAGAAAAGATCGGAAGGCGGGAAGCCATGACCGAAGGAAGCAGCTTTGTTCTGATACCAAATGTGACGGGTTTTGGAAAACAGAAGGCAGATTTCTTCTCTACTGGAAAGAGGCAAAATTTGAAAAACACAGAAAGTAGTCGCCAGCAGCTATTTTGACCCTTGTTTTACTTTTTCCATGGAGTTATTAATCCTTTTGAATTTATGCTTAGTGCGTTGTTGAGTCTTCAAACCAAAACGCTATGTTTTTAGTTTTTCGAGTTTCTGTGTTGATTTCGCGCGAGGCCCTTTCTAGTTCTTTAGAAATCTCTGTTTTGGACGAAAATATCGCTCAGAATCAGTTGGAATCAAATGGGAAAACCTTACGGAGGTGAAAAGAATTTTGAAGGGCATGGCAGCGAGTGGAATACTTCCAGTTCGGCAAGATAATGATGGTACATGTGAAGTAATTTAACTTAAGGGCATTTTACTTCAGAAGGAAGAGTCTTGGCTACTAGAGGTAAGAACTGAACAACAGAAATATCAAAACAATCCTCATGATTCTTCTTTTATTTTCGCGGGTTTTCACTGTAGAGCCATGTGTTTTAATTTTGTTTGTCGGTTGTAAGCTTACATCTTTCTGTGGATGAATTGCACTTCGCTTTAGCAGATTAGTTGAAGATATTTCGAGTTAATAATCCTCCTTGTAGTATGCATTACTTAAATAAATGTCCTTTTTCTCCATTTTCCACCCTAAGCGACGGTAAAATTTGTTAGAAAAGTTAGCTTGTTTACACTAGTAATTCACATCCGCGCAGCTGGTCAAACCCGTGCGTTTCGTTTCGTCTGTGAACTAAACTAAGAACACTGCACCTCCAAAATTGCTCAAACAGCTTAACAGCCCAATGAAACTGAAATTCTCGTCCACTGCAATTTCATAAATCTTTTGTTTTTCGCTCAGAATTCAGAATGTATAGTCAGTAGAATGATTTAAGCTTAAACCAAGTTCGAACTACAAAAGCATAAGCTTAATTTATGAGAAATGAAAATCAAAGTGTAAATTTGCCAATTTTATTTCCCAATCATTCAGAGAGTAAGATAATTAAGTTATACTCTTCCACATGAAGTTATGCTTGTGTTTATATCAAAAGTAACTAAAGGAAAAGACATGGTTGTCAGTAAGGAGGTCACAGCTCTTCTTTGTAATTTTTGTTCTTGCATATTTTTCTATGCTTAAATTAAGGAACACTCTTCTATCAAAATGTTTCTGTACTTACAGAATCCTGCACTGTATAATAATTTTTAATTATTTTTCTAAATCTAAAAAATAAGTGACACAAATAGTATAAAAGATTGGCACTGGATAAGAAAATGAGGCATGTCAGTCACTTACAGTCAAAGACATCATGAGTCAATAAAAAAACATTTCTCAATTCAATATTAAAAAGGTTAAATGCTCAAAGTTTTATTTCTGAATAAGCAATTGTTCACCCAGAGTAATTATTTAGATTACAAAATTTTCATTATTGAATTGAAAATTGCATTTTTCGATTGAATAATGAAATCAAGAATGGAATAATTAATTTAATATTTAACTCTTGGGGGGGGGGGGGGGGGGGGGGGGGGGGGCATGCTTCAGGTCTTTTGACTGCAAAACAAATTAGGCAATAAGCATTGGATGCAAAACACAACATAAATCACACAAAAACTATATTATAGTAATGACCTCTAATATATTTCAAGTGTCAGATTGCTATAATTTTCTAACCATTCAGACCATTGAAAAATATGGTGGTTTACTAGATATTTTAAGGTAACAAGATGTTATTTTTATATGTAGTCACTTCATTCCTTCTTATCTACAGTGCAGTTTCTAAAAACTGAGGCAGCTGACCTTGAGTAGTAGAAAGCTTGTGAAAAATCCATAGAACTAAATCCTACTTGAAGAAAATATAACATCTTGTGTCATTTACTGCTCTCGGGTGAGCAGGTCTGCTATTTCAGTCATAAACTGTTATGGCCAGCATGAAACATGGGCCATTTTTTTTTTAATCAGTAATATTTTAACACAGAATGCGGCTATAAAGTTTGACATGCTGCTAAAAGTTGATTAATTCAAATTTCAATGGCAAAACTGCAATTTAGAAACTTCTCCTGGGACTAATTTTACAGATAGAGGAACATTATATTAATGCTTTGGGAATTCCATAACAGAGCAAATGTCAGTTAAATAAATTAGAACCCATGATAAGTGCAGAAGAGCACTGGCTTAGCAGTCAACTGTCCCGTAGATGGTGAAATGTTAACCTTCAAAGCCTGAAGCCATGCATTTTACCAGTGGACATTCTTTGGTTTTGTCATTATCTATATATTCTCCTAAGTATATCATAAATTCTAACAAGTGTAAAAAGCTAGTAGTCATCAGAGTTTGATCAGGTACTTTGAAAACATTTCACTGCTGGCTTATTTTCATCTGCTAACAGTCATGGTAAAAAATGATGTATTTGTCAAATGCATGCATTTGATAAATATAGAGAATGAAATATTCTTTTTTTTTTTAGCTTATTAAGCAAGGAAACAATAAGCAGCAATCAGAATTAATGTCAAAATCATATAAATCAGCTTGCATGCAATACTGTCATGCCAGATTTCCCCCTCAAAAAGAGTCCAGCACACATATGGACATTTTTTTCCATGACAGATATAGTTGCCACAGTGAGGGTTCAAAATATCTAAACTGGTGGTACTAGGAGTTACTCAAGCTTCACTCATGCCACAACTGTGAGCATGCATGTATACAAGTGAAGTTCAGAATGTATGCAAGTGCAGACAAAGTATTATTGAGCTTCCAAGTGTCATATATTTTTCTTGATAGCCTCTCACAGGTTCTAAAATCCAGACACAAAGGCAAGCCACAATTTCCTCTTGTATCCTGATGTTCTTTTCCTGCCATGGGAGACTGACATGTTTTTGATGTGTCAGGGAGTTTCAAACTGCGACAAGTTTGCGTAACGCAGAATACATAGAAATCTCCAATGTGTCCATGACCCTGTCCCTAGTCAAACATCAAGGCCATATTCAACAGTGCAGTTCTTGCTCATAGTTTTTTAAATTCAATTTTTGACAACCCTTTTGTCTATAACACTCCATGACCAGCAGCGTACTCTTATCTTGAAATATTTCAATCGCTATCTTCTGCTCAAACATCAGACAGTCTTGTAAGCCATAATCATGGCTTGTGACGAAAAGTACGCTCGAAATTTGCAAGGAATTTACAGAGGAAGACGATAATAGGAGACGCATGGTAGCGAACTTTTACACGAATCGAACTCGATTGTTGAAATTCAAGAGAATCTGTACAGCAGATGTTTTGTTACTCCACAACAACGTCCCCTGAAGCTTTTTCTTGCAAAACTCCTAGTCTTGGGCAGAGTATGAGGGTAAAACTCATTATAAATATTGAGAAAACATCCTTCCTTTGCACTGCTCCGTGTTCGAATGCGCCGCCATCTTGCTACTATCACAGAAATATGCATCCGCTGACCGCGGGGCGAACGTACCACTTTGACACGAAATTAGGCCGCTGTGGATTTTAACGCCGCGAGTTTCGAGTATTTCATGGTAACAGTTTGGTACGGCTCATGATAAGAGCGGCGTGTGTACTAGGCCTTAGACACCCGATGTTTGATGAACATTTTTGTTCGAAAATTATGTTCGATCGAACAAAAATGTTTTTGATCGGGATCAAACACATTTTTGTTCGATCGAACATCTCTTCGAACAAAAATGCTCATCAAACATGGGGTGTTTAACTGTCGATCGAACTTTGTTCGTTCCAACAAAGTTGGCATGTTTGATCACCGAGCTTAAAAAGTACCCCATATCTTCATCGACATAGCGTTCTTGTGTGAACGGTAAACCGAAATTGGGACCATATGTATACGTTCAAACGGCAAAGTAAAATAAGGAAATAGAAAATGAAAGAAGTTATTTAAGCGATTTTTAGAGAGAGTAGCGAATAATAGAGACAGGACCCATTTCAGACAGTTTTTGTTTTTTCATTATGAGCAAATGACAAAAGTTGCTAATGATAATTTCCTACGAGCAAATGACTTAATATCCTCTAAATTTCAATGCCTCAAAGCAATAACGTTTTTTTCCACCAAAACGAGGAAATAGGGTAAAGGATTACGCCACTTTGTTCAAAAGAAATTAGACTGACGTAAATCATTTTTTGCTCGAAGGTCCAATTCATGGTTTTCACTTCGTTGTCAACTTGATTTATGGTATCGATTTTTGCTTTCATTAACTTCACAAGTTTAGAAAAACACTAGCATCGTTTCATGAACAAAGGAAATATAATAATGAACTCAGTTACATATTAGAAGCGATGGCAAATGCATAAAGGTTCAATTAGCACGCCTAATGTTTGAACTAAGCTTCTTTCAATTTGATTCCATTGAAAAAAGACGAAACAAAAAGGTGAAAACGTCTCGAGAATTCGTACAATGCACAATCTTATTGGTTTTCTTTTCTTTTCAATGGTTCATATTCAGTGAACAGAACAATATAGTCTACTCGTGTTTTGAGGGCAGAAATGTAAAATAAAACGGATTACGAGTATTAGTTTCCCTCCGTTATTTGTTAGGTCATTTGCCCGCTCATCTTGCTCGCGGCGTAGCGTGATCCAAAACGAGGATATTAGAAAAAAATCGCCGATAACGAAAAGCGAGCCCGGTAGAATACCGTAAAATTATTGCTTTTAGGGAAAAAGATAAAGAGTTTTGTATTAAAATGAGCTGAATGGTTCGGAAATGATATCGTTAAAACAAACGTTTATGTTTTTGAAATCGTATTGAAAACTTTTTTTTTTCAAGAAAATAAAACTAAAAACGAGACCCACAAATTACCTGAAAATCCATTCATTTCAATTGGACATTAGAAATTGTAAAATTCGCATTCTTTTTTTTAAATCATATTAAGTAAACGGAAAAATAGGGAACAAAACATACACGGCAGAGATAAGAGGAACAGCAATCAAACTGTCTAAGACTTAAAATGTATGAAACCATTCTCATTTAGTAGTTTCAACACGTATAAAACGAAATAAAATGAAACACATAGATAGGCTTTATAGAAAGAAGCGCTTTTTAAGACTAAAAACAGTGTGCTAGATATGTTGAAAACGTTTTTTGAAAGGGAAGGGAAGTCACTACGTGTTTATAGAGCTAAGAAAAATCTGGATATGGTTTCCCACAATGCTTTCAACAAAATTGCGCCGTAGCAGGAGACAGATTATTCATTTCATAACAGTGCAATCGATTGACCACATATTTGTCGCGAGAACAAGGCATTAAACTTGAGTGGGACAACACAATGTGCGAAAAACGCACGATAATACTAAATTTTGCATTGAAATAAAGAAGTTTCCAGTTTTGTTCGGTTTTATTAAGTTTGGAAGAAGTATAGAGAATTTGAGTATCGCGTTGCTTTACTGTATTCGGTCAACACAGAAGGCAAAGTTTAACTTTTCCTATCAACAGATTCTGTATTTAGCAAGTACATTGTTAACATTTACTGTTTGCCGAAAAGCGGCTGGTACGGGAATGCGGCAGCGAAAGAGTTAGCGCAAAGAGAAGAGAAAAAAGGGCGTGACTTCTGATTATTTGATAAAGCCATTTGGGAATTAAATGCCCTTGTAAACTTTTTTAAGAAATCTGAAAGCGATAAAGGCCCAGAGGGTGTGCTAAAAGCATGCCAGATTTTGGGGTTAAGTGATAAGTACGACTTACCGAGATCTTTGGTTTATCGTAAGATCTTGGGTGTTGACGCGCGCGGACTGTGGGCTTAATGTAATGCTGCGCTTGATGTACACGTTTTATATTCGGGTGGTCAGTTGAGCCACAAGCTTGTTGACCATTACTGTGAATTCAGCGGATAAAGCCTTTTGGGTTGATGTAAATAAGGCTTCCGATTCGTTTTACCACAACAAAAATTTGCTACTTAAACAAATAATTCCAACTCGCGCGAGTAATTGGTTGATATTAAGAAATGCAATTTGGTAACGCTCGGACAAAAAGGAGAACAATAAACAGGGTTGATTAGGTTTGGGGGAAGTTTCATTATTTCCCTGCGAACGTGATAGGATTTGATTCGGAAGAAAAACGGTTGGAATCAAAGGTTTGCGTTTTCTGTTTCGTTCTGCAAACATATCGTAGTTCTAGACGTTTGAGGAAATTTACGAATTCCTTCATGATATGTTAAGCGAATTAACAAACAAAAAGGCAATTAAGATTTTGATGAAACAGAGCGGCGGGTAAATTGAAGGAGCCCTATTGAATTACCCAATTTAAATAAAAGTCATTTTTGGTTAGATTTAATAAGCAGTGTCGCAGTTTTTTGAGAGTGGTTAATGGCATTCAGCTCAAAAGCCTTCTCTATGTTAACAACCGGAATAAACCAAGGCATGTGACAAACTAAATAGAAAGGTAAAACGAAAGGGAGAATAATAGCACATCGGGGGAGCGGATGTTAAAGCTGAAAGAACTGAGATGATAACAGGGCTGCCTTCACAGGTATTTTGCCCTCGGGGGAAAAATCCAATGGAAGGAGCTTTAACGAGTGCGCGCGGCTGTAGCGAGTTGAGACACGGTAGTACGCGTCTTTTTTTCGCGTCTTTGGGCGAAGTGTTTGACTGTGGAGCGGAAGCTCTAAATGTGAATTTCTACTACCTCTAAATGTCAATCATTTAAGCAGAAGGATCATAATGGCACAAATTAGAGAACAAGCCACAATTGATATAGCTTCAGATTAGCAAAAAACGCACAGAGTTAACCTATAATTGGATAACACAGGGAAATCTCAACTTCCTCAGAAACCGAGCAACGCGTTCGTAATTTCTGGAAGGTCATCCAATCGGTAGATTTAAAGCTATAGACAGATGAGGACGATAAGACAGCTGTTCTTTTCCCCCCGCCAAATGGGGCAATTACATGCTACAGAGTCAAATAATTGTTTAAAGACTTCAAATACGTTCTCGCTTGCATATATCCCAATCAAAATTGAAATCCCCACACGGCGCGCGTGTTTATTTCTTAATCAAGGATTGAGAAAAGCGCTTTGGAGTACATAATCTTGCCTTTTAACGCATTGCCTTACTAATGTCATTTGTGTTAGAGTTTTAAGGCGTTTCTGCGGTCTGTAGGGTCCATAGGAAAACAGCGCGATTGTGGGTGATATAATATATCTCTGTATCAGATCTCTATTGCGAGGTAATATTATAGTAACCTGCGGGCAATACCCTCATATCGATAGCAACCCCCGCAAGAAATGATCAGCCTTGAATGTGTTAATGACTCTGTCTTTCCGTTTGTTTCCCTTGTTTTTCTTTGATTCACACTGTGAAATTTATCCTTGGTATTGAACTAGTGCTTCTACTTGGCGTTATTTCCGCTATTTTTTCTTCTCTTTTTTTATTTTCACCCACGCAAGCAATGGTGTTAATGCCTATGTCTTTACCCTTAGTCTCGATCGTGCTTATTTTGATTCGTACTGAGAAATTCCTCCTTAGTCTACAGCAAGTGGTTTTATTTTGGCCTTATTTCCTCTATTTTTTTTTATTTCCTTTTCTTAATTTTCACCCACGCAAGCAATGATCAGTCTTGGATGTGTAATGCCTCTTTCTTTCCCCTTTGTTTCGACTGTGTTTACTTTGATCCGTACTGTGAAATATCTCCTTGGTCTAGAACTAGTGGTTATAGTTTTGCCTTATTTCCGCCCTTTAGTCTTCTCTTTTTTGATTTCCTATCTAAACAATGATCAATCTTTGAAGCATTTTTATCCCTGCCTTCGTTACCGTCTGTCTAAAATTATTCCTGCTAAACCTTGGAAAATCGTGATCACCTCCTAACGTCTCACTCTTTTTTCATTCATTCGCTTATGATAATATCTTGTTCATTTATTCAGTACTAAACCAGTCCTGTTGTAGAACTATTTCCTTCTTTCGTTCTAACAAGCAATGACCAATGTTTGTATGTTTTTCTAGTCACTTCCTCGTTGTTTATGGGGAAAGAATTTGGTTTGCATGACCTTTCCTATTATTTCTGATGTTCATCATATTTTACCAATAAATTTATTTAAACAGGCCAGAACAATTCAGTGTTAATCAAATTACTGCATCTTTTATTTTTGATCAAAAAGGCTACCATGCACGTTAAAACAATGTCGAAGCTAGTTCAGTGTGTAACGAGTAGCAATATTCCATATACAAGAATCTGTCTTTTTATAAATGATTTGCTAAATTCTTATCAGTGGCTTTTGTTTTACTTGCTTGGCAGATTTGCAAAAAAATACTTATGTTTTGTAATTTATAGTGAAGGACATTTGAGAGAAGTTTCACCACGAAAGCACCAGTTTATTTCGGATATTTGGTTTCAATTCGAGAAGTAGACTGACTGTGAACCAGCTAAGGATAGCTTAATAGTGTCCCAACTTTAAACATGGATTTATATTTGAAGGATGTATTATTTTACCGTTGGAAAAACTCAACAATGACATGACACACGTTAGCTGGTGGAAGAGCTTTTCTCTCAACCCTGTTACTCAATTGAGTCTATACTTGTGTCTAAATCTCAACATGCAAAATCTAAATTGCCTTTTTTAGTGCAATAAACTCACATCATCTAGAAAGCACACGGTAGGATTTAGCCACACCCTGGCAAAGGGGCACAAAACTCGATTGAACAACAACAACAACAACAACAAACAGGAACAACAACAACAGCGCAACGACAACATCAGCAGGCATAGCAACATAGCAGTTTCTAACACCTCGCAGACCGTGCGACGGTCTAAACGTGAGCCATTTCTAATGCAAATGAACTAATACGAGAAGATATTCCCATTTTAATAAGGAACGGCTCATCATAGCACGGAGTACGGACTATGCCTTGAAAATCTCATAAGAAGAGTTGGACTACAATGACACGCGCATGGACATTTCTCATCCCCTAAGATGTGGACTTTAAGGCCTAGGACATATGCCGGCCTAATCATGAACCGTTTCTAATGCAAATGAGGAACCTGTTTTCTAAGCTCATTTACATTAGCAACGGCTCATGATAACACCGGCGTATGTCCTTGGCCTAAGCTTGAAGATTGAAGAGGAAGGTTATACTGCGTTACAAACAGTTATTTTTCGTTTCGATAAGCGCGCGACTGCTATAACACAATGAAGGGACCGCGAGAACAGATGTTAGAGAAAGAAAGAACTACCTACTCCTTTCCATTTTAGAAAGAGCATAAGTATAAGTGTTGGCGAAACGTCAGCCCACGACCTCCCGCATGACAAACGGTGCTTTCTGGCTGGGCTTGGAGGCGGCTTTGGGAGAAAGTTAACAAGCATTGAACAAACCGCAAGAAATGTATATATTGTTGAGGGGGCGCGAGAATGAGAACGACGACCTTTATTATGTTATGTTATTAAGAATAAGGTCACGCTCATTTCAAGAGCATTTTTCATTCTTCATTTCTCGTTGTTCTTTTTAATTCCTCTCATTCTTTTTCTCTCACTCTTTTTTTCTTATCCAATGATTGAATAATATTCTACATAATTCCTGTTTTTGTAGAGTAAAGTTACATTATTATATCACATGAAGACAACACGAACGAAAACAAAATTTACCACAACAACTGCGACCACAGCAAAAACAACCATTTCGCTCCAAACAGATTTACTTCTTCTTGAAGCTTATAGTGCGCAAGCAACTGACGAAAAAGGAGAGCATTGGACGATACGTTTAACTTAATAATAATAATAGTAACACATTTGTATAGCGCTATTTCTAATGAAATCTAATAGCGCTTTACAATATTTCATATAACATACAATACAATATGTCAATTAAAAATTGTTTACTAGAAAAATCACAATGTGCTAAAATAAGTAAAAATGATTAAAAAAGAAGTAAAACCTGCGCGCATACAATAAAAACAACAATCTATAACAAATATCTTTATTTAATTTCAATAACACATAATAGAATATATAATGATAGCAGAATACATTTAATTTAAATATTATTGTTCAAAAATACTGCTTAAAAAGATGTTTTTTTAAACATTCCTTGTTTCATTACTCTAGTTTACCTCGTTGTTGGCACTTTTTTATTAACGGAATGAGTAACAAGTGTTGCAAAACCGTCTAGTTGAAATAGGATTTTCCTGAAATAGGATTTGATGATATTTGAAAGTCGCAAAAATGTCCACCTACGGACAGCTCGGATAAACAAATTCACTTGTTGCGAGGGAATCGTTTTTCCTGCGACGCTTAAAAGACATCAACTAGACACATTTTAGATTCGATCTGACACATCTGATACAAATGTGAGTCTTATTATTTAATAACATCATATTTCTCAGCTTGAGTGTCGCAAAACTGTGGCATGGTCTGAACCTTTTTTTTCGTCCAATTTCTAACTTCATATGTGCTTTCGTTGGGGCCGACCATTTAACTTTTGAGGGGGGGGGGGGGCTTTTTTGTCGGTGCAAGATTTTTTTTTTACCTCTGTTAGACGCTGAGAATTTTTTTCCAATAAGAAAGAGGGTTTTAGTCATCATTTTGCTGTGCAGGAAATTTTTTTGGGCCCTTCGGGCCGTACAGGAATTTTTTTTTCAAAAAAGCCCCCCATCCCTAAAGAGTTAAATGGTCGGCCCCTTAGATCAAAAAGCAGTTTTGAAACGATGAAGAAATTGTACTGCGTTAAAAATGACACAGAAAAAGAATGTACGTTTCTTCATATTTCAGTCCACCTATTTAACCTGAATTTTTATACATAATGTTGTTTTCTTAGCGTGTTGTATATATTTTTAGTTGTAGATTGGATTATACATGGAGGGCCACAAGCTTATTACTTAACTTTGCTGTCACGTGCTACCCTCCTCAATTAAAGTTGATTATTATTATTATCATGTAATCCTCAAAATACGAAGGAGCTTGCGCAAGTTTAGTCACTTCCACACAGAAGCATACGACTAGCGGTCATATTCACGTGACTTATTACAATTTTTAAGTTTTGCATTCTAACTACGCGTTGTGGAACATTCTTTAGTCGAGACTATTGTGTAAAACATAAAAATTAACGAACAATAATCATCTTGGCCATATACTTTCCAGATGCGCAATGGGTCATTTTTTATTTGTTTCATCTTCATCGTTATCTTTTTTTTTCTTTTTTCATTTTTACTTCGACATAGGAGCTGCATACACATCCGTTCACATTTTAGTATAGCTACATATTCTTTTAACATTGTCGTAACTTGCATAACCCGCAAGGAAATAGTATGTCTTTGGAGATGATATAGCACTTCACTTGAATTCCATTTTGATGAAAAAGGGAAAAAAAAAATCGCAATTCCATGATAAGTTTTTTCACTCCTTTTCATGCTGACCTTGCAGTGTTGGAGCGCACATATACAGAGGATATTACACGGTGGCGTGAAGATAGAGCGGTTTTCACATGACTGTCGTGAAAACAATTGCAACTGAGCGATCACTAGCCAATCAGAATCGAGAGAAATCATGACTTGCTCCTAAATGGCTTTGTTCTTAGCCAATTACAAGCCGAACCAATTACTAAGTAATTACACCATTGTATTTACTACATAATTTGATTGGCTGAGAAAAATGAGTAGCCAATGAGAACGCAAAGCAATCGCAATTACATAACAAGTCTTGACAGCCATGTGAAATCCGCTCTATGAATTGTATTTTTGATTGGCGAGAACAATATTTTACGAACGAGCGCAGCGTTCGTGAGTAAAATATTGTGAGTAAAATATTGCGCAGAGTGAGTAAAATTTTGTTTTTGACACGAGAAAATAAATCCATATCTTCAAGACACCGTGTAATGTTCTTTTTATTATATGGATAACAAATGACATAGCAAAATATAATAAATTGAACAACTCACTTGGTAAAGTCGAAAGTGCTTATTTGTGAAAAGCTCCCTCAATCTTTCTGATTGCTTTCTGATTAGATAAGAACTTATTTCCCTTTGTGTTGCTGTAGGTTTCTCTGCCATAATTGACCTAAGGTTTTTTTCTCTTTAGAACTAGAACAAAACCTAGTTTTGTGGCTTAAAAGTCGAGTCACCGAGCGAGATTTTGCTGCAGACAAAAGTGAAGAAAACAACACTGCAAACGTACACATCCGGGACATTCGGAGCATAACTTTTTCATATTTTCACTAGTGAAGATGTGGAAAATACGTGTGTTTTAGTTTCCGGTAAAACACTGGCGTCCCAGACTCGTACCCAGTCGTTAATTGTGTTTCTTTTCGATGTTTTCGCTTTTGCGTTACTGGCTGTTCGTCCTGGCCGTGATGCACCGCGCGCCGCTAGAAGAAAACAACATAGCGACTGGGTACGAGTCTGCTGGCGTCCATATAATAAAAGAACGCAACAACTGATAACTCTCTTGAAATCTGTATAGAGTGGTTACCGAATATTTGCATTGCGTCATTGTTTAGATGTTGCTGTACGTAACACTAAACAAGTAACACCAAGAGTACATAAATAAGAGTGTACAACATGATCATAGGGTGTGAGAGAACCTTTAGACAAACCTAGATATTTTTAGATTGGCACTTAGTCTTCTTTGTATCCCGGACGCACAGAGAACAACAAAGGCAGAAAACAATAGGCCTAATTAAAGAATACAGTCTTGCAAGGGCGTGCGTATCGGTTGAGCGGTTGTAATACCGAAGTTTTAATAAACTACTGATGAAATGAATTTGATTGGCTACAAAAACAATAGCATTATAATTCAGCGACAAAAGCAGTTCTAAACATAACTAGGCCTGTACAAAGGATCTCTCACGAATACTGTATCGGAGTTGTTCACTCTTAATTATGAACTCTTGGTAACACTCATAAAAAAGTAACACACATAAAAAAGTAACACACATAAAAAAGAAAGGCATAAGGTGCTTCTGTTTTAGAGCAGCTTTTGTAAGAGTTGTAAAAGTTGTTGGAAAAAATATATTCCTTCTCTCCACTTCTGCACTTGATTTTCAGTCTCAATAAATAAAGAATATTCCAAAAACGTGTGTACGAGTTTTAACCATTTATTAATATTTTGATGTCAATTGATCATGACAGTTAATCTTTGGTAATGCACCTCTTTTGAGTACGTTCAGGGCTCAAATTCCTGACAATTACAAAAAAAACGTTCGGCTTTGACCTAGCCTCAAGCAAAAATTATAGTTCCTATAAAAAGAGGTGTATCCTGTTTAATTTACCATGATTGTGGGGGTCTCGACAGAGCGGAAATGACCTGCTAAAATCACTAAATTTCAAATAGTAAGGTAAAGTTAACTCAGATTAACTTTTTTTGCATAGAGACTCCTTATGTGATGAAGAACAAAATATCAAAAACGACTTTTTCTTAATTGATCCGTATTTGAAGCTAATTGACGATGCCCGCATTTAAGCATTTGAAGAGTGCCTCAGTTCCCTTTTCAAATCTCTTATGCTATAGTTAGAATATGTCAAAACTAAGATATTCTGAAAGTAATACGCTAAATTTGGACCTGCCTCTAATGTTGCATTTTTTTATAGTGTTTGTATGGGGGTCGGACAGGTTTTGTCCAAGCCTCATACGTCGTCTCTAAAAATACGAAACTTTAGTGGCCTATAACTTTGCTCCTAATTATTGCAATACTCCAAAATCATGAGGATTGTGGTATTCTAGCTAGAGCATAAAACATTTAGCGGTAATACCAAATCATCGCCTAACTGCTAAATTGCGGGGATCGGTCAGTTGCGTGTCTTTCTAGGTTATTAGGGTATTTAGCTTCAACGACGACAACAATACATTTGTCGATCGCATGGCACAATCAATGCATGTTTTTACAAGCAAATTCATAAAGTCCAATGCATTATATTTAACCGTTTTCTTCTGAACTTGGTCATGAAATGCTTCTAAGAAAAGTAGATTTCAACAAGGCGTTGGAACATAATTATGTTCTCAAAGAGCATCATAAGCATGGAGGAGGTTTAGATACGCGTTATTGAATGGCATAGATTTTTTAGAGTTTATTCGTTTTTCTTGCTAGAGAGGTTATATCGAAATTGGCAATGTTTTGCATTAGGATTTCGAAAGACCTCGGAGTCGCTTTAATATCTTTGGTTTGCTTCGTTTTTTTTTTTTCCTTTTTTCAACCCATTTCTCGTAAAACGCCCTGTCGCGTGTTTGATATATTACTTGAACGCCTCGTAGCTTTTTGTGTGTAAGCTGAAGTTTCGCAACATTAGCACTTCGTCAAAGTAAAAGGAGCTCTATCGAGAATGTGATCGGCGATATTTGTGATATTTTTGTTATGATATCCATGTAAACATCGAATCCGTGCCCACCAAGAGGATCGATCACGCTTAGTCCTATGGGCTCATACTTGAACTGAACTGTTCAACAAGTTGTTTCAGCGACAGGCGCACTCAAACGGCCGATGCCGTGATGTTATAACTCCAGGTGGTTGCGGTCCAAATATCAAAGCATTGATTCTACCATACCTTGACTATTGCAGTGCCGTTTGGGATGGACTAAACAACTACCTGGCTGATAAAGTCCAAAATTACGTACAAAATCCTGCTGGCGAGAGCCAGCTACGAAACAAGATCCAATGCTCTGCGTAAAATACTGGGCTTGGATTCTCTATACGTACGTCGAAACAAACAGAAAGCGGTTTTGATGTATAAGCCCCTACATAAGCCGGGATTAGAAATAAATATCAGTAAAGCGCTAAAAATAATATAGATTTAGCCACTGGCTAAAAGCGGAGCTCCTGGTTACATATTTTTCTGCCCAGGCTGAGTTGCACCCCCCTTGTCACTAAGACAACTTTACCCAATTAGTTTGGTTGTCTGAGATTCATCCCTTCCTGAGATATATTGTTTTTCTGCTAAGATGACGTCATCGATGGCGTCATACAACGTGACCAGGCAGTTGCATCACCCTTGCCACTAAAACAACTTCACCCAAGTTTGGTTGTCTAAGGTTTATCCCTTCCCAAGATATCAACCTTTTCTCGTTTGATGACGTCATCGATGACGTCATACCACGTGACAAGGTAGTTGCACCCCCCTTGCCACTAAGCCAACTTCACCCAAGTTTGGTTGTCTGAGGTTTATCCCTTCCCGATATATCAACCTTTTGTCGTTTGATGACGTCATCGATGACGTCATACCACGTGACAAGGTAGTTGCACCCCCCTTGCCACTAAGTCAACTTCACCCAAGTTTGGTTGTCTGAGGTTTATCCCTTCCCGAGATATCAACCTTTTGTCGTTTGATGACGTCATCAATGACGTTATACCACGTGACAAGGTAGTTGCACCCCCCTTGCCACTAAGACAACTTCACCCAGGTTTGGTTGTCTGAGGTTTATTCCTTCCCGAGATATCAACCTTTTCTCGTTTGATGACGTCGTCGATGACGTCATACCACGTGACAAGGTAGTTGCACCCCCCTTGCCACTAAGACAACTTCACCCAAGTTTGGTTGTCTGAGCTTCATCCCTTCCTGAGATATGGCTAATAAACAGAGAAGGGTCTTGGTTTACCTGTGGTGGGGCAGGCACGCACGGACGCGCCAGCGATACAATAATGGAAATACCGCTGAACCATGAAAAATGAAGTCGATGGTATACCTGAGTTCTACTTTGAACTATTGTATTCTTCCTACGCGATACCTATGGTGCTCCGCTCTGCGGCCTTCGGCCGCAAAGGAGCTCCGCTAATAATGCTATTTCCGATGTTTCGAGGCTACTGCGTCTTTATCAGGGAAAAGGGAGCAACTGAAGAGCACGTGCCAGAATCAAACTTATAAACAACAAGTGGACCTGTGTGCGCAAGACATTATGCAAGAAAATATCAGCGCGGTTAGGGGTTTTAAATAAAGTTAGGGCGTGCTTGCCCTTAAAACAAAGAATTCTTTTTTATAATTCTGTAATTAAGCCACTTTTTAGCTATGCAAGCGTTGTGTGGGTTTCGGCCAGCTCCAAAGAATGTTTTACACGTATCTTACGGTTACAAAAAAGAGCTGGTCGTATGCTATTAAATGCAGAGCCCAGAGCAGCATCAGTTCCTATTTTTAACAAACTCGAGTGGTTACCATTTTATATAGAAAGTAGGGTAATGAAGTGCGCGCTGTTATTCAAGAGAACTCAATTTGAAGTACCTGAATACATGACAGATAAATTACAATTAAATAGTTCTATATATAGCCGTAAGACAAGATTTTCTGGTTTAAATTTTTTAACTCCAAGGTATAAGCGGATTACTGAAGCAGGTAGAACCTTTACTGTTACTGCAATTCAAGACTGGAACTCCCTACCTGCAAACCTTAAGAAGGAGGCTAACCTTAAATCTTTTAAAAATGCTTTACGCCGCAAGTTTTTAAATGAGCAATTATCTGTCTCACATTTTAATCCTTAATGTATATTTTAATTATTTGTATGTTATTCACTTATTTATTTCTTCATTTATTGTATGTACATAAATATATATATATATATATATATTTTTTTTTTTAATGTTACTAGTTTTTAATTAATGTATATAGCTTGTATTTTTAGTGTTTAGAGGACCACAAGTTTATTAGTACTGTGTACTATTACGTGCCATCCTCTTTAAATAAAGTTTCTATCTATCTATCTATGCGCGCTGGAAGTTATACAGAAATTTAAAGTCAATGTTTAGTCCGCGTGGTTGTAGCGTTTTGTTCTTGAAAATTAAGCGCATCTCCTTTTCGTCGTCTGGTTGTTGTGTCCCATGGACCTGAGCAGATGACCGAGACAAGCATGTCCCTCATACCCTGCCCGTTTGATGAGAAGTGGTTGGCTACGGGAAGCTCGTTAGCGCTGTCTGTATTGGTACCCGAGACTACTGTCAATCGGTGTTTTCTGAACCTTTCCGCAAGCTTGCACTTGGTTTCGCCGTTATAGACCTTGTCACACTTGCGACATGAGATAATGTACACTTAGTTGGTGGTTGTGCAGTAGAACCTCTGATTAATGCATATACGGCCCCCGGGTGTCACGATGGTGTGACTTGGGTTAGTATGTGCGCAAGTTTTACACTTCGGTCGACGGTTGCATGGAAAAGTAACATGTACTTCCTCTGTGGTTGTAGGGAGAGAACTGCGCATGGATGTTCTTAAATCTTATCCCGTCGGCTCGCACACAGGACCGGCAGTGGCTGGAATATACCTCCGATGTCGTAATCGTTTTTCAGAATGGTGAGGTTTTTGACCATTATGTCACGGATGGGTGAGTTGTTAGGATGGTATGTTACGATGAGTGGCATGGTGTCCTGCTGCTCGGCATTTGTTTCACGTGGCTGGATCGCTGTTTCTCGTGTGATGTCGGCTACTCTGCCAAGGGCATCATTAACTACCTCAGGAGGGTACCATCGCTTGCTAAAAAAGCCTGCCATCTCTCTTTTATCCTCGTACTCAGCGGGGTCCCGCAAATGCGCTTCAGACGTAGAAATTGACTGAAAGGGATGGAGTCTTTACATTTGCTTGGATGCGAGGAGGTGTAGTTTAGATAGCAGTGAGAGTCGGTTTCTTTGTAAAATATTCCAGTCATCCGTCCCCTTCTTGGATCTGAAGCTGCGACCAATAGCCAACCGCCTGATGACTGGAGTATTTTACAAAGAAACCGTATACATACAGCAATAGGATTTGGACGGCCTGTGGGAACGGAACGCCACGGGAACGGTCATGGCTAAAAGGGATAACTCAGAAGGACCTGATTAATAATTCATAGGACAAACAATAGAACGAAGCTACATTGCATAACATGGCATATGTAGCTTCGTTCTACCGTGAAGACTATGAATTATTAATAAGGTCCTTCTGAGTCATCCCTTTTAGCCATGACCCACGGGAACAGGTCTTGCTCGATGCACAGGTCTACCCTCTACCCCTCGTGGGTTTATCCTTTCACACTGTCTATACTTCTCACTCTGACAAGTTTCGGTATGTATGTTTTACGTGTATTACCAGATATTTTGTGTGTGTGTCTGCGAAAAAAAATTCGTACATGGCCTTCCAGTCCGAAAAAAAATATATTGCACAACCTGATCCCCGAAAAAAATCCATACGCAAAAAAATTGCCACCCCCCCCCCCCCCCCCCCCCCCCCCCCCCCCACTTCCCATTTTCCCCATTGCCCAATTCCTAATGGTCCATCCATTATATATATGTAACTATTTTCACATATTCTACCGCAACTGAATATTCTACCCTGTTAAAAAAAATTATGTATGTATGTAATGCACGGCGATTTCGTGACATAAGAGATTGAGTGAAAACTGATACACTTCTCCCAAACGGGATCCCCGAAATAGCCCGTAAAATTGTGTCTTCAGTGGTTTCTTTTGTAAAGTACATCCTGGCATAACAGGAAACTCTGGATTGTAGGCTTTCTTTTGACATAAAACTCGGTTAATTTCACAAAATTTTCTCTTAAATATTCGAAATTTAGCCAAGGGGATCCGGTACTGGAATAGCGTGGGATCCCATGGGTTTGCGTAAGAGATGGCTAAACATATGTAATTCGACCGGGTTATAAATCCAAGAGAGAGATCAGCGTACCAGGTACTGAAGTTGTAAATTTATTTTGCAGTATTTTGCGAAGTACTAGTCCACAGAGACACTTCAGCCTGTCATACCGCTCGCAAAGGTCGATGGCCTAGCAAATGGGGTGTAGAATCCCTGTGATGTACCCCCCAAAGAAAAACGCGCGTTTTTCGAGAAAATTCCACAATGGCAGAGAAAAGTCCGTAATGGCATATTGTCTAGACTTGGTCGTTGGGATGATATCATTCAAACGGATTTCCGTTCGGTATCGCGTACGCTTCCGTTGATTTTGATGTATTTGTCTTACTTCGTTCCGAATGATATGGATACATTAGAAAACGCTGATTTCCATGTATCGATAGTCGAATAGTGAAACACATTTTCATAAGATACATGTTTTTTGGATCGAGTCAAAATGCCTTAGAAAAGGCACACACACACACATTAAAGCTAAATGTGATGCATCGCGACCCACATTTTCACGTGAAATAAGCGTTTGCCTTTGCTGTTCTGCCAGTCACCATCTGAGCCAATCAAATTCCTGCCCTTTTTTTCCCAGCGCATTCGCCTGGCTTCTCTCTTACGGTTTGGGAGGTACTTTTTCGTTAACATGGCATATTTTGACGACAAAAAATCGTATCTTGACCAGTGATACCTTTTGAAGTTATGATTTTTTTAATATTTTTTTTTTTAATTAAAAAAATCCTAGCACCCACACATAATTTGCTCTAAAATCGGTTCCTTTTAAAATTTCAAAAATCAAAGACAAAGTTTTATAGAACACATCTAAGCCCATGGTAAAACGTTGTTAAAGAACGAAAGCAGTGTATATTCGCGTGCTGGAACTCTCGAAACTTAGACTAGCGCGTCGGAAAGGCAACTCAATAAAAAAATCTCACTTCTGTGACATTCTTCCTATATGTATAGTTTTACCAAATTAAAAAAATAAAGTTTCCATAGTTGAGGTGAAGAAATAACAAGCTTTAAAATGAGGTATCACTTGTCAAGATGCAACTTTTTTGGGCGAAATTGTGCCATTTTCATAACGAAAAATACTACGAAGGTGTTCCGTACGTTAACGAAAACCAGACAACGTCGCGCCAAAAGTCAGGCGACTGCAATAGGCGAAACAAGGTCTGATCTGCAAGCTAAAAATAAGTCGGTGTTTTGAAAAAGCAGGTCGCGATGCAACTATTTTAGCTGTAACACACGAAGTGGGATTGCAAACTCGAAACGCTATTATTAGGTAGAGTAATTAAAGAAACGGAACAGAGGGAAATTAAGCAGATATGTGAATGGAACAGAGTGGAGGTCAAGGTTTCGTTTAATACATGAAAAAAAAAACGTTGAAGTGGCGCTGTAATTATGATTTATTATGTTATTATTCATTCTAATTTCGAATAGTTATTCATAATTTTTGTTTGTGATTTTTTTCCCTAGTTGTTTGGGCATATAACCAGCTAACGTAGCCCATTCACTCCAACACCATGTTAAGTTAAACAGGACTGTTTCTTCGCCTCACAACATGCCAAGTTTCTTGCTGCGATGACATCTTACTAGCTAATGGTCACTTAATAACGTGTACAGTGCAGTATGTTTAGTTTTGTCCTTGGCGAATGCTCCTCTTGGGAGATATACGGATATAAACCAGTCTAATAAAACTCCCTAAACTAGTTTAAGTGCCGGTCAAATACTTTGATACTCTCTCCTGACTATTCTCGTCGTGTTTCTTTCTTTCTGTTTTATTGTACATTTTAATTGTTTTCCAAAAAGACTCGAATTCCTTTCTCCAAAACAAATGAACAACAACCAGCGCAACAAAACTTATATACAATCCAACCTTACGTACCAAAAGTATTGAATATCGCAGGCCATTTGCTAAAGGGATATATGAGGAACTCTTCTCGCATTTTGCGGTCTTCCTAATTGCAAAGTCTCCTAAGAAAGTGCTCTAAGTGAAACATCCATGATTGTGTGATTTGTGGTATTGTTTAGCTAACGTCCATTGCTTTCCATTGGCGCCATGAAACCGAAAAACTCCAACGTTAAATTAATGAGCAGAACGCTATGAGAAGGTTCGCTACATCTTATCTAGCTAAGCAATAAAAAAAACGCGTACCATTTGATACTTCACGCAACAGAGCACGTTAAAAACTCGTTCGCTTATCTTCTTTATACGTTTTGTTCTTATTCGATGTTTTGTTTTTACTCCTAGTGATCTTTGGAAGGGGATGGCGATTTTCTGTTCAATTGCTATGCCCTTTCGATAAGCACTAAGCCTTTCCTGCTATATAAATGTCTTTCAGATGTTCTAAAGAAAATATAAAAAGTCAAACGACCAACCTGTGAAGTAATAGACTCGGCCGGTGCGATGCCAGAAGATGAAGAAGGCCTTACTGTGGTCGGAATATGTGGCTAACACTGTATAATATAGTGCAGCTTGGACTGAAATAATGGACCTAAACAATATGTAGACCAAATTTGGTCGCCCATTGGCGCATTTAAGTGACCGAGATTGCCTTGTTTTAAGAAATTAATTAAACATCATTATACGCATCATGATAAATCTAGATTATCTCTTTGGGAAATTCTTACACGAAATGGATATCTCTTCAAATAATAATGATGAGATTTAAAATCGCCTTTTAGGCGAGCATGAAGATTAAAGCACTGCCTAAAACAGGAGCTCCCCGTCCATTACACGTGCATGCTCTTTCCATGCGCATGATGTCGTTGTTAAATATTCTGACCTGAGTTGTTTGAGATTTTCACTCATCTAGTTTTCAAGACATCTGTCACATTTCGCTGTCTTGCCACGGGTGTATATCTTGTTTGTTCGGATTCCCTGTTAGCAGGAACGCCCACTGAGGCAGACATTCTAGATGGTACAATTTCATCTCTACAGTTATCAGCCTTGCACTATGCATATGGGGCTACTCAAATAGCCTGCGGCGCGTTTAGCTCCGCCAGCATTAAATACCGATAATTTAACGTCTTTTCTCAGTTATCTACCCAACCCTGCTGCCAATTGACTAAAAGGTAAGACTAAATCAAAAATTACGAGGCGTTTTTTTTTCTCGATACAGTAATGCTTGCGTGGGGTGCTTGAATGTACTGTTATTGTCTTAGAGAGCATGACATTTAGACAAACAATTTCAGGTCAGCTATAATATGGGTAAATGTCTATCGCGCTCTTGTAGATTTGCAATTTGAAAGTAATTCAGCGATGCCCTGATATACTCAAAATTAGGCGAGCTGGAGAAAAATGAGCGTAAAACTAGTTTAAGGTGCCTTAAATTGCCTTAAACACATTTACTACCACGCGTAAACCCCTCGATCCTTATAATCCTTAGAACGTTTTAGAGAAATAATGAAACAAAAATCACTTAAGGTTCGGTTTCTTGCAGCCGCGAGATTCGCAATTTTATTCTTGTGTAGGTTGTAGAGCTAATAAAATGACTTTTTCTTGCTAGCGCAGAAACACATCACAGCCGAATTGCTTTCCTTGTGTATGCAAGACAGAGAAATGATATTTGGTTCGAGATGTTAATTTTGCAAAGATAATGAAGAAAATAAATAAACAAAGTGTATGCAGCTCACAGGAACACCCAGGGTTCCCCAATCGAGACTAGACCTCGTCCGTTTTCAAACGAAAACGTATACTTTTTGCTCCGTTTTCAAAAAGATTTGCGTCCACACTTATCGCTTTTTTTTTCGTATTGTTTTCGCCGTTTTCGGTGATCGTTTTCGGTGTTGTAGTGTGGACGATAGCCGTATCCGGAGCAAAAAGTATCCGTTTTTGTTTGAAAACGATGTAGTGTGGACGGGGTCTTAGATTGCGTTGTGTCTGTGCTACCAACAGACAATTCGATTCGCAATCCAATTCAATCCACATCAAAACTGCTCCACATTTGCGGCAATACTTTTTTTTAAACAAATCCAGAGGATTGTGTTGCTGAGTCCTTGTGAATTGAACTGTATTTAAAGCTAACTTCATTAACCCCCAAGTCGTGGCACTACTCCTTTTGAAATAGAAAAAGAAAAGAAATGCTCCAAAAGAAGGTCGGCATAGTAGTGTAAATTGTTACAACTATGGTCCAATATCAGATCTGATAGATAGATCATCTCATTGTCAGTACGGTAATTAACAATTTGCGTGGCATGAGACAACCACTTACCATTATCCTGTGAGATTGCGCAGAATACATCGTGTCTGATACTTAGCCGTCGAAGGACGCAGTCCGGAGCTGGCTAAATCAGACGATATTCTGCAAAACCGAGCAAGATAATGGTTATATTATTCCGCACATCGATAACACACAAAATCCTGAAATCAAATTGGAATCAGAACCATGCTGCTTGCAATTCGTGGAAATTGAGTAAGAAGAAACTAGAGAAACTACTCCCGAAGCGGCTATAGTGTCTCCAAAGAAATGTTTTAATTCCTGCACATATATATCCACGCTACGCAACCCAACTGTTTACTATTCCTCACAAGGCGACTTCTCGGCTTCCCGCTAACTATGGCTTACGCTCAGAAGCACACACGGGGTATTCCATTGGCACTTTAGGTTACACATAAGGTCAATTCCTTATCTCTATTACTTCTTACTGTGTGGCTTGATGACGTAATTATTTTATGTCAGAATTTGATGTTAATTAATCTCCATATCGTACTCGCATTTTGGTGATGACTACGCGTTGAATCAATTGGTGATTTTTTCACTTTCTGATATCTGAACACTGACGAACCATGTTTAACAGCATCTGCATGTAATCATGCTACATTCTATACCTCGGTAAAAGCAACGACTTAACGACAATAATATTAATAGTTAATGGTGTGAAACCTTTGAATCGATCAAATCAGTATTCTAGCAGTGCAGTATCATGCTACATCGTCAGTGTAGTAAGTTACAAGGATTTTTGAATTCTACAGCGCCCTCCCGATTAAAAGGAAGTTTTTGACGCCGTCCAAGACAAACTTAAAGGACGTACGATGCGTGACACAGGGTCGACACGCTCATGTTTACATAATAACTCCGTGGCACGACCTTAGATCTTTTTGTAAGAGGAAAAAAAGGGGAAATTGAAGATAGAGAGTCATGGGACGCCGAAATACGAGAAGCATGTGATGAAGCTTCGCCACTGAAAAGTTATTGCGCGAGGGAAAACTCACTTAAACCGATGTAGGAAAACATGAAAAGACATACTTCCACTACTGGAAATCAAACATATGACAAGCATATGAATCTTATATGACAAACATATGAAATTTCATATGTTATTCACACAGTATTCACATGTTATTCATATATTTGTAATATGGTTGTCATATGTCTGCTACGTTTTTTCAAACATATGAACGTGTCGTTTTCATATGTCAGGAACACAGTGCTACACATATGACAAACATATGACATACCAACACGAAAACATATGACTGTGAAAAACATATGACAAATATATGATTTATATATGACAAACATATGAAATTGGGTAAATGAAAATCTGATGTTTTGATAACATATGATTGTGTCCTTTTTTGTATGTTTTTCATATGTATGGATCATGACAGCAATCCTACATATGAATAATATATGACAAATCAAGGTAACGAGCATATGACAATTATATGACATTTCTGCAAGGACATATATTGATGTCATATGTTTCAGCCCAACATATCACAGCCAACATATGACAAGCATATGAAATGTGTGATAATGGTTTTAAGTCTTTGATCTTACATCTTTACCAGAAAGCGACGTTCCTTCGGCATAAGACAGGGATAACTTATCATCATGTAGTGTGAAATAACGAATACAAATAGCTGTCAAGTCCGAATCGCTGCCTTGCTTACAAGCTGACTACTTTCATTTATGTATAACAAGCCACAAAACAGTACTAGCCCTCTATTTGCAATTTTACACACTGCTTGAAATATGTCCCACTTACACAACTCTCAAAGCCTTTAATTATTTTTACGTTCCTCACTCACGAGCATGTAACATCGCCTATTTCCAAGACTAGCCCCTGCTCAATCTCTACAGTTTATAGCTGAAACCGGAAGCGGGTGTTGATGAGCAGATATTCTGTTAATTTACAGTCATCTGTAAATAACACTGTATTACACAGAACAACTTTTCCCGAAATTTCGTAACAGAAATTAATTCAAACAGAAACGATGCAAACGACTAATTTTCTAACTGTTAAACAATGAATCCCGAACAAAACTAAGTCGGAGCGGTGCGTGTGTATAAAAGAGTTAAATTACCCGAGTTATTATCACCCGATTCGGAAGATATTTTTAATTGTCTCAGCTATAACATGACCGGCCTGTTTCTTCTTGCAAAGACAAACCACATGGCTTTATACACACAAGAGTTGAGCTCATTTTACAGTTAAGCGCTACAAAAAAACTATTTTGTCTTCAACTTAGCTCTTAGAATAGATTTTAGTAACAGCAGCCTTAATCTCGATGCGTTCAACGTAACATGACTTCCGGCAAACTAAAACACACAATCAATCCAATCAAGCCACCAAATCCTCTATAAACTTTGTAAAATCGAACTGAAAAAGCTACACAAAGTTCGGTTTTCAGTTTAGTTGACTACATTTGTGAAACGGCGATCTAAATCTCATAATAGTAGGCTATAATATCGGCTTTAGCTGTTTGGACTCAGCAGACTGACGTGTTTATAATTAAATTCTAAAATCCACAATGGCGCTCGCTTCTCCGCTTCTTGTTGAGGTCGATAATTAGCCAGTTTAAGCTGGAATCGTTTAATCAAAATGTATACGAAATGCCAAAGTTTTACCTACTAGTTCAACATCATTGCTTCTTTTCTCAAAAGATAATAGGGCTCTAGTTTAAAATCAGGCAATTCATGAAGCCAATCACACCACATTAAATGTTGCAATCACTTAGAACTCACCGCTTGATAGAAGTTAGGCCTTTTCCCTGTAGTACGTTGAAATACTTGTCTCCGATCTTGCTCAATTCTGGATGGCAAACATGGGGCGGACAACACTTCCGAGCTTGCCGCCTGTATGTCAAACCGTGAATACTCGGGCGTCAAGGCGTGCAGCTCGGCTGACGCCGACCAAATAAGGCCTAGGACATACGCCGGATTAAACATGAGCCGTTCCTAAAGCCTGGTTTCCATAATGTCGTATCAGTCGTCCCAGTCGATTGTGAAACAATAGAAAAAATCCAATTTCCATTGTTTCACGGTCGACCAATACGACTGGAGCGACTGATACGACCTTATGGAAACCAGGTTTTAGGAACGCCTCATGATTAGGGGTGGCGAATGGTCAATGCGAGAATTCCGAGAACGCGAGAACGCCGCTTCAAAATCCGAGACCGAGAACTCGATTTGAGATTCGTCATATAAACACAACAAACTGAAAAATCCGAGATCCGAGACGACCTGAAAAAAAATCCGAGATCCGAGAACGGCAAATTAAAAATACGAGAATTCGAGAACGCCTAAAATTTCGCGAGAAAACAGTTTTTTTGAAGGACCATTCGCCACCCCTATGATTAGACCGGCGTATGTCCTACGCCTAAGTGAGTAAGCAATAAGGCGACGATGCACATGGAAAGGATTGCGCAAAATGGCTTTATTTGACAGCGAGGTCAGAAATTATGTCAATTCTAACTAGAGAAGTATCATAAGATGACGCCATAGACTATAATCAATGTAATCCAATCCATGTATTCCAATACGTCATCTAATGATAGTTCTCAATAATTGACAGATTATACTAAAATCTGGAAGAATATAGTTTCAAGTGAGAGTTACGGGTAGACGGGTTTTGTGGTCATATTTGCCCCTGCAAACTGACTGTAGCTGGAGGAGTTTGTGGAGGCCCAAGTCTCACATTTTGAAGGTGTATAAAGAAGACAAAGGTCGATTAACTTCTTTTCATCTGAGCTATAAGACTGTTTAGATGATGCAACAATACAGTAACCAGCCAATGTTTGGGGACAGATGGCCAATGGGCGGATATCTTGTGACGTCAACGTTTACATATTTTTAAAAAGCAATAGTGAATATCAGCAAGGGTAACGGAGCTACAAAAATAAATGTTCTGAATTTCAATAGCGCCTGGCGAATGAAGCGTAATTAAAAAGTGTTACGTTCTTCATTGGAATTGTGTGCGCATTACGGGAAGTTCAATTGACAGAAAACAATATTGTGGCCACCCAAGAAATTGACGACTTTTGAGAAAGCTTCTATGCTCTTGAAAAATGTCATAAAAATGCTCGAGATCAAATAATTACTATTCCCAAAAACGTATCTAAATTTTTCATAAAGTTTTGGAGGCTTTGCGAAGGCTTTTAGAAATTAGTGGATTGCTGTGTGGCAAAAGGCTCATAAGCCCACATTTTCTCTCTTAACTTAACATCTAACTGCGCCGTTACAACTGAAGGTAAAACCTTCAAATTTTCTGAGTAGGCTTCGTTGGCTTCCCGCTATTGATAATCAGTGCTGATTATTTTTGATCTCCTCCAAACATCCTGAATCTAGACCCTGCTTATGCAAAAGAGTTCTGACTGTAAACAAAGGATCCTCCTATAGCTCTGGTGATATTTGAGCAAGGGTATTGAGCAGCATAGGGGCCAGAAGTTGAATACGCTCCATCTGAAAACAAGAGGGGGAATCTGCAATCTCATGTTCCTTGCCTTCTATGTGTTTAGCTCTGACATTCAAAATCATACTTCAGAGGATGAGATGTCTGACCTGGTCCATAACCGTTGGAATTGTGATCGCAATACTGTCAAGAGATTCATTATCCCAAATGCTAACCCCGTTGCCTGGACACCTTGAAACCACTTGATTCTCATAATCACCACCGACGGGTATCCGAGCGCATTTGAGACATCAGTAAACAGAGGAACCCGGAGTTCACCTGAAAAAATGATGGGAAAAAAACACTTCCATCACCGCTGAACCGCTGTCAGGCTGTCACATTGTGAAATCTTAGTATTCTTTATTATGCATCGCGGTTTTAGTGACATCCGCTGTACAAAGGATCTCTCGGGGAAGAAGGGAGGGAATAGCCTACATTCATTGAACGGAAGTGTGTTACCGCGCCACTACTCAAGGAAGTTAACGAACTTGTATACCTTTTCAAATGGCCTTTAAGGTCTCGATAAACATTTAAAAATCCATAATATGACCTGACATTCATTTGTTAGAGTCCTAAAGGTATATTTCTAGAACCTTAAATGACGTGTCAACTGTTTTCCGAGGCTTCAATAGCTATTTCGTTTGTATTGTCCGCCAATCATTTTCTGTTATTTAATTAACTTTACCTGCTTTTCTTGTACATTTTTTTTGCTGAAATTGTCACCTTCGCGAAGCTCCTGACCTCGCACGATTTAAGATATCGGCGTGAAATGTTCTGTGTCATTAAAAAATGAGGACACCTAAAAAAGTGTGAGGGAATTTTTCTATTTTACTTGAAAAATATATCATGATAAATTTTGCGGCCACAAGTTGTAAATAATGCTACTTTCAACTTTGCGGCCAATATGTTCGTAAATATGCAAAATATCTAAAATCCCTCACACTTTTTTGCAGTCCAATATGAATAAATGTGACAAAGTGTGAAATTGTTGCAACAAAATACTGGTCTGGAGCTTCTCAAGTAAACAAGGGTCAGACTTTTCACCTTTCTTGAAAACAGAGACGCTTGCAAATTTTCATTCGGTAGGAAAAATTCCTTTAGTAATGGAACGGTTAAAAATGCATGCCAAGGAAGGTAATATCAGCAGCAATTTTAATTAGCTTACAGGTGATTTTATCCAATCCAGCTTTGTTTTTACTGTGTGTTGTATAAATAAAATGTATGGTGGTATGTAAGGTAGATAGTTCAGGGTCTTTAAGTAATGGTCCGTATAAGAACTAGGCAAGCCAACGGCAAAGCATGCTGGAATGCAATATATTTGTATTGAAAATATAGGCAATTTCATTGGCTTAGACATGAAAATCAGTAAAATCACTATGCTAGAAAAAACTTGTCTGATGATTTTAGGGATATATAAGCACATGTGGTACTCACAAACAGGACATGCAATTTTAAAAGACTTTGTACGTGGGGAACCTAGCGTAAAATGCTGATTCTCACTTCTTTGTTCTTCTTTATTCTGATTGATCTAGAGACCTTTTTGTTGCCGTATTTTCTCAAAGCAAGTCGAAGTCAATCAATTTTTCACTTTTATTATGTTACTAGTCATGATAAATTTCTGTGGTAAAAAATAGGACATATCCTACGTGGGAACCTTCAATGCCGTAGAACAATGGAGGTTTGCCTAGTTCTTGCATGGATGATTACTTAAATACAAGAAAAATCTAAACTTCGCTAAAATGAACAACTTCATTAGATATCATTTTTTTTCCGTAAGCTTGTCCAATTGCCTTACCGAGACCTTTTATGCGAATAAAGGGTCCGTAAACATTCTGCCGCAAAGCGCGATGTGGTAACAGCAAAAGCTTCATAGCCTGAGGGACGCAGAGTACCCTCGAATTCATAGTTCCGACCTGTCATTCAAACCCATAGTTACTGTTGTTATGTCCCACAAACAAACCAAGTTTCTTCTAAAGAAAAGTCCAAAAATATTCCGATTCCGCTAAACTCTGTAAATCTGATTGGTATCTCCAGATAGCGTGAAATGGCTTCATTGTTTGACCGGATCTTTGAATACCGCAAATACCACATTACCGTGTCTAGAACTCGCAAGACAATACAATAGTCATTACATTCGACGGACCGTGTAATGAATGTGGTACAGAAAGCGAAATCCCAGTCACTGCAGACAACGTTAATACCGAATTACCGTCATTTCAGTTTTTGTCGTTTGTTTCAAAGCAAAATCCCACATACCGAGCGTCGTTTTAGTATTTTTACTGAAATACCCAAGATAAATGTGTTCTAATACTGCGAATCCATACGCCCCCTCGTCCTAACTATCTTACCACTGTCGTACGACCACTTGTCGATTTCGACGATTATAAGCAAGAACATGGAGGAATATGAAAGTACATTTCTTGCAAATGCGCGTTATAGAAGGAAAAACCAAAACAGAAACGCAAAATGTGCCAATGTTTCGGACCTTTATTTCGGTCCTTCTTCAGGGCGACTAAAACCGTTACAAAATCGCGTGTATATACACAAACGCTCGCGCGCACATGATTGCGCGCGTCACAAACAAGGTAGAGAATACAAGATAATAAAAGGGGTGAGTTCTAGAGTTTTTCTCTGATATTCAGGCCATTTGGGGCCATGGTTTTCAGAGTGTCCATCCAATAGCCCTCAACACCTGTGAGGTCTCTAGAGTTAAAAACTCGCTTAATAAATTTAATCTTCAGATCTTCTAGGTTGTGTCCCTGTTGCTTGTGTAGAAATTTGCCGCAACGGGGTTGGAATCCGCGTATTTGGCCCAGTTCTTAATAGTGCACTTATGTGTGGGAAAGCGTGCGTGTAGGGAGCACCTCGTTTCCCCAACGTAAAGCTTTTCGCATCTTTAGCAGGTAATGAGGTACACAACGTTCTTCGTTTTGCAGTTGAGCTGGCTGTTGATGTTATACTCTTTGCCGGTAGTGGTGCTGGAGAACGTGGCGCTCACATCCACATATGCGCATGTTCCACACCTTTTGTCGCCGCACAGCTTCATGCCTCGCTGGGTTTCTATTGTCTCGGATGCTGGTAAACGAGCTCGCACCAGGTGGTTCCTCAGGTTTGGTGGGCGCTACCATAGGTGGTTCTTGTAGCACTGCGCGTTCCCTGTAAGAGATGCAAGCGATGGGAAATGCGTCTCTGACAATCCGTAGCGCGTTACGTAGGAGTGGATGGTACGTCATGACTAGCGGAACTCTGTTGTTGCTGCGCTGACGAGACCGCACCTGGAGAACACCGGAACGACTGTTCTGTGAGACTCTTGTGATGCTCTGCAGTACGAGATCTTGTTTGTACCCTCTTGGAATGAGAAACCTCGTGAGCTCATCACAGCGTTGATGGAATGCTTCCTCGGTCGAGCTTCCTCCTCAAACGCAGGGCTAAGGAATACGGGATGCTTGTTTTGCAGTGGGTGCGGTGACATGATGCCCAGAGTAGGTACTGATGTGTGTCCACTGGGCTTGCAGTGCAAGTCTGTCTGAAGGGAACCATGGGCCTTGGAGACTTTGACATCCAGAAAATCCACACTATCGGTAGATTGTGTGGCTGTGAATTTTATGGTTTCATGGATGTTGTTAGCTGACTGTAGAAAATCTTCAAAGCTGTTTTCTCCATGGGTCCAAATACCGAAGATGCCATCTATGTATCGCCATCAAATCAGAGGTTTGAGCGGTGCTTGGCTGAGGATAGAATGCTCTATGCGACCCATGAAGATATTGGCGTAGGCGGGTGCCATCCTGGTTCCCATGGCGACACCGTTGATTTGGATTTAGTTCTAATTCATGAAAACAAAGTTGTTCTGCGTGGACACTAGTTCCGATAATTTCATGATTGATTCAGTACTTGGCTCCTTGCTAGCTCCTTGTCCAAGGCTTGTCTCAAGGCCGCTAAACCATCATCATGGGGGATATTAGTGTCTAGGGATTTCACATCCATCGTGAATAGGATGGAATTATCTGGGAGATCGGTGATGTTCGACAACTTGCGCAGAAAACCCGGGGTGTCGTAGCTGTACGACCGTAAACTCTTAGCGATGGGACGGATCCAATGGTCCATAAACATCCGTTCGACGAACAGACATGTCTTCCGGGGTTGCCTGGTTTATGAATCTTAGGTAATAGGTAGAAGCGGGAGGCCTTGGTGTCATCGACCAGTAGGTACTCCAAAGTATCTTCATCTATCTTACCGTTCTCTTCCATCTTTTTGAGCAGATTTTTTACTTTCTCGCTGAAAGCTGTAGATGGGTCATGGTCCAGGGGCTGATAGAATTGCCTGTCACTTAGTTGCCTATTAGCTTCGGTAATGTACTGGTAATGTAACGGTTTTAGTCGCCCCGAAGAAGGACCGAAATAAAGGTCCGAAACTTTGGCACATTTTTTGTTTATGTTTTGGTTTTTCCTTCTCTAACATTGCATTACCTCAAGCTAAGGCATCCCGAGGGAATCCAGAAACATATTGCTGTTTGCTTACTTTTGCAAATGCGCGAAAATGCATCGCCCAGTTTCTCCAAGCTCACACCATATTCTTCCAAATACGCGAAAGAAAGTGACCTACGTACGCAGAGGCTACTTTTGCCAAGTTGAGAAAGAAGAATAAAAGGTGAAGGTAAATGCAGGAGGATAAAAGTAGCCTCTCCTCGCAGTGATTTAAAGTATCTGCGCATGCTTGTCACGGAAAGCGCTATCTGTCCCAGAACTACGTCACAACAATGGACATTGCTCTATCGATCGCCAAACCTGAAGAATAGCTTTTGTTTTAGCCAAAATACAGTAGAAAATATGATTCAAGGTACTTTACAATATAAAAATAGTGGCCTAGTGAGAAGTAAATTGGAAACAATTAGTACATTGCAACAATAGGGGTCACTGTGGTTGTGGGGTCACTGTGTAATAGAGCATTTATGAAACCGCGCGCTTTTTGTGCCATCTATATATTAATACCGTAAGGAAAATCGTGTCGACACTCGCTCCGCTCAGCCCTGAAGCTGTGCCGCCAAAAGAAGTTCGCAAACCCGAAGGGAAGGTGGAAATCTGGACCATGGGCGTGTTTTTGTTGGAAAAGATTCACATCGGGCTAAGTTCTAATTCAAGCGATTTCTTAAGCGAGGGACAAAGCCGCCATCGCCGCCATGTTGAATTCTCCCACAGAAACTAAAAAAGAACTCGGTTCGCGCAGCCGAAAGCACCAAAGACATTGAAACCTAAATGGTTCTCTTACAGATTACATACAGGAATGTGCAGGGATAGATTTGAGCTGAGAAAAATTTGCATTCATGTTTCAACAAACGTACACACTACCTTGCTTCCCTCGGAGCACGCGCTAAGTCATGACACATTTGCAAAACAAAGTCCGTGAAAGTCATGAATAATATTCTCTAAGTATATTAATCCTGACGCCTCTATCGAAAAAAGGAAGGACACAATCCCGAAGACAAGGAGGAAATCCCTCCAGTGGGCATGTTTTTGTTGGAAAAGATTCACTATGGGCTAAGTTCTAATTCAATCTTTTTTTTAAGCGAGGGATAAAGCCGAAAAAATATAAATAATATAAGCTAAAAACATCTTATTCCTTAGAACATTTTTACTGACCTGTTTCTCCTCTCCCGTCACTGAGATATGATAAACATACAAACAATTCCGAAGTCAAATTGCGCTTTCGATTTTCACGGGTTCTTTGACCGATTTGAGAGACGGACACACGCGTGATTTTGTCGCACCAATCAGGGAGACCAGTGCAAAAAAAAAAGTTCCTTTTGGGCTCACTTCATTTATTTCGGCATGGTGGGACGGGGTACTCATGCTAATGGGAGGTTATTAGTAATGTAAATCCAGCAGTTTATGGAAGGGGGAAATCATGAACCCCTCCCCACATCCATATGGCCATTGTGATTTTCCCCCCGTTTTTTTAAACAGAGAACACTTTAATAAGTAAAATAAATTTCCCCCTTACACTCCGTGAATTTTTCACGGGCATCAGCTAGTCTATATATTAATACCGTAAGGAAAATCGTGTCGACACTCGCTCCGCTAAGCCCTGAAGCTGTGCCGCCAAAAGAAGTTCGCAAACCCGAAGGGAAGGTGGAAATCTGGACCATGAGCGTGTTTTTGTTGGAAAAGATTCACCTCGGGCTAAGTTCTAATTCAAGCGATTTCTTAAGCGAGGGACAAAGCCGCCATCGCCGCCATGTTGAATTCTCCCACAGAAACTAAAAAAGAACTCGGTTCGCGCAGCCGAAAGCACCATTGACGTTCAAACCTAAATGGTTCTCTTACAGATTACATACAGGAATGTGCAGGGATAATTCTAACTTGAAAGATTTGAGCTGAGAAAAATTTTCATTCAAGTTTCAACAAACGTACACACTACATTGCTTCCCTCGGAGCACGCGCTAAGTCATGCTAAGTCGAAATGACACATTTACAAAACAAAGTCCGTGGAAGTCATGAATAATATTCTCTAAGTATAAATCCTGACGGCTCTATCGCAAAACGAAGGACAAAATCCCGAAGAGAAAGAGGAAATCCCTCCAGTGGGCATGTATTTGTTGGAAAAGATTCACTTTGGGCTAAGTTCTAATTCAAGCATTTTTTTGAGCGAGGGATAAAGCCGAAAAAATATAAATAATATAAACAAAAAAAAAATTATTAGTCCTTAGACCATTTTTACTTGACCTGTTTCTTCTCTCCCCTCGCTGAGATATGATAAACATACAAACAATTCCGAAGTCAAATTGCGCTTTCGATTTTCACGGGTTCTTTGACCGATTTGAGAGACTGACACACGCGTGATTTTGTCAAACCAAGCAGGGAGACCAGTGCAAAAAAAATCCTTTTGGGCTCTCTTCATTTATTTCGGCATGGTGGGACGGGGTACTCATGCTGATGGGAGGTTATTAGTAATGTAAATCCAGCAGTTTATGGAAGGGGGAAATCATGAACCCTCCCCAAATCCATATGGCCATTGTGATTTTTTCCCCGTTTTTTTTAAACAGAGAACACTTTTAGTAAATTTCCCCCTTACACTCCGTGAATTTTTCACGGGCATCAGCTAGTTTATATTATAATTCTTGAGTGCATTGCTTGCGTGCGTTTTTTTTTCCTACAAATAGCACCCACAACGTTACGAAGACAAATGCGTCGTGCAAAAGAAGGGCACTGCAAAACATTTCTTACCTTAAAATATTATGTTAACTCATTCTTTTGCACCATGTATCTCTTCTGCGCAAGGTTGCGCGCGTTATTTGTTCGCACTTTTTTTTGGCTAGTGACAAAAAACAACATATATACTTTATTTACATTTCCTTATTATTACTTTTTTTTACATTCCATTTTTGTCTATATTTGGAGAAGTCCAAAGCTTTCGCTGGCCATCGTTCGGAAAGAAAAGAATTTGATTTTTAGTTCGCGTGGGAGGTTTGATTTCCAGACAGAAGTCATATCGTTGACCGCTTTCCAAGCGAGTGCCTTGCGAAACTTCATGGCTGGAGGAGTTTATCCAGGAACCCAGGCACTTCCTACTTCCTCCAGAGGAGCGCCATACTCGTCACCAGTGAAAGGTACAGTATGTTGAAGGGCATAACTTTGGCCTTCTTAATATTAATTGCAAGCCCTAGCTTTAGGCCGACTGCTCTTCGAGAAGGGTCAACAAACTCCAGTCCACGTCTGCATAATCCAGATCAGTAAGGACTTTGGCTGGGTGTCTACGCGATCGGCGTGGTGCGAGTGTGAGTCCAAGCTCTTCCTCCCTGCCGTTGATCGCTTTCGGGAGAGCGTAGTCCAGCACGATAACGAACAGGAATGGGGCCAGCGTATCGCCCTCCAGTACGCCTGTCGTGATTTCGAACTTATCAGACTCTCCGTCAGGGGTGATCACTCGAGCGCGTGTGTTGGAATACATCGCCTTAATTGCATTCATCTGCCTGGGCGGGACATTATAGTACTTGAGGATCTTGAACATTGTCCCACGATTTATCGAATCAATGGCTTTCCGGAAGTCTATGAATGTCAGGACAGCAGGTAGGTTATTCTTTCGCACTTCCTCAAGTATGCGGCACAAGGCAAGAATGTGGCTGGTAATAGATCGATTTTCGCGAAACCCATTTTGGCTAGTCCGGAGGTGAGAATCAATAGGTCCAGGAAGGCGATTAAGGATCAACCGATTATACTTCTTGGAGACAACGCAAGCGAGGCTTATTCCGCGATAGTTGTCAGTGCACGAGAGGTTGCCGGATTTCGGCAGCGGTATGATGTCGGAAAGTGACCATTGATCAGGCTTGCCATCAATCATTAGCGCTAGGTTGCACATTGCCAAGACGAGGTCATCCAGATCGTATGATTTGTAGACTTCTGGTGGTATGTCATCCGGGCCTGCACTGTTCCCACACTTTAAGGATTTCTTAACCTCACCATAATTCCTCCGTGAAAGGACCATCGTCAATACACAGATCCTGAACAATTGCCGGAATATCATCACCGGTATCTCAGAACTACTTGGAGGGCTTCCCAGAAGGTTAGATACCCGCTCCTCTGGGCTAACACCTGCTATCCTACCTCCTGCAGTCTTCTTGCGTCCAGTGATGTCATTCGCCACCCTCCAGCCTCAATGTGGTAGCCACACGAGTGGGCCCTTTCCACGCGCGATTACATTTCCTCCAGTTCAGCTGCCCTAAGGCGGTCGTATGTGCCGTAGATGGAGTTCCTGAGTCTGCTGAGTAGATGTGGGCTGCTGCCTATGCCTCTTGCAGTTTTTGTCTCGCCGTGGCGACTTCGGGATGAGAATATAATTGACACGTTAGAATATTAATTGACACGTGCATACAAATCATACCCATACACGTAGAGTTACATTAAATACGAAGCGAAATGTTGATAAAATGCGAAATAACTAACTAATAACTAATGGCAATAGCCAAGTGGAGTACAAATTGTATAGGATGAAATCATACGATTTTTGTCGTTCACTTTGGAATTTATTTGCGCTCATAGGTTTTTCAAAAACCTCAAATTGCAGTCGCCGTTCCCTTTTTATAAGACACATATGGACATTTCTAAGGAGTCATTCCCATATTTGCATGGCTTACCAAATTCAACAAGCCGCATTCCTTATTCCTGAGCATGAACAAGAAACAAAGTTCCCATAATATAGCTCTATGTTATCAAACCATGTTTTTAAACTAGTAGTTTCTCATCTAGATTGACACGATTGATTGGCTTTGAAAAAAACTCAGACCTTGTGTGGTTTCCTTTCCACGCCGCCGAGTAATAGGTTTTTCGTCTTTCGCAACGAAAACAAACAAAACTGAGCAAAACATGCAAATTGATAAACAAACATACCCTGAAATCCTTGTTGTTTTGAAAGGTGAAAAATAGCAGCTGCGCTCAAACACTTCACTCAAACTCTGTGAGCAACATCAAATCACCGCCTTTGCACACCTGATTCAGGTTTCGCATTTCATTGGCTCTTATAAAAATTAATTGCATATTATAGCCAATCACAGCCCTGCATTTTGAAATAAAATTTTCATTTTGGTAACCATATCTGCACTTTGTTTCCTTGTTTTCGCTTTTGTTTCCTAAAAATGCACTGCTCTCGGCCAATCAGAATCGATAATGTTTTTCATGTCTATCATTAGGTCTGAAATCATACGTGTAATTTCAAAATTGATATTTATAAAATGCAAAATTGTAAATTGCAAATGAACTTTTTGTTTCCTTTTGCATTTTAGTGTATTAGTAATGACCATGTTGACGATAGAAATACCTTCAGACTTTTTTAACACGAACTCTGTAATAGTAAAGTTTACACTTTGTTGCCACCCATATGCAGATCATGTGATGATTCCTTTGGGTAGATGCTTTTGTTAGTTCTTCACATGCACTCGCGCACTCGGTCAAGTGAGAACAATCTGACAATTGTAACCACCCAAAGGAATCATCACATGATCTGAATACTCCCTTACTGATTAATCTAGCCTGGAATCAAGCCTACCGTTGATCTTTTTTTTCTTTGTTTTCCTTTACGCCATTTCCCAAATCATATGAAACGTTCGACGCAACAACAGCTGTATCAAAGTGTCAGCTGGAATTCTAATGGTTTGTTGAACATTCACAGCTATATTTATCATAGTTGGCCAACGGTAGAGCTAGTATTTCAATTTGAATCACAAGAGGAACTGTTGAGAGGACTATTGGGTGACAACGACGTTTTTTTTTTTATAATATAGATTATTATGTTTCTTACATCTTTTTTTTACATCATTTGTTTACATTTTTCCTTTATAACACTACCCCCTACCCGTGTGTTACAAAACACACCCCTTCCACTGTCGCAGGAGAAGAAGGAAAAAGAAACCCTCACACTACAAACAAGACGATACAAACAACAACAACAAAACGGACTTAGTACGTTAAATCTTTGAATGCGCTTTAACATAGTGAGCAATCGAGCGACATTTTCATGTCACGTGACACGGTCTGGCGCGCTTGATTTGAATGAGCGGCCTTGCCGACTGGTGTAAAATACAAAGGAATTCGTTCAAAACCCCGCTAAGCCCGAAATTAATCATTCGATTGTAACTCTTATGTAGCACTTGGAAAACAACGGCCCCCTGGAAATAGTAGATGAAATACCAAAGATTAATCTTCGCTTTTTGCTGGCAAAATTGTGCGAGTTTTTAAGGGATAAAATCTAAGTTGAAGTTAGCTTACTTTTGGCCTCAAAACATATGAACTTTGTAGTGACTAGCAATTCAGTGCTTTATTTCGGGCGAATCATTTCACTTAGAAACAAACGGCCCCTTGGATATTGTTTTCGCATATCGAATCTATAACTCCTCCATTTTTCATGTAAAATGATGGAGTTTTCGAGGGATAAAATTTACGAAGAAGTTTCGCACCTTATCACTCACTGAAAACTTAGAATATTAATTAGGATTTGGTTCTCCCGCGAAGGAAAGAATGAATTCATAACTCCGCCTCCTTGAATTCACAAGGGACTCAGCCATGGACGACTTGCCAACTCCGCCGGTCACTCCACCGCCCTCGCCTAAACCATCGCCGAAGCCTAAACGGCCACCCTTGGTCAGGCAGAATGCGATGTTCGGGAAGGAATTGCTTGCTGCTCTGAATAAAAAATCTTCAGAGCAGTGAGCTATTCCTTCCCCGGGAAACCTTTTGAGGTTTTCCAGGAAACTTCAAAAGGTTTCCCACCCAATAAAACAATCAGAATCACAAAGTTTGCCAGCCAGATCCTCAATACATATTTTACGTGGATTCAACGTATTTGAACGACACAGCTCACAACTCACAAAAGCCCATAATGGTTATTCTCGAGTATCTAAGCTCGGCATTTTCGTCGAAGTAAAGTAAAGGCGCTTGCTGATATGGACGCGAATTATGCCAACTAGACGAGTCCTTAGAAGAGCTGTGTTCGCACTAGCGCCCGTAAGTTGGGACTGAGTATACTTTAGGTCTACTTTCAGTGCGGGAAACAAAGAAACTCTACTTACGACTTCGGATTTTCGCGTACTTGAGTCTGACTTGGGAACTAGTGCGAACACAACACGGCTAATATCAACAAAGAAGACGACGCGTGACAACCAAACCGCGAAGTAAGCAACAAAACAGTCAGTGAAATGCTATGAATAAAGTCGCTTCTATAAGGTTAACACAAGATCAAAAGTCATTTTAAAAGGGGTTTCTTTTTGAACACAGCCCGAATTCGAAAATGGTTGGCACTCGGAATTGGAGCCAAATTCATACGGGCCTACGTCTCTACGTGAAACTACGCATTGTACTTTTTGCCTAAAATGTCAGTAGCGAAGTTTACGTGCTTTAATTATTATAACTTTAAACTCAAACATCATTCAAACATTTATAGGGGCTAAATGCCGATCTACTGCGCTTTTGCCTTCAACAGTTTGAGATATAAAAGGCTACTTTTGAGCTTTATTTATTTTCTGCCAGGAAAGTGTAACTCGTTGCCGTATTCAAAGATGAGATCAAATTCTTTCGCGAGTAGCTCCACTTCGAAGCCTTTTGTTATTTCTAAAGAATTTTGTAAAAATCTCAGGCTTTTGTTTACTATTTAACTCAGATAGTTTGATTGACAGCCAAGTTGAGCAGATTTTTAACCAATCACTGAAGCCTGAAGCTAATCAGCGTGGGCGCACTCAGCCGTGAGCGCAATGTTTTGGTTTTCGCGCCTGAGGGATTTTGACGCTAGAACAATAGGCATTTTTCCTCATGAAATAGGTTCTTTATTTTGTCCCATTTTTTTATATGGAAACCAAGCTTGTCCTGTTCTCTGGCAATCGTAAATTATTTAAGGTACGTGGATTGTACATTGGAAAGAAAAGGGCTCAACTGGGGTATTTGATTTCCTGCCCTACAGTGAAAAATATATAATTTTGCAATCAGTAAGACATGATTTAAGATACCGATTTGTTTTAATAGATTTTTACCTTTGTCCAAAAGGACGATACCAAGGGCACTGAGCAAACAAATGCATAATTGTCTCATCTCAATCACTACAGAGGGAGCAGGAGGGAGACTGTACAAGACCGATTTTATGCAGTTTATAATTTGTGAATATTATCCTATGAAGTAATTTAAACTAGAATTCGCGTAACCTGGTTTCAATTAAACATTTGAAAGGAGTCAAATATATATATTTTTTTTCAATTCAGCGCGTCCACGGATGGTGATGACGTAAAACATTTGTCGTAAAAATATCTCGCCGTCGGGGGTGTCGTAATTTTATTAAGAAATAACTACTTACTAACCGAGCGCGAGGGCAGGTTAGGTTCGTAAAGCAGAAATTTCAGCCCCGAAGTCTGGAATTTTTCCGTACTGCCCGAGCAAACGAGGTTAGTAAGTTGTTTATTATATGGCATTTTCAAACAAAGTTAATAAAACAAAAATACAAAGGGAGGATACGAAGCGAAAGTCAAACTAAACCAGCCGCACGACTTTTAACTTTATAACTTAAATTTGTGAACGACCAACACAAGAACACATAAAAAGCCATTAGATAAAAAGAAAATTGAACAGTATTTTAGCCGGAAAACGATACAAGTGAAAGGAAACTGCAGAACAATAGCAAGCAGAATGATTTCATGGCGAAAGGCAGCTTGTAATTTATCGAGCGAAATAATCTTACATTACATGGAGTTTTCTTACCGTATTTTTCCATCATTTAGTACTTTCCAACGACGACTAAAGTTTCCAACCAAAGTGTTTAAGAAATGTTCATCCAGAGAACCTTTGAGGATTTCAAATGATAATTCACAACTTCTCAATCTGGAAATAACCGACGAGCCAGGCGAAATTATTTTCACTGATAAGTGGTTGTTGTTAGTTTTGTATCCGTGATTCATGTTCACTCTCGAGAACTATAAAGTTTTCAAAATCTTCGCTTGTATCCGCTGTTAGTTGCCCCGTATATTTCTGTTACATGTGAGTGAGAAGATTGTCTATGTGATGGAATATAGATTTCTTGAAAATACATGTAAATCTGTTTGTCAACAATAAATCTCAACACGAAAACACGACTAGACTGCCGAGCGAAGTTCTCTGAACCTTCCCAAATGTTTCCTTGTATATTACACCCATCATTTCAGTTTCCACTCAATCCAGATGGTAGTTAAGTTTATAGAGGTTTTACAGTTCGGAAAGAAGAAAGGTTTAGCTTCCTCAACCACGACGAATGTTTTCTCTGTTTGAGGTTTGCTTCATTTGAATGAACTCTGACAGCCACGCGCGCCCGTTTTGTAAAATGGCGGGAATGCGTATTGCCCACGGGCAATACGGTAAAATTCTGCCCGCTGATTAGCCAATCAGAGCGCGCGTACTATCGTTGCCATATAATAATAACCAGTATGTATTGTTCGAGGACAACGAAGTTACAACGAGAGGCAAACACCATTAGCCGATTTGGTAGTATAGGCAGATCCTTGGTGACGCCATTGACCGATCCCCGCATTTTAGTAGTTGGACAATGCCTCAGTTTTTTCTTCAAACCTCTTATGCTATAGTTAGAATACCTCAAAGCTAAGATATTCTGAAAATTCGGTACTAATACGCTAATTTGGAGCGAAGTTATAAGGCCTCTAATGTTGCATATACTTTTGTAGTGTTTTATGAAGGTCGGACAGATTTTGTCCGAGCCTCATAACGTCTCCAAAATACGAAACTTTAGCGGCCTATACATTTGCCCCAAATCATTGCGATAGTCCAAAATTATGGAGGATTTCTCAGTTTTTGGGTATTCTAGCTAGAGCATAGAAAATTTAGCGGGAATACCAAATCATCGCCCTAACTGATAAATTACGGGATCGGTCAATAGACCGATCCCATCTTCGCATTAATTAATCACCAAACAATGGGCAGTTTTCCCTATGGAATTAAAAATATCCGAGCAACAAACTCAAAATTCGAAGATTTGTAATGAATTCTATAAAACCCATATACTATGAGCAAACCTCTAACACTTTCCTGCAATCGGTGTATTTTCCATGCACTATGCCAAAGTCTGGCTTGTCCGACGTAGCAACAGTAACTAGGGAGTAGAACAATAAATTCGGGATCATTCAATTGTTGACATTCACGAAAAGCAATGCAACGAAAAGCTCAAAATAAGTTCATTTTATTCTTAAAAAAGTCCTGACCTGTTTTCATATCATTTTTTTAGGCTAAAATTGAAGCTTTTCAAAATTGTGTGAAATAATTTGGGTAAAATGCTCATTAGCCCACATGTTTCCTCTAAATTGAACGCTGCACCACGCGCTTAGAACTCGAGATATCAGCTTGAACTTTTCCAATTATGTTTCATTTACAGTCCTCTATCGATATTCAGAACTCATCATTTTATAGCTCCCTCGAACGGTCTGATTCTGAACATTGCTTATGCCAATGAGCTCAAATTGTAAACTCCAATAAGATAGAAATACAATATTCAAAGTTCGCTTTAAGTGAAACAGCGATTATTTTCTGTCGCTTAGGATCCTGACAATTTACATTTGAATGGCATAAGTCTACTTTCTTCATTTCCACGGATTTCAAAACAGCGAAGAATCACTCCTAAACAGTGGAAATAAATTGCATATTGCAGGCAGGAAATTGGAGGAATATTTCTTAATTCTAGCGGATTTCTGCCCTTATTAGATAAGCGGAATCAGTATGCCGCCAATTAATCCCATTTTGTCTGGTTATACAAATCATTTATTTGGTATTGAGAGTAACTGAGCCAGGATTTTAGATGAATTACAGACATCTAATCGAGAGATGAATGCTTGTGTCGGCACGCTTTCGCTATCATATCTCATTATCAGGTTCTTAGCGAGAAAAGAAACCCTCGGAAAAGTGGGAAAATCCCACACAGTGATCGAGAATGAGGGATTGTAGACATCCCACAGAAATAGAAACTATCTTAAAATTCAAAAGCTTAAAAAAAGAGCTTCCACTTTTGGTAATGGCCGGATAAACTCGTGTTAATTGTAGACTGAAAACGTCCCAAGAGAGGCGGCGGACTAGTCAAAGTGATATATTGATTTTCTCGATGCTTCATGATTGCGTGGAGCATTTTGGGCCAAACCCATTTCGTCCTTTGACAGAGTTCACACAAGAAAGCTTTGATGAAATTCCATATGACTTTACTTTTCAACTACTTTTCCAGGACTAAAATAAAAAAGCAAGCACTCAAAAAAGGAAAAACATAGATATTAAGTAGGAAAACGTGCCAAAATGATGACGAGTATTGAATCAACAAAACATAACTATTAAGTCAAGAATCTCATTATCCAAAAGTCAGTGTTAAGTTCATGGACTTTCCAACGCCTTGAATGGCTTATCAGAATTCCAGATCTTTCCAGGACCTTGTGAACCCTGTTTGATTCAAGTTCATTTGCATTTGTTGAATCACCTTGTTAAATGATGTTGAATGGAGTTACCACTATAAAAGAGCCTGTGCCAGCCGCCATTTTGACAGCCTAGCAACATACGAAGTCCGAGAAAGCATTCATTTCCATCGGCTGATTTATAGAATATAGAGTAATGTTCTCGATTACATTTGGTAAATGAAATCTGAAACTTTGTTTTTAGGCGTTGATTTAGAGATTTCTACACGTAATTCGTCTTCTAACATCTAACGAAAACAATAACAAAGGAGTGGCTGACACGGGCTCTTTGACCAATTCAACGTTGTTTAACGCCCTACGAATGTGATTGGCAGTCGACGCTCAGGGCATATTGAATTGGTTTGGCACCCCATTCAACGTCATTTAACATTGGGTGATTCAACAAATGTGACTGAACTTGAATCATATGCTTAGCTGGTTTGTCCCCAGCCTATGTAGACCCTGTACGGTGACTATGGGGATACATGCGCCCCCGTCCGCCTCCCTTTTAAAATCCTGGTGACACTTAGGAAGTTCTATATTCATGCAGTGGGATATTTTGCGAGTACCACTCACTTATGCACATCTAGCCCAGTTTTTTAAAGTAAATCTTGAAACTGCTTTTCGTATCCTGCTTACAGGCGGTACTGGGTGTTTTTATCGCGGAAAATCCGGTCCGTTCGCTGACACACGCCTAAATCGAGGAATGCTCACTGGCACTTTTTTCTAAACAAGCGCTCACCTACAGAAATGAAAAAAAGAATTATGAAAATCATCATAATTATCAAAAATATCGTTAAATTATTCATGGTGAGCATTCCTCTATTTAGGTGACGGTTCGCTGATCGGGCGCCATGTTGGATTTTTGAGGCGCGCTCTCCCCCTCGCGCCAAAAAAAAATCCAAGATGGCGCCCGATCATCGAACGGGCCGTGCTTTCCGCAATAAAAACACCCAGTACCGCCTGCAAGCAGGCGTTGCTTTACGGGAGGAACTATTTTGAAGAATTCATCTTTCCTGGGGCACAGAACTGTCTGTTCCAATATAATCGTGCATCATTGTCATGGATCATTTTATTTCCTGAATGTTCTTTGTGCATATACACTGCCCCGCAGGTCAGTGTGCTGTGCCCCTCGCTGTGATTTGTTGAACCTTCCTACTTCTCCGCAATCCCGTCCAGAGGTGATGAAAAATAGCAATATTTGAAAACGAATTTAAGAGAAAATGAAAATGAATGTGGATAGTTAGACCAGAAAAGGAATTGAAATGACTTGTCGGTTTCTACAATCACGCTGTCGGAACTAAAAAGAGGAAACAGATTCCTACCTTCTCGCATTCGGCGACAACAGCTGCAAAACTATGAAAAGCACAGCATGAAAACATGCAAGAAACATTGTGGAGAAAATAGGGCGAATTTCACATTTTATATTTCACATGTTTTCAAATTTGTGAACGAAATGCAAACTAAATACGCCAAGTAAAAGCTAAGTCGTTACTCACTGCACTAAGTGAAATGCCTTCTATTTCCTCTGTTCTATTACTTCTTCGTTCTCTAGAATACTCTTCTCAAATTCAACTGATTCTATCTAAAAAGCTCTATAACATTATAAACAAATCGAGCGGACGGATTTAATTGTGATAAGATATTTTATCCCGGCAGTGATTCATGGGGTTTTAAGCGATTTCGCTTCCGACTCTCACAAGAAATGATTAATTTTCTCGAGAAAAATCCGGCATAGTTTAATGTATTTCTCGGCTATCACCGCGGCACTATGTTTTGATGCATGTGTACATTTTCTTCGGGTTAAAAACAAATTTAAGAAAATTTTGATTGCTTAGGTAACACGCTTTTGATATACCGCTATTCTCCTTACTCCAAATAAGATCTTTTTCAATTTCGAGAAATACAGTAAAAACCTGTAAGAACCTACATTTTCGAAATTTGGCAAAACAGGTTCTTATATTTTGCGGTAGTTATTGGCAGTTTAGGCTAAGTAGGTTCTTAATAAGGTTCTTAACTTCTATGGAGGAGATGGATGGTTGTAAATGTCCAGAAAATAATAAGAATGTGGTTTCTCCTTCATTATAAGCATTTTAGTCACATCAATATTGCCAAAAATCTAACAAAAATTACTAAATAATGAATATACAATATATCTTTTCAGCAAGAGCCGTATAATAAATGAATTATTTAATGAATAAAATAACAAAAAAAGGCAGAATGGAATAGTTGAAAAATGCCAAAAGAAGTACATCACATATCAATGTTATGTTTTGGGGTAATTCTGTTTTACAATCTACGTGAAAATGTAATATAACCCCATAGATAAGACTTGATGTATTTGTTTGGCAAACAGGTTCTTTTTGGGGGATTTTGGAGTGTTAAAATGGCACATTTCTGCCAGCACTGGTTCTTAAAACCATAGGTTCTTACAAGCGGGTTTTTACTGTACCGCTGACCATACAGAATTGTACGGAAATATCCAAAAATGGGTTACTTGCATATAAAATAAGCGTTTTCTTTCTTGTCATTGTTTCCACTTGTATGACTAATGCATTACCACGATTAATGGTAAACTTTTTCTGAGCCAATCACAGCATTCAACCTTCTTTTATAGCGAAAATACGTGTTTAATTGTAAATAAATATTACTCATTCTTTGCTCATTCATTCGAATTCTTAAAAATATGTATGTACCGGCTTCCCACCTCGAAAAAATATGTTCAGTTGCGTCTTACAATTTGTAAAATGTATTGCTGAAAATGAACTGGGATTGGGATTGACAATAATAAGGGAATATCAAAACGGCATCACACTGTTACTTGTAGTATACCAAAAGGGGATATTGAAATTATATGTTTTCCTGGAAAAAAGGAAACAGCTGACTAATACAACTGTGTGCTGTAAGAAGAAAACGGAAATTACCTCGTAATTAAATATTTCATTATCTGGACCTGCTAAGGTTTGTTTTTATTCAGAAAACTATTGGATCAAAACGGTGTTCCGATACGTTACTCCTTTGAGCAAAAGAAGTTGTTTTCATCAGGTCCTTGTTTTCATACAACATATCGCCGCCTTTATTAAGGGTTGCAAACGATAAACTAGAACTTTGTTGTGTCTTCTTTGCACTTTTTTAACTATATATTCTTTCTAAACAATATATTTGCAAACTAGAGTTTATATTTTTGTTGTTGATGAATTTATGTGAGAAAGAAAATCAAGGTATTAACAGAGCTACAAAGATAATGATTTGTTTTTATTTTATTTCATTTTGTAAAACGATTGCCTTATACAATATTTTCTCTTTTATTTACAATTGTAACTAATATATTAAAAATAATATGTGTAAAATTGGCTGGCAGGTTTGCTAAAGGCGTTTTTCTTTTTCCTTTTTTTTTCTCACCGTTCATATGTACTCAAAGCAAGCATAACTTTTCTTATTTCATGTATTTAAAATGATCACAGCTTCAAATGAACCTCTTAACGCCACATCCAAAGATATCAGAAAATGACAATACCCAACGACAGTTTCATCTACGAATGAAGATCCTTAAAAGTAATCCTTGTATAAAAATATTCGGAAAATCTGAAAAGGGGAATTTTGCTTATGTCAGCACTGAAGGAACGAAATATATCGCCAATTTTACTTTTTCAAAATAATTACTTTCACTTACGGGGTGAAAAAGACCCCTCTATCTTTACAGTGACTTAAGGAACGACTTTGGGACTACAAGTGAATTATGAATCCAGCGATAAAAATGCATTTAATGATGCTTAACGATCCCCGACGTATTAACGCTGGGTTGTGATTGTAAAACTACACCAAATGGAGGAAACCAACTGATGAAAAATTGATTCCAGATAAGTGACTTGTGCTATGACAATAGAAGAAGACTAATGATATATAATGGTCGACTAATTGCTGCTAATACTACTATAGAAAGTGGGCAGAAGATAATTTAATGAATAAGGGATGGAAATCGCATAAAAAGAGAAACCATGAGACCGAAATAGCACTTTAATATTCTGCACAGAAGTCGGGCGAGTCAACGTTTAGAAAACTTTGAAGGAAGGTGGGTAAACGTTTCTACGTGAAGATGTAGAAAGTAAATTAATCGAGAGCAATATTTTGTTTTTACTCCCTCCTCTCTTATCTGAGGAGGGAGCTTTGCTCCGAAAACGTTTATTCAACGTTTATTTGCCTCTGGCTCTTGTAAATACATCTTAAATTAAACTATACTATTTTTTTAGAAACGTTTGTAGTCGACGGAAGACTAAATATTTTTTGTTGTTCTCGAAGAGCTGTACGATGAGCTTTAAACAGGGGAGTAATTAGACTGGAAACCAGTAGTTCGAATATCGCACTTTCCATTATCTTTTGAACAAAACAGTTGCACTGACTAACCTACTTATTTTGTTTGATTCTCGCCTATTCATTTTCCGCTTTCTCATAGCCAGGGTACAGCTTGATAAATTGTACCAGGAACATTTTTATTTTGGTCACATGATTCTTTTTTTTTCGCATTTTCTTTAACCACTGAACTAAACTAAATTATCCAGGACTTAGAGATATTTCGAAGTTATTGTTTTCTATTTTTACTTTTTCGCTTTCACATTAGGGCGGACTACTAGATATTTCCGGAGGAGTTTGTAGGTCTTTCTTGTGCAGGAAACTTTATTTGTTTCCTGGCTCAGAGGTGTGCCGAAATGTTTTTGTGAGCCGTAAGCTGTCATTTTCTTCTGCCTCAGAGCTCAGAAGCATGCGCGGCTTGGGGGAGGAGGGGGGGGGGGATTTCTACAACTCTAGCAGGTAGGCAAACTAGTGGTCTGTCCCTATGGCCAGTACTATTGTAACTTGACTTTTTTTCGAAACTATAGTTTTTTATCGAGGGAAAATCAATATATATGTAACCTTCACCACGAGTCAGTTTTAAATTTAACCTTGCTACTATGAGTGAAAAAGTTAATTGCTTTGTCAATATTCTTAAACTGAAACAAACGAAAAGATAATGACACTAGTACAATGTAATGAAAGGAAGGTGAGAAGTGATTTTTTGTGACCTGAGGGAATAACCCTATCTCCTCCTAATTCGGTTCTTTTAACATACCTTCACAAAGGGCTATGTCCATTAGACCTACGCAAACAGCTTTGTGTGATTATCCCTCTGTATTAAAGATAGCTATTGCATTTGTAAAGTGGACGCCTTCGGAAGCAATTAATCACATTCGCGAATACCCAACAAACGGCTATCCCCAGTTGGTCTGAACCACATGCTAGACCACAAAGTGGTCTTTATCAATGACTTAGCTTTCTGACTTTGCTAACACACTAAAGTACTACACGTGGGGTGAGTCATTTCAAAACGTCTTCTGTTGTAACGAGTAATCAATTTTAGGAATAAATGGCGGTTCTCAGGGTCATAATTATATAATAGTCAATATAATTTGTTTGGATTCAATCTCTGAAGGTTATATATTTTGATTCTGTCAATTGTATTCTCTTCTTCGGTGTTATTTCTGTTTTTAAGTTTGAGTAACGGAATGGACGGAGCGAAGCATGAAATACGCTGTTTTCGTATAATACGTATTATCAAATATATGATAAAGCAATCTTCGAGTGATACAATTCAAAATAAAACATGGACCAAAACGGCAGATTAAGAAAAACACAATTCATCTGGGCTCGGATCCTAGAATTAAAGTCAAAGTCAATTAACACTAACCCGGGGTTAGGCCTACGGCAATCGTCGAACTTATTCTGTCGAATCATTCCTTTCTCAAAGGATGCCGCTTCATTAGACTTTATTAATAAAAAACTTTCTATTGTTGTGGATTGGACGACGTTTGCGTAGGCCTAAGGCCTACAGCAAACGCCGAACTTCAGCCGCTCTTCTTCTGTCGAACCTTTCCTTTTTCAAAGGATGCCGCTTCGTTTATAATCAAGAAATTTCTATTGTTTTGTATTGGAACGGCGCGACTCTGGCACAGCGTTTGCCGCGGGTCTTAACTGTTTCTAGTCTGGACATTTGATTGGATAAGAATCTTATTTATCACTAGGTTAGCATTAACTGACTTTCTAGGAACCGGTCCTAGATGATAAACATTTCAATAATAAAAATGTTATATTTCAATGGGGATACGATATTACACTCAGAGAAATCACCAACCCATCGTAACACAAATGCAAAAACTAAAGAGGCGAATGACTTATGTTAGAATAAGCGTAATACAATCTTGATTTTTATTTTCTGTTTTTATTTTTTATTTTTTTTTAAGTTAGTCTGAGTAGCATTTTTCGGCGTTGGCCAGTTTGGCGGTTCTTCAATCATTACTTCAGTTGATATAATTGGTCCTGTTTTTGATAACGTTAGTATGCTTCAGTAATACTTTTCTGAGGGATAATAAGCCATAAGAAGCATCCCCTTAGAGAACTTATTCCAACAAAAAAGAAAACTAGGAATATAAGCTGAAAAGAGTGAGTAGCAGCAGACCAAGGGTCAGGACGGAACGTTTCAAAACTGCTTTATTAATCGCTTGTTTTTCCAGTATAATGTAATGATTGATTAATAGAATGTAAGTTTCATAGCACAAAGATAAATCCCTGTAAAGTCAGCAATGTACTTTTTGCGAGACTAATTAAAGATTATTAAGATTATTATTATTATTATTATTATTATTATTGTTATTGTTATTGTTATTGTTATTGTTATTGTTATTGTTATTGTTATTGTTATTGTTATTGTTATTGTTATTGTTATTGTTATTGTTATTGTTATTGTTATTGTTATTGTTATTGTTATTGTTATTGTTATTGTTATTGTTATTGTTATTGTTATTGTTATTGTTATTGTTATTGTTATTGTTATTATTATTATTATCAGCTAAACACAGAAAAATCCTTGACGCAAAATCAACTACAATAGGCGTTTTTCGCCATTCTCCGACTGGTTAGTGATGCACAGTCTGAATAAAATAGCGACATTACTCAGCTAATTATATAGCCAGCTCGAAATCCCATTGTGCCGGCAGAACGATTTTTCTTGAATCGTCCAATTATTTTTTAATTGGATCGTGCGCGCTCTAATTGGACAGTTCGCGCTAAAATTGGACAGTTTGGGTTTGAACATGGATGTTATATAATTAATAAATAACAGGACTCCATGCTTGTCCAATTAAGAAAAAAATGGATGATTCCTCGGAACTCCAAATTGGACACGGCCTGCGGCCTCGTCCAATTTTGGAGTTCCTCTGAATCATCCAATTTTTTCTTAATTGGACAGCATGGAGTCCTATTATATATACTAATCGGTGATAAGAGGAATGAAACCCATTTACTTATTAACAAATAAACAATTATCTCTTTCACCATATTAGAACACGCCCCGTGCATCTTTAATGATAGCCAACATTCCAATTTACGCCTACTTTTGTTTCTCTTTGTCAACTATAATCATGATGCTAGCATAAAGTCGCGCCGGCTTGTCGGCATAGTGTTATCGATCGTGCTACCTCTGCATTAGCTTGGCTGCACATTCAGCTTCAAGCCGCAATCGCTGCATCTAGTATTTTCTCCGCGATCAACAGAGATAAAGTTACTTCGTTTTTATGGAATTGGCGCGCGCGATCGTATCCCACGAGTTCTTTGCGGCGATTGTTTTACTCGCGAGTTTTGCAGGCGAGAGTAACTGGGTTGTCTTAGGAAATGCTGCAAGCGCGTTGTTGCGTTTAGGTTGCATTGGAGCCAGTCCACTGCACTCAGGGCTGGAAATTAACAAAAAAAAAACGAGGTCGTGCATGTTGGACTCACAAGTATTATTATTACAGCGACATCTGAAACAGACTAAAGGGCTGAAATGTGTTACAATCATTCACTGAGTTATTTAATATTATACAGAATAAACGAGTCCTCCGAATAATGCTTTTCCCGGGGACGTTTGAAAACATCTCGTTGGGTTCGTAGTTTGAGAAACAAAAAATTGCATCAGTGAATAACAAAAGAATCTAATTAAGGTATTGGAAAAGGTAAAGGGGTCCTTTAGCAAAATGGTTTTCATTTCGTCTGCTTTTAAGGTATACGTACATGTATTATAGATCATTTTAAAGCTGTTGTAGAGTAGAAAACAACAATAATATTTTTAATAACTATTCATAAATAATGAATAAAATCAATAATTATTTGTCAGAAACGGATTTTCTCATGTCAGTGAGTTATAGTCCGTCAGAATTAAAAAAAATATATTATTGTTATTAATAGTCGTATGCTTTGGAGATCTTGAACTTGGTCAGATACCTTTTTATGAAAATTGTTTAAAAGTTGAAATTATAATCCACAGCCAAATCCCATTCAAATGAATGTCATATGAAAATGCAATTGCAATGGCATCTGAGATCATCAGTAAAAAAACGGGTATAAGAATCTAAATTTCTCGAGCTTAGCCTAAATAGGTTCTTATAAAAAGGGTATTTAGCGGCATTTAAGAGCGTCCGTCTGTAAATATCACCTATAGGCTTCAGAATAGAAAAATTCAAAATCGCTCAAATTTGGTCAGAAGTTAGGTCATAATGAACTATTCATACTGTCCAAGTTTCAGTTTGATCTGAGAAATACAAAGCGGGAGCGAGGAAGTAACCATTTCGTCGAATAAATGAGCGATGTTTTCGTATTTTTCACCTACTTCGAAAGATGACCAAAAACTCTTCTTAATTGATTACCACGCCAAAAAATCAGTTAATATCCTTGTAGATAAGATAACAAGCTTCCGATTGAGTGGTTTTAGAACTCTTACCGATGAAAGATAAATATTTCAGCGATTTTTAAACATTTTTCCGTTTTTTCCTAAGGCCCAAACCGGAGGCTTATATCTCCGATGATATCTGGAATTGTCGAGCTTTGAAATATTGGCGAGGAAGAGCAATGTTTCTGCTTTTAATTTATAAAATAAAATTTGTGGCAATCAAAATCGCGAAGTTCTATGACGCGGAATTCAACCCCTGTTGAGCGCTAAAATAACGCTACGATTTCCTGGAACTGGAGGTCACGAACTACAAATATATGTACATACCTGGTCGCAAATCGGCAAAACCACGGTGAATAATCCCTTTCAGATTGCAAACACTGGTATTGTTTCATTCTGAGGCGATACAGGACGTCCAGGCATAATTATTCAGCTTCTTCGAGCATTTTCCCTCAAGACACAAAGTAAACAGAGTATATCACCGACCGAACTGCTGGCTTTTCTGCACATTTTACGGAAACTGAGCCACTTCTAAAACCTTCCTACGAAGAAAGAATACTTTTCTTCCTTAGAGTTGAACTCCTGAGCTGACTTTCTATGGAAAATCAGGTAAAGCAGCGCGATTCCCGCGTAGTAGTGAAGATCACTTCGCATGTTTTGGTTCAACTGTCATGTCATGTGATATGTGATATTGCGTGACCACAAGAATCCCGAGAGCCTCTCGAAAAGGGCGCAGAAAAAAAATCAATGATGATTTGATGGCAACAAGAGCTCTTGTGATGATAAATGATGATAATTATTTTTTCTTCTCCGCGTTCCAGGATTTTATTTAAGAAAAACAATGTAAAAAAATATATGCGGCAAATATAGACGAAGAACAATTTGTGGGAAGAACAATTTGAATGAAATTCCAACTCCCGACTGGTATGACATGGCTAGTAATCAGCTACGATCGATCCCTATGGCCGTCAGGTACAACCACATTTCTGATTGTTTCATTCTTAGACGTGACGAGAATTCCACCCCCTCCCCGCCCCGCGAAAAACAAGTCCACATAGAAAGATATATTTTATTGGCACCGCGTGTTCCTATCAATACATAAATCAATACATCACATGACTGAGAAATATCGCCGTCATGCTCTTGTCTCCTTTCCCTTCCTGCTCCGTATTTTTATTCTATTTATTTATTCATTTATTTTCGCACGACGTCAAAATTGGCGCCGCGATACCGGAAACCCCGAGTTTCCGGTATAAACAAACAATCTCTACCGCTTGCAGCAGGAGAACCTGCGGTCAATACGGACAAATCAGAGGTTGGCTTGTTACATAATTTTTTTCAGACGCTGAGACAAAGTCGCACGCTATTCTGAGTTGCCGATGTTTTTATTTGGGAGGGCGTAAGGGTGGATGAGTTTGCAAACAGATTTCGGGCCGAAAAAAATCCTGCATGGAAAAACCCTGACATTACCCATATATCAGTGAAAACATAGTATACTAAAAAGGTACAGTAATTAAAAACAATAATATTGCACATACCTAAACCCCCACCCTATTCCCCTCCACAAAAGTCTTGTTGTCGTCTAATAAACGCATTAAGAAAAATGCATTCATCCGAGTTAGCTACAGGAACTAATGAAATGCTGGATAACTAATGAAATGCGGTCAACAAAAGGTGCTTTACTGCGACACTTGGCTAAATCTCATTCCATTTCAAGATCAAGGCACTCTCGGATACTTCCCTTAGGCCGGCGTCATTCCTAAATGGAGGAATGCTCACCATGAATAATTTAACGATATTTTTGATAATATTACTTCAAATTGACCTAAAAACATTCAAAATATCTGAACTATCAAGACTACTAGTCAGGATAAGGGTTAATACATCGTTTTAGTATATTTTTATAGTATATGCCTCGTTCTATTAAAGATTAATACTATGAAGGTACGCAATCAATAAAACGAGCTGTCCGAACCAGCGAATTCACTCGTAGCGTAGTGGTTAGGGTGTTAGGGTATAGTAAATGGAGAGTTACAGGTTCGAACCCTGATGATTTTCATAATTCTTTTTTCACTTCTGTAGGTGAGCGCTTGTTTAGAAAAAAATTCTAAGTGCCAGTGAGCATTCCTCGATTTAGGCGTGTGTTTAGGCCGGATGCGCGGCCCTTTTCGTGACCGTGCATTCGGGATTCTTGTTGTCACGCAATATCACATATCACATGACATGACACTTGAGGAGCATGCGAAATGATCTTCACTACTACACGCGGGAATCGCGCTGCTTTACCTGATATTCCATAGAAAGTCAGCTCAGGAATTCAACTCTAAGGAAGAAAAGTATTCTTTCTTCGTAGGAGGGTTTTAGAAGTGGCTCAGTTTCCGTAAAATGTGCAGAAAGCCAGCAGTTCGGTCGGTGATATACTCTGTTTACTTTGTGTCTTGAGGGAAAATGCACGAAGAAGCTGAATAATTATGCCTGGACGTCCTGTATCGCCTCAGAATGAAACAATACCAGTGTTTGCAATCTGCAAGGGATTATTCACCGTGGTTTTGCCGATTTGCGATCAGGTATGTGCATTTATTTGTAGTTCGTGACCTCCAGTTCCTGGAAATCGTAGCGTTATTTTAGCGCTCAACAGGGGTTGAATTCCGCGTCATAGAACTTCGCGATTTTGATTGCCACAAAATTTTATTTTATAAATTAAAGCAGAAACATTGCTCTTCCACGCCAATATTTCAAAGTTCGACAATTCCAGATATCATCGGAGATATAAGCCTCCGGTTTGGGCCTTAGGAAAAAAACGGTAAAATGTTTAAAAATCGCTGAAATATTTATCTTTCATCGGTAAGAGTTCTAAAACCACTCAATCGGAAGCTTGTTATCTTATCTACAAGGATATTAACTGATTTTTTGGCGTGGTAATCAGTTTAGAAGAGATTTTGGTCATCTTTCGATGTAGGTAAAAAATACGAAAAAATCGCTCATTTATTCGATGAAATGGCTTACTTCTTCGCCCCCGCTTTGTATTTATCAGATCGAACTGAAACTTGGACAGTATGAATAGTTCATTATGACCTAACTTCTGACCAAATTTGAGCGATTTTGAATTTTTCCATTCTGAAGCCTATAGGTGATATTTACAGACGGACGCTCTTAAAGCTTCTTAGGTTCTTGGGTAAGTAAATTGGTAGGTGCACTAGCGATCAGCAAATATAACCACTACATGGTATATGTGATTGATTCGACCTCTTTTAGCTAGCTTGGGCGTAATGTTTTCCCATTTCAAATTGTGTTTCTGCTACGCATCAAAGGGTTGAATATGAATATGTGGAAGAATCCCAAACAAAGAAAGATTTTTAAATGAATGCCACGCGATCTGAAATGGGAAAAAAATACGCCCAAGCGAAAAGAGGTGTATAACATTGAGTAATTCAGTATTGTCAAAGACATGACGGATATGGTTTTCATTTTTAGTTCTGACTTTCTTTTTAAAGATTTAAAAATCTTGCTGACTGCGGGCGTTAGACTAATTTATGCCAATTAAGTACCACACTACCCGCCTGATTTGAAACTTGAACAAATGTTGAATAGATTATCTGAAGCTTCGAACTCTGCACATGCGGAAACGCTCCGTTGAGGCTCGTGTCTAGGCGATTCTCTAAACGAAGAATAGAACGTGCTTAAATTTCCTTTTATATTGTAAACGTTCTTAAAAATGAATCATTTGTCAGGCACTGATGAAGCTTGCCATTGGAATGATGTATCCATTCTCTCTGAGTATGATAAGAAAAACTTAAGGAGGCATCGAAAAGACCGCATGGTGTTTGAAAAAATAATATGAGAAATTTACTCCAAATTTGAACTTAACGTTACTGAGAACCTTCGCGTACGTGTTCGAAAAAAAAATCATACGCGTCCTTAGTTTAACTAAAACATATCAACCTATATATCGTGGAAAGCTTATAGAATGGACTAGCGAACTATGGCAAAAAGAAATATTTTTTTCATAATTAGAAATTTGTTTAAGGTTTTATTAAAAATTCGGGTGTGAGAGTTTCAAGAGATAACGCTGAAGGACTGCTACACCTTGACTCCCAAGTAACACATTGTTTTAATTTAAAGGTGTTTCTCAACAACTATGTCTGGGTTTTTTATAATTTTGCTTTGCTCAAAAGTTATCGAACTTTTACATTTCGAAGGTCAAATTTTGTAGAATTTTCACGCTCTAAAAATGTAAAAAATTCATAACTGTTGAACTAAACAAAATCTAAAAAATCGCAGACACGGTTTTTGAGAAACACCTTTAAGGATTAAAACAATGTGTTACTTGGGAGTCATGGTCCAGCAGTTCGACAGCGTTAGCTCGTGAAAATAGCACACCAAAATATTTAATCAATTAATAAAACAAATTACAGGTATCAATAAGTGATTTCTTTTTGCCATAGCCCGCTAGTCCATTCTATAAGCTTTCCAACGATATATAGGTTGACATATTTTGGTTAAACTAAAGACGTGTATGATTTTTTTTTTTCGAACAACGTGCGCGAAGGTTCTCAGTAACCTTAGCCTACGGCAAGCGTCGAATTTCAGTCGCTCTTCTTCTGTCGAACCTTTCCTTTTTCAAAGGATGCCGCTTCATTACACTTTATAATAGAAAACTTTCTTAATAACTATTGTTTTGGATTCGAACGGCGCGACTCTGGCACGCCGTTTGCCGTAGGCCTTAGACAAACGGCAAACACGATTCCTCATTTTTGCATTAGGGACGCCTCATGATTAGATCGCCGTTTGTTTATACCTAGCTTGCGATCTTTCATCCACTGCAACAGTTTGATCGGCTTGGATGTCAAGTCTAGGTAAAACATTTATAATCTTGCTTTATACAACGCCACTGAAAATGCAGTCAATCATAATGCACTCAATGCCGTTGTATATTCGGCGGTGATCTACTCTACCTTTCCATCGTGCACCATGCATTTACGTAAAACGTAATGTCTTTAATAAATGCCTGTAGCGTGGTATAAAATTATAGTTATACAATGAACAATCGTGGCATACTGCAGAATTCCCACTTGTCACAGTATTTTCTTAGCATACACACTTGATGTGTGAAGGCTCGTGTGTATACCAGAAAATACAATTAAAAACGCGTGCACTATGCCACGATAATTAATTATAACTAGTATTCATTCGGTTAAGGATTCAAAGGTGCCCCTTTCAGTCTATCGTTACATCTTTTTAAACTAATGGTGTTTTATTCACACATCCTTTACTATTTACATTTATATTAAGTTAACAAAACCATTAGTGACTGTTTGGCCACATTTCGAACAAACGTCTGATGCTACTAGACAGCTTGCGTTGGCGTCTGAAACAATACAGCTGTTGCAAATGGGTTATCCTTAATTTACTTTTTCTACGGCACATTTGATTGACATCTGCCAGGTGTGAAGGAAAGTGCCAAGTGTTTTTAACCACAAAGCGCGCATATTGAATTAAATGTAAAAGATAATTACAAGCAGCATTTATTGTTCAAAACTTGTTGAAAAAATACGACAATTGTTATAAGAAAAGATTTTTAAGAGCACAAATCACTTGAGAAAAACAAAACATTTCTATAAAACTACTTATTTTCACTGTTGTGGCAGAGCAGATTTTGGATCCCTGTGCCTGTCCCTTACGTTCTCTGCACATTTCAATATGGTCGAGGTCGTCAGCTTCTTTGTCTCAATCAGAATGTGAAGAAAAAACAAGCACACATTTAGTATATTTTACGACTAAAGCACAAGCTGTACCTACCTCGTCTCCTGATTGGTTTGTTGTTGAATGGGTTTCCCATCTGATTGGCTAGGTGTATTTACTTCGTTTCCTGATTGATTGGTTGTTGAATGCGTTTCGTTTCTGATTGGCTAAGTGTAGTTTCTTTGCGATTAGTTTTCTACACTCATCTGAAATCAGCTAAATTAGGAAAATAGTGCAACGATACCGCAAGTCTCGAACATAATATAATAAGTAATTGAACTTCTGAATTGTTGTCAAATATATCTTATCAAGACTTCCTTGTGGTTTATCACCATAGCCACGTCCTGCCTAACGCCTTTGATAAAATGCCTGTATATCACTTAACTAAGCCTCGTGTAAGATAAGACTGGGAGATAGTTGTAAGCAAAGTGTATAAAACAGCTTGCGCATAGGAATTCCGTCGTAAGAGAGATACGAACAGAGCCAAGAAAGATACGGAAGTTGATATCTATGTCCTCGAGATCGTACGGCGTACGTATTTTCTTAGACTGCTTGTAGACGTCGAGCATAATTCTTGTCGCTCTAGATGTCAATTTGCCATTGTTTAGTTAGTTAGAGCTTTTGTCTCGAGCTCATTTGCAATAGGAACGGCACGATCACATTGCGTCACAGAAGCAGCTCGAGCTAAGATTGTTTGCCTATTTCCAAACTTATTTAGTGTGTTTTTCTAGATGGCATCCAAGACTCTCCTCGTCTGTCTACTCATCAGCTTCATGGTGATTTCACTCTACACCGAGCAAACTAGTGCCCAGTCGCAAGGCTTAAGGTGGGGCAAGAAATCAGTAGACTCGGAACTAGAGGAGGACCAGAAAGCCGAAGCAGAGCTGAGGAAATTCCGACAATACTTCAAGAGAAAATACCACAGAGGTAGGCTGCGTCGATAACCTTCTTTCGAGTTAACTCGTCCCCACCTCCTTCCGATATTTAACCCGGAGTCCATTTACAGAGTCTCCATCCACCTTAGGCTTTTGTTATCAAATTTCTCCTTCTTGTTTTATTTTTTAGAATCGATTGATCTTTTTGCAGTGGCGTAGCCAGGTTAATGGCCCAGGGTGCCTGTTTCCCTTTTTCGATACCAAAAATACAGTAAATGTATGGCACAAAATTTAAATACACGATATGTCTTACGAAGGGCACCTTGATTCCCCTCCTTATAAATTACCTGGCTACACCCCTGTTTGCACAAACTTCATTTGGCATGTAAATTTCCTCGAAAACGGCACAAAATCATTTTTTGTTGTTATAAATACAGTTGGTATTTCTAGCTTTAAGCTGTTTAGTAGCATCACAAAATCTCAAGCTAAATGTTTTTTAAAGTGCAGATTGGCTTAGATTTTCCTTGAGCTAATGGTTAGAGTGACCGCGGCTTGACCAATAAACCATTGTATTATTTTAATAAAAGTAAAATTCAGACCCATAGAGCTCTTTGTACTTTTGGCGCCTTTATGAAAACCGCATTTCAAGTAGAATAGAATAGAAATTGCGACAACTTGCTCAATCACATGAATACACTGCCATTGCCCACGACCACATAACATTGTGTCAAATGTGGTCGTTTTCTAGACAAATAGGATTTCAATTTAGTTTATGCTTTTTTGTGAACTATGGCTCACTTAGACATTTTTCCAAATAGGATTTGGGAGATTTTCAATTAATATGTGATGTAAATCCTCTCTTTTAATTGCCACATTACCAACATGGACCCGGACTGAAATTGTTCTGAGGCCTCAAGGGAAGAGAGAAAAAAACAACAACTCAGCCCGCTTTAAAACCGTACCAGCCCTGCTCATATAAACAGGCCATAAAATATATGAGTCATGCCTTGCTTCGTGGTCGCAGATTTAGCCTGATATGAGGATAATAAGGGTACGGGTATTTTTACTTACAATTCTGGAATGACAATGACCTAAATGAAGAAATGCGCGTTCATTGTTATCATTTGATTAATAATGTCCGCATTCCGGGCATGTCTCTCCAACAACCAGCCTTATAGACTTTTTGACTTAAAAGGTGGCGAATTCAAATCTCTTAAAATCAAGTGCAAAATCTAATACCAGTACTAGGAACGGCGCCTACACTTTAGTAAACCTACAAGGTTTCATTATGTGAGTTGCTATATCGGCAAAGAAAACTTTAACTTGAAGTTAACGGTACAAACATCAGACGTTTGTCTGACCTGCGAAATTTCTCTACCGATAATAATAATAATAATAATAATAATAATAATAATAATAATAATAATAATAATAATAATAATAATAATAATTTATCTATTTATTATCTACTCATATACTGTACACAAGAAAGAGGGACGGTGACCTCCCCAGCAATGCTTGGTGGGGAGATGGAATGGCCGCATTGAAGAGCGGCTCTTTCTCTTCATAATAATAATAATAATAATAACAATAATAAATAACAATAATAATAACAATAATAATAATAAGAAGAATAATAACGCAATTAAATTTTTAGTGCTGAAACAATGAGACCTTGTTGAACGTTTACTAAAGTAAAGGTGATCGCTCTGGCTTAAGTTTTGGCTTTTCACTATAAAAACGCAATTAAATTTTTGGCAGCTCCATTTTGGAAAAGAAATGGCGACCACAGCAGAAAATATCTGTTGGCATTTCTCGCTACTACGCTTTAGGGATGTTGTATTTGATCAAATCAACCTCACTGTCCAGGCCAAGCCTGGTGACAAAATCTAGTATGTTGTGCCCAGGTGAATCTCTCTAGATAAGATAAGAGTGCCCTTCCTGAAGCCTTGGGTAAAGTATATTCGACTAATTTAACGAATTTAAAGAGCTTGGGTGTTATCCGCCTCTCTAGCCCACAGTGAATATACCTAAGTCTTTTATATCTAAGTCAATCCCACTTAGTATCGCGATTCACCCTGCCACTCTGTGTTGTTGTGAGCCGTCAATATTTTGTGGTATTGACGGCTCAAAAAGAGCTAGCAAAATTCAACTTTTTTCGCACGAATTTATGTTTCATTTCATTGTCAATAGTTAGAAATAACGTTTAGCTATATTTCTAGCAATATCTTATGGCAGAAAGAGATTTTTTTCGCCGAAAAAGATGGAAAAATGTAAACAGAAAATGCTCGAGCTCGTGCGAAAAGCCCATGTGATTGCGTGAGATCGTGCGTAAATGTAATGAGAATTGAAATTTCAATCGACAATAAATAGCACTATTTCTTGCCATTTCCTCCAGAAAATCTTCAAGAATCGCGATACAATATTAATTACGATTTTGAGACGGCAATTCCACAAAATATTGACGGCGTTGGAAGAAAATATTTTCACGTATTGGGCTCCGACGCTGCGCGACTCCGCCCAATACGTGAACATATTTTCTCCCAACTAGCCGTCAATATTTTGTGGAATTGCCGTCTCAAAATCGTAATTAGTATATACTATAGTGGTCTATTTAATATATATTGCATGGTTGAGCGAGGTGTTGGCTTTTCAGGCTCCAGAATATTTTACAGAAAAAGAAATGACATACTATTTGACAATAATACAGCTCTTGGTTGTCTAATTCCTCTACTCCGCTTGGGATCACCACCTTATTGTGGTGGGGTGGTTTGTGTGTTCCAGTGACCTCTAGAGCTATGTCGGCGGGAGTCTTGGACTCCTGGTAGGGCCACCCATGCCGAACAGGTCGAAAGGTAGGGGCCAGACAAAGAGTGATCCCCTGGTCCTCCAGGTTGAGGGTTGGGCGTGGGGTCAACAACCCCATCCTAGAAAAACAATTCAGTTACGGAAACCAGTATAATCGTTAATACTATTTAGTTGTACTGGCCTTATGTCTCACCGGGGATGATGAGGCCTAAGTAAGTAAGTAAGTGGTTGTCTAATTGTGGTCTCTCTATGTTTCTCTATTCAGATTTCGCCTATTGAGGACTGACGGCGGTTTAGACTTCACTAGAAGGACAACTTCATTGTACATTGCACATCAAGATCCAATCCAACCACAAAGCCACGCCACATCGGTAGACTCTATCACGTGAAATTGGTGTCACGCAACATAGGTAGAATTTATCCCCCGACATGTCACACAGTCGTCATTATAGTATAGCTTAGTAGCCATAGCAACCATTAACACCAGTATCACGTGATATGAATCAACCAATCACTGACTTAAAATATTCATTCAAATCCTTTTGGTGGACAGATTCACCCCGACAATTTGCTATTGACCGGAACCGAAATCATAAAATGTTGTATTTATATACAAGAGAAATAAGCTCCGAAATGAGTGTAATTATGCGAATCGTGAACATGAGCTAATAAAAGCTTAGAACGAAATCAACATTGTTAAATTGAGAGTGGGGTGGGCCAGAGACGTGTCCGTTTATACAACTATTTCGATAAGCCTGCGCACCCAGATCCAAAAGCAGTATGAGTAGAAACAAAATGTTCTTTGAGGATGCCTCACTAGTAAGTTTGGCTGCTAAATTCGCCTAACAGAGCTTCGTTTAACTAGTAACTCGCTTACTCAAACAGTGTGTGAAATTTATCGCCTGCTTTAACGGATAAAAACAAAACCAAAGTAAAAATTAACACCACATTGCTCTCATAGTATCAATTAACTGGTGACGTCATCGAAACAACTCCAAGCTTTGTCCTCATGATCAGTCCAATCTCGTCCCAGCGGCCAGCGCCCCTCCCTGGGAATGCTGGGAACAAGGTTGTGCACGGCCGACCTGCCCAAGTACCTTGTAGAATATCAGTAAATAGCTTCCAATATGCTCTGCGTACCTATGTTTTATGAAGTAGCTGTATGCAGCAGGGTAAGCTAACATACTGACTCAGCTGCTTTGTTTTACGTGATGTCGTCAGGATTTCATGAGTCCGAGAAGTGGGTTTAAAAAATCAGACTTTGAGGTGTTTGGAAATCCTGATTCTAGCTTCTTAGAGTAATTTTATTTTAATATTTCGCTTATCAAAACCTCCTTCACGCTTATGAGTTGTCCTTTTTAAATTGGAAAATGAATAATGAGTTTCAGCAAGATATAGCTGCCTGATGCATTTCAATGGCGTTCTAAACCGGTCTGAAGTAGGACTTTTGTTGTTTTTTTTATCAAAAATCCAAAGAATATTTCAGAACTGAAGAGTAGTTTCCAGGAGGGGTAGGGGATGATCGTAGTAACTTTTTGTTCAAATTGGTCATCTGGTATGTAAATCAGGCAAAAACAACGCAAATGAGATTATATAAGATCGCATAGAAATTCTTGAATAACTGTTAATGATTTTCGGGAATATTCTAGGGCAGAACAACGTTAAGATGTTTCTGTGGTTATGTTTTTTTGGGAATGTTTTTCAGTGTTACAATCATTTTGGACTGGTACCTCCAACCCAATGACTCTAACTGCACTGCTTATTTAAAAACCAGAACGATGCCTCCGCGGTATCTCTGATCGGATAGCGCATAAAAACTACCTTTCTTTTTCTGTTTTCTGGTGCTTGTAAGATTAATTCACATTATCTTTCCACGGTATCTTCTTCCCTTTTTCCAAGGCGGCTGTAGCAATGGGAGCGGGAAGAGCTCAAAAGGGCCTCTTTCTTCGCAAGACTTTTCCGAAAAAGCCGTATAGTCTTTCGTACCGACATGTTAAGTAAACAAGAACTTTCCGCCGTAAGTAAAATAGGGTTTAATAAAATTGGATAACCATAAGAGTGCGAAAAAAATCAAAACATAATCCTTTTTATGACCCATCTTTTCGGTGACTTTGTTTTATTTTCCTAACTCGTTTAACAAAACGTTATTGCATGCGAGTTGCAAAATATAAGATGATGAAAGATGATGTCATGTCTTCTCCTTGATAATAGATGAGACTGTGGATTGGGACTTGTTCCTCAATTTAGCGGATAAATTAAATTGATTTGTCGGAGTTCTATGAATCTTCGTAATTTGATGAAGCTAGTTCCTAATTGTCCTTTATTGTTATATTAGAAGTGAAAAGGGGAGTGTGAATTGTAAATGATAGAATACATTTTCTGCAGGCCCAAGGTGTTTTGATAAAATGTAACGTTCTAACAACAATATTATTGCAGTTGAGGATTACGGCTTCACAGGATTTGTATATATTTTTTTTCGACTAAGTTTCATTGATTCACCCCAAATATTGTTCAAACAATTGACATCAACTGACTTTATTGCCCCAGTTTTTAGGTGACAACTTTGCCGCTTTTTTGCAATCAAAACGATAACAAAATCCCATGGACGCTACTGTTTACTGTGAGCCCGCTAATTTGTCCCTGCAATAAGCTCGCATCATTTTAACATCTATGTTATGCTTCAGTTTTAATATAAACTTACACTTCTGTTATGATTAAAAAAATACCATCGGTTGTAATAATGAATTATGATTTCGAATTGCCGCGCCGTCTACTCATACGCAGTTCAAGGTCTAAATTCGTTGCAAGGCGACGTTTGGCGATAAATCTTTGCGTTGAGGACGACTGCCGCACGGTAAAAACATCGAGCAGTAACCAATTTTGTCTTTTGATGGGTAAGTTTCGATCCTTTCCCCTTTAATTTTCTTTAGTAAAATTCGCATACTTTCGTTAACACGAATTATATTTCATATCTTCCCTTCCTTGTGTTTTTATTCTTTTATCGTGAGATTGCCTTATTGCCTAAAAAGTTTCTTAGGGTCGCCTTAAATTGCTTTAGATATCCTTGAATATGTGTTTCTCCTAAATCGGCCTTACACTGTGGTAGCTTGCTGCGACTTTTGGCCGTTGTAAAAGCCTAAGTGAAAACTTAAGGTAACTGTCACATTACCTGTATTCACACACTAGTCTGAGACGAGTTTCTCGCCTTGAATATGGTTCCCTGTTCTTCTGTGATTAAGTTAAAACAATTTTTTGAAGGAGAAAGTTTAGAAAGACAACAAGGAAGTGTTTCTGAGCAGAATTGACATAAAGCAGGAACTTTTTCTGACGAGAAACCCGTCTCAGACGAGTTTTCCGTCTCTAGTGTGAACACGAAAAACTCGTCATGACGGGTTTTTCGTTTGACGAGTTTTCCGTCTCATACGAATTCAGTCGATTTCCCGTCAAAAATCCGTGTCATCCCGGTTTTACACTAAGACGACTTTTCCGTCCGGACGAAAATTTCGTCTCTGACGAGTTTTCCGTCTCTAGTGTGAATACGGCTATTCAACAGTGCTACGAGGTGGTTATTTTGATGTCGGCTCTTGTCTCTCGTTCTTTTGGGCTGTTCTTCATTTGAACTTATGTTCTACTTTGACTCACGTCTTTCGGATGGGACAATAAACCTGCCACGATCCAGTCTCACCTACATTACAGTAGGTCACCTACATTACCCTACCCAGTTCAAATAGGTGAAGCCAAAGAACCACTGAGGGCGTATATCTTCTGGCCGTGACCACCCTCAATGCATGTGCTCATGGCTACTAAGGTGGCTTTGGGACCCATTGCACGAGCTGCAATTCTCAGGAGCCGTCCTCCAGCATTTACATTTATTTTTTACAGTTTTGGGCGATGGCAGTTTCTCGACTCCTCTGCTTTGTCGCTTTGTTGTGTACCGTTTTCGTCTGCCATTTGAGGACGACCGAGTCTCAGGGGTTGCGCTGGGGTAGAACGTTAGACGAGAAGGACGTCTATAAAGATGACCATGGCGGAGTCCCGCGAGATACGACTGCATTGGATGACGTTTTCAAGACAGCTTGGAAGGAGAGGATTGTAAGCTCGCGAGAAAAGGCAAAGAACAAGCATAGATCATATAATATGTGAAACACCGCGGATCCCACGAAACAGGCCTTTTGGAAGCCATGCTTTGACTCTCCTTTCTATTCTAGTATTTCGCTCTCGAACACTCTGCCTTGGCACATCGACATTAAGTGTGTTTAGTATGTGAAACACTATATGTAGAACAAATGTAATCAGCTCGACAGTTTCACATTCGAAGCCAAGATGTGCTTGGTTTCTCCTTCAGAGCCCAAAACATAAATTACACCTTGACTCCCTCTATAATGAAAACGTAAAAAGGAAATAGAAACTATAGAAAAGATTATGTTCTTGTCGTTGTTGTTGTTATATTGTTGTTTATATGAATGGGGTTAACTTAGGGATTGGGTTCATATTGTCTTCCTCTGGGAAACGGTATGCCTTTTAATGACACCCTTATCCGTGTCTTTTTAAAAATCTAATTTGGACGTACAAACAGAGAGCTCATTTTCTCGCCCGCCCCCTCTCCAAAGGGATGTCACCGGCGCTTTCATGGAACTGTTGTATGTCAGACTCCGCGTTTCGTAGTAGAAGCCAAGGGGATGCCCACTTTTTGAAACACATTTTGACACAAAAAACATCTGACAACATTTCTAAATATATTGGAAATTTGGCAAAAAAAAAAACACAGGATAACTGATCCTAGTCCCCTTCCTCAAATAGTTTGGGCGCGGATTGCAGACACTCGGATTGCGGTGCAGAAGATATATCTCATGACTAATCAAGGCAACTACAGATAAAATACAAAATTAAACTAGATGCAGTGCGAAACATTTGTGTCGTGCATGTTTCCCCGAGTGAATAAAGTAGGTCAGTTACACGAAGTTATTTCCGTACATAACCAGGCGTCGTTTGTTAACAAATTTGCCACGCAGACTTTTGCGCATCATTTTAACTATCTTGCGATAAAGAAGACGGTTGACGTCCATTCCAAATAAAAAGTCCGCGTGATTCCATCCGGGAATTTCCTCGGAGTGTACGAGGTTTCGTATCCGGGGTTGTAGTTCTCCGACGTCCAGTGGGTCAGCCAGTGTGTCATGTGACCCGGAGAATAGTACAGTTGGCGTCAGCATGTTTTCTACTTGGTATTGAGGTGGCTCCAACTAAAAAAAAAGTTATTCATCGGAACATCATGATGGTGTTTATTCGCCGAATCGTAGCAAGTGCATCTTTACCTGTCCATATTTCTCCCAGTTATACCAGTACCCATAGCTGTATTTCTGGCACTTCCCTGATGTGATCATCTGTAATATAGAAGGGGAAAAAATCTTCTGTCAAATACAATAGCAGAATGGGTATAGGTAATTATAGGCTCATTATAGTGTACTCCGTAATAAATACCAATGTCTTAGAGAATGAGGTAGCATGGGATCCGGGATCCAAAACTTCTGTGGATCCCTTTACATAGGGCGAAGGATGAACTAGCGAAATATCTAAGCACAAATCGCCCAACTTTTATTGTAATAACGCTGACCAACCTGTCCGAAGTGCACAAGGTTCTTGAATGATGTGCCTGATCCCCAGTGAGCAGCAATGACTGGAACACGTGACTGAAATAGACAGCAGAAGAGTTAGCACTTGAAAAACACTTGAAAAACAAGCAAATTCCCTTGCCCATAAAATGTGAGTGTGCGAGAATGAGATTCCTAGCAGAAAGTGGCGCAACAATTAAAACCCGCCTGTTACAAGATTTTATCGAGCTCATGAACTTTAGCTACGTGTGAAGAAATATGTTTAGTTAAAAAGGAAGCAATAGCAATAGTATTTGCGAAGTATTTACAAAACAAAGTATTTAAAGTCTTCAGTGTTTTGCATCACTGTTATTTAAGCAATAAAAGTACTTTCCGCGTGCTCTCTGCTTTCTTACAAACACGAGGGGGATGTTGGGAGAACGGATCAAAACTTGAAAGACACGAGCCGAAGGCGAGTGTCTTTCAAGTTTTATCAGTTCGACCAACATTCCCCGAGTGTTTGTAAGAAACCAGAGAGCACGCAGAAAGTATTTTTATTGCTTTTAGAAAATAACATACACACGCGCGACAGCGTTGCGTGACAATCGTGTTTCTCAGGTCTCTTACAAACACGCTTTTTAACCAATCAGAATGCGCACATTCACAATACAACATAGGTGTTATTTTCTAAAACAAATTACATAATTGCGAACTTTTCAAGACCTGTAAAATGCTGCACATCCAATACATATCAGGGGCGTAGCCAGGATTTGAGGTGGGCGTCACATCTGTACAACTCTACGGTGACCTTTTCCAGCTTTTCGATTTTTTCTTCAAGTTTACTGAATTTTTCTTCCAAAAAGGGGGTGACAAGCACCCCCAGGGCCCCCTAGTTACGCCCCTGCATTTGCCCAATAAATTTGTCGTGCAGTCAGCCATCCGGCAGCGATCAAGACAGCTAACACTTTGTTTGGTCGCTTTCTCGTTTTTTATTCGCGCACTAATGCAGTCAGCAAACCAGCTGAGTCAGAAAATTAAAGTATCGTTCATTCCTGTTCTCACCATGTTCAGATTCTTGCTGTCGAATCCAAATAAAGCTTCACCAGCCTTGTAGCACAGTCTCTCGGACTTCGCTGCACCACACACGCCCGCGTCGCTTAGATCTCTCATCAGTCGACTGGGAACAAATTCCTCACTAACGTGGTTTTGGAAAACATGCTGACGACGGAATAAATAATCATGGTGATCAACGTTACATGTAGCATTATTAACATAACGCTCTTAGACATTTTGAACCATACACTTTCAATGAGGAAAATAAGCATGACACGGGGAGATGATAGAAACGATTTAAGATGATGATATAGCAATTATTTTCAATGCCCAAATATGGCCATTGAAGCATCAATCTTGTGCACATGACATATATTCTGCGACATTCACGGTTTTCTTGCTACTTTCACCAGCATTCTTATCAACAGAGGAACTTCTGCCACTTCCTTTAAAGGTTAATAGCATAAACATTAACAAATGGATTGACAATAGCCGTGAGGTGTTGAACATTAAAACGACAAGTTTTGTCAAAGCAATGTTTGACATTGAAAAATGCGAAGTATCACCCACAAACTAATATATATATTTAGGCACTGCCTAAAAGCGGAGCTCCCAATTATATTTAGGGCCTGTTAACAAGGGAAGAGGTCAAAACACTTGTACTCGAATGGTGCCCAATTTGTTCAGGGGAGGTGGTGGGTACCGGCATCTACCCCCTTTGGTACCCAATACCCCTTTTTCAGACCTCATTTTCTCAGAGCATGATCTAGGGGTACCTTATTTTATTGCACATATGGACTCCTCTCGCTGCGAGGAAAGCGTTGGAGCATACACCTTTCTAATATATATTTTATTTAAGGAGATACTTGCTCTAAAATTCAGCTCTGAGAGGCAGGTGGCTCCGGCATCTACCCCACCCCCCAAATTGGGCACCCACAGAAGTACGGATGTTTTGACCTCTCCCCTAAAAAAATCGCTTTAAAAATGCTTATTGCGTGACTTACCGTCACCGGAAAGAGAGCATAAGCTGCTGCTTTCATGAATTCCGAGACGTGTGCTACCGTGTAGACTGGTGCCAGTGCGAAGAACATCCTGATCTTCTTGGCCAGCGCCCGGTTTGACGAGAATCCCGTGAAGCCAATGAGCGTCCCCTGGGAATGCCCGACGTAGAACACTTTCGATTGGCCAGTTACACGAGTGACGTAATCAATCATGGCAGGAAGGTCCAAGTGTGCCATTTGTTGCCAGCTGAATATAAAGATACGGAAAAAAAGTTGCATTAAAAATATTCTAATGAGATCACACATAATGAGGCGATCTGCATAATCAGCACATTAAAGTGCCTATTATTATTATTATTATTACTACTACCATGCAAGGTCTATATAAAGTGTTCTCTATCCTGATGGCAGAGGTTTCTCTCTGTTAGTCTTTTATTGGCTAGCAAAGTTGCCCAAGTGCCTGATATTTCGCGTGGTTGTTTTGATTTGCACCCGACACAGGAAATTTCTGCCGAACCCCTTTAATGGTAGACTGAGCAGCCCCAAAGAAGTGCGCGCGAACCCCCGACGAACGCCCGAGGAGCGCCGAAGGTCTGCTTCATGCCATCATCTCTGGCGTTCGTCGGGGGCTCGCGCCTGCACACTTCTCTGGGGACGCGCCAAAGTAGGGACTGCTAGCAGTCTACTTGAATTTCCACACTTACCGGAAGTTTTCGGCTTTCCCATGGCTATCCATGTGTATTCTTAACACTTCCTACTCATGTGCCATGGGTAATTCAGCTGTTCCAATGAATGGGTTTCTGCAGTCGAACTTCCCTCTGAGAAATGCTAGACACGCGAACAACTTCGGCCGGTAGAATAAAAGACTTCGAGAAAGAATCCTCTGGCAGCAGGGTGAATGCTTTATAAATGTCTGGTTAGATTACGATTGAGAAAGAGTGCACCATTGACGGGGACCTCACTTGACTTCGCGCGCTCGAACATGAAAGGTTAAGTAATGGTACGCGTAAGAAGTACGGTGATATAATGGGCTCTGCGGCAATTTAAGCTCGTTACTTTCTAAACTAATCCGATTAATATCAGTTCATCTATTGGACGAAGGAGCTTTGCCCGCCAAATTTGAATTTTGTGATACGATTTTGTCTTTCTGAGCTTTGTTGCCATTGTAATTTTGAGGTGAATGAATTCGACTTGAGATTATTTCCTATTCAGCAAATTCTCATGAGAATTGTATGTTCGGAACACGGTTAAATCCGCAGCCAACATTAGATTCGGTGACGATTAGCGTGTTATAGTTTACTATTATATTGTCCTCATGTCAAAACTAACAGCATGCGATCCTAAAGGTGTCATAATCCTACCCAAAGTCAGGTCCGCAGCATTACCGTACTTGAAAAATAACGGAGACAAAACGCCGCGCAGCAATCAGCAAAATTCTCTATGGCAAGAATTGGAAATAGAATGCGCAAGTCGAAATATTAGTAGACGAAGTAATGGATGGCGAAAGAGATGTAAATCTCATCCAAAAATTAAAGATTACGCTAACGTTTAGTTATCTGGATCACTTTTTCATCGACAGCGACTTGGGATCTCAATATTTGCTCAAGTGACGATACGAGCAAGTTCAAGTTCAGTTTATTGTGCATTATTTTCGGCAAATAAGCTTATTTTTACAGTAGAGAAGAAGTGTAAAAAGCAGCATTACAATTAGATAAAGAAAAAAACAGAGGTGCGCTGTGACCATAGTAGAATCAACACTGAGGCTGTCATTTGGAAATTACAACATCAAGTATATATGAGCTATCATACAACGAAGTCCGTATGATCTTGGCCAGTAATATTGTTGATTTGGAGAAGGCAATCCAGTCAAAAGGATTCCTGGACTGAGTTCACAACAATTTATTTTTACACACGCGTCCCAGGGAGAAACTACACCGACATTCCTGTATACACACATTGCTTTCTAAAAAACATTATTGATGCGTGGAGAGAATGACACGGTAATGGACCACTGGGAAATCACAAACTTCAACAAGTAGCGGCGATACGAAGAAATATTATATAATGGGCTCATAAAACCCTTGTATCACAATGTGAGTCTGTAAAATCCGCCATATATGTGGTGTATTGTTAGTGGTGCCCCAAACGCCTCTCGCCACTTTTTACTCTGCAGCATGTCTCCCACCATCTTCTTTCCGCTTTTTCGCCCCTTCCTGCCCCTTTTTCAACAAGTCTTTTAAGGTTGTCATTTACTTTGCCATGGACAGTGCATTGAGACTCCCTAAATCCTTATAAAGTTTATTGTATCCCCCTGTTTTGAAGGTCTCATCTTCTAGGAAAGTAGCTAGTTCTTTATCAGTTTGGACTCCAGTATAAATGAACTCTGCATTTTGCTCTTCAGTTCTCTTCACTATCCTAATAAGAACAAACAACCATGTTTTACTCTTTTACACATAAAAAGTCCATATCCTGTGTAACGCCTATGCTACATGAATAATGGTACAGAATAATGTGAATCCAGGAAAAAAAGAGAAAGCCTTTTCACAAGGGAAACCAATGCTTTTGCAGCCGGGAAATGGAATACTGAGTTGTGGTAAAGGAGAGTAGCCAACACATTGGGTGTCAGATATAGCTACGGTTTCCCTTGCATTTAGCATGCATATTATTTCCTACTGCTATTTTTTAGGCTTAGTTCAAACTTCTACCTTGTACCATTTTCAACTACGTGCCTTGACCTCTTGTACTAAATTTCAAATGCTGGTAAAATTGGAAAACTCCCCCTGGGACAAATGTTTATGTTAAAAAATGTTTCTCAAAACATCCAATAAGCACCTTAAGAATTCCGCTTTTTTATTTATTTTTTTCTTTGGGGCAAAAGACCTGATTTATGCCCCACTTTTTCCCCAACTGACACAGGAAGTTACTAAAAGCAGGGCATTCTCCCTGGTGAAGGAAATAAATATTCCAGGGCACTAAACATGTAGTGAAAATAATAAAACAGTAAATTTTAAAATTATGATATACCCCTGAGCGTGGGGACGGGGAATGCAGGGCTTTGTTACTCAACTATTAGTTTTTCTGTGTGATTTTATTCAACTGTGAGTAAACATAGTGTCTGATTCAGATAAGTTTTATTATTTTATATTCATTTTATATAACTTATGGGTATAGCGTTAGTTCAAAATGCTCATTCTCGAATTATTACAATAACTCAAATTCCTTATATGCTGGATTCATGGTTTCGGCATTCATTATTTTTGCTTCTAAAACTCATGAATAGTCAATCAGGCAAACACAATGGAAATCAGGACCATGAAGGCCGTTTGTATACCCGATAGAAATTAGCATTTTGGGGAGTCCATGAATATTTTCAGGGAACAGCTGTCCTGATTGGTTGCCATATCATAATGGTGCTCAATCAGCCAGAAACGATATAGAACTGCTGCGCACTGAACTGAATCTGATATAGAACTCCGGTGACGTCAGAGTTCTATATCAGATCCAGTTCAGTGAGCACAGTTCTCTATCAAGTTTGGCTCACTGAGCATCAGTAATGATAGGACAACTCACCAGAACAGCATGTTTCCCCGATAATATTCATGGAGACCCCATCTCTTACAAACGCTCTGTGGTCATGATTTCCACCTTTTCCCGTAACCTACGAAAAAAGAACGCATGTTAGAAATGAATCGTGCATTTTGTAAAACGATAGTTCATTTATCACATTTAATAATTTTCGGTGGCCATGATTTAAACATCCAACAACGACTCGCGGGCAGTGCCGACCACCCTTCTGTGAACATTTCGTGAAACGAGCCAAAACGGACATCTTTGACAATTATTTGGCAATACTTGAGTTGAATTGGGCTCAAAATCATGCACAGATAAACGAATTTAACTCACCCGTCCAAGTTACTCTACTTGGCGAGTCCGTACGAACCGCACTGCTTTGTTAACCGAGAATGAATGGGCAAATTGCATATGATGCATTACGCGCATGACAAAGAAAATTTCGTCAAAGAAATTTGAATCAGAAAAAAAATAAAAAACAATAGGAAACACTGCCCCAAAAACTAATGACATAGCACTTTCTTTACAAAAGCCAATCAGAAAGCCCTAGCATTATTATAGGTATCGCTGGTATCGCTAATGCATTCATTTCTTTTCTATGACATTTGAATGGCATTTCTTTGCTCATCATAATTATAGGTAAAAAAGTGACAGCTATTCCAAAGGGAGTTCTTCTCTTTTTGAAACTCATGTAATTATGAACAGACCTTTTGTCCCAACACAGAAGATATGTCAATTATTCGGAACGCCTCTCTAAATACACTATTCGTAATGAAAAGCTCTCGTTGTCGATCTTTTGTTTGCCATTTCAAATAGCTAAACAATGCATCTTGAAGCCAGTCTATATCAGATTTCTTATTCTCGATTTCAAAGAAGTAGTTCTCACAAATTTATTTCCTTTTTTTAACTAGCTTGGAATTATGAATTATTACTGGCAACCGTTTTAGAAGTAGTTTACAAAACTCGCTGTCGTGTTTTATCAGCAGATAGAATCACTCGGCTTCGCCTCGTGTTTCTATCTGCTGATAAAACACTCCAGCTCGTTTTGTAAACATTACTTACAATTTACTTGGACTTACCGGTCCGTATGCATTTCCGGTGCGGTTGCTTCGTTTCGGCTCGAAGTTGAATTAGACGAATCATCGATTGTGCTCTGTGGATATTGATACGATTTACAGCTTACAAATGTGATGCTCTAACCAGGAATTACAAAACTGAAAATGTTATGGTTTAACCAGCTGAATTCCTATATAAATGACCAAAATAGGCCATTTGATTAGACATTTCTCACCTCCTCGGCCTCGTGTAAACTTTTCAAACGCTTCAGATCGATTGTTTCCCTGCGGTAGATACAGATATTTCTTTCCCAACCCTTCTTTCCTTGCTCTCCAAGAGCTAAATGATTTTTCTCGTCTCTGCTGGCCATTCTTTATACAGTAAGACTCTCGCTCAACACCTATCTCACCATGCAAGCTTCGTAAACAGCACGCCTTGCTTTCAAACATCTTGTAGGTTTTAGAAAAGCCCGATTAAAATTTTTACCTCCAAAACTGTTTAAGATTAGAGTTGAGAAGTATTTTAAAGATATTTCGAGAACACTTCGCGATTTAGATGATGTGTTCTTGCACAAAGTCGAAGCAACGTTGAAGAGAACAAAATTCAATATGGCGGAGGGTAAACGCATGATCGGAAAATAGCACTTCCGAACATACGATTCGGCTGAAACTCGGGATTCCTACATAACAAAGGAACCTTTGTATTATCCTAAATTTACATTTCCGGAAAACAGCGAATAAAGCACGAAAAACACCTCGAGTATAGTTTTGGCCAATCAGAGCGCAGAGTTTGGGGCCCTTTTTTCAGGGGTCACTGCGCATGCGTCGCCACGGAACGCCGTACTTCGTACGCGTATCATTACTTAAATAGGTTAGACCCTGAAAAAGTATCTATACTTTTAATTTCCGATGTGTTTGAGCGAGGAACGCGTTCTGATTGGCTAATTCATTTCTCCCGCCACTCCGAGCGCGCGTACCTGAGACGTAAATACTTTGCTAATCTACGATTTTTTTTTCTGAGAGAAAATTTGAAGAATCTAAATGATTCAACAAAGAAGAAATGTCCGTCATTCAACTATATTGATTAAAACTTGGGCGCAGGTTTGACTAGTAGCTAAACATTTTCACCACGAAACACGAATGGGAAGTGTTGTTCGGATTTCCCATGGTAGTACAATGGGAAGTGTTCGGATTTCCCATGGCTATCCGTTTGAATTCCGAACACTTCCCATACGTGTGGCTTGGGAAATTCAGCTTTTCACATGCGTGTACCTTGGGAAGTTCAGCTTTTCCCGTTATTGGGTTTCTGCAGAAATTCCCTGAGTTTTTCATCACAAGGTGACAGGTTAGCTAAGGGGCGTTGGGGAAACTCACGCAGTATCAATTGCAAAGTAATGTAATGGGTGCTCCCATTTTAGGCAGTGCGCAATTTCAATGGTACTTACGACCAGTCCCAGAACTTATCGTGGTCCTTGTCCCACTTGGCGTGCCTTGCAGAGTACGCATTACCACGAATGTTACCCAACCAAACATCATAGCCCTGAAAAAAGCGCAACAGAAAAGGTGACCTAAACCATCATCATCATCGTCGTCGTCTTTTCCCACGTTGATCGTGGTCGGCCTTGGGGGGCAGTTGCCTGACATATGGAAAGTCTGCCATTGTTAGACTTCTAACAGCATAGCAACATACCAAGTCGCCGAGGGCATCCATTTCCATCGGTTGATTTAGAGAATATATAGCATTGTTCTCGATTGAATTTGGTAAATCAAATATAAAACTTTGTTTTTCTCTCAGCGGCTCTGTACTAAATCTCACGCAATGCGTCAGTGGCTGTCACCAGAGCCTCTCCCGCGAGGTAACGAGCGGGGAGCTCTGGATTCGAGAATGGACTTTTGCCAGTAATACGAAATCTGCTCTGTCTCATCTCGAACGTTCAAATCAAATCAAATCAACTTTATTTACTCATAAGGCTATTATCAGTTGGAGTTATATACAGAGTATAGGTTTGGAGTGAGTTTATATTTTGGTGAAAAAAAAGTGCGAGCAGGGAGACCAAGTGAACTATCCAATTATCTAGTTAGCCTCGCTAACTATTAAAAGTTTTTTTTTTGAGCAGATGAAAAAGAACGCTGAACCCTCCCCCAAAAAAGATCCCTTACCTGATCTGCCAGGATATACCCAAGACTATCTGATGGAGAATTCAATACCCAATTGGTGCTATCCATCAATAGCCCGTGCTGTAGAAAGGCTACTGGACGAGGCTTGTTGGATCTGCCTCTCGAGACTCGTCCATGTGGGATACGCTGAAGATTCAGGATGAATCCATCGCTTGTGGTGACGTAATGCTCCTCCACAGGGTACCCACGGTTGCGGATCAGCTCGCTCTGATGATGAAATCGTAAGGTCATTCACGTACAATGCAATGCGAGGTTTGTTCTGCGTAGGAAGCTCGCCCTATTCCTTCGAAAATCACGCCATCGAATTCAGTAAAATAATAAAAGCTAACACGCTTAGAAACAACAGGGACAATGCCAAATTTTGAGCGAATCGGGAACCATTGGTTAATAGAGAAAGAAAAAGCTGGTACTATATTCATGTCACGCGACCAATAGTCAATGGAAAGACGCCACTCATTTAGCTTGTACTACAGTTCCTGATGTAAAAGTTATTGAGCAAGGATTTGAAATTCGTCACTTGGTTTTTGCGCTTCTTATACCTCCTGTTCGTGATTTTCGACTTGGAGATCGTGGTTATTATTTTAACAGAGGAGAGGGTAACTATTGTGATAAAAATTACTGAAAAACATTGGGCTAAGTTTAACACAACGTGATCATCTAATAACATACCGCATTCCTGTCAATATCTGGGTCACGTGGGGCATCTACTTGCAGCACTCCGCGTGAAGAGAACGGCAAGGCTGCCACACAATTGATGATGGACAAACACACCGCGTAGGTTATTAGAGATACTTGCATCTTCTATAGGGATGATTAAAACTGGACAGAAGCTTAGTCCTGCAATGGCTTCCACGTTCCTGGCAGAGCAATCAGTGCACTAAAAAGGTGTGAAAAGAGGAGAGGGCTGAATCAAAAGTCCTTGAATCCTAATCTTCTACGCCCGCCTGAGATACTGAGGTATATGCCAAGAGAGAATGCCAGCAGTCTATGAAATCCGATTCCTTAATCTTCTTCCCAGGAAGGTGCAGAGGTGTCGCTTCTCCCGAAAGCTCCTCCCTCTCTATCGTAAGTTAAAATATAACTCTGAAATAGTCTATTCGTAACGCGCAATTCTTGAGAATTACACTGAATATATGTATCAGGTGAAAGCCTTGTCCACAGCACAACATTTGAGCCGAGGTTCCAAAGTAATCCGCTTTGCGGGCACCCTTCAACAGTTTGAGCCAGTGACGTCATTAGAGCCCGCTGCGTGTGAGGGCCCCTGGGGATGAGGATATACTATTACGTGATTTCAAGACGAAAACAACCGTGGTCTCTTCACGAATTTATTGAATTAACTTAGAAAAACAAGATACGTGATTCACATAAATTCCTGCAAACGTGCGACTCGGTTGTACCCGTCCTAAGCACGTGAATTCCTGAATTAATTTAATGGGCGAAGGCAGGTAGGGGTTGTGAGGGGATTGCCTTGCCAAGGCCCCCTCGATCCCTAGCTATGCAGTATCTACTGAGTTTATATAGCCTGCGTTGCAAACGTGTCATGTGTCACGCTTCAGAGGTCAGAGAAACGTGCGAGTGATTTTTTGTTCGCGCGGCCAAATCATCGAAGATATGTAGTCTCGTCGTACCTTCAGGCTTTACTGTGACCATAAGGCTCCTTCCTTTCGTTTGTTCGAGATTTAACGCTGGAATTTCGTTTCGTTTAATTGGTAAAAACTATCCCGGTAGAAACTCCGTGAAACGCGTCAATCGCTTACTTGCGCAATATATTGTAAATACTAAATCCATTTCTCCATTTGCGCTCTTTATTTCTGACATACAACTACAATAAACTAACTACAATAAACTCAAGGCGCTGGGAGGCTACTGGCGTATGTCACTTACATAACCTAATATCACAAACATACGTAGGCCAATGCTTTGGATAGCTGGATCCTCATCGCCTACATGCGTATTTGACATGTATTTTGACATGTATTTTATCTTCGGTCATAACCAAATTTATTCTAAACCTTATATCATTTGCTTCCTTAAAAGCACTTTTCGCAATCCATGACCTCGATCGTGAATACGCAACGCAATAATATTTCTCGAATTTCGCGACGTATTTTTCCTCGACTGGCGATGTTTTCTTATCTCCCTCGACAGGCGTTTGGAAACACTTCTAATAGGGGTACCCTAATATCAACAAGTCACTCACATAATAGTTAGTAGGGCGGAGGTGAGATATATATCAGTCCTTACCTAATTCTCTTTGCCTTGGGATGTGTCTTGGCAAACACAGATGCCTCTCTTCACTAACTGAGTGACCTTGGTGAAATACCGGCTCTTTATATTTCACGGGATATCATATGCAATGCAGTAAACAGAACCACGTGGTATTAGCTTATCACCGGGGGAATTTCCGTTGTGGATAGAAATGTCATCAACGGGTCATACTTGTTTTGTGTGTGTGCGTTGCGGGCCGGAAAGGGGGCGGGGGTGAAATTGGACAGGGATAAGTGGAGATTGTCAGGGACTCTTGGGGTTTGTATATGGTGGGAAGGGAAGGAGATTATTTATTTATGTAAGAAAAACATGTTGAAAAAATCATCTATAATAGAATATAAAATAAATCATAAGGCGGGTCTTCTTTTATCAGAGTCACAGTACGATCTCGGTTCCCGGTGGAAATTGGATATTCGGCAAAAGAGAAGCTTCAAGCGTCCTATGAGTTTTTTAAGCGCGCTATTAGCGCTAACTCGAGCTTCAGTCAAAGTTCTTCTGTCATCCTTTCCTTTACGAAGGATGCCGCTTCATTTGACTTTATTATACAATATTTGTTTTGGATTGGAACTGCGCGAATCTGGCGCAACGTTTGCCGTAGGCCTAACTCGCATTAAAACTCGCATAGACTTGCCCCGTTTCAGCACGCGCTCAGTCGGGAATCACGATTTTGCTTCTCTTTTTTTTTTTTTGATGAAAATACTGTTTGGAGCGTTCTCGAACCGACAATTAAGAGCGGAGCTCCGGGCAGCGCGAAGCGGAGCATCATTGAAGCATCGATCTGACTTGTTGTAAACTAGTGAAGGCTTTTCTTTTCTTGCTTATTTGACCAAGGCCGTAGCTTTTTTTTTTCTTTTTTTTTTTTTTGGGGGGGGGGGGGGGGGGTCAAGCAGGTTTTTCCCCACATGTTGACACTAAAAATTCGTGCTTATAGTACTTAGCTAGCTACGGCCCTGTTGACGACGTCATTGATATCTAATCCACGATTACGGAAAAGATGGCGCCGCGAGCAGCATTCTGGACAAATGTACCAAATTGACTCAAGGTCCAAGAAAAAAGATGGCTGAAATGGCACAGGTGCCGTGCGAAACTACCACAGAAAATTCACTTGTATCGAATTCACTTGTATCGAAAAATGCCGGAAAGCATTTCTAAGGATGTTTTAAAAATCTCCTCAGCAATACGACGTATCTTTGCTATATGCCTTCAGATAATTTCAGCAGCTTTTCCGGCTTTCGAGAGCACGTTCGATTCTAAGTTGGGATGTGCCATAAGATGTAGCCCGAGATTCAGTAAAACCATTATCTTTCACCCTAATGCGCTCTATGTTGATTCGAAAACGTGTTCAAATCAATTCCTTAAACATAGTTCTTTTCCATTTAGTATGACATGGTATTCCCGTATTTTGACACGACTTATCGTATTTTGACACGACTTTCTCATATTTTGATAACAATATTTAAGGGAAAACTTGAACAGTTGATCCGTTGTTTCTTAAATTCATCGCAGTTCGCTATTTTTATCACAATAACTACAACTATCATGATTTGTTAAATAAGACATGGAGTATGTTTATTTCTCGTTATTATAGTTGATTTTGAAGGAGATTGGTTGCGCTGATGTGCTGCTGTTAAGAGAGTTTCAGCGTTTACAAGGAGTTTTATTTTCTCGAAAAGGGACCGTGAAAAAAGTAGCGCTACTACAAAGAAGCATATTTCTTCTCAATATCTACGCTTTTTTCACTAAATTTGTCTTTAGACTTGTCTTTTGCTTATAAGCAGTAACTACTTATATCTTTTTCATGCTGATTCCCAAATAACGAACAAAGTGAAATTTTTCTGCGGTAGATTTGCACGGCGTGTGTCCATTCAGCTATTTTTTTTTTTGTCTTGATCTTTGAGTCAATTTGGTACATTTTCCCAGAATGCTGCGCGCGGTGCCATCTTTTCCGTAATCGTGGATTGCGTGACTTTGCTAATATGGTCGTCAAACCTACAAGAAAATTGAGCAAGTATGGGTGTGAAATAAGCGGAGACGGAGAAGGAGACGGAGAGTAAGAGCTTACGGTTTGTTCGTCGTGACAATTATTGTAATTTGTATCTCGCGCATCTCTTATATATATTGTTACACTTGATATGTACTTTTATCTCGTGAATAAAGACTTTATTATCTATATATTAATACCGTAAGGAAAATCGTGTCGACACTCGCTCCGCTCAGCCCTGAAGCTGTGCCGCCAAAAGAAGTTCGCAAACCCGAAGGGAAGGTGGAAATCTGGACCATGGGCGTGTTTTTGTTGGAAAAGATTCACCTCGGGCTAAGTTCTAATTCAAGCGATTTCTTAAGCGAGGGACAAAGCCGCCATCGCCGCCATGTTGAAAATCTCCCACAGAAACTAAAAAAGAACTCGGTTCGCGCAGCCGAAAGCACCAAAGACGTTGAAACCTAAATGGTTCTCTTACAGATTACATACAGGAATGTGCAGGGATAATTCTAACTTGAAAGATTTGAGCTGAGAAAAATTTTCATTCAAGTTTCAACAAACGTACACACTACATTGCTTCCCTCGGAGCACGCGCTAAGTCATGCTAAGTCGAAATGACACATTTACAAACAAAGTCCGTGAAAGTCATGAATAATATTCTCTAAGTATAAATCTTGACGGCTCTATCGCAAAACGAAGGACACAATCCCGAAGAGAAAGAGGAAATCCCTCCAGTGGGCATGTTTTTGTTGGAAAAGATTCACTTTGGGCTAAGTTCTAATTCAAGCAATTTTTTAAGCGAGGGATAAAGCCGAAAAAATATAATAATATAAACTAAAAAAAAATATTAGTCCTTAGACCATTTTTACTTGACCTGTTTCTTCTCTCCCCTCGCTGAGATATGATAAACATACAAACAATTCCGAAGTCAAATTGCGCTTTCGATTTTCACGGGTTCTTTGACCGATTTGAGAGACTGACAAGCGTGATTTTGTCAAACCAAGCAGGGAGACCAGTGCAAAAAAAAATATCCTTCTGGGCTCACTTCATTTATTTCGGCATTTAGTAATGTAAATCCAGCAGTTTATGGAAGGGGGAAATCATGAACCCCTTCCCGCATCCATATGGCCATTGTGATTTTTTTTTCCGTTTTTTTAAACAGAGAACACTTTTAGTAAATTTCCCCCTTACACTCCGTGAATTTTTCACTGGCATCAGCTACAAAGCAAAGTCATGAATAACATTCCCTAAGTATAAATCCTGGTGGCTGTATCGCAAAACGAGGGACACAATCCCGAACAGAAGGAGGAAATCTCTCCAGTGGGCGTGTTGTTGTTTGGAAAGATTTTCACTTTGGGCTAAGTTCTAATTCAAGCGATTTTTTAAGCGAACGACATAGTCAAAGCCGAAAAAATCATAAACTAAAAAAATTCTGAGAACATTTACTTGACCTGGTTCTTCTCTCCCCTCACTGACATATGATAAACATTCAAACAACTCTGAAGTCAAATGGGTTTTATGTAAAAGGCTTAAATTGCGTTTTCAATTTTCGCGGGTTCTTTGACCGATTTGAAAGACCGGCTCACGCGTGTGATTTTGTCGCACCAAAATCAGGAACACAAGACAAGTGCAAAAAAAAACCTTTTGGGTTCACTTCATTAATAATTCGGTATGGTGGGATGAGGTACTCATGCTGATGGGAGGTTATAGTAATGTAAATCGAACATTTTATGGAAGGGAGAACTCAGGGAAATCATGACCCCATCCCTATGACCATTATGATTTTTTTTCCTGTTTTTTTTTTTAAACAGAGAACACTTTAAGTAAAATAAATTTCCCACTCCGTGAATTTTTCACGGGCATCAGCTAGTTATTATTATTACAGTAGCGACGTAAGCGTAAGCGGAGACGTAAGAAAAAGGAAACCCTTCACGCACGTTTCCTTCTCCTTCTTCGTTCTTTGATTTTAACGCGAACGCAAGCGTCCTTACGTCTCCCTCTCCTTCTCCCTCTACCCTTACTTCACTTAGCGAAAATCCTGCTGAAGATAGCGACCTCTTCATGAGATTTGCGACTGATGGCAATGTCAATCAACAATAATAAAATATTGCGCCGCAAGTTTGAACATTTTAATCAACCATGATAACATTCTATTTTCATAAATGTCAGAAAATGACAAACACTAGAGATTGTTTAATAAAAAATAAATTGATAGAGAATTAAATTGAGAAAAATAATACCAACGCAGCACGAATGGCAGGTGCAATGTGGCAAAGTGATTTTTTTATCATACTAGTAAAGCTAGTTCATAAGTCTTTACAAACACTTTTACTGGGACACGGTCAGGGACTTTGTATAATTTTCTGGAAAATTGACTAAAGCATCGCTGAATATTTTGTCGCATATTGGAAACGGTCAGACTCCTCCTCGTTCCGTTTCCTGGAGGATTCCCATCGGATAGACAGTAAAGGAAGACGAATAAGGAAAATGACTGGTGCTCTATTCAGAATGTTCAAGCGGTTCCTTTTTTCAGGGGAAAAAAGACAGAAATCTAAAAATTGTTGCACAGGGAAAAAGTACTGGAAATCCTCTAAGAAAGACATGCTGAATTCAAGCTCAACGATAACCGCAAATTCATCATTCATAAACATCGAGATCTGGTCCATACCATATTTTGTTTGCGGATTTTTCGTTATTCTTGTAAATCTGCTGACACTGCTTACATTCGTTGTGAATGTACATTTGCGCAAGCGCAGTGTGTATTTGGTCCTCAGCGTGACTGTAGCAGACCTGGAAGTCGGTATTGCCATGGTAACAATAGCAGTGGCCTTCATTTTCAAAACAAATATTCCCACAGGAAATCGCTTGTTTAAAGATCTCAGACGAATCGTTTCCCTGGAAAAGCTGGGCACAACTTCCTCGTTTCTAGGCCTGGTACTAGTCTCCTTAGAGCGCATGCTCGTAGCGCTATTTCCATTACGTCATCGTATCCTAGGCAACCGAGTGTATTACGTCACCGTCGCTTTCCAATGGGTTTTCTCTATGGTTCTCATGTCAGCACACCTCATAAGCCCTGGCGGTATTTATCAAGCGTTGGATTTCCTGGCATTGGCTGGGCTGGGCGTTATTTGCTTCGCGTACATCTGCATCTACGTGAAAGTCAGGCGACAACATGTGATGCATAATCAATGGGCTTCAAACATGGCTCAGAAAAGAGAACGAGAACTCGCCAAAACGCTTTTCATAGTGACAGTTCTATCTATCATAACGTGGCTTCCCGATGGGATAGAACTTGGCGTCAAGTTTTCTGACGACTACAACAATGTTGCCAACATTGTGAGATGCGCAAACTCTCTTGTAAATCCTGTGGTATATTTGGTCCGCATCAGGGAATTTAGGCATGCGCTGTACAAGCTGGTCTTCAAGTGTTCACGTGATCAGCCCGTGTTTATTCCACGAGTGGACAATAATGTTGTTGATGCAAGAAGATCCAATGAAATTGAGACAAGACTTTAGCAATGTCATTTACAAATCAATGACTCGTGCAACCCTGCCCACTCACGGACGGTAGAAAAATTGTCACCCTCCCACTAGAGTCAGTCTCCCCAACTTCATTAAAGTTGCTCCGATGTTCAAATTTATTATAATCATGATTTTCAATAGAATTCTAATCGTGGGTGAATTTGACCAATAAAGCTAAAAAAAAAATGTCCAAACCTGGCGTGTATGAACAATGCGTGCTAGATTAACATTGCGGCAAAACGCATTTGCCATGCGCTAAAGATTTCACTTCCTGTAAAATGAAAACAAAAGAAATAATCTACATAACCAAAATATCTCGTGTTCTCTTGGAATTTGGAAAACGTAAGCGCCAGACACAACACGCAAAAGGCCAAGAATTTCAGAGCAGCTAGAATATGATGATAGCTTTCTCTGAAATTTTGCACCTCGCACTTTAAGGCTTGCACCCGCGGCGAAGTTATGTGGATTTTTACAGTAGTTCACAGGCCAGAGCGGATTTCACATGACTGTCAACACTTGTTATGTAATTGCGATTGCTTTGCGTTCTCATTGGCTACTCGTTTTTTCTCAGCCAATCAAATTCTTTAGTAAATACAATTGCATAATTACTTAGTGATTGGTTCGGCTTGTGATTGGCTGAGAGAAAAGCCATTTAGGAGCAAGTGGTGATTTCTCTCGATTCTGATTGGCTAGTGATTGCTCAATTGCAATTGTTTTCACGACAGTCATGTGAGATCCGCTGCGCCCGTTTCTCGAAACGCCCGAGAATTCTCGGGCCCGAGAACTTTGTTTTGAAATTTTTATGGATTTATCAAAATGTTGTCGTTTTCTTTATCCTGCTTATTTGAATAGTCTATAACTCCCTTTTCGTAGTTATTTATATTCTATAGCATTTATAGAATTACGTTAGTTTAAACCGAACTTTTTGGGTACCCGAAAAACTCGGGTGAAAAACAATGGAAAGTTTTCGGGAGCAACTGACCTCCCGAGACTTTTCGGGTGATTTTTCTTCGATTTAGGGTTTTGAGTGAAATCGAAAATTTATTTTTTGAGACGTAAACAGTATACATATTCACGGATAGGAAGTTGTAGACTATTGAAATCATCAGGATAGAAAAGAAAACGAAAAAATTGGGGATCAATCTATTAACATTTGAAAACAAACTTTTCGGGCCCGAGAATTTTTGTTAGGTTACAGGAGAAACGGCCCCCAGATCTTCAGCGCATGTGAACTACGTTTCGCCGCAGTGTCTGTTAGATTACAAACTCGTGTTAGGTCCCAGACCCCTAACGGCCCCAGGACCACAGCCAGACCAAACAAAAAAATATTTATAGCGCTATTCACTGTTTATCAACATTGCCATTGTACTGCTAATGTGCCAACCGTAGATTGAATAGCGCCCTTTGTTCTGTGAACCAGTCGATCCCTGGTTGGCACATTAATAACAATGGATGACATCAGCGTGAACAGCGCTATAAACTGTTTTATCGTTCTCTAGTCGCGACACTGATACATAGACACAACTTTGCAGAACAGTTGAATGGAAGGCTCTGAAAATAATCATTATGACGTATTTTACTACGACTACGAGAAACCTAACACCGCGGCAAAACGCATTTGCCATGCGCTCAAGATTCACTTCCTGTGAAATAAAAACAAAAGAATAATCTACACAACAAAAGCATCACGTGCTGTCTTCGAAAACTTCGAAATATTAAGCTCCAGACACAAATATTAAGGCCAAAAATTGCAGATTAGCTACAATATGATCATATCTTTCTCTGAACTTTTGCACCACACACTTTCAGGCTTGCACCAGAGGCGAAAATTGTGGTTTAAAGTCAAAATTGATCGTTCGCTGTTGTTATGTAGATTTTTTCAATTGTCTTCATTTCACAGGCCAGTGAATCTTGACTCATGTCAACTGCGTTTTGCCGCGGTGTCGAGAAACCTTTGCGTTGTCCCTTTTTTTCGCGCAATTACTGCCTATTGTTTCCAATAGCAGTTTATCTGCATAAGAAAAGAAATGGAAAAGGATTCTGGTAGTCGTAGTCAAATGACGCAATAGTGCAAATGTCCTATTAAGTGTTTCAATGCATGTACAACAGCAACCTAAGGAGCTGAGCTAATAGAGCAGATTTCGTATGACTGTGAAAAGTACCGCGACAAAGTTGTACCACTCCGCGACCGTGTCCACGCCGCGACTACGCGGTTTCGTTCGGTATCTACAGCAGGCCAGGTTCCGTACCACCACCGCGACAGTACCGCACCGTGTCACGGCACTTTTCACAGTCATGTGAAGTCGGCTCTATTATGGAAACAATGCAGTGCGTACCCTTAGCTATTTCATGTTCTCCTTACAGAAAATCGATGACTGTACATGTCTGTCTCTGTGCCATCGATTTTGAGCTTCACTTCACTTTATTATGTGCTACCTCCATAACATAGATGTATTTGCACAGAACAGGTCAGACAATGGCGGCTTTAAATCTTTCTGGGTTGGAATACACATCAACTGAGGCCTGATTTAAAGAATTCCAATCTTGGATAGTGCGTGGCGCAAAGCTAAACTTTGAAGAAACATGATGGGAATGCATATGCCTAGATTTCCTAGTTGGTGTCGTAAGTTCTTCGGCGAGAAAAGAAAGATTTGCTTTGTTGGTAAGTCCTTTAGAGAAAAAGCAAAGTCTATCAGCTCTACGTCTATCTTCTAGGGACGTCCATCCGAGGTCAGCTAGGAATTTGGTGGCAGTTCCTGGTTCGCGAGTGCGGTAGTCGCCGCACACAAAACGCGCGGCTCTGCGTTGGATTTTCTCGACCTCTTGGGTTAACTGAGCTGTGTTTGGATCCCATGCGTACGAAGCATATTCTAGAAGTGGTCTAACAAGGCCAAAATAAGCAGCTTGCTTTTGATCGCGGCTGCATGTCGCGAATTTGCGCCTAAGGAGGCCCAGGAGCTTGCCCGCACGACACACGATGTCCTGCACGTGCCGATTCCATCGTAGATCACAGGAAGTCGTGACGCCTAGGTACTTGGTGTGCTTGACAAATTTGAGAGGACAATCCCCAAGGAATTACAAGTGGGAGAGATTATAACGAGTTCTTCTGGTAATCCTCATCATCTTGCATTTTCTTGGCGCAAAGTTCATTGACCAGAGCTTAGACCAGTGTAGTAGACGGTTGAAATCCTCCTGGAGTATGTCACAGTCCCCTTGTTCGTTGATGCGTCGGTAGCAGACGCAGTCGTCGGCGAATAGCCTGATATCAGACTTGATATCAGAGACGATGTCATTAATGAAGATATTAAAGAGTACCGGTCCTAACACTGTACCTGTGACACACCAGATTCGACAGGGGTCCAGTCAGACTTGGAGCCATTGATAACAACGCGCTGCCGGCGATGACTGAGAAAACTATCAAGCCATTTGAGTGTTTTACCGCTGATCCCATAATAGTGCAATTGGCCTTCAGTCGTTCGAGGGCACTGAGTCAAAAGCCTTATCAGAATCGAGTATAAAGACATCGGTCTGGTAGCCCGCTTCTATAGTTCGTGACCAGTCGTGAGCAACTGTGCAAAGTTGTGTAACGCAGCTGTGGAATTTACGGAAAGCGTGCTGACGTGATGTGAACATGTCATAAAGTTCCAAGTGGCGCGACAGGCACGAGCACACTACATGTTCGAGCTGCTTGCAGATAACGTTTGTCAGGGACACAGGACGATAATTTTCGGCTCTCGATCGGTCACCTTTCTTAAAGATGGGACATATATATTTGCAAGCCAATCAGATGGGAGCTCACCCATGTCTAGCGATTTCTGGAATAGCAGTTTAAGGTGACTCATTCGAAATTCAAAATGCACCCAACTGTGTCTAGAGCGCAAATCTGCGTCGTCAAACTAACGGCTATAACTTTTGTGTCTTTTCCTCTATTGTTATAATTATTTTTTCAAATCCTACTTAAATGATGTATAAATATGCTACTGGGAACCGATCTTCTTGAAACATTTTTAGAAGTCACAATCTAAATTTTTGTGAGGCCCTAATTTCATATTCCGGTCGTACTAGAAAAAAATTTTGCCGGTTTTTTGGGCTGAAATTTCAGGAATCGATTCCAGTTGTAGTGATCTCAAATCAAGTGAAGTTACAGAAAATTCGTCGGAACAGAAACGCAGTAATAAAAATACCGTCAGTTATGGTCAACTGTGACCAAAATAGAACGCTGATTCTGCTTGGCTTGAATTGAATTTTAATAGTGCTCCGAAAACTCATTATTTTGGGCTCTTCCACCGGCACTATGTTGTATAGTAATGTATTAAACTTTACCGAAGGTCAGATTGTAAATACCATGAAATACTAAAATGTTCGAACATTATCTACCGAGGAAAGAAATTGTGAAAGCGCAATGAATTTATTACAAGAATGTCGAGTTAAAATGTGTTGTTATTACGTATTAATTCTTGCTAAGATGTATATAGACGAGAAGCTCGAGGCATTGGTAATACTTAGTAAGCAAGTTTGAACATCATGCGTGCTTATTTGATATAGAAGAAAATTGTTAAAGTTACGGCGGTCATGCTCTGGTCATGCACGCAGATTTGAAGCTGTCTTGTTTATGAATGGTAATGAAATCTCGCATTTTGCCAGGGGGAACACAGTAGGCCAACTCTAATAATCGAACAAAGAAAACGTTTATCGTCGACTCTTTTTTTGTTCCATAGGGACTTAACAGACAATTGCTATTTTCGGAGCGTGACTGCTATTGATTAGATTTGGCCTAATGAGCTCCCCCTGGAAAAACTTCAGATTTCATTATCATTCATAAACAAGAGAGCTTCAAATCTGCGTGCAAACCAGAGGGCGAATGTCGTAACTTTGTAATTTTCTTCTATGCCAAATAAGCAAATATAATGGTCAAACCTGGTTACTAAGTTTTACCAATGCCACAAACTTCTCGTCTATATAAATCTTAGCAAGAAATAATACCTAATAACGGCACATTTTAATGCGACATTCTTGTAACAAATTCATTGGTCTTTCACAATTTCTTTCCTCGGTAGATAATGTTCAAACATTTTAGTAGTTCATGGTATTTGAAATCGGACCCTCGATAAAGTTTAATACATTACTATACAAAATAGTGCCGAGGGAAGAGCCCAAAATAATGAGTTTTCGGAGCACTATTAAAATTCAATTCAAGCCAACCAGAATCAGCGTTCTATTTTGGTCACAGTTGACCATAACTGACGGTATTTTTATTACCGCGTTTCTGTTCCGACGAATTTTCTGTAACTTCGCTTGATTTGAGATCACTACAACTGGAATCGATTCCTGAAATTTCAGCCAAAAAACCGGCAAATTTTTTTTCTAGTACGACCGGAATATGAAATTAGGGCCTCACAAAAATTTAGATTGTGACTTCTAAAATGTTTTCAAGAAGATCGGTTCCCAGTAGCATATTTATACATCATTAAAGTAGGATTTGAAAAAATAATTATAACAATAGAGGAAAAGACACAAAAGTTATAGCCGTTAGTTTGACGACGCAGATTTGCGCTCTAGACACAGTTGGGTGCATTTTGAATTTCGAATGAGTCACCTTAAGTACTGGTTATAGTTCGTGAGCAAGTTCTTTCAAAATGCGCGGGTGTATGTCATCTGGACCTGCGGCCTTTGATGGTTTCAACTCAGACAAAAGCTTACAAATACCGGGTTCGGTTACTACGATGTCCGCCAGAATGCCCTAGGGTTTGATCTAAGGTCCCCAATTGCTGTGTTGTTATAGGATTTCTTAGCATCCGAAAGAACAGAATTTAAACGTCGCCTGGTCTTCTTCCACAGAGTCTGGAGTCTCTTACTTCCCGTTTTCTTGAACTTTGAGTGGACACGGTTTTTCCGTCGGATCCATCGACTCAGGGGCGCAGTTAACCAGGGTAACTTGACATTTCCGGTCACCAGCTTTGTTGGAATCGAGTTGTTAAGTGCACGCTCGAGAGCACCCATAACAGCGGACCAGTCGTCTTCAATTGCCGACTCGCTGGAATGCAAGTTTACAAAAGTGTCTCTGAAAGCAGCCATATCAGTGCGGAGTTGAGTTGAGAAATCAACCTTGCCAAACAGGTGCACTTTCCTTTTTGGCTTACGTACTGACGGTAGAGTCAGGCTCAAAGTGCACCCGACAGCATCATGGTCACTAAATGTCGCGGGAGGGTGGCAGTTGCTAATTAGACCAGGCCTATTCGTCATGATGAGGTTCAACGAATGGGAACCACGAGTCGGGAATTCAATCACCTGTTCCATAAAATAATCCCTGATAACGTCAATCAGGACTAATCCAGTCGAGTTGGAAAAAGTACGTCCATCTATGTTCAGGTGTAATGACCAGTTGATCTTTCTGAAATTAAAGTGCCTGTGCGGCTTTCCATCTAACCTGTAAAGCCAAGTCAATGGCCTGTGCGGTATTCAATCTAACTTGCAAAGCCAGGCGGTCAATGGACTGTGCGGCTTTTTCCATCTACTAACCTGTAAAGCCAGGCGGTCAATTGCATGTGCGGCTTTCCATCTAACCTGTAAAGCCAGGCGGTCAATTGCCTGTGCGGCATTCAATCTAACCTGTAAAACCAGGCTGTCAATGGCCTGTGCGGCTTTCAATCTAACCTGTAAAACCAGGCGGTTAATTGCCTGTGCGGCTTTTAATCTAACCTGTAAAGCCAGGCGGTCAATTGCCTGTGCGGCATTCAATCTAACCTGTAAATCCAGGCGGTCAATGGACTGTGCGGCTCAGTCTAACCTGTAAAGCCAGGCGGTCAATTGCCTGTGCGGTATTCAATCTAACCTGTAAAGCCAGGCGGTCAATGGACTGTGCGGCTTTTTCCATCTACTTACCTGTAAAGCCAGGCGATCAATTGTCTGTGCGGCTTTCCATCCAACCTGTAAAGCCAGGCGGTCAATGGCCTGTGCGGTGTTCAATCTAACCTGTAAAGCCAGGCGGTCAATGGACTGTGCGGCTTTTTCCATCTACTAACCTGTAAAGCCAGACGGTCAATTGCCTGTGCGGCATTCAATCTAACCTGTAAAACCAGGCGGTCAATTGCCTGTGCGGCATTCAATCTAACCTGTAAAGCCAGGCGGTCAATTGCCTGTGCGGCATTCAATCTAACCTGTAAAGCCAGGCGGTCAATTGCCTGTGCGGCATTCAATCTAACCTGTAAACCAGGCGGTCAATTGCCTGTGCGGCATTCAGTCTAACCTGTAAAACCAGGCGGTCAATTGCCTGTGCGGCATTCAATCTAACCTGTAAAGCCAGGCGGTCAATGGACTGTGCGGCTTTCATCTACTAACCTGTAAAGCCAGGCGGTCAATTGCCTGTGCGGCTTTCCATCCAACCTGTAAAGCCAGGCGGGGGGAGACGGTTCCACAATGTCGGGGCAGCTACAGAAAAGGCCCGGTCTCCATAATTAACGGTGCGACTGCGGGGAACACTCAATTGACATGATGAAGACGATCTGAGGCTCCTGAAGGGTTGATACCTCTGTATAAGTTTACTTAAATAAGAAGGAGCTAAGTCATATTGACATTTAAAAGTAATCAAAAGGATCTTAAATTCAATTATTTGATCAATTGGCAGCCAGTGAACTTCTCTCAAAATAGGGGTGACGTGGTCAAACTTGCGCGTATAAGTTAGTAGCCGTGCGGCCGCGTTCTGGACGTACTGTAACTTCTGTGTGAGATTTTTCGGGAGACCATACAACAGAGAGTTACAGTGATCAAGTTTCTGCGTATGAAAGCATGGATTAAGATTTGAGTAGTTCCAGAACTTAGATATCTCCGGATCTTTGCGATGCGCCTAAGATGGTAAAAAGATGATTTACAAATCGCGGCAACATGCTTTTTTTATTCAATCTAACCTGTAAAGCCAGGCGGTCAATGGACTGTGCGGCTTTCCATCTACTAACCTGTAAAGCCGGGCGGTCAATTGCCTGTGCGGCTTCCATCTAACCTGTAAAGCCAGGCGGTCAATGGACTGTGCGGTATTCAATCTAACCTGTAAAGCCAGGCGGTCAATGGACTGTGCGGCTTTTTCCATCTACTAACCTGTAAAGCCAGGCGGTCAATTGCCTGTGCGATATTTTCAATCTAACCTGTAAAGCCAGGCGGTCAATGGACTGTGCGGTATTCAATCTAACCTGTAAAGCCAGGCGGTCAATGGACTGTGCGGCTTTTTTCCATCTACTAACCTGTAAAGCCTGTAAAGCCAGCCGGACTGTGCGGTATTCAATCTAACCTGTAAAGCCAGGCGATCAATTGCCTGTGCGGCTTTCCATCCAACCTGTAAAGCCAGGCGGTCAATGGCCTGTGCGGTGTTCAATCTAACCTGTAAAGCCAGGCGGTCAATGGACTGTGCGGCTTTTTCCATCTACTAACCTGTAAAGCCAGACGGTCAATTGCCTGTGCGGCATTCAATCTAACCTGTAAAACCAGGCGGTCAATTGCCTGTGCGGCATTCAATCTAACCTGTAAAGCCAGGCGGTCAATTGCCTGTGCGGCATTCAATCTAACCTGTAAAGCCAGGCGGTCAATTGCCTGTGCGGCATTCAATCTAACCTGTAAAACCAGGCGGTCAATTGCCTGTGCGGCATTCAGTCTAACCTGTAAAACCAGGCGGTCAATTGCCTGTGCGGCATTCAATCTAACCTGTAAAGCCAGGCGGTCAATGGACTGTGCGGCTTTCCATCTACTAACCTGTAAAGCCAGGCAGTCAATTGCCTGTGCGGCTTTCCATCCAACCTGTAAAGCCAGGCGGGGGGAGACGGTTCCACAATGTCGGGGCAGCTACAGAAAAGGCCCGGTCTCCATAATTAACGGTGCGACTGCGGGGAACACTCAATTGACATGATGAAGACGATCTGAGGCTCCTGAAGGGTTGATACCTCTGCATAAGTTTACTTAAATAAGAAGGAGCTAAGTCATATTGGCATTTAAAAGTAATCAAAAGGATCTTAAATTCAATTATTTGCTCAATTGGCAGCCTATGAAGTTCTCTCAAAATAGGGGTGACGTGGTCAAACTTGCGCGTATAAGTTAGTAGCCGTGCGGCCGCGTTCTGGACGTACTGTAACTTCTGTGTGAGATTTTTCGGGAGACCATACAACAGAGAGTTACAGTGATCAAGTTTCTGCGTATGAAAGCATGGATTAAGATTTGAGTAGTTCCAGAACTTAGATATCTCCGGATCTTTGCGATGCGCCTAAGATGGTAAAAAGATGATTTACAAATCGCGGCAACATGCTTTTTTTATTCAATCTAACCTGTAAAGCCAGGCGGTCAATGGACAGTGCGGCTTTCCATCTACTAACCTGTAAAGCCGGGCGGTCAATTGCCTGTGCGGCTTTCCATCTAACCTGTAAAGCCAGGCGGTCAATGGACTGTGCGGTATTCATCTAACCTGTAAAGCCAGGCGGTCAATGGACTGTGCGGCTTTTTTCCATCTACTAACCTGTAAAGCCAGGCGGTCAATTGCCTGTGCGATATTTTCAATCTAACCTGTAAAGCCAGGCGGTCAATGGACTGTGCGGTATTCAATCTAACCTGTAAGCCAGGCGGTCAATGGACTGTGCGGCTTTTTCCATCTACTAACCTGTAAAGCCTGTAAAGCCAGCCGGACTGTGCGGTATTCAATCTAACCTGTAAAGCCAGGCGGTCAATGGACTGTGCGGTATTCAATCTAACCTGTAAAGCCAGGCGGTCAATGGACTGTGCGGCTTTTTCCATCTACTAACCAGTAAGCCAGGCGGTCAATTGCCTGTGCGATATTTTCAATCTAACCTGTAAAGCCAGGCGGTCAATGGACTGTGCGGTATTCAATCTAACCTGTAAAGCCAGGCGGACAATGGACTGTGCGGCTTTTTCCATCTACTAACCTGTAAAGCCTGTAAAGCCAGCCGGACTGTGCGGTATTCAATCTAACCTGTAAAGCCAGGCGGTCAATTGCCTGTGCGGCATTCAATCTAACCTGTAAAACCAGGCGGTCAATTGCCTGTGCGGCATTCAGTCTAACCTGTAAAACCAGGCGGTCAATTGCCTGTGCGGCATTCAATCTAACCTGTAAAGCCAGGCGGTCAATGGACTGTGCGGCTTTCCATCTACTAACCTGTAAAGCCAGGCGGTCAATTGCCTGTGCGGCTTTCCATCCAACCTGTAAAGCCAGGCGGGGGGAGACGGTTCCACAATGTCGGGGCAGCTACAGAAAAGGCCCGGTCTCCATAATTAACGGTGCGACTGCGGGGAACACTCAATTGACATGATGAAGACGATCTGAGGCTCCTGAAGGGTTGATACCTCTGTATAAGTTTACTTAAATAAGAAGGAGCTAAGTCATATTGACATTTAAAAGTAATCAAAAGGATCTTAAATTCAATTATTTGCTCAATTGGCAGCCAGTGAAGTTCTCTCAAAATAGGGGTGACGTGGTCAAACTTGCGCGTATAAGTTAGTAGCCGTGCGGCCGCGTTCTGGACGTACTGTAACTTCTGTGTGAGATTTTTCGGGAGACCATACAACAGAGAGTTACAGTGATCAAGTTTCTGCGTAATGAAAGCATGGATTAAGATTTGAGTAGTTCCAGAACTTAGATATCTCCGGATCTTTGCGATGCGCCTAAGATGGTAAAAAGATGATTTACAAATCGCGGCAACATGCTTTTTTTATTCAATCTAACCTGTAAAGCCAGGCGGTCAATGGACTGTGCGGCTTTCCATCTACTAACCTGTAAAGCCGGGCGGTCAATTGCCTGTGCGGCTTTCCATCTAACCTGAAAAGCCAGGCGGTCAATGGACTGTGCGGTATTCAATCTAACCTGTAAGCCAGGCGGTCAATGGACTGTGCGGCTTTTTCCATCTACTAACCTGTAAAGCCAGGCGGTCAATTGCCTGTGCGATATTTTCAATCTAACCTGTAAAGCCAGGCGGTCAATGGACTGTGCGGTATTCAATCTAACCTGTAAAGCCAGGCGGTCAATGGACTGTGCGGCTTTTTCCATCTACTAACCTGTAAAGCCTGTAAAGCCAGCCGGACTGTGCGGTATTCAATCTAACCTGTAAAGCCAGGCGATCAATTGCCTGTGCGGCTTTCCATCCAACCTGTAAAGCCAGGCGGTCAATGGCCTGTGCGGTGTTCAATCTAACCTGTAAAGCCAGGCGGTCAATGGACTGTGCGGCTTTTTCCATCTACTAACCTGTAAAGCCAGACGGTCAATTGCCTGTGCGGCATTCAATCTAACCTGTAAAACCAGGCGGTCAATTGCCTGTGCGGCATTCAATCTAACCTGTAAAGCCAGGCGGTCAATTGCCTGTGCGGCATTCAATCTAACCTGTAAAGCCAGGCGGTCAATTGCCTGTGCGGCATTCAATCTAACCTGTAAAACCAGGCGGTCAATTGCCTGTGCGGCATTCAGTCTAACCTGTAAAACCAGGCGGTCAATTGCCTGTGCGGCATTCAATCTAACCTGTAAAGCCAGGCGGTCAATGGACTGTGCGGCTTTCCATCTACTAACCTGTAAAGCCAGGCAGTCAATTGCCTGTGCGGCTTTCCATCCAACCTGTAAAGCCAGGCGGGGGGAGACGGTTCCACAATGTCGGGGCAGCTACAGAAAGGCCCGGTCTCCATAATTAACGGTGCGACTGCGGGGAACACTCAATTGACATGATGAAGACGATCTGAGGCTCCTGAAGGGTTGATACCTCTGTATAAGTTTACTTAAATAAGAAGGAGCTAAGTCATATTGGCATTTAAAAGTAATCAAAAGGATCTTAAATTCAATTATTTGCTCAATTGGCAGCCTATGAAGTTCTCTCAAAATAGGGGTGACGTGGTCAAACTTGCGCGTATAAGTTAGTAGCCGTGCGGCCGCGTTCTGGACGTACTGTAACTTCTGTGTGAGATTTTTCGGGAGACCATACAACAGAGAGTTACAGTGATCAAGTTTCTGCGTAATGAAAGCATGGATTAAGATTTGAGTAGTTCCAGAACTTAGATATCTCCGGATCTTTGCGATGCGCCTAAGATGGTAAAAAGATGATTTACAAATCGCGGCAACATGCTTTTTTTATTCAATCTAACCTGTAAAGCCAGGCGGTCAATGGACAGTGCGGCTTTCCATCTACTAACCTGTAAAGCCGGGCGGTCAATTGCCTGTGCGGCTTTCCATCTAACCTGTAAAGCCAGGCGGTCAATGGACTGTGCGGTATTCAATCTAACCTGTAAAGCCAGGCGGTCAATGGACTGTGCGGCTTTTTCCATCTACTAACCTGTAAAGCCAGGCGGTCAATTGCCTGTGCGATATTTTCAATCTAACCTGTAAAGCCAGGCGGTCAATGGACTGTGCGGTATTCAATCTAACCTGTAAAGCCAGGCGGTCAATGGACTGTGCGGCTTTTTCCATCTACTAACCTGTAAAGCCTGTAAAGCCAGCCGGACTGTGCGGTATTCATCTAACCTGTAAAGACAGGCGGTCAATGGACTGTGCGGTATTCAATCTAACCTGTAAAGCCAGGCGGTCAATGGACTGTGCGGCTTTTTCCATCTACTAACCTGTAAAGCCAGGCGGTCAATTGCCTGTGCGATATTTTCAATCTAACCTGTAAAGCCAGGCGGTCAATGGACTGTGCGGTATTCAATCTAACCTGTAAAGCCAGGCGGTCAATGGACTGTGCGGCTTTTTCCATCTACTAACCTGTAAAGCCTGTAAAGCCAGCCGGACTGTGCGGTATTCAATCTAACCTGTAAAGCCAGGCGATCAATTGCCTGTGCGGCTTTCCATCCAACCTGTAAAGCCAGGCGGTCAATGGCCTGTGCGGTGTTCAATCTAACCTGTAAGCCAGGCGGTCAATGGACTGTGCGGCTTTTTCCATCTACTAACCTGTAAAGCCAGACGGTCAATTGCCTGTGCGGCATTCAATCTAACCTGTAAAACCAGGCGGTCAATTGCCTGTGCGGCATTCAATCTAACCTGTAAAGCCAGGCGGTCAATTGCCTGTGCGGCATTCAATCTAACCTGTAAAGCCAGGCGGTCAATTGCCTGTGCGGCATTCAATCTAACCTGTAAAACCAGGCGGTCAATTGCCTGTGCGGCATTCAGTCTAACCTGTAAAACCAGGCGGTCAATTGCCTGTGCGGCATTCAATCTAACCTGTAAAGCCAGGCGGTCAATGGACTGTGCGGCTTTCCATCTACTAACCTGTAAAGCCAGGCAGTCAATTGCCTGTGCGGCTTTCCATCCAACCTGTAAAGCCAGGCGGGGGAGACGGTTCCACAATGTCGGGGCAGCTACAGAAAAGGCCCGGTCTCCATAATTAACGGTGCGACTGCGGGGAACACTCAATTGACATGATGAAGACGATCTGAGGCTCCTGAAGGGTTGATACCTCTGTATAAGTTTACTTAAATAAGAAGGAGCTAAGTCATATTGGCATTTAAAAGTAATCAAAAGGATCTTAAATTCAATTATTTGCTCAATTGGCAGCCTATGAAGTTCTCTCAAAATAGGGGTGACGTGGTCAAACTTGCGCGTATAAGTTAGTAGCCGTGCGGCCGCGTTCTGGACGTACTGTAACTTCTGTGTGAGATTTTTCGGGAGACCATACAACAGAGAGTTACAGTGATCAAGTTTCTGCGTAATGAAAGCATGGATTAAGATTTGAGTAGTTCCAGAACTTAGATATCTCCGGATCTTTGCGATGCGCCTAAGATGGTAAAAAGATGATTTACAAATCGCGGCAACATGCTTTTTTTATTCAATCTAACCTGTAAAGCCAGGCGGTCAATGGACAGTGCGGCTTTCCATCTACTAACCTGTAAAGCCGGGCGGTCAATTGCCTGTGCGGCTTTCCATCTAACCTGTAAAGCCAGGCGGTCAATGGACTGTGCGGTATTCAATCTAACCTGTAAAGCCAGGCGGTCAATGGACTGTGCGGCTTTTTCCATCTACTAACCTGTAAAGCCAGGCGGTCAATTGCCTGTGCGATATTTTCAATCTAACCTGTAAAGCCAGGCGGTCAATGGACTGTGCGGTATTCAATCTAACCTGTAAAGCCAGGCGGTCAATGGACTGTGCGGCTTTTTCCATCTACTAACCTGTAAAGCCTGTAAAGCCAGCCGGACTGTGCGGTATTCAATCTAACCTGTAAAGCCAGGCGGTCAATGGACTGTGCGGTATTCAATCTAACCTGTAAAGCCAGGCGGTCAATGGACTGTGCGGCTTTTTCCATCTACTAACCTGTAAAGCCAGGCGGTCAATGGACTGTGCGGTATGGCTTTACAGTTTAGTAGATGGAAAAAGCCGCACAGTCCATTGACCGCCTGGCTTGACAGGATAGATTGAATACCGCACAGGCCATTGACCGCCTGGCTTTACAGGTTAGTAGATGGAAAAAGCCGCACATGCAATTGACCGCCTGGCTTTACAGGTTAGTAGATGGAAAAAGCCGCACAGTCCATTGACCGCCTGGCTTTACAGGTTAGATTGAATACCGCACAGGCCATTGACCTGGCTTTACAGGTTAGATGGAAAGCCGCACAGGCAATTGACCGCCTGGCTTTACAGGTTAGTAGATGGAAAAAGCCGCACAGTCCATTGACCGCCTGGCTTTACAGGTTAGATTGAACACCGCACAGGCCATTGACCGCCTGGCTTTACAGGTTAGATTGAATACCGCACAGGCCATTGACCGCCTGGCTTTACAGGTTAGATTGAATAGCGCACAGGTCATTAACCGCCTGGCTTTACAGGTTAGATTGAATACCGCACAGGCCATTGACCGCCTGGCTTTACAGGTTAGATTGAAAATACCGCACAGGCCATTGACCACCTGGCTTTACAGGTTAGATTGAACACCGCACAGGCCATTGACCGCCTGGCTTTACAGGTTAGATGGAAAGCCGCACAGGCAATTGACCGCCTGGCTTTACAGGTTAGAAGATGGAAAAAGCCGCACAGTCCATTGACCGCCTGGCTTTACAGGTTAGATTGAATACCGCACAGGCCATTGACCGCCTGGCTTTACAGGTTAGATTGAAAGCCGCACAGGCAATTGACCGCCTGGCTTTACAGGTTAGTAGATGGAAAAAGCCGCACAGTCCATTGACCGCCTGGCTTTACAGGTTAGATTGAATACCGCACAGGCCATTGACCGCCTGGCTTTACAGGTTAGATGGAAAGCCGCACAGGCAATTGACCGCCTGGCTTTACAGGTTAGTAGATGGAAAAAGCCGCACAGTCTATTGACCGCCTGGCTTTACAGATTAGATTGAATACCGCACAGTCCATTGACCGCCTGGCTTTACAGGTTAGATTGAAAATACCGCACAGGCCATTGACCGCCTGGCTTAACAGGTTAGATGGAAAGCCGCACACGCAATTGACCGCCTGGCGTTACAGGTTAGTAGATGGAAAAAGCCGCACAGTCCATTGACCGCCTGGCTTTACAGGTTAGATTGAATATCGCACAGTCCATTGACCGCCTGGCTTTACAGGTTAGATTGAATACTGTGCGGCTTTTTCCATCTACTAACCTGTAAAGCCAGGCGGTGAATTGCCTGTGCGGCTTTCCATCTAACCTGTTAAGCCAGGCAATCAATGGCCTATGCGGTATTCAATCTAACCTGTCAAGCCAGGCGGTCAATGGCCTGTGCGGTATTTTCAATCTACTAACCTGTAAAGCCAGGCGGTCAATTGCCTGTGCGGCTTTACATCTAACCTGTAAAGCCAGGCGGTCAATGGCCTGTGCGGTATTCAATCTAACCTGCGAAGCCAGGCGGTCAATGGACTGTGCGGCTTTTTCCATTTACTAACCTGTAAAGCCACAGGCGGTCAATTGCCCGTGCGTCTTTGCATCTAACCCGTAAAGCCAGGCGGTCAATGGCCTGTGCGGTATTCAATCTAACCTGTGAAGCCAGGCGGTCAATGGACTGTGCGGCTTTTTCCATTTACTAACCTGTAAAGCCACAGGCGGTCAATTGCCTGTGCGGCTTTCCATCTAACCTGTAAAGCCTGGCGGTCAATGGCCTGTGCGGTATTCAATCTAACCTGTAAAGCCAGGCGGTCAATTGCATGTGCGGTATTTTCAATCTAACCTGTAAAGCCAGGCGGTCAATGGATTGTGCGGTATTCAATCTAACCTGTAAAGCCAGGCGGTCAATGGCCTATGCGGTATTTTCAATCTAACCTGTAAAGCCAGGCGGTGAATGGCCTGTGCGGCTTTCCATCCAACCTGTAAAGCCAGGCGGTCAATGGCCTATGCGGTATTTTCAATCTAACCTGTAAAGCCAGGCGGTCAATGGACTGTGCGGTATTCAATCTAACCTGTAAAGCCAGGCGGTCAATGGCCTGTGCGGCATTCAATCTAACCTGTAAAGCCAGGCGGTCAATGGCCTATGCGGTATTTTCAATCTAACCTGTAAAGCCAGGCGGTGAATGGCCTGTGCGGTATTCAATCTAACCTGTAAAGCCAGGCGGTCAATGCCTGTGTGGTATTATCAATCTAACCTGTAAAGCCAGCGGTCAATGGACTGTGCGGTATTCAATCTAACCTGTAAAGCCACCGGCGGTCAATGGCCTGTGCGGTATTCAATCTAACCTGTAAAGCCAGGCGGTCAATTGCCTGTGCGCCCATGGGGGGGGGGGGGGGGGGGGGGGGGGGGGTCCGACGGAGTTCCAAATTTCGTACCCAAAAGAATACCTGAGTCATTAATTTTATACCGAAAAAAATAACTGCTCCCAAAATTTGATACCCAAAAAATTACCCAAGTTTGTTAGCCTATAAAGTCTATTTAATACCAGCACTACACATGATGCCTGTCCCATTATATATTTCAGCTTATGGAAGTATCTTGATGATGAACTTCCCTGTCAGAAGTTTCAACCCAAACAAATACCCGCGGATTTGTCAACACTCAAAAAAATACCTGGTAGAATTTTCAACCCAAAAAAATACCTTTACTACAAATTTCGTACCCCCAAAAATACGTCGGACCCCCCCGTCATTTTTATATCTGAGTACCCCCCTGGGCCTGTGCGGTTTTCCATCTAACCTGTAAAGCCACCGGCGGTCAAAGGCCTGTGCGGTATTCAATCTAACATGTAAAACCAGGCGGTCAATTGACTATGCGGCTCAATCTAACCTGTAAAGCCAGGCTGTCAATGGACTGTTCGATGGTAGGTATTCAATCTAGCCTGTAAAGCCAGGCGGCAAGGGTATGTGCGGTATTCGATCTAACACCTGTAATGCCAGGCAGTCACAGACCTGTGCGGTATCCAACAATCTAACCCGCCAGCAGGCAGCCAGCCTGTTGGCTGTATCATGCTTATGCATGTAATACTGGCCTTTTATGGTCTTTAGTTTAAAGCTGACATTTCTGTACGAGAGCGCATATAGTGGCTAACACTTCTCAAATGGCCGACTCCGCCAAATACGGAAAATAGCCGTCTATATATTTTGTGTTATATCCCAGTGATCAATTTTAACGCGCGCTCATTGGTCGAAACGTATCAAGTGGTGCATTTTCACAGGACACAGATATCAGATGATTGTCCGTCGGAATTGATATCCGTCCTCGGAGAAATGTTTTAAATAAGCAAAAACTGGATAGTTTCTGCTTAAAAAATAATTGAAAACAAGCAACCAAAAAAAAAGTGCAAAAAGACGATAAAAGAATTGTTTTTAAACTCATTTTAGTGTCGTAGCTTCGCAAATAGAAAAACAACTTGCATTCAGCTCAACCAAAATTCAACCACTTTTCGTACCATTTTTCATCCTTGGACATTATCCGCCGATATTACAGCCTCCAGAAGGGGTTTATTTAGTAAGCATTGCCGTCTCAATATCGTAATTAGTTTATAATACTGTTTGGTGCGTGCTCGCACAATCATAGAATAGCGAACTTCTTCATTTCAGTTTTCCGACTGAATAAAATCAATTGCGGCGAAATATTTAATCAACCTCGATAACATACTGTTTTCATGACTATCAGAAAGTCGGTATATGACTGCAGATTGTTAGAAAAAGAAAGGCCAAAGATAATTAACTTGCGAAAATAAGTACCTATGCGACACATAGGAGGTGCCAAGTGATCTTTCATATTAAAACAAATCCGCTGAGACACCGTCAGGGACTTAAAATAATATTTGTAGGATCGGTCAATATATTTGGTCGCATTGGATGGGAGTTCAGAGTAATTCAGAGCACCATCCGCTCCGTTTCCTGAAGGTTTTCGGCGATCGTATGATCAGTTGAAATGAAGTTGTTTTTAAACAACTTAAAAGCAAGGGGAAATAACTGGTGCTGCATCTGGAATTTTCAAGCCACCTAAGAGAGCCTAAAGGCAACTACAGGTTCATCAGTTGAAGGTTTGAAAATATCTGAAATTGGAAACATATTACGCTTTCAAAGTCGCCCATTCACGGAAGAAAGAAGATGGCAATTAGTGGTTAAAATCCTCTGAAAAAACATGTTGAACTCAAGCTCGACCATAACCGCTAATTCGTCGTTCATAAACATTGAGATCTGGTCAATACCATATTTTGTTGGCGGATTTTTCGTCATTCTTGTAAATCTGCTGACACTGCTAACATTCGTTGTGAATGCACATATGCGGAAGCGGAGTGTATATTTGGTCCTCAGCGTGACTCTAGCAGACCTGGAAGTTGGTATTGCCATGGTAACAATAGCAGTGGCCTTGATTTTCGAAAAAATATTCCCATCGACAATTATAATAACTTGTTTAAAGATCTCAGGCGGATCGATTCCCTGGAAAGGCTAGGCACAACTTCCTCGTTTCTAGGCCTGGTACTAATCTCCTTAGAGCGCATGCTCGTCGCGCTATTTCCATTACGTCATCGTATCCTAGGCAACCGAGTGTATTACGTCACAGTTGCTTTCCAATGGATTTTCTCTATCGTTTTCATGGCAGCGCACCTCAGAAGTCATCGCGGTATTTATAGCGTGTTCGATTTGCTAACATTGGCTGGGCTGACCACCATTTGCTTTGCGTACATCTCCATCTACGTGCAAGTCAAACGACAGCATCTGATGCAGCAACAAGAGGCTTCAAACAGGGCTCAAAAAAGAGAACGAGAACTTGCCAAAACGCTTTTCATAGTAACAGTTCTATCGCTCTTAACATGGCTTCCCGGTGGGATAGAACTTGGCTTCAACTATCCTGACGACTACAACAAGGTTACCAACATTGTGAAATGCGCAAACTCTCTTGTGAACCCTGTGGTATATCTGGTCCGTATCAGGGAATTTAGGCATGCGCTGTACAAGCTGGTATTCAAGTGTTCACGTGATCAGCCCGTGTTTATTCCACGAGTGGACAATAATGTTGTTGATGCAAGAAGATCCAATGAAATCGAGACAAGACTTTAAGACTTTATGTAAAGCCAACTGAAGTAGCAAAAACTGTGAAGAACGCAACGTTGACCCAATTCACTGACTAACAAAAGGTTTGATGTAAGAGAAAATAGTAATATTTTAGTGGGGCTCAAAACATCGACTTCAAAAGGGGATTGATGTAAAGTATCTTTTGCAATTATTTCGAGCAATTAGACAAAACGTGGACAAAAACGAAATTTTGAAACCTCTTGGCATGGGTATTTTGGTTAGATTTGGATGAGTTATGCAATCATTTACTCTGTTACATCACGCCGTGAAATACTCCTGGAAAGTGGACAAATTTAATTTCCAAGTTCGCATCACATGGAGTAGCTAGCATACAATAGGAAAGTGCAATTCTATACAGACTTCTACGTATGGAATATAACCTTTGAAGCGCATTTTCCTTCACTATGGTCAAGATTCAAGTGTTACTAAGTTTACTAGTTGCATGCAAGCCTTCCAAAAGATGTAATATTAGCTGCATTCACACTAGAGACGGAAAACTCGTCTGAGACAAGTTTTATCGATTTGAATATGGTTCCCTGTTCTTTTGTGATCACGCGAAAACTATTTTTTGAATAAGAAAGTTTAGATAGATAATAAGCAAGTGTTTCTGAGTAGAATTGACACAGCTAATAAGAGCCACGTTGGTGGAATGTGTTTGGTGTGTGTATGCACACAATAGCCGTATTCACACTAGAGGACGGAAAACTCGTCATGACGGGTTTTTCGTCTGACGAGTTTTCCGTCTGATATGAAAAGACGATTTCCCGTCAAAAATCCGTGTCATCCCGGTTTCACGGCTAAGTTTTCCGTCCGGACGAAAAACTCGTACGTGAATACGGCTAATCATAGAATAGCCGTATTCACACTAGAGACGGAAAACTCGTCTGAGGCGAGTTTCTCGTCAGAAACAGTTCCTGCTTTATGTCAATTCTGCTCAGAAACACTTGCTTGTTATCTGTCTAAACTTTCTCCTTCAAACAAATTGTTTTCACGTGATCACAGAAGAACAGGGAACTGCATATAGACCTTATTCAATAATAGCCGCTTCTCATTTGCATAAGGACTGAGAATTAGAGATTTTGAAAGGAAAATTATCGAAAGCTATAGCACTTGATGACTTCTAAAAGATGTGTTCAGTTGAACTGAAACCAGTGAATAATGGACGAGATATAAGCATCTGAAGTAGTATAAAACACCAAAACGAGACTAGTAAGGCTTCTACCGAAAATTCCATACAAATCTCTGTATGTTTAAGCTCCTTTAATTCTGTCAATATTTAATCAAATGGTACGAAGTTTTTAGAACATTTGTAGTCTGAATTTATCTCTTGAAGAACATGATTTTTGACTGAAATAAAAGTCTCTTTCATCTTTATCTGGAAAAAGTGAATTATGAATTCGGTGTATTCAAGGCGAGAAACTCGTCTCTAGTGTGAATACAGCTAAAATATAGAATAGCGAAACTCTTTATAACATTTCTGACTGATCTCTGAAAACATACAAAAAGGATCGAACAAATCGACAAAGTTATAATATATTACGGCGCAAGTTCTGTAATCAACAACGATAACGTGGTGTTTTCATAACTTCAGAAAGTCAGCATATGACCAGCACTACAGATTGTTTTAAAAATAAGAAAGATAAAGATAATTAAATTGAGAAAATACCGAAGTACCTATGGGAAATGAAAGGCAGGTGCCAGGAAACTGATCTTTTAAAACAGTAGTTCATAAGTCATTTGAAGTCATTATTAAAAATGCTGCTGGGATATTGTCAGCGACTTAATCTTCTAGAAGATTTTTCGATTTTTCGTGAATATATTTTGCATATTGAAAGGAGTCAGAGACATATTCGCACCACTTCCTGAAGGATTTCCATTGTATAAACAGAGGAAAATAAAGACTTATACGCGAAAAATAACTGTTGCGGTATTCAGAATTTTCAAGCTGTCGTGTCTAAAGAAACTCATTGTCAGTTCGTCGTTTGAATTTCTGAAAATATCTGTTACGACGCCTTTAAAGACGCCTTTTCAAGGGAGCCGTGGAAAGAAAGCAGTAAATAATTGCACAGGAAAAAAGTGTAACCTTGAAATCTTCTAAAAAACATGCCGTCGAATTCAAGCTGGACCGTAACTGCAAATTCATCGTTCATAAACATCGAAATCTGGTCCATACCATATTTTGTTGGCGGATTTCTCGTCATTCTCCTGAATCTGCTGACACTGCTAACATTCTCGGTGAATACACATCTGCGCAAACGCAGTGTGTATTTGATTCTCAGCGTGACTGTAGCGGACCTGGAAGTCGGTATTGCCATGGTAACAATAGCGGTGGCTTTGATTTTGAAAAAGGTTATTCCCACTGAAAGTTACCACTTGCTACAAGATCTTCGGCCCATCGAGTCCCTTGAAAAACTTGGAACAACTTCCTCGTTCGTAGGCCTGGTACTAATATCTTTAGAGCGCATGCTCGTCGCACTCTTTCCATTACGTCATCGTATCCTAGGCACCGAGTGTATTACGTCACCATTGCTTTGCAGTGGGTTTCTTCCACCGTTCTCGTGGCAGTACACCTGAGAAGGCGTTACGGTGCTTATGAAGCTTTCGATTACCTTGCAGTGGCTGGGTTGACCATTATTTGTTTCGCGTACATTTGCATATACGTGCAAGTGAAACGCCAACATCTGATGCATAAACAAAGGGCTTCAAATACGGCTCAGAAAAGAGAACGAGAACTCGCCAAAACGCTTTTCATAGTCATAGTTCTATCTCTCGTAACATGGCTTCCCGATGGAGTAGAATTAAGCGCGCAGTTTTCTGTCAACTACACCGATGCTACCAACATTGTGAGATGCGCAAACTCTCTTGTGAATCCTGTGGTATATCTGGTCCGTATAAGAGAATTTAGGCATGCGTTATACAAGCTGGTCTTGAAGTGTTCACGTGATCAGCCCGTGTTTATCCCACGAGTCGTAGACAATGATATCTACGCTTCGAGGTCCAAAAATGAAATTGAGACGAAACTATAATCGTGTAGTTTTTACCAGCCAACTTCGTAGATGTCTCGGTTGCTTTTTCTTCACATGTACATCTTGTTTGAATTGTTAGAGGATTTCTGACATATTGTGGACCACCATAGACTATTTCCGTGGCTTGAAACACATGACTACCAGAAACTCTGGACTTTGGTAAGGTATCTTAACTGACATTTGAAACGTAGCAAATGTATTTATAAGTATCTTGACGCACTACTGACAGGAAGGGGTTTCTTTCTACACTTCGAATTCTGCATGCGGTAACACATTTATGTATAATCGTCTTGACGCACTATCTACCTAGTAATTTTGCCGCACTTGCGTCTGGGTCGATCTTTTGCCTGCGACAAAGGCTGTTGGTCTTCGTTTTTTCTGCTCTTTGTTGTTGGAATTACCATTTAGAACAGCGTTTTCTATAGTAGGACTGGACGCTTGATGGTTGCAACCAAGGAGGTTGTATGTGTTCCATTTTCTTGGAGGAAATGGCATTTTAAAAACGATAATAACACAGCTTTGCAAATTTGCAAATTAGCACAGGACAAAGCTGAATCAAAGTGTACTAATATTCCATGAACTTCGCAGTCCAGGTATACAAACGCGAAAATAAGTATCTCGTTATTAATATTAGTTCCATTTTAAAATGAAATTGCACAATGAGAAACTGTACAACGTAACGCGCCATCTGTCTATCGCCACGAAGAGAGTCGAGAATGTTTCGCAGGAAATAACATTACCATTCATCGTTTGACTGCGCTATGATGAGAACAAGTGTTATTTGTTAAAATCAGAGTGTTCTTTTATTGATATATTTACTAAATAAACCCCTTCTGGCGGCTGTAATATCGGCGGATAATGTCCAAGGATGAAAAATAGTACGAAAAATGAACAGTTGGCCGAGAAGCGAAGCTTCGAGGGCAACTGTGAAATTTTGAGGACCATTTTTCATCCGCGGACATTATCCGCCGATGGTACAGCAAGCCAAGAAGGGGTTTATTTATTTTATATCCCAGCGACTTCACTGAAAAACTCGAGAGAGAAAAACATTGTGAACGTGAGAAAACCACTAAACTGCAGTATGGCGCGAAAAGGCAAATCGTAAGCGGTGATTGGCTAAGATATTTTCATTCGAGCTGTGATTGGTTGACACAAAAACTGTCAATCAAACCCTAACGTGGGGCTAGAAGAAATCAGAGCGAATTCGCAAAACAAATTTACAACGCACAAGTTCTAGTGCTTTCCCGAGTGCTTTTCTACAGAAATCTAGCCAAGATTCCGGGTTTTCAGGTCTAATTCCTTGCCGGACTGTTAATTAATTGTTCTGTTGTGAGCTGAAGTATAAATTACAGCCGTGAAATGCAGAGTTGGAAAATTTAGCGCTACTAGCCTGATCGAACTTGGAAGTCGGCTTGCTGGACTACACTCGAAGTGGTTGAATTTTGGTTGAGCTGATTGCAAGTTGTTTTTCTATTGCCAAGCTACGACAAAATGGTAAGTTTAAAAACAATTCTTTTATCGTCATTTTGCTCTTTTTTGTTTAGTTCTTTCATTGTTTTCGCGAATGTCAAACCGAATTAACTTGGATTGAAACAACAACAAAAAACTAACAACTTTTTAAACCATTCAAACATTCACGGCCTGTTTAGTTGACTTTTTTGTGTTTTCCGGTGTCGCCTCAGCCACCAATTTCCGTATTATCAACATTCTTAGACAAAAACCTTGGTTGCTTGTTTTCCATTATTTTTTACAGAAAATATCCAGTTTTTGCTTAAAACATTTCTCCCAGGACGGACATCACTTCCGACGGACAATATCGTCTGATATCTGTCCTGTGAAAATGCACCACGTGATACATTTCGACCAACGAGCGCGTGTTAAAATTTATCACTGGGATATAAATAGAGGATATTACATGGCCGCGCGGAGATACGAATTTTGTCTTCGAGTGTTGAAAATTTATCTCACGAGTGAGCGCAGCGAACGAGTGAGATAAATTTTTAACACGAGAAGATAAAATTCGTATCTCCAAGCGGCCATGTAATGTTCTGTTTATTATATAAAATCCTTATAACATGCCAAAGACGATTTATTCTTTATTTTACATAAAATCCACTGCTTCAAACATGGAACACACCGCAGTCAAGTTATAACTCGGACGTCAATGAGTCGAAATATTACAAAAAGGCCGTGCTGTTTCAAAACAGAACAAGAAACTGGCCAATTAATTTTCTAATTAGAAAAATACAATTTAAAATTATACTGCATCTGGGAATATCAAGGAAAATGAATGTCACTTATAGTATAAAACTTGGCTGACAACCACTCATTTAGTCCTGGCTTTCGTCGCTCTCGACTACCCTTTTAACCCGCTTCCATTTCTTACAACTTTCAAATGTGCTTTCACTTTCTTTAGGAGAAGTGTTCTGCTGTAAATTTACATTTATGTTGAAAGTTCCTCCAGCAATTGTTCCCGTTATTAAGGACCCAAGTCCTGTTAAAGGCATCTGAAGTCCTTGAGGCCTTTTACACTGAAATTGTTCTGCGGCTACAGTCGTTGTTGTTGTGCTCGTGGAAGCGACTGGTTCGCTTTTGTCACTCGAGCCTGTGAATGACAAAATACCAGATATGTTTTCTTGCTGCCTGTCCGATAAGGATGAATAGTTGTTAATAGAGTTCACATTACGGTGTCCTGTAATTTGCATTATCTGTGTTGGTGGTATTTCGTTGTCGTTTAGCTTCTGCACGAGGTGCTTGCGAGCACTATGGTTGGTCAGTCGTTTGTTATTCTGTGCAAGACCAGCCTCATTTACCATGTCTTTTAGCAAACTGTTGAGCTTATTTACTCCAACTGGTTGTGCCTTGAACCATGGTCTAGCTGATGAGCGCTGAAGATTATTGACCGCTAAGTAAAATGGGGAGTCATCTGTTTTCATACTTTCGGGGCGCTTGCTTGCGTAAAATTTGTAAACATGAATTGGGTCTCTCTCAGCTGGCAGTTCGGGAGTTGACTACATTTTTGGCTTAATCTTTCTTGTATCTCTAGGGTCAGATCCACTCCTAGTCTTTGTCTGTCTTTCCGTTGAGTACTCTAAATACTCCTTTCCGTCGGGTGCTTCTTTAAGTTTAATATCACCCCAGCGTAACTCCCTCTGTTCTTTGCCGCCACGAAGGCCAAAATGTATGGTCGAGTTAAGCCACAAAGTGTTTATTATGGCTTGCGGGCTTTCGATCCCGATGCATTTTGTTGCATATAGTTTTTCAATTTCATCGTCTGTAATTCCATCCGACGTCCTTGGTTTGTTTCCATGTCCCTTGGCTTTTAGATCCTTTTGTTTGGCTTTTAGGGTAGCCATTGCAGCTTTGAACTCTACATCAGTAAAAATAGTGAAGCCATAGTTCTTTTGTTCAGATATCTCTGGATGCTTGAAAGAAAACCTCTTAAACTCGTAGGCTCGTACTCCGAACCATCCTTCTTTCTAACTCCAAATATAAATTTGGAAAGAAGATCGTTGAGAACTGAAGGCGAAAGCTCATTTATAGAACTCGAAGGATCGAGCAAGTCAGGATTGGAAGTCTGAATGAAACTTTTGAACAGCTCCACGTCGTATGCAGTTTTTCTCTTCGTATTTGTGTTTTCTTGCTCTTCTAGGAATTCATTCAGTGCCTCGTCTGTGACACCGACAAACCTGAAGCATGGTTCTGCGTCGTCTCTATCCATAGCTTTATGATTTTAGTTTGCACAGCAAGAAACAACTGAAATGTTTCGGTACGACGTTGACTCGCGAAGACCGAAAGACCCAAAGGACGAAATGTTTGAAAGCGCGCGAAAATACTGAATGCTGATTGGACGAAAATGATATTACACATGTGTGATAAAAATGATATCGCCACTGGTGAGATATTATTTTTATCATTTTGCTACCACTCGGTATACCACTTGATTTTATATAATAAATTGAGGATATTACATGGCCGCGCGGAGATACGGATTTTATCTTTCAGTTGAAAATTTATCTCACGAGTGAGCGCAGCGAACGAGTGAGATTAATTTTTAACAAGAGAAGATGACATTCGTACTACAAGAGGTCATGTAATGTTCTGTTTATTATATAAACATCAATGAAATACAAAATTCGGATTTTATTTGAATTAAGCTTAAAAATCGAGCATTGAGCAAAGGCAAGTGTGATATCTTCACATGTGAAAATAAGTCATTTACTCTGTTACATCACGCCGTGAAATACTCCTGGAAAGTGGACAAATTTAATTTCCAAGTTCGCACACATGGAGTAGTACAATAGGAAAGTGCAATTCTATACAGACTTCTACATATGGTATATAACCTTTGAAGCTCATTTTCCTTCACTATGGTCAAGATTCAAGTGTTACTAAATTTACTAGTTGCATGCAAGCCTTCCAAAAAGTGTAATATTAGCTGTATTCACACTAGCACCACAAAAATGGCAAAAAAGGAACCCGTTGTAGCGGGTTCGCCAACCCGCTCTAGCCGAACCTGCTAGAGCGGGTTGAGCCTCAACCTGCTCTAGCGGGTTGAGAAACATTGATTCAGTATAGTATATACTACTGGCTCTCAACCAGCTCTAGCGGGTTCACCAACCCGCTCTAGTCGAACCTGCTAGGAGCGGGTTGAGCCCCAACCTGCTCTAGCGGGTTGGGAAACATTGATTCAGTATAGTATATACACTAGGCTCTCAACCAGCTCTAGCGGGTTCACCAACCCGCTCTAGCTTTATATCAATTCTGCTCAGAAACACTTGCTTGTTATCTGTCTAAGCTTTCTCCTTCAAAAAAATTGTTTTCACGTGATCACAGCAGAACAGGGAACCTTATTCAATGATGCATTTGCATAAGGACTGAAAATTTAAAGCTATTAGAGATTTTGAAAGGAAAATTATCAAAAGCTATAACACTTAATGACTTCTAAAAGATGTGTTCAGTTGAACTGAAACCAATGAATAATGGACGAGATATAAGCAAGTAGTATAAAACACCAAAACGAGGCCTAGCGTTTTTCTAGCGAAAATTCCATACAAATCTCTGTATGTTTAAGCTCCTTTAATTCTGTCAATATTTAATCAAATGGTACGAAGTTTTTAGAACATTTGTAGTCTGAATTTATCTCTTGAAGAGCATGATTTTTGACTGAAATAAAAGGCTCTTTCATCTTATCTGGAAAAAGTGAATTATGAATTCGGTATTCAAGGCGAGAAACTCGTCTCAGACGGGAAACTCGTCTCTAGTGTGAATACAGCTAATATAGAATAGCGAAACTCTTGATAAAATTTTTGACTGATCTCAGAAAACATACAAAAAGGATTGAAAAAATCGACAAAGTTATAATATATTACGGCGCAAGTTCTGTAGTCAACAACGCATAACGTGGTGTTTTCATAACTTCAGAAAGTCAGCATGTGACCAGCACTACAGATTGTTTAATAAAAATAAGAAAGATAAAGATAATTAAATTAAGAAAATACAGAAGTAACTATGGGAAACGATAGGCAGGTGCCAGGAAACCGATCTTTTAAAACAGTAGTTCATAAGTCATTTGAAGTCATTATTAAAAATACTGCTGGGATATTGTCAGCGACTTAATCTTCTAGAATATTTTTCGAGGAAGATTAAAAGTATCTGTGAATATATTTTGTTGCATATTGAAAGGAGTCAGAGACATATTCGCACCACTTCCTGAAGGATTTCCATTGTATAAACAGAGGAAAATAAAGACTTATACGCGAAAAATAACTGTTGCGGTATTCAGAATTTTAAAGCTGTCGTGTCTAAAGAAACTCATTGTCAGTTCGTCGTTTGAATTTCTGAAAATATCTGTTACGAAAGACGCCTTTTCAAGGGAGCCGTGGAAAGAAAGCAGTAAATAATTGCACAGGAAAACAGTGTAACCTTGAAATCTTCTAAAAAACATGCCGTCGAATTCAAGCTGGACCGTAACTGCAAATTCATCGTTCATAAACATCGAAATCTGGTCCATACCATATTTTGTTGGCGGATTTCTCGTCATTCTCCTGAATCTGCTGACACTGCTAACATTCTCGGTGAATACACATCTGCGCAAACGCAGTGTGTATTTGATTCTCAGCGTGACTGTAGCGGACCTGGAAGTCGGTATTGCCATGGTAACAATAGCGGTGGCTTTGATTTTGAAAAAGGTTATTCCCACTGAAAGTTACCACTTGCTACAAGATCTTCGGCCCATCGAGTCCCTTGAAAAACTTGGAACAACTTCCTCGTTCGTAGGCCTGGTACTAATATCTTTAGAGCGCATGCTCGTCGCACTCTTTCCATTACGTCATCGTATCCTAGGCAACCGAGTGTATTACGTCACCATTGCTTTGCAGTGGGTTTCTTCTATCGCTCTCGTGGCAATACACCTGAGAAGGCGTTACGGTGCTTATGAAGCTTTCGATTACCTTGCAGTGGCTGGGTTGACCATTGTTTGTTTCGCGTACATTTGCATATACGTGCAAGTGAAACGCCAACATCTGATCCATAAACAAGGGGATTCAAATAGGGCTCAGAAAGAGAACGAGAACTCGCCAAAACACTGTTCCTAGTCACATTCCTGTCGCTTTTAACCTGGCTTCCCGATGGGCTAGAATTTGGCTCGTCACTCTCCAAGGAGTACACCAACGTTACTGACATTGTGACATGCGCAAACTCGCTCGTGAACCCTGTGGTATATCTGATCGGCATTAGGGAATTCAGACGTGCGCTGTGCAAGCTCGTATTCAAGTGTTCACGTGATCAGCTCGTGTTTATACCACGAGTTGCCAATAATGATATTTATGCAGCGAGGTCCAATGAAGTTGAGACAAAGCTTTAGACTTGCAGGTTTTATTTAGCCAACATCGCAGATGTCTCGGTTGGTTTTGTTTTCAGCCTTTTTGTGTGGTTTGAGCTTCCTGTGGCACTGTTTCTATTACTCTCGCTCTGGGCGGGAGTATCATGGAGGAGACAAAAAAATTGACAAAAAATTGACCTCAGAGGTGTTATCTTTGTTTTCAATAGGGACACAAACATGTAGGATATAAATTATAGAAAGTTGAAGAAGTGGAACTGTCCTTGGGGGTCTGGGGCCATGCTACCCCAGGGAAAATTATGGCTAGAAAAGCAGCTCTGTGCTATGATAATGATTTGAGGACCCCCCTTGCTCTCTTGTGATACTTCAGGGCCACTCTTATACAGGAAAAACAATTTCAGGCCCCCCAAATTTCTCCCCTCCCCCATTTAATTACATTCTACATGACATTCCAGCCATCTGTTCCTGGGGATAATATTGAGGTGTGCAATGGCCGCGTTGAAGCGTGCGTGAAAGATATAGAGAGCTGGATGCTAGTAAATAATCTCAAGCTTAACAACGATAAGACCGAGCTATTGGTTATGCATGGACATATCCTGTAGCCCGTGCACAGTCTGCTAGGAACATTGGTACAGTGTTTGACACTACCATGTCTCTTGAGGCCCATATTAGTCAAGTCTGCAGCAAGAGCTTGTTCTATCACATAAGGAACATTGCAAAGATATGACGTTTCCTTAGTTTAGAATAAACGAAACACTGATGAATGCCTTTGTAATATCTAGGATTGATAATTGCAATGCACTATTGTATGGACTGCCCCCGAGGCTCGTCACGTTATCACGCAAATGTGATCATGTCACCCATATTGTACGAGTTACTCTGGCTGCCAATCAAGCAGCGCATTACGCACCTTTTTATCGAAGTGAGCTGATAGAGCCTTATGCTCCGGCTCGTGCCCTGCGATCGGCGGATCAGCACCTTTTAAGGCAACCAAGTTATAAAATGGGATCATATGGTGCTAGAGCTTTCTCGGTAAGCGCTCCAAAACTTTGGAATAGCCTTACCTTGGATTTAAGGACAACTAGTGACTATAGTGTTTTTTTTCAACTATTTAAAGAAGCTTTTTATTAGTTACTATAATTAACAACTATCCCCAAAGGGGAGGTGAATAGTGGTGGATATATAGCGAGACGCGAAGCGTCGAGGTATATATCCACCGCTTGGCACCGACCCTGAGGGGGATAGTTGTTTTAGTGTATCAGTAGAATAAAATACGGTGGATTAAGGTTGTAAACGCAAATATCGCGCGCGAAACGAGCCGCCATTTTGAGAGTTTTCTAGAAACAGTAAATAGTGCTGGATATCTACTATTTCAGGAAGCAATCAGAGCGCGCGAAAATGACTATTCACTGATTTGGTATATATTATTATTATTATTATTATTTTTTGATTAACATGTTAACATCACGTTTTTATATTTAAGCTTAGACTTTTAAATATACAGTGAAGCACATTTGGTCTTTTAGGAAATGGGCTGTATAAACAAATTATGATTATTTAATAATGACCGTTCTCTAAATAACACACAAGTAAACCATAGTAAGGAATGAAATGCCTGCTCTGGAGGCTACCTCTTTGCTATGACTGCCTGCTGAGTTCAGTTTAAGTATCAACCACAATTTCCTGTTATAAATAAAAGAAAAACGCCTTTCTCTTCTTTCAGGTTGGTCGGTTGTTCTGACTAGAAGATTTGTGTAAACTGTTAAGACAGATTGTTTTAGAACTTGGAGCAATTTTGCCAGAAAGCGGCAAAAAATCTTGTTACTCGAAATAAAAACGTTGTTGCTTTGAAATTAGTCTCATTTCAAAGGTATTCACACTAGTGTTCGTGTATTATCGCGGCGGTAAAAAATTTCCAGAGGAAGCTGAGAAAATTTTTTCGCACCTAAAATGGTGATGTCAATCACAGCCTATATTGATTCTATTAATTTTTCCATTTTTGAACACTTATTTCTATGGCGGCGCGAACCCTGTCCTCTGCCTTTTGTGATATTTCGAAATATGGACCACAAATCTACAAATTAGGATAGAAATCATTGAGTAACAGTATTTTTGGCCAAACGTTGCTCGAAGTTGTAAAATAACCTGTCTTAAAGAGAATTAAAGGCCTACTCCGGGTCCTAAGATCTCCCAAGATCGCCCAAGATCGCCCAAGATCTCTCAATATTAAATTAATCGTACCTTGGGTAGGAGGCTATCTATCAAACGAGTAAAAAGCGCCTCAGTCCACGCGACGTGAACCGTAGCAACGTGGAACTCCTTGCGTATGCTGCATAAACCACTGTAATTCAATACAAAAAATGTGCACAGCCATTGTAATCATTACACAGAGAGTATAAGACGGATGGGAGCAATATATGCTACTTCCTCTCAAATGGAACCCGCCTCCTTCTTGGTTCATAGAGTTTTGTCGATCGCGATGGGCCGTCGTGTTGGTTACTTTGATTGCTGGATGGTTGTCTGGTTGGTATTGTTGGTTGAGGTATGTTGGATGTGTTTTTGGATGGCTGGTTGGTTGGTTCACTTTATTGGTTGGCTGTCTGGTTGACTAATTGGTTGGTTAACGTGTTGCCGGATTGATAAACGTGGTGGATGGTTAACTTGTTGGTTGGTTAAGTTTTTGGCATTGAAAGTTCCCAAACAACGCCCAAGCACATATAATTCAATATATTGTAAAAAACGCGAACTCAGGTGGCCTGACTTGGGGCTTATACGCGGACAGAAAATAATTTTGCCAAATCTCGAATACGAAAATAGCTGCAGCAACAAAACTTTGCATCAATGTTAATTATAGTACTAGAAAAATTTGGACAGTTGACGTTTCCATGACAACCAATTTGAAGGGACACGTACCATTTTTGTCCTTTCTTGGGACAGAAAGGAGCAGAAAACCTCATCCTATTCTGAATGATACGATGAATTTTCCTTTACTGCATTGATTTCGTTCTTCAATATAGCGTCTTTTAAGGCAGGCCACAGCTTGAAAGTTAATGGAGATAGGACATAAACCAGTTCTCACGATCACGTGACCCTTGACACGATTAAAAAACGCTAAAAACTGAAGAAGTTCATGAAGATCAGGAATTGAAAGTTAATTTTAAACGGTACTTACAGATAGCAACTAAATGTATGGAAGAGTTTTAAGGTCGGGGAACGTGTTACTCATACCAAGTTCCATCTCGGTAGCTATTTTGCTAATGTAGTTATTTTCAAAAATTGCTTTTTGCCTTAAGAATCCGCGTATAAGCCCCTTCTTTCAAGACAGGCCTTAACGTACCTGAGAAATTAACAACGATGCGACAAAAAAATGCCAGGGACAAAATGCAAATTTTGCACGTAACGCAAATTGAGAGCCTGAGCCGCGTCACCTGGCACCACTGGAAATCAACAACAAAACTAAAAATGATTTTTTTTTTCATTTCTTTTATCCATATTTATTGGGCGAATACCAATGTAATTGTTTGTTTTACAAGGCACCAACAAACACAATGTGTATGTCTGTCTCCATAGTTATGTATGTTTGGGAGTTTTTAGAATGTAACACACCAAATTTTCAATAGCTGTCCATTTTTCCATCAAGCATAACTTTTACTATTGTAAAAGGTCAGAGCTATCTTTAGAAATTTCTTTCTCCCGAGGCGGCTGACTCGAAATTCATTTCTCTTCCGACGGCTTTTCTGTAACTTAGCTTGATTTGAGATTACAATCAACTGGGAATCGATTCCAGACATTTGAGCCTACAAAACCGGAAAAGATGTTTTTCTAGTAGGCGGACCTGAATATGAAACTATTGCCTCACAAAAAAAAGATTGCCAACTAAAAATGTTTTCAAGAGCATCGGTTTCTATTTACTAGTTTATATGGCCTTGTTTGCCATCGCAACTTTGCTCTCTAGACGTGAATGCATGAGTGAGGCCCCTTAACTCTCGGGCATACAAGCTAACTCACGCACCGACTCATGACTATCAGAAAGTCAGCATTTGACTGCAGATCTTCAATAAAAAAAAGCCTAAATATAATCAGCTTGCGCAAATAAGTACCCACGCGTCATGAATGGCTTGAGGTGCCAAGTGATCTTTCATCATACTAGTTCATAAGTATTTCCAAACAAATCCACTGAAACACCGTCAGGGACTTAAAATAATATTTCTAGCATCGGTCAATATATTTGGTCGCATATTGGATGACGTCAGAATCCCATTCGCTCCGTTTCCTGAAGGATTTCGATCGTATGATCAGTTGAAAGAAAGATGTATACAAGCAAAGGAAAATAACTGGTGCTGCATTTAGAATTTTCGAGCCATAGAAGAGAGTCTAAAGGCACATGTAGGCTCATCACTTGAAGGTGTGAAAATATCTGAAATTGGAAACATTACGCTTTTAACGTCGCCCTTTCAAGGAAGAAAGAAGACAGCAATTAGTTGTTGCATAGGGTAAGAGTAACCTTGAAATCTGCTGAAAAAACATGTCGAATTCAAGCTCGACCATATCCGCAAATTCATCGTTCATAAACATCGAGATCTGGGCCATACCATATTTTGTTGGTGGATTTTTCGCCATTCTTCTGAATCTGCTGACACTGCTAACATTCGCGGTGAATACACATCTGCGCAAGCGCAGTGTGTATCTGGTCCTCAGCGTGACTGTAGCGGACTTGGAAGTCGGTATTGCGATGGTAACAATAGCAGTGACTTTGACTTTGGTAAAGATTATTCGCAATGGAAGGTACCACCTGCTTCAAGATCTTAGACTGATGGATTCCCTGGAAAAACTGGGCACAACTTCCTCGTTCTTAGGCTTGATTCTAATATCTTTAGAGCGCATGTTCGTTGCACTCTTTCCATTACGTCATCGTATCCTAGGCAACCGAGTGTATCAAGTCACAATTGCTTTTCAATGGATTTCTTCTATCGTTCTCATGGCAGTACACATGAAGTTTTCGACTTATGAAACTTTCGATTTCTTGGCATTGACTGGACTAACCATTATTTGCTTCGCGTACATCTGCATTTACGCGCAAGTCAGGCGACAACATCTGATGCATAAACAAAGGGCTTCAAACACGGCTCAGAAAAGAGAACGAGAACTCGCCAAAACGCTTTTCATAGTCACAGTTTTATCTCTCGTAACATGGCTTCCCGATGGAGTAGAATTAACCGCGCAGTTTTCTGTCGACTACACCGATGCTACCAACATTGTGAGATGCGCAAACTCTCTTGTGAATCCTGTGGTATATCTGGTCCGTATCAGGGAATTTAGGCATGCGTTATACAAGCTGGTCTTGAAATGTTCACGTGATAAGCCCGTGTTTATCCCACGAGTCGTAGACAGTGATATCTACGCTTCGAGGTCCAATGAAATTGCGACGAAACTATAATCGTGTAGTTTTTACAAGCCAACTTCGTAGATGTCTCGGTTGCTATTTTTTCACAAGAGCATCTTGTTTGAATTGTTAGAGGATCTTTGAGATACTGTGGACCACCATGACTTTTTCCGTGGCTTGAAACACATGACTACCAGAAACTCTGGACTTTGGTAAGGGAGGTATCTTAACTGACATTTGAAACGTAGCAAATGTATTTATAAGTATCTTGACGCAAGTAACTGACAGGAACGGGTTTCCTTCTACACTTCGAATTCTCCACGTAACACATTTATGTATAATCGTCTTGACGCACTGTCTACCTAGTAATTTTGCCGCACTTGCGTCAGGGTCGATCCTTTGCCTGTGACAAAGGCTGTTGGTCTTCGTTTTTTCTGCTCTTTGTTGTTGGAATTCCCATTTAGAACAGCGTTTTCTATTGTAGGACGTGGACGCTTGATGGTCGTTGCAACCAAGGAGGTTTTATGTATTCCATTTTTTTGGAGGAAATGGCATTTTAGAAACGATAATAACACAGCTTTGCAAATTTGCAAACTAGCACAGGACAAAGCTGCATCAAAGTGTACTAATATTCCATGAACTTCGCAGTCCAGGTATACAAACGCGAAAATAAGTATCTCGTCATTAATATATTAGTTCCATTTTAAAAATGAAATTGCACAATGAGAAACTGTACAAGGTAACGCGCCATCTGGCTATCGCCACGAAGATAGTCGAGAATTTTTCGTTCATCGTTTGACTGCGTTATGATGAAAACAAGTGTTTTTATTTGTTAGGCAGAGTGTTCTTTTATTGAGATAGATATATATTTTGCAGTTTTGATGACGTTATCGATGACTACTATACACGTAGTATGGTATCATGAACTTCGGAATCCCTTGGTCATTGCACCACCCTGGCCACCTTGTGGTTGAGTCCCCTAGACAACTTTGTACAATTTGGGTTGGCCAGTGATGCAACGTTCACGAGATATGACAACACAAGCAACTTCAGGAATCCTGTGGTGGGATGACAGACGACAGACGGACGGACGTGCAAGCCATGAAATCTTAAGTCGAAGGGTTTCAATTTTTACCATTTTTCCTTTGGTATGGTGCTCCGCTCACGCGTGCCTTCGTCAAGTTCCGCTATTATATTTCTAGTAATAATGACATCATCGATGCCGTCATCCCACGTGATCCTGTGGTTAAAACCGCCTTGCTAAACATTGACCAAGTGTTCCCTTTTTGAGATATAATTTGTTTGTCCCTCGCGTCCTAGACAATTTGTTTATTTCAGTTGTCGTGAGACAATCAAAAATGTGATCGTCTCTCAGGCAACCGATGAAAGCGGACTTTCCGTTTCCATTGTACCTAGTCTCAACGATATCAGGTAATTATGTTGTTATTCTTTTCTCAATTCCATAACCTCGAACTTCAAATTAAGAAGAACATAAATTGTTCCTTTTTCCATTTTTCGGTATTACTTGGCTCTATTCGGTACTATTCGGCACTATTCGGTACTATTCGCTTTTCGCTCTTCGCTATTCGGGTTTTCCAGAAACCCGATTAGAATGGCGATTCTATTTTCTGCGAAGGAAACTTTTTCACGATTTTTTTCTGGCTTATGTGCGCCGTTACAATATATACATTTTCTGCGGCTTTGATTTGGATTAGGATGCGGGCGCTCTTAACTTGCTCCTGAAAGTAGTTTACTGGCTGTCAGTATATATTCTCGTCGGATGTAGAGGGCGAGGGTTCTAGAGCAAATGGTGCATGACATCGTTCTCTCGATGCTTTCTTTTAATTTTTATTTTATTTTATTTTATTTTTATTTTTAAATACTTTTTATTCATGTGATGACTGGTATTTTCCCTTCGTTTATAGTTTCTTATTCCTTAGGTACCTATATAATTCTTATTTCCCTATGTACAGTTTTTTTTACATGGATTTATTTCAAAGCTAGTCTTCACATGCAATCGTTTAAATCTATACAAACAGTATACACCGACAAGGACAAAACACATACATACCCCTTTTGCATGAACACCCCATACCACAGGGATTTAACATAGAGCCTTTAGAATTTTTCCCATTTCTTATAGTGCGCTGCCAGCTTATTCTTGGTCTTAGCAATAGTAACCTCTACTTTTTCGTAATGTTTTAAAAAGTTCTACAGAATAGCTAAGGATGGAGTTTTGAAATTAGTTTTATGTTTATATAACACTAATTTATAGATAAGAATGATAAAATTTTCTGGGCCGTCAGTATTTACTCCAAGAAGAATATTAGCGGAGCTCCTGCGCGGGCCGAAGGCCCGCGCAAGCGGAGCACCATACCTAAGGAAAAAACGTATAGTATACTATCGAGTTGATTTTTGAACGTCACGGGCATTATGGATCATTTTGATGACGTCATTGATGACGTAAGGGCATGTGACCTTGGTGTAGAGTTCCTCTTATGGTCTTTGAAACTTTGTCCAAGTTTGGCTTCTAAAGAAGCTACCCTTCGGGAGATATGATTTTTTCTTTATTTTTCTCTGTACGCCGTCCGTCCGTCCGTCCGTCGTCCGTCGTCCGTCCGTCCGTGTACACATGGGAACCCTGTGCACATGGGAACCCTGTGGTATACAAAGAAAAAATCATATCTCCTCAAGGGAACATGCTAAGACAACCATACTTGGGATATTTTGTCTATGCCACAAGGGGGGTGGTGTAACCCGGACAAGTGATGTGACGTCATCGATGACGTCATCAGTGAATGAAAAATGAATATCTCGTGAAGGGAAGACTCTAAAACAACCAAACTTGGGTAGTGTAGTCTAGGCCACCAGATGAGCGAAATGAAGTGGTCACGTGATGTGACGTCATCGATGACGTCATCTATGCTTGAAAAATCAATATCTCGTGAAGGGAAGACTCTAAAACAACCAAACTTGGGTAGTGTAGTCTAGGCCACCAGATGAGCGAAATGAGGTGGTCACGTGATATGACGTCATCGATGACGTCATCTATGCTTGAAAAATCAATATCTCGTGAAGGAAAGACTCTAAGACAACAAAACTTGGGAAGTGTAGTCTAGGCCACCAGATGAGCAAAATGAGGGGGTCACGTGATATGACGTCATCGATGACGTCATCTATGCTTGAAAAATCAATATCTCGTGAAGGGAAGACTCTAAGACAACAAAACTTGGGTAGTGTAGTCTAGGCCACCAGATGAGCGAAATGAAGTGGTCACGTGATGTGACGTCATCGATGACGTCATCTATGCTTGAAAAATCAATATCTCGTGAAGGGAAGACTCTAAAACAACCAAACTTGGGTAGTGTAGTCTAGGCCACCAGATGAGCGAAATGAGGTGGTCACGTGATATGACGTCATCGATGACGTCATCTATGCTTGAAAAATCATTATCTCGTGAAGGAAAGACTCTAAGACAACAAAACTTGGGTAGTGTAGTCTAGGCCACCAGATGAGCAAAATGAGGTGGTCACGTGATATGACGTCATCGATGACGTCATGTATGCTTGAAAAATCAATATCTCGTGAAGGGAAGACTCTAAAACAACCAAACTTTGGTAGTGTAGTCTAGGCCACCAGATGAGCGAAATGAGGTGGTCACGTGATGTGACGTCAGCGATGACGTCATCTATGCTTGAAAAATTAATATCTCGTGAAGGGAAGACTCTAAAGCAACCATGTAAACCATGTACACATGGGAATCCCTTTCATTCACACAGAAAAAATTATAACGAGGAGCTCCGCTTTTAGCCAGTGGCTAAATCTATATATTAGCTACGTTCAATTCTACGTTCTCTCGATGCTATTCCTTGGCGCAGTGTAGATCTCAAATCATCTAGACAACTATCAGCCAGGTTGTTTGCTCGGATAAGTAAGCGGCGTATTTCTTCGGGAAGCTTCCGTTTGTGTCTGTGGTGACGCCTAGCCGCTTCGAGCTCCCTCAAAGAGTTTTCACATCAATCATAAGAATTTAAACGTTTTACATGTAAAGAGGTGCCTAGAATGTTTGTTAGAGACCCATGTTGGCGTTTTTTAAGCGTTTGCTTTTTTTTACCAAAGCGCTCCTGCAACATTTCAACCCCTCGTGTGTTATTAACATTTGCAATCGGTAACTGTTTAGCGGTATTCACAATTTTCATTTTGTAAATTGAACTTAAGAGGCAAATCAGGTGATAATTAAGGATTTTACTGAGTCATTCAAATGTTACGGCAACACCAAGTAGAGCGCGCGCCATCGCTGCGTAAGGTACATAATGAGTAAGATTGCACAGGGATCCTGAAATCACGACAATTGCTATCTAATAACACAAGATACTGACGGACTAAGCGATACTAGTTTTGGCAAGGCTTCAAAACCTCCCTGGTTTTGCTTAAATTGTAACCCATATTAATTAATTCCTCCTTCTAACAGAGCACTGAGTTATTCCTCGCGACATGTGTCTATTTCAACGCGCATGTAAAAGTCATTACACAGGTAGCAAGTTTAAGCAAGAGAGCAATACTAAGCTCTTTTCACGAACAAACGGTTTGATCGAGTCTCACCTGGTACTAGATTGTGCAAGTTGTGTAGTTTTGCTGAACTGGTTCGCGACAACTGTTCGGTGTGTAATCGCATAATAAAAATCTGGCCTCGCGCACGATGTTGTGCACGGCGGCGTAACAAAAATTCTAACGCTGGGTTTTGCAATATATCTCGGAAGTGAACGGTCGTTCAGCTCTGAAATTTGCAATAAATAATGTTTAACTAATGTGCACCCCAAAAACAATTTGTTATCGCGTTTCGAATTTCTAAAGACCACGAAAACTTCGCATGGAAAAAGGGTGTCGCGAAAGCAGATCAAATCTGGTGTCGTGTTCTTACGAGCACGTTTTAAAATATAAACGTTTTTGTGCTTTTTATTATCTGTGGTCTGAAAAAACACACACGCCAGGGATGCACTTGAAATGCTGTTTCAGAATTAATTGCTTGTAGAGAAAGATGATGTAAGGGAATGAAGTAACACAACGATAAGTAGCGTTATAATTTTTTTTAAAGTTAGAAGACAAGAAACGTCCAGTTTTATCGCGCACGTTTTTGCCTCGATTTGCTCAACCACGCAGTTTTTTGCCTTTTTGTGCCCTTTTTTGCTTCGTGCATCGCGCATCTTATTGCCCGGTTTTTCCCTTTTTTTGCATTTTTTGCCGTTTTGCTTCATGCATTATTTTGCCTCTTTGCCCTGCACGCCCTTTTTTGCACACAGCCTTTTTGCATGCATTTTTGCATGCATTTTTTGCTTCCGACTCCAAATACCCGCGCAATGTTTGCCTTTTTGGCAGATTTTTGCTTTGTTTCACAACCTCTAGGTTTTTATTCGCTCTTGTAGTTATTAGTAGTGCTCCTCTACTATGGTCTTTGCAATTGCGCGAAAACAAGAGAAAGAGGAACGGAAAAGCTGAAGAAAATCGAAAACAACAACATGCGTTCAAATCCAATATTACTGTATAGTGCAAGCAGATAGAGCCTTTTAATTTAATAGACAGAGAACACTCATTCGAACAGCGGATTGAGTGTCTTCATAATCTCGTTCTCAAGTTCCCTCAAACTCTCTACTTCTTCCATTAGCTCATTTCGAATGTAGCTCAACATCGCTTTAGAAGCCATTGTGGTTAGCGCTCAAACATTCGTTTAAAATCCGCCTCGGCTTTGTTATGCTATTTTTTGCCTTATTATGCTGTTTTTTGCCAATTCCTGCCCTTTTTCGCTTATTCGCGCACTTTTTTGCCCATTCATGCCCTTTTTTGCTTTGCCATGCCCTTATGCGCTCATTCTTGCCTTGTGCCCATTTTTGCCGTTTTTTGCCTGCTGCACCTTGAGGCTGGAATTTAATAGCGCTGCGCGGACGTTACGTCACTAAAATGCTACCCCGCGGTGAGGTCGGACATTCACACCGGAAGTGGTATACTAGTTACAGTATTTTGTATGGAGGTGGAGAGTCAACGCAATTTCTCTCAAAGAAATCTCGTAATTTTCACTGAAGACGAAAACTTTTTTGACTCCAAAGTGACTTCTAGTCAAGGAGATTATACAATCACTTCGAGAAAAAGTATTTTAAAGTTTCAAACGAAGAGAAAAAGCCGGTCATAATAACTCGGGTATTTCATCAAAGTGTCAAATGGAAAATTTAACTTTCAACCAGCAGATTCCAGTGGAATAAAGTGCTTTGTCTTGGACATAGGATTCATTATTGTATTTTGTAATGTATGCTTTTGTAAAAAAAATGCTTTTGCGATTTGCTCTTACGCTTTAGTTTTAGTATAATAGCTGCCGCATTTTGAATTGAAAGAATTTTCGATAATCTTTATAAATTTTGATAACTCATCTGATCCAAACCATGTGTTTTTTCAATATCTACAGCTTCTGGAAAACGTTCGAAGTTTACAGTAAATCTTTGAACAGCGTTTTGGCTATTATCGGATCTACGAGACCATTCTATGTTTCTTGAAACGCGGAAACTTTCAGAGCCCGCTTAATTCGGTCGGGATAATAAAGTTTACATCAAATTCATACGAAAATCACAATAGAACAAGAGGTCATGCAGTTTCTACGCTTTGTAGCATCGCCTGCGTGGCAAGAGCTTTACCAATACAACAGGGTCAGCCGCTTTTAGCCATCTCCAGCCTCCGCAAGCGTCTCGTGTTCGTATGACTAAAAGCTGTAAAGCAATGTTTTTCTTCCTCTAGTTGCTTTTTGGCAGCCGGTTGAAGTCTCTCTTGATACCCAGGAACACGGCAATGCCATTCTCAGCAGATGTGTGTCGTAGATACCATTTGGAGCGCGAAATACAACGAATACAGTGATAAATTATAGTTTTCGCTACACTATTACTCTTCAACTTGCTGTACTTGTCCGACCCCAGTGGGCGGTCTAGGTACCGGAAATCTATTTTTAGCACGTCCGCGCAGCGCTATTGTATGCTCGGTACAAACTACACATAAAATTAAAATGCCCAAATTGACGGCTCGCGAGCGGCTCGTACAAGAGCTAAGAAGAGAAAAAAAGAGCAACAAAGGAAGCGTTCAAATAAATTTTATAAAAACAAAACACAAAGAGAAAAAAAACGACGACGTTAACTGGTTTTCAAAAATGAAGAGATGCGAAGAAAACCACGGGCAGTAGACAGCAAAGCACGGCAATACAAAACGGGCACAAAATGCAAAGGGAGGCCAACGAACTGCGAGGCAAAGTCTCTGCGCTAAAAAAAGGCAAAAATTAAATGCTCGAAGAGGCAAATACGGCAAAACGAAATCTCTGTGCACTAAAAGGCAAAACAAAATGTATGCGCGAAAAGGCAAAAAGAACAAAGCAAAATCTATGCGTGAAAAGGCAAAAAAGGCAAAGCAAAATCTATGCGCGAAAAGGCAAAAAGAGGGAAAAAATAGCAAAAAGGCAAAAACAAATAAGGCAAAAAAAGGCAAATTTGCCTGCGCGATAGGCAAAAACGGAAAAACGCTGTTTGAAAGACAAAATGTTACGCACGGCTTTCTAGTTTTCAGCATGACACCATTTGAAAAATATTTTTTTAGTCCAATATCTTTTGATCTGTGATTAAAAAAATTGTTTTTATAAAGAAACTGCGATCACTGGGCTTTTGTTTCCTCTTATTTTTGGAGCATTTTAGGTAAGATCTCGGAAAACACAGCAGATCTAAAACAAATTTGAGCTCAATTTCTCGGTCAACTCAAGTGTGCTCAACATCGTGCGCGAGGCCATCTATACATACATTGTAGAATAGCAGAGAGAATAGAATAGCATAGAATAGCAAATAAATTGAAATTGAAAACCTGGACATAATAAAATCTACTGCGGCGCGAGTTAGAAATACTTGATTAACCACGATAACGTAGTGTTTCCTAACTATCAGAACGTCACCATGTGGAAAAGACTATATATTTTTTTAATAAAAAATAACAAAATACAAAATTAATAAAATTGAGAAATTGGCACGAAAGGCAGGTGCCAGGAAAATTATATAGTAGTTCATACAATGAAAGGCATTATTGTAAATACTGCTGAGACATTGTCTTGGACTTAATAAAATCTTAAAAAACTACTTTAACTTTTCGGAGCATACATCATATAGTCCTATTCGCACCGCATTCCCTGAAAGGTTTCCATGGTATAAAAAGATTGAAAGAGTACGTATAAGTTGAATAACTGTGCTGCATTAGGAACTTTCAAGAACTTTCAGCATGACACCATTTGAAAAATATTTTTTTAGTCCAATATCTTTTGATCTGTGATTAAAAAAATTGTTTTTATAAAGAAACTGCGATCACTGGGCTTTTGTTTCCTCTTATTTTTGGAGCATTTTAGGTAAGATCTCGGAAAACACAGCAGATCTAAAACAAATTTGAGCTCAATTTCTCGGTCAACTCAAGTGTGCTCAACATCGTGCGCGAGGCCATCTATACATACATTGTAGAATAGCAGAGAGAATAGAATAGCATTGAATAGCAAATAAATTGAAATTGAAAACCTGGACATAATAAAATCTACTGCGGCACGAGTTAGAAATACTTGATTAACCACGATAACGTAGTGTTTCCTAACTATCAGAACGTCACCATGTGGAAAAGACTATATAATTTTTTTAATAAAAAATAACAAAATACAAAATTAATAAAATTGAGAAATTGGCACGAAAGGCAGGTGCCAGGAAAATTATATAGTAGTTCATACAATGAAAGGCATTATTGTAAATACTGCTGAGACATTGTCTTGGACTTAATAAAATCTTAAAAAACTACTTTAACTTTTCGGAGCATACATCATATAGTCCTATTCGCACCGCATTCCCTGAAAGGTTTCCATGGTATAAAAAGATTGAAAGAGTACGTATAAGTTGAATAACTGTGCTGCATTAGGAACTTTCAAGCCGTCGAAGTAAAGAGTATCTATGGAAATTTGTCAGTCCATCGTTTGAATTTCTGAAATATCTTTTACGAAGCCTTTAACGACGCTTTTTCAAGCGGGCAAGAAGGCGCAATCAACACAGTGAAGGAGTGAGCTTGAAATCTTCTAAGAAAACATGTCAAATTCAAGCTCGATCATAACCGCAAATTCGTCGTTCATAAACATCGAGTTCTGGGCCATACCATATTTTGTTGGAGGATTTTTCGTCATTCTTCTAAATCTACTGACACTGCTAACATTCGCGGTGAATACACATCTGCGCAAGCGCAGCGTGTATTTAGTTCTAAGCCTGACTATAGCAGACCTGGAAGTCGGTATTGCCATGGTAACGATAGCAGCGGCTGTGAGTATAAGACAGTTTATTCTCACGCCCGAAAGTCACTTGCTAGAAGCTTTTCAACCCCTTGAGTCCTTAGAATTGCAAGGGTCCATTGCCTCTTTCATTGGCCTGGTACTAGTGTCTTTAGAGCGCATGCTCGTGACGCTGTTCCCTTTACGGCATCGAACCCTAGGTAACAGAGTCTATTACGTCGCCATCGCTTTGCAATGGCTTCTTTCAATTTTGATCTTGTTATTGCATCAGGCTATTCCTTCTGTTGCTTACAACATTATTGATTACGTTACATTGGCTGGTCTGACGATCATTTGCTGCGCTTACATTTGCATCTTCGTGGTCGTCAAAAGACAGCACTCACGCCATAAACAAGGGGCTTCAAGCAGAGCTCAGAAAGGAGAACAACAACTTGCCAAGACACTTTTCATTGTTACAGTTTTCTCTTTGGTAACATGGCTTCCAGATGGAGTAGAATACTCGAAGTTTTCTCTTGACGACTACACCGATGCAACTAACATTGTGAGATGCGCAAACTCTCTTGTGAACCCTGTGGTATACCTGGTCCGCATCAGGGAATTTAGGCATGCGCTGTACAAGCTGGGCTTCAAGTGTTCACGTGCTCAGCCCGTATTCATTCCACGAGTCGCACATAACGTTATTGATACAACAAGATCGAATGAAATAGAAACAAGACTTTAGCAATATCATTTCTAACTCGCTGGTATGCGAGGCATAGAAACGAGTTATCGCGAGGGACGCGGTGTAATCAAAATCAAAATAATGCTCCAACACTTTCGCTCACCACTTCAGTTTTGTAACTCAACCACGTGCTCGACCAAAGGCCTTCGTAGGCTGAGTAAAAAGTACAGAAAACGCGTAGCGAAATGTATAGGATAATTTACAACCAAAAAGCCCGTTATCATGTTTTCGTGCTCTCGAAATAGTCTCAAAGAAGAAGACTCTCTAAAGATGTCCCGAACTTTAAGTTGCTCGAGCTAAAGAGTTTTCAGTATGTAATTTTCAATGATTTATTTGTTCCCCAATTTTGGATGTCGTTTACAAAGAAAATGTTTGGCTAATCGTAGTTCCAGCTGTTCAGCAAGTTCTTATAATGTTTACGTTTCAATGACAGATGTGCAAATGTAAACAGGTTGAACTCTTGAGTTTTAGAGCTCGGCAGATATCCCATAGACATATCAGCATTGCACTGGAAGAGGCGTGTGGCAATATTGGCAATTTAACAGAAGCCGAATAAGCTTTTTTCTGGAGTGGTCGCGGGCAGCGATGAACGAAATGTGCTGCATGCGTGGTTGTTTAGTGATATATCACCTCAACCGCAAGCTTTACCAACCTGTCCAAGGGACTTAAATGAGCGTCTCAAGATCCTGCTGCTCCACCACCGAGGAAAACGCTTCGCGCCTAACATCAGTGCATGCTCCAATATGACGAGGAACTCTGCGAAAATATTAAAGACAAGTTCTAGAAGAACTAAAAGGCATCATCAAAGCCATTCCAAGGGATGATAAAGTCATTGTTCTTGAGGATTTTAACGCCAGAGGTAGATCTGATCATCAGACCTGGGAAGGAGTTATTAGGAGATATGGAGTTTGGAAATGCAATGTTCTGCTCCTCTTGAAGACATGTGCATCACATTAACTCTCAATTACCAACATTGTCTACCGACTGCCCTTTCGCAACAAGACGACCTGGATGCATCAGCACAGGTATCTTATCGACTATGTGATTGTCAGCAGAAGTAACAGACAGGATATCAGAAGGAGGAAGATGATGTGCGGTGCAGACTGTTGCCAGAACTGGACACATAAATAAATTTATTATACATTGTACTCACTATCTCGATTCTGATTGGCTAAAAGCGCGCGCTTTTCTTTGGGAATCACGCACTTTAAGGGTCTCCAAGATTCCGCATGCTGATTCTTGAAGAATCAGCTAGCTGATTCTTGATCCAACGCGCGCAATGTTTCATGGGACTACAGTCCTTGAATGTTTCCCCTATTTATAACAAGGCGCTTGTGTAAAATAAATTGCTTGACAGAAAAAAGTATTTTCACTGAATCAATGTATAATAAAACAATTATTGAATTCGGTTCACAGTTGGCATAAATGCACCCCACATCGCCAGCATAAGGCAAGCATGACAGTCATAGCTGGCCAGCGGTCGCACGCATCAAAACACCCAGCTAATCCAAAATGGCGGAAACGGAGAAGAAGGTGAAATGTTTTTCAGAGGATTTACGTTCCTGATAGGAATCTTCCGGTCTTGCCAAAGGAAAAAATATATATATCTGGTACTTCCAAAATGAAGAATACTCTCGAAGAATGCGTGAAAAGAGAAAGAAAATGAATAATGGCAGAGGAAGTACGAAGGGATGGCGAACTTGTGTGTTCACTAATAATTGCAAGAACTGACTTATAACTTCTGCGAGAATGGAAATGCAAGTTTATCAGATGACTGCGAATGCTAACAATTATTGGAAATTGAATCTTCAGTAGTTCACTGCTGTTTTAATTCTCACGCAATGAGCAAGACATTCTGTACTCTGGTTTCTGTGAAGACTCTTTCGTTTTATGAAAAAAGGAATCTATTATCATTGTTGGGGGAAAAGAGTGACCTGGAACACACAGAACTGTAGCTTGGATAACAAATTGGAAAAGACCATGATCCCTCTGCTTTTCTGGTAAAACTTTAATCACTAACAGGGGAAAAGAGTAACCTGGAACACACAGAACTGTAGCGCTTGGATAACAAATTGGAAAAGATCATGATACCTCTTCTTTTTCTGGTAAAACTTATCACTAACAGAGTAAAAGAGTAACCTGGAACACACAGAACTGTAGCACTTGGATAACAAATTGGAAAATACCATGATACCTCTGTTTTTTCTGGTAAAACTAACATTGGTACAGTGTTTTACATAACCTAAATGACTACTAGATGTTTATGGTATCATTTTTATGGAACATGATTAAATTACCTCTATGAACAACTCAAACATAGCTGCATGTTGCGATATCAGTCTCTGAACTAAGGGGATAACTCTGTAGGCATGTATCAGGACTGCCTGCACAAAAGTCTAGACGCTACTAGAAAATGTTTTCCACAAACACACTGCTGCCACCAGTCAGTATGTATTTGCTCTAGAATTTGCAATACAGGAAACATCGACATGCATGTGAAATGCAACTTATTTTGATTATAAATTTATTAAACTACTTTAACAAATTTTTGTATGCAGCTGCATACTTTGCGTGTTGATATAGCTACGCCCCTGCCTGTCAGTTGCACAAGGTGGTACTGTGAAAACAAGCCTAAAGTGTGATAGCTGAATAATTTAGACATGCTTTCAGTGAAACAAGAGGAAGGCTAATTCCTAAACAACATGGAGGGTAATAATATACACAAAAAAAATGACATGAAGCTTAAGAAATCGGGGTCAAAACATTTTATAATTGACAACCCATACAGAGCACAGGGTACAAATAATCAGATAAATGGATTGAGAGGCCTGCTTAAAAGTAGAGCAGCATTCAGTTCAATTTCATGTGTTTTTTTTTTGTATCTTTTATCAGCTTTTGTCTTAGACAAAATTTGCTTTGGTGACAATTTTTTCTTTGGTTACCTAAATGTCCATTAAATGTAAAAAATGTAATGATGATATCAGTGATGTCATTGTTACACTCCCCTTAAATGTTGTCTAACTTTGGTTTGCCCAAATTTGGTTTCCTTCCTGAGATATGAATCTTATAAAAATTGAGCTTGATGGCTATTTGGATGTTTAAATTCACAAGCATCTGTCACCACATGTAATTTGCATAGGGTATTTTTAGGCTGAGAGTTGAAATTGAATAAAAGTTGATTTATTATAGCAAAAATATTAATCAATCAGCAGAGCTCCATGGGCAACTGGCTTATAAGAGGTGGGAATAATTTACAAGCTTCTATGTCAACGGTACAAGCTAACTCTAAAATTAATCACCGATGCTACAATACAGAATGTACATATCAGCAGTTGAGTGTTACTTTCTAACCACTTGCCACCATGTAAGTCTATGACGGTGAAGTGTTGTGTCACTATGTAACAGGGTCCAAACTTTAGTATTAAAAAGAGGAATTGTAGTCACCAACTGAATACCATTATACAAAAGTTTATCCAACATACTGGCATTTTTAGTCGAACAGTGAGAATGTTGGTCACTTTTGCGGCACATACAGTTGTGATTTGAAGCCCCTCCCAAGGAAAACTGGTTTCTAGTTCCGAGAAGAAGACAAGAATGAAAATAAATTATAGCTTTTCAGTGAAAAATAACACAAAATATTACACCCCCAAAAAATCAAGGAAATCTCCAGACAATTCTGATTGCAGAAAAAGCTTCTCTTTATTCACATATAGAAGGAGTATGTCAGTGACATCAGGAGGGCTCAATGAACATTTTCTCTTATTTAATCAAAACATAGCAAAAACATCTTTAAGAGTACTTGCAACCATTAATAAGCTAATTATTAATCTTCGTGGGAAAAAAACATCCGTTCCTCAAAGCCAGCCAGGGAGTGCCCTTTATACTTTATTCCTAGCCAGCACTCACCTAGAGTAACAAGCGTTGCCAGCCACCATGTGCCTGATGTACTGTTATTTGCCAGCCAGCACCAAAAATGATTAAATGTACTCTTTTTGCCAGCAGCCAGCAAAAATAAAATGTTGCATTGGGAATCGAAACTATAGAACTACTACTATGCGATGCTCTATTTCCAATTCTCAAATAAGCAACCTGTATTGAGCTCGGTATATTAATATGAAGATGGGGGAAAACACTACTACTTCCATACACCTGTTGGAAGAATTTGCTAAATTGAACGAATACAAATACCACTCGTGAGAACAAACTACTAACCACATTTATCAATAGAAAATGACATGGGATCACAAGAGGCCTCTGCTAGCAGGGAAGACATGGGATGGAACTTGGTTACAAACTTGACCAACGGAACCCAGGATTTTTCAAAGCTTCGATATTTGTCCCCCCCCCCCCCTAAAAAGCTATGTTATCGATATCAATTCATTATTAACGAATTTAAGTGAAATAGACACGTCATGACTAGACTACTTATTAAATGCACATTTTACAAAATCAAAATATCTATATATTTTTGCTGTAACACTAAAATGCACATATTTTACCCAAAAAGTAAAACAAAAATCAAAAAACTCGTGCACTTGAGTGGCATGAAATGCAAGTATAGTGTTACTCGCATAAAGTTCGCAAACCTAAAACAACGTTGAAGGTTCGTAAACATTTTTGCTGTAACACTAAAATGCACATATTTTACCCAAAAAGCCTAAAACAAAAATAAAAAAATCGTGCACTTGACTGGCATGAAATGCAAGTATAGTGTTACTCGCATAAAGTTCGCAAACCTAAAACAACGTTGAAGGTTCGTAAACATCTTTGCTGTAACACTAAAATGCACTTATTTTACCCAAAAAGCCTAAAACAAAAATAAAAAATCGTGCACTTGAGTGGCATGAAATGCAAGTATAGTGTTACTCGCATAAAGTTCGCAAACCTAAAACAACGTTGAAGGTTCGTAAACATTTTTGCTGTAACACTAAAATGCACATATCTTACCCAAAAAGCCTAAAACAAAAATAAAAAATCGTGCACTCGAGTGGCATGAAATGCAAGTATAGTGTTACTCGCATAAAGTTCGCAAACCTAAAACAACGTTGAAGGTTCGTAAACATTTTTGCTGTAACACTAAAATGCACATATTTTACCCAAAAAGCTAAAACAAAAATAAAAAAAATCGTGCCCTTGACTGGCATGAAATGCAAGTATAGTGTTACTCGCATAAAGTTCGCAAACCTAAAACAACGTTGAAGGTTCGTAAACATTTTTGCTGTAACACTAAAATGCACTTATTTTACCCAAAAAGCCTAAAACAAAAATAAAAAAATCGTGCACTTGAGTGGCATGAAATGCAAGTATAGTGTTACTCGCATAAAGTTCGCAAACCTAAAACAACGTTGAAGGTTCGTAAACATTTTTGCTGTAACACTAAAATGCACATATCTTACCCAAAAAGCCTAAAACAAAAATAAAAAATCGTGCACTCGAGTGGCATGAAATGCAAGTATAGTGTTACTCGCATAAAGTTCGCAAACCTAAAACAACGTTGAAGGTTCGTAAACATTTTTGCTGTAACACTAAATGCACATATTTTACCCAAAAAGCCTAAAACAAAAATAAAAAAATCGTGCCCTTGACTGGCATGAATGCAAGTATAGTGTTACTCGCATAAAGTTCGCAAACCTAAAACAACGTTGAAGGTTCGTAAACATTTTTGCTGTAACACTAAAATGCACTTATTTTACCCAAAAAGCCTAAAACAAAAATAAAAAATCGTGCACTTGAGTGGCATGAAATGCAAGTATAGTGTTACTCGCATAAAGTTCGCAAACCTAAAACAACGTTGAAGGTTCGTAAACATTTTTGCTGTAACACTAAAATGCACATATCTTACCCAAAAAGCCTAAAACAAAAATAAAAAATCGTGCACTTGAGTGGCATGAAATGCAAGTATAGTGTTACTCGCATAAAGTTCGCAAACCTAAAACAACGTTGAAGGTTCGTAAACATTTTTGCTGTAACACTAAAATGCACATAGTTTACCCCAAAAGCCTAAAACAAATAAAAAAGATCGTGCACTTGAGTGGCATGAAATGCAAGTATAGTGTTACTCGCATAAAGTTCGCAAACCTAAAACAACGTTGAAGGTTCGTAAACATTTTTGCTGTAACTCTAAAATGCACATATTTTACCCAAAAAGCCTAAAACAAAAATAACAAAATCGTGCACTTGACTGGCATGAAATGCAAGTATAGTGTTACTCGCATAAAGTTCGCAAACCTAAAACAACGTTGAAGGTTCGTAAACATTTTTGCTGTAATACTAAAATGCACATATTTTACCGAAAAAATAAAAAAAAAATCGTGCACTTGAGTGGCATGAAATGCAAGTATAGTGTTACTCGCATAAAGTTCGCAAACCTAAAACAACGTTGAAGGTTCGTAAACATTTTTGCTGTAACACTAAAATGCACATATTTTACCCAAAAAGCCTAAAACAAAAATAAAAAAAATCGTGCACTTGAGTGGCATGAAATGCAAGTATAAGTGTTACTCGCATAAAGTTCGCAAACCTAAAACAACGTTGAAGGTTCGTAAACATTTTTGCTGTAACACTAAAATGCACTGCATATTTTACCCAAAAAGACTAAAACAAAAAATAAAAAAATCGTCCACTTGAGTGGCATGAAATGCAAATTTCCCCAATTGGAACTCAATCACAAATAACTAAAGCCGCGGAAAAGGGTGTGGTTTTTAAGGCTCTCGATCCGTAAATGGGTTATCTTTTTTGCTTCACGGTTATTTTGACCCACGGTCCATACGGTTTCATCCTCAGATAGCTTGTAAATTATGTTTCGCGAAATTTCGAAAGACTGTCAATTTTTGATCAAATTTTCATGTAGAGCACATTGTAGCTAATATTGTTCACTTAGCTAGCATGCTACGCATAGAATGTTTGTTTAGATATGGCCGACATAGCCAGAAGGGCCTTTCATGTGAGACTCTAGAAGTTCGTACAAAGTAGAACGATGACTAACATTTTAAAAATACACACTATGGTTGCAAAACATGCTCTACGCATTATTCGGACTTGAGCAGGATCATCTACAATTATTGTTCAAGCTTGTCGAACCGCTTATTATCATTTTGTGCTTTGTTATCTAAGGGTTGAGTAGCGAATTGTTTGACTTCCCTTGCGGTGTGCTAGAAACATCTCAAGCATCCCGGAGACTTCTGTTACTAATAAGGAAAGATAAAACTTTCGGCAGACTGGCAATACTCCTCTGCCAACGCAAAATATTAATATTCATTCACTTAGCCACTTAACAACGCTAAATGTTGACCAGAAAGGTAATCCATGTACGTCGTAGAAGTTCGTAGAAAGAAGAACGAAGTTGCTGGGTGCTCCATTTGATTGACAAGTTTATTATCTACCGAAAAAATGTCCCTTATCAAAAGATGCCGTTGTGTAAGCTACATCACACAAAGCAATTAGCACTGCTTCCTTAGATCAATGAATACCCATCTGTTTTCCACTGCGGTGTGATTGCTGAAAAAACTAGGGGACACTGCGCGGAAACATCGCAAACACAGGTGTCGTAGAAGCCTTTCGTTCTTCTACTGGCAATGCTGGTTCAACCAACGACTCAAAACTGTACATCCCTCAAACTCGTTTATTTGCGATATTGCGTGACACTCGTACGACTCACGTCCCATACGAGCATCTATTCAGAACTCCCTTTACAATCATTACGCCGGTATATATACTAAATCATACCGGAATACCACACCAAACATTACAAGTCATTTCCCGTACGTAAAGAATTATTACACGTATTTTCTGCCCTTCCCTTACACGTAGAACAAGTTTTCCCGATAAGTGTTTACATTTGAGTATCGTCACGACAAGCTTATCTTAATCCCATTTCAAGTGTCAACTTTGGGTCACGCGTTACACGTACATGTTGTTCTAGAAATATGTTTTGATCACGAAAGCTATTTACAACGATTGCTGAACAAATTATATCGAATAATCATTATTTTCCTAAAATACAATACACAACTAAATTATTGCAAACTTAATGTCAAATATTCCCCGACAACAGGGTTATCCCAGAGACTATTCACATGAGGGAGGGTCTCCCAAAAAAAAGCTATTGCTACTATAGATTCAGTTGCCTGACAAACATTTCTGTAGGAGCTACTTGCAGTTGCTCAATTAACATCATACCAGAATACATGAACGAGGAGCAGATGAAAAGTATCTGGCATATATCGAACCGTGGAATTGAATATTAACTTTAGATTTTCTTAAAACAACAAAAAGCTTGACAAGTAAGATATGTCGTGAAGTAAAAATCGACTAAACATCAAATGACCTTCGTTGAAGAGAGAATGCTAGTATATGCATTATGTACTTCCTTGTCGCGTCAGAGAAGTTCTTACCTTAGGGACGTCCTGGCTCACTTGCGCGCCCCTACCTCAATAAGAAACCGCGTAACTTTACCCAACACTCTGCGGCACCCCGGCTTCACTAAATTTGATCAGGAGCCCAACCTTGATACCTCAATAATTCGACTCTGCGAAATTGCACAGTGACATTATCACAAAGACTGAAATACTCGTTTGAGCATACGATCTTGAAAAAGGCAAATACAATCTTACCTTTACGTAAATGCATAGGGTGAAACACAGGCTGTACTCTGTCTAAGCTCTGGGGCACTAAATATCTATTGAGCTCGCTATCCTTAGCTTTCGTAGCGAGCACAAAGGGAGAGGGGACCACGAGCGAGCGGCCGCCATTCTTAACTTGGCCCAACCGCTTCCAGACCCTTATTCAAACTGTCATTGTGACAGCCAAAACTGCAGTCATTGGTCATTGACACCTGATTGTGTTTCGTTAATAATTTACGTTCGCTAGATCGGCCGGCGGAAGTGAAGTACTTGCCAGCTAAATAATGAAGTCAACATCACGCAACAACAGCCAACTACGAGCAGCCAGCATGCGGTTAAGAAATCCAGCCAGGACGTGTAACATTTGGTTAAATTTCCTAGCCGGGAACCAGTATATTAAAAATCTCAGCCAGGAAGGTCTCTAGATTCGTAATTTCCAGCCAGCAGATTTTTCTTTATGGGGAACGGATTTTTTGAGGAACGGCTCCGGTAAACCCTCCTGTGACATACTAGCTGCCCTCAATTAAGTCCAGGTAGTCATGAACATGAAAGGTTTTCTTGCCATCAATGCTGAAAATTTTCTTGATTTTGCAAATTCATAAGAAAGTAAAACAACTATCTTTGGGCTGTTCCAAAAAAATAGCCGTACACATCTATTGAAGAAGGATTTGTGTGATTTCTAAGTATCTAAGGAAATAAGAATGAGCTGTTCTTATGATTTCTGTCTCCCCCTAACGAGGAAAAATGCTCTATCCGTGTGAAAGTTCTAGGCTTCTGCACAACCCCTGTGGATATTTGAAGCAACTTTTGTGTAAATACCACCTTCTCTTGTGTCCCCTGTGGAAATTCCAAAGTTGCAAAGGAACCCTGTGGAAATTGGAGGTGGGCAAAAAGAAAGTCCCTGTGGAAATTTAAGGGTCAAAAACAATGACCCTTGCTGAAATTCCAGGGTGAAACACAGACCCCTATGCAAGCTCCATGTTCCTCGATAGGGGTAACACATCTAAAATGGAACAGTCCATTCTGAAAACAAAACGAAAACAGGACAGGAAGATGACCTTCCCCAGCAGGTCACTGGAAACAAAACAAAAGTAATTTTGCCATTGATTTACTGGGCAATCAATATTTAAGATATTTCCTTGACCTGGTTTTACTACATTCTTCCACCAATTTTCCACTTTCTGACTCTCTATTCATTGCCATTGATTTCTAGATTGCTGGCATTAAAAAGGTTAATATAAGCTGCAATGCATTAGAATGAGAATCGCCGACTGATTCTAAAAAAGCTAATTGCACGTACAGAGCAATAATATCACCTGAAATGCGTACTTCTCTATAATTTAAAGAAATATTACCAAAGCAATGAAGATTATAAGTCAAACCTTATTATTTCTCCATAAGAATCGTCCTTGTTTTGTCCAAACTATGTTTTGTTGTGAGTCCAGAGCTCGTAGAGTCACGCTTCCTTCCCAAACAAAGCAACGATATTGCGTACGTTTCGAAGCGACGAGTGGCAACGCAGTGTCCACGAAATATTAAAATGTGCTCTCATGGAAGCTGAATTCAAAAACTAAAAAGAACAAGTTTTAGAGAGTTCATTGCACTTTGTATTCATCGTTCTGTTTACATTCCATCAGGTGAAACAAAAAAGTTATTTGAAGCCAAAAATAGGCATGAATTTGGAGCCGAATGGCTAAATGCGATTTCCACAATATTCACCATTTCAACAATGCCGAAAGACTTGGTGGTTACTGCAAAAGCTAGTCATATTTGGTATCAAAATCTTCCTCTCTTCTTCCTCTGTCGAGTCCGCCATTTTGCAAATCTCTGTGAGGCTCGAGAGGTCTTCTGGGAAGTTCTAAAAATAGTTGTCAATCGATCCTTTTGATTAGGGCCCAGTCTCCCCATTTAAGCGCGCGTCCTTCGGGAAAAGCCGTCACAAAACGTGCTGTCGATTTCGGGTGCATTTGTGCCAGGCGTGGTTTTTGTGATTTCCAGAATAAACAATATCTCGCCTAGTGGAATCATTCCGACTTGTCTCGACATTGTTTATTCTGGAAATCACAAAAACCTCATCCAATAATTGCTTAAAATAAAATAAAAAGTTTAATAACTCTCCCCATAGGGGCTTTTCAGTGATATACACAATTATACAATATATATAAACAATTTTACAATATAACTACTAAGTTAAATAAGTTAATTACTATATTTACAATAATTATATCGACTACTAGTGTAAGGTTTAAACGTTTGAAAGGAGAGGGTGTCTTAGAGTTGACTTGAAGTGTTTAATATTTCTACAGAGTTTCAGTTCGTTAGACAAAGAGTTCCAAATGTCAACAGCTCTGTAGAAAACTGATTTCTGGCCGGTACAAGATCGGAAAGAGGAATCTGTAGTTGCTGACTGTTCTTAGTAACACGGCCAGAAACTTGCTCCCTAGTTACAAAAAATTTAGTGAGGTACTTAGGAGCACAGCCGGTCATACATTTAAAAGCTAATATCGCGTCGCGAAGCAAAAGCTGCTGTTTGACTGACAGCCAGCGCAAATGAACAAGAAGGTGTGATTACATTACAACAAATAACTGTTTCTGGATGATATTTCCACTGCTCCTTGGTCTGTTATTAATACCTTTGACGACGGAGAAGACAAACTGTATTGTTTTAATCAATTATTCAAGCAGATACTTTATCAACATGCTCCTATCAAAACAATCAAACTCAGGACTCGTCCTACCCCATTCATTGACGAGAACATTCGCGGGAATTAATGAAAATCTCTCAAAACGTGACCATGGAGGCCGGTCAATCCAGGCGACCGCCAGAAAGTAAAAAGCTGGAAACTTCTACCGTCGACAAGCTCGAAGTGCAATCCGCTCGTGAGTGACGGCCTTGAGAGCAAGGAATGTGAGCTCAAGGAAGCAGAGGCGGACCGGTCCTTACAAAATAGTTCTTTTTTAATGTGCAATATTCTGAAGTAGAAATATTTTGGAAGAAATACAAAATTACGAACGATCTTTTTTCCAATCGACATGTTTTTGGTACGAAACAAACTATAATTTCGAGTTTTATTTATTTTATTATTGAATTGGTAATACTTAACAAACAGTGTATGTTTCGTTGCCATCTACATACAAGCAGTGATAAATTTGAAAATCCCGCTAGATTATAACATTTCACCAAGTTAGCTGGTTGGAAATTTCCAACCGCCAGATCACAGTCTTGGTTGGATTCAAAGGTTTTTGCTCAGCTTTTACCAAATTAGTCGGTTGGAAATTTCCATCCTCCAGATTACAGTCTGGTCGAGTTTGAAGGTTTTTGGTCAGATTTTTACCAAATTAGTCGGTTGGAAATTTCAATCCGCCAGATCACAGTTTGGTTGAGTTTGAAAGTTCCTGCCTTAGATTTTACCAAATTAGTCGGTTGGAAATTTCCATCCGCCAGATCAAATTCTTGGTTGGATTCGTAGGTTTTCGCTCAGATTTTACCAAATTAGTCGGTTGGAAATTTCCATCCGCCAGATCACAGTGGTCGAGTTTGAAGGTTTTTGCTCAGATTTTTACCAAATTAGTCGGTTGGAAATTACATTACATGAATGTGATTTACTGTATCAAACAGTTCACAGTCTGGTCGAGTTTGAAGGTTTTTGCTCAAATTATTACCAAATTAATCGGTTGGAAATTTCCATCCGCCAGATCAAATTCTTGGTTGGATTCATACGTTTTCGCTCAGATTTTACCAAATTAGTCGGTTGGAAATTTCCATCCGCCAGATCACAGTGGTCGAGTTTGAAGGTTTTTGCTCAGATTTTTACCAAATTAGTCGGCTGGAAATTACATTACATGAATGTGATTTACTGTATCAAACAGTTCACAAGCTTCACTTTTAACGCTATGATACGGGATTCTTAGTAGCTTGTCTGTCCAAGCTCTTTTATGTACTTCGCACATACCAAAAAAAAATGATAATGTAACGTAAGTTCCTTACTTTCGCACATACCAAAAAAAATGATAATGTAACGTAAGTTCCTTTAAAGTACTGCACCTAAATACTTTACTGAAGGTTCTTTGACTCACTCGCCAGGGGTACCTGTAAACCTACTTCCATTTGATCAAAATATCAATCGACTTGTTCTACGTGGCTTTAGCCTCTAGCTCCAAGTTCGATATCTTCCCGTGTATATCTGTAAATTTGAAAATGGGATGTGTAAGTGTAAATATAATTAGAAACGTTCTACCAGCTACCAAAATTAATATATTTTTTTATCTACGAGTACGCAACTGTTCATCCAGAGTTATTATTTGAAGAATATAATTTTCAATAATGAATTGTGGAATGCATTTTTTAAATGAATAATAAAAGCAATAATGCAATGATGAATTGAATATTCCACTCTAGGGGGCACGCTTCGTGCCTTTCGACTGTAAATTAAACTTATATCTCGACAAGATGAACAAAGCGGTTTGGACAAGTCACCTCGCCGATAATAAAAGCGCAGTTTTCTGAAAATTGATAATAAGCCCTTTTCATATACGCAAGTCATACTTCATTGACTGACAATAAACCGGGTTGATACTACATGAGGCAGTCGAAGGTCAATAACGTTGCAAGGAAACGTTTAAAGCCTTAAACGTTAAACTAAAATGCTAAACATTTTTCCACACTCGTACACTATTCGAAGGTTCAAACAAAATAGAATATACCGTTTCCGGGATACGTTGTCACCAAAAAGCCTATAAGCTTGGTGCGCTAGGGAGTATGGGTAAAGATTTATTTAAATTTCTGTAAAATATTAGAAACAAACATGCTTGGAAATGTACTGAAATTTAATCATTTCACCTGTGTTTGCGATAACTGTCTGAATTCAGATCAAACAGTAGCAGTTTAAATGCCCCCATCATCCTTTGCGCTTCAAGCTTATAGGCTTTTTGGGTGACAACGTTTCCCGGAAACGGTATATACAATTGGAAAACCTAAAAAAATGACAGAGTTTAGCTAGATTTTTCAAAGCGTCCTCGTGGCCCGGCCCCATAGTCGTAAATTGTTGTTGTAACTGGCACTGCTCCAAAACAACCGTCTTAGGCCGACGTAAACAGAGGAGGGATGCTCGCAGGGTAGAGAGACTGCTAGCAGGGAATCCTACGGTTAGAAATAAGCGCTTACCTTAGTTCCATCATCGCCTATCTTTGGGGACTTTGTAGATGAAAAAAACCCGGTATCTTCATTGGGCTTAAATACTCTGCCATATCCTTGAACCAAGAATCCCGAGAGGAACGTTTGAATGTGAAAAGCTTGAAAGCATATTCATTTGTAAAATGTTCTATTCTCACATCTTGCACTTCTTTGGAGTATCACTTTTTTTTATAGCACTTTGCCTTTTCTTTTCCTGTTTTTACTTGACATTGTAGCCATCGACCGCAAATACTTTACGAGACTCTGGATTCAGGGTACAAAAGTTGAGTTCAGTCCGTTGCAAGATCAAGGAGACCTTTGGTGTTGTTGATGGTCACGTGAAAGGTTTTGGCCTATTTAATCCGCGTTTTGATTGGCCATTAATATTATTTTGCCTTTTTGATTGGAGAATTCGCTTCCGTTTGAATTTTGTATGAGCGGCGGTTAGTTCGAACCTGAAGAAATACGTTGCATTGAAAGGAAAACGGAGGAGCGATCAAATGTAATCTAATCGAATCGTGGTTTTATAGCCAGAAACTTCTTGCATAACCGCCAAGCAGCGCCGACTATATATTTATCTGAAACGCCTCTTTATTGCATAACAACGCGGACATTAACAGATGAAGCTCGCGGTTCACGCCGTTTTAGTCAAGCGGATGCTGCTGCGCTGAATAGCGGGACGCCGAAGATAAATTTCCAGTTTGAAAGGTAAGTTGAATTCCTTTTATTCCAATCCAAAGACCAGAACATGTTTATTAGCTTACTGTGCATGGAGAGCAGAAGTAACAAATAGGAAAGCACAGTAGACACAGCAAGAACTACAAGGGATGACTGTTGTTTGTTGTATTGAAAGTTCAAGCAGGCGAATGTAAACAATCTTGGTATCAGTGACTGCGAAGTGTGCGCAATAAAATTGGTCAAATGTGCCTCAAAAAGTGTCCGATAAAGTAGTTCTTGTTTAGTCTGTCAGGGAGTCGTGGTCTGTTCGAACTTGTTTCGTTGTTGTATGGCGGCGACATGACTCGCAAACGCTCGAATTCTACTGCAAATATTCGAACAAAATCTATCCTATAACGTATAACACAGTCCCCACGTATCTGTGGTGCAGCCGTTTTCCAAGTTTCTCTGCTAACAGTTTGACCTTGACCCGCCGGCCTACATCACGTATTTTAAATAACATTTTCTACTCTCTGGATTATCAAATACATTATTCTAGGACACACATCATTTGTTTTATCAACAAAAACATTGATAATTCATTGCTTTGTTTGGGTATCCACCGAAAACCACATTGGATGTCCAGGAGAAGACAGTTATGATATAATGGAGTGAAAACATTGAGCTAAGAAACGGATAAGTCACGGAAGAATGCGTGACAAATAGAATGTTTATTTACTTCTGGCACCAGAGTTATATTTATTTTCACCTGTCTATCACTCTACCCTGGGTACCAGAGTCTCCAAGCTTCACTCGTTTACAAAACGCATAATTTACTGACTTTTTTTTCCAAATTAGTCGGTTGGAAATTTCCATCCGCCAGATCACAGCTTATTGGTCGAGTTTAAAGAGTTTTGCTATGATTTTTTCCAAATTAGTCGGTTGGAAATTTCCATCCGCCAGATCACAGCTTGGTCGAGTTTAAAGGTTTTGGCTTTGATTTTACCAAATTAGTCGATTGGAAATTTCCATCCGCCGGAACACACTCTGGTCGAGTTTGAAGATTTTTCCTCAGATTTTACCAAATTAGTCGGTTGGAAATTTCCATCCGCCAGATCACACTCGGGCTCGAGTTTGAAGATTTTTCCTCAGATTTTACCAAATTAGTCGGTTGGAAATTTCCATCCGCCAGATCACAGCTTGGTCAAGTTTGGAAGTTTTTGCTTTACTTTTACCAATTTAGTCGGTTGGAAATTTCCATCCGCCGGGTCATAGGCAAGTAAAATTAAAAAGGTCTTCTTGCTTAAAACTTGCAATGCAATCGGAGAAAAATTGCACCCACCAGATTTGAGATGTTACAAATTGTACGCTATATACTCTTATGGGTACCAATCAATACACCATCAGAACATTAGTATAACCTGTAGCGAGTTATATACCATCGACTTGTGCATTGATTTGCTGAGCATTTGTAAGTGCTGATACTGTTCCAACAGAAATGGAAAGGATGTGGTCTTATAGGGTGATCATCTGCTTCCATAAGCAGCATTGGCAATTTGCGATATGCTACTTACAGAAATAAGACCAAGTCTCAAAGTTGTTCTTGTGGTTCCTTTTTATCATGTTCACTACGAGTTCAACCATGGCTAGAGCAGATAGTTTTAATTCTCATGGTTAGCTATATATATTTCTAAGTATTTGGAACAACGGGGGGAAAAACTCTCGTGTTTTACCAAAAAGCATACTTCAGAATATCGCACATTAAAAAAGAACGTGTTATAGCTTAAACTGATCTCTTCCTTTGCATGTGGCAGGAAGAAGTATTTGACGCCGTGATTCGTGAAGGACTGTGGAAGATCATTGCCACATTTGGCTGCTCTTAAAAGTTTATCAATATCGTAAGGCAGTTTCACGATGGAAATGACGCTGAAGTGTTTGACCGATGGAGACGTCTCTCGAAGTGAAGGATTTCCGATGACCAACGGAGTCAAACAAGGCTATGTCCTTGCCTCGACGAACATCATGCTGGTAGATGATTTCTCCGACGCGGCCGAAAGAAATGCATCAAGATGATTTACTTCAGGATGGATGTCGGACTATTTGCCCAGTGCAGACGTCATAAAAAGACGAAGATAAATGACGAAGGAATGCGTGATTTCCTGCTTGCAGACGAAAGTGTACTTTTGCTCCAAATGATTAACAAAGTAGGAGCCTCTTCTCTATTCGCTTTGACAATTTTTGGTAGTTTTTTTTTCCGAATTTGCCACTGACTGAATTCGTTCTCCCAATATAGACCCGACGCGCATGACATTGTGAGTTCATTCGCAGATGGGACACAAGACAATCCCGAAATCAATGGCACAGTCCTCGACCGGGCAGGCGAGAAGAATGATGATGGTCAAGACTGACTTCTTGCGACTACTTTAATGTACGCTTCCAGCAGGAGCACCTTTAAAGGCTATTCCCGATGCTGACTAGTGAATATACGCTGCAAAATGGTGATATTTGTAATATCGATGCAATGCAAACCCACGCCCAACAAGATTCTCTCCCCTTGCTGCGAGCAAAATGCATTTAGGCCCCCTTTAGGTTTTCCATCGACCATGGTAAAATATGAACTGTAACAACTTTGGCAAGCATTGTGGTGTATTATCCGGACTCTAATAAACATTTTGACGAGGTCTAATTTATGTTTTGAGCCCTCGCAATCGCGACAATCAGACGGTCTCTATAAATTATTGTGTTTAAACTCAATGCACTCAGGCCCAAAACATATTTACGCCCTTGAACTATTTAACAATTAGACCTCAAGGCCGAATGTGCTATGATATCATAGCACATGAGGACGAGAAGTCTAAATGTTTTAGTATAAACCAACTAGTTGGTCGGTTTGGCAATGAATTCCATTATTTTATGTTGAAAAACTAAAGTTTTCTTGCAAAGGAAGGTGTTGCTTTTGCCAGGCACGGTCTATCACTAATAGACCATTAGTAGCTCAGCCAATCAGAATGCAGGATTTGTAATAGACCATTAGTTGGCTTATACTAAATTGTTATATATTGAGGTATGGGGAAAGGTTCAAGGGGTCGTTTGGCAAAATTGTTGTCATTTCGTTTGTTTTTAAGATTAGGTACAAGTATTATATACCATTTTAAAGCTTTTGTAGAGTAAAAAACAAATAAAATAAATTTAATAACTATTAATAAATAATTAATAAAATCAATAATTATTAGTCAAAAACTGATTCTCTCGTCAAAATTAAAAATAACCACCCAGTTTTGAGTGACCCAAAGGTGGGTTAGAAAAGTGTGCCAGCAATTTTCAAAATGTTTCTTTGTTCCAATGTTATGACCATTTTTCTTTTCAGTCCGAGCCTCTACAATCCGAGCTTACTATCTAACCTCAAAACGGTATAAAATTTGAAATTTTGAACATACACAAAATCGCTGGCACACTTTCGAAGTCCACCTTAGTGTCATTCATTTTGAAACAAACCTGGGCGGTTCTATTTAATTCTCGCGGACATGAACTTACAGGCATGAGAATATATAATAATTATTGATATTATTAATTATTTATTAATAGTTATTCAAAATATTGTTTACTTTTCAAAAGCTTTTAATGTTATATAATACATGTGCATACTTTAAAAACAGACGAAATGACAACCATTTTGCCAAAGGACGCTACACACTTGCAGCAATAATGTTTTCAATTTGGTTGCGAGGTAATAGAAACATAGACCTTTCTACTCGACAAGGTGTTTTCTGCTCGGCAAAGTGCTTTCATTACTTTTTGAAAGTCAGCGTGATAGACACTACAGATCGCTTGATGAAAAGACAGATGACATAATCAAATTGAAAAAAATATAGACGTGCCTACAGGACACAAAAGACAGGTGACAGCAAATTTATGATACTGGTTTATTTCAAGTCATTATTAAAAACACTGCTGGGCCTATATATATATATATTTTTTTTCTTAAAGATTTTTCAAAGAAAGTGAGAAGTATCGGTTATTGCATTTCGCATTTAGAGCGAAGGCAAAGTCCTGCTTGCACCCTTGCCTGGAGGATTTCCGTCGCATAAACACTGGGAGAAAGAAGACGTATCAGGAAAATAACTGTTGCTGCATTTGGAACTTTCAAGCCATAGAAGAGTGTCTAAAGAAACTTGTTAGTTCATCGTCTGAAAATATCTGAACATATCTGAAATTATTAACCGCACAGGATGAAGCAAGCAATTAACTGTTGCATAGGGTAGCAAGTGAAATCCGCTAGTAAAATATGCCGAATTCAACCTCGACCATAGCCGAAAATTCTTCGTTCATAAACATCGAGGTCTGGGCCATACCATATTTTGCTGGCGGATTTTTCGTCATTCTTGTGAATCTGCTGACACTGTTAACATTTGCGCTGAATACACATCTGCGCAAGCGCAGTGTGTATTTGGCTCTCAGCGTGACTGTAGCAGACCTGGAAGTCGGTATTGCCATGGTAGCAATAGCAGTGACTAAGATTTTCGAAAACGTCAGACCCTCTAGACAGATCGATTCTTTGGAAAAACTGGGCACAACTTCCTCGTTTCTAGGCCTGGTACTTATCTCCTTAGAACGCATGCTCGTCGCGTTATTTCCATTCCGTCATCGTATCCTAGGCAACCGAGTGTATTACGTCACTATTGCTTTGCAATGGGTTTCCTCCATCGCTGTCATTGCAGCACACCTCAGAAGTCCTCGCGGTATTTATGAAGCATTCGATTTTCTGGGATTGGCTGGGCTGGTCGTTATTTGCTTCGCTTATATTTGCATCTACGTGCAAGTCAAACGACAAAATCTGATGCATGATCCGCATGGACAAGGGTCTTCAAACAGAGCTCAGAAAAGAGAACGAGAACTTGCCAAAACGCTTTTCATAGTCACTGCTTTATCTATCATAACATGGCTTCCCGATGGAATAGAGCTTGGCTTCAGCTTTTCTGACTACTACACCAAGATTACAAACATTGTAAGATGCGCAAACTCTCTTGTAAATCCTCTGGTGTACCTAGTCCGTATCAGGGAATTCAGGCATGCGCTGCACAAGCTGGTCTTTAAGTGTTCACGGGATCAGCCCGTGTTTATTCCACGAGTAGCGAATAATGTTATTGACACAACAAGATCCTGCAGTGAAATTGAGACAAGATTTTAAAAAGTATTCGAATTTATTGGTGCGTTTGTCTCGAGCTGATACGCGCATGCGTATACCCCGTGAAGCAAAACTAATACAATAAATGTACAGAAGATTGAACAGCTCAGCTGATGAAAAAGATGCTACTCTCCTTGTATCACTTTAAAGGGACTCTCGCACGCTTGCTGGTCACTTCTCTGACAAGAAAATAGCTCAAATCGTGATCCAATTCCATCCTCTTGATAACAGGTCAAAACAACCGAGAATTGCATTTGTCTAACAATTGAAAGGTTCTTCTATTAATCTGGAGGATTATTTGGAGTACAACGGGCAAATGTAAATGTGTGTTCACGGTTACAATTTTACTTATTTTATGTTCACGGTGGACGAATATTAACCGTGCGAGAGCCCCTTTACATGACAGAGGTTTGTTCGCGAAATAGTGGAGTACTTTTTCTAAACCTTTTGTCATGTAAACCTTCATATTTTTTTGGTAATCAAGTTTGAAGAAAATTCTACGAGGTAGAATTGCTGAACAAGATAGATCCAAAAAATAACCACGAAAATGGAGCAAAGTGGAAGTGCTCTTGTAAGACTGTCAAAATAGATCAGATTTGATTTATACGGTTTAAAAACTAAGCAATCTGCGATCATTCATGAAGTTAGGTTCAACATTTCATAGCATTGTCTAATTGCATTTTTTCGTACAGGAGGGATAGGCCCGGCCCTTAAAAAATGTCTGAGGCTTGTACTTGAAGTGAAAACATGTATTTATGCCCAGAAAAGGGAAATTGTGCAAGCAAAGAGTTGTAACTGCTCGATCAAGTGGAATTTAAAGAGGAGTGGTTTTGGCAGCGAGGATCTAGATGACCTATAGTGATTTGTCGGCATGATCCGTCACTGCTTACTCTTGATGGCCATTTTATCTAAAGAAACATCATTAAATTGGGAAAATATAACTCGGAACTTGATGGCAGGTGCAAAGGAAACTTGTCTATATTTCATGCAGTTAGTGTTCAGTCATTATGAAGTGCAATGCCACTGCTGTAGATTAATCTGTCATGAACTAAGTAATCGTGGGAGTTTCTGTAAATATAATATAACATATGAGTGTATAAGACAGAATTATATGCGCACCGGAGCTGCATGACACTTGGAAGGAGGACGCAGAAGAAAAACAAAATCCTCTGCGCCATAAGAAGAATTTTCGTCGTCATCCTACATTCATCGCGCCATTAGTTAGGAATGAAGGTCGTGCCCGTGCGGCCGTATCAAAACCGTCTGCAGCACACCATCGACCACTGTCCTGTGTTCGGCGCACCCTCCGAATCCCAGAGCACCAAGTTACTGGACCCCGGTACCCGTGCTTGGCTCTCGTCCCAGCTGCCACTGTAGCGTAACCAACTTCGGGAATCAAACGAACGTCGACGAAGGTCCGCAGAGGGAAAATTCGTGCAGCTGTATTCAGAATTCTCATGGACAGCTTGTTTGCATTGATATTGAAGCAGAGAAAAGGTATTGTTGTTTTTAGAGAAAACAGCGGCTCTTACAGGAAAAGTGACAGCGTGAGCGAAAGGTTACGTGTGCTCTCTGGTCAGGAATGATATGCCCGCATCAAGACTGCCACTTGAAAACTTGGCCTAAGCGCTCACCATTGCTCATGTCAATCAACATACTAAGCTAAATAATATAATAAGAGCCACTGCCCCTTTTGTGAATTGATATGTTAAAATTGATTATATATCGAATTCAAGTTCCGCGAGACCCAACTCTTCTTTCAGCAATGAATAACGCTGTGGTCGGTTTCATATTTCGCTGGTGGTTTCCTTGTCATTCTTCTAAATCTGCCGACACTGCTTACATTTGCGGCTAATGCCCATCTGCGCAAGCGCAGTGTCTATTTGTTACTGAGCGTGACTGTAGCGGACTTGGAAGTCGGTATTGCCATGGTAACAATAGCAGTGGCTGTGACTGTAAGAAAGCTTATTCTCGCGCCCGGAAGTCACTTGCTTGGAACTTTTAAACCCTCGAGTCCTTAGAGTTACAAGGGTCCTATGCCTCTTTCTTGGGCCTGGCACTAGTGTCTTTAGAGCGCATGCTCGTGACGCTGTTTCCATTACGACATCGTATCCTAGGTAACAGAGTCTACTACGTCACGATCGCTTTTCAATGGCTTTTTTCCATTGTTATTTTGGTATTACATCAAGCTCTTCCTGCCGGCGCTTACTACATCACTGATTACGTGACATTGGCTGGTTTGACGATTATTTGCTGCGCTTACATGTGCACCTATGTTGTGGTCAAAAGACAACACTTGCAGCATAAACAAGGGGCTTCAAACAGGGTTCAGAGAAGAGAACGAGACCTCGCCAAAACTCTGTTTATAGTTACATTTCTCTCGCTTTTAACTTGGCTTCCCGAAGCGCTAGATTTCGGCTCGAAAATAACTGCGAGTTACAGCAACGCTACAAACATTGTGAGATGCGCAAACTCTCTTGTGAATCCTGTGGTGTATTTGGTCCGTATCAGGGAATTCAGACATGCGCTGTACAAGCTATTCTTCAGGTGTTCACGCGATAACCCGGTGTTTGTTGTTCCACGAGAGGTCAATAATGAAAAATATTCAAAGATGTCTAATAAAGTTGAATCAAAACTGTAATGCCCAAAAACCTGTGTGTAACACATCGTCGTGTTTAGCCGGCGATCCGATAGGATGCAGCAAAACGAACAATACCTAGGAAATATAGACATCCCAACTTGTGAAATCAATCACACCAAAGCATAATGTTGGATGCCTAGGGGAACACCCTTGGAGTCATGTCTCTTACAAGACGTTCATTTTACGAACTGGCGAACGATAAAAAAGGGTTACTTTGAGGGGCGCAACTCACTCATTCATGCATTTCATCTCAATTTCGACAAAATTGTCCAATGGCCAAGAAAGGGGTTACAACAAGATTGCCACGCGATATTTGACGTCAAAATTCTTCAACTTTGAACTCTTTGTGCGTTGTCTTTATCTGATATTTGCAGACAGTAGACACGACTATGTGGTAACCCGCTCTATTATAGTGTCTGCTGGTTTACTTTTGGGATCCATCAGGTCAAACTGCGGGCGGGGTAACTGTGGGGTGGGTTACCTAGTGTGGTCATCAAGACAGATCCGGGAACGCACGGAAAAATACCTCCCAGGTTGAAAACACGAAACAAAAAGAGTGAAAATGGACTAAACTTTTACTTTAGATTTTTACATGGCCTTTTCCATTAATAGAAAGCAGCGAATCAGTTAAATTATTAGCACTAGCGAGACAGAGAAGGACAAAAACAGCGACAGCGCTTCTCAAAATAAGGCCTACTGATCCCAGTATCATGACCACGGCAACTCTCACAACTCCCTGGTCAAACCATGGTCGACCATGTTTTGTTCATGGCTTTCCATGGTTTAGGACCATGGTCGACCATGTTCTGGCAATGAAAATTCCATGATCAACCATGGTCTACCATGTGCGTTAAATGGCGCCAGATTCAACCATGGTTGACCGTGGTCAGGTTTACACCGACAAAACAAACTTCCAGACCATGGTCGGTCTTGGGTCCTAAGATCGCCGTAATTTTAAGGCTGGTTTCCACTTAAGGTCGTATCAGTCGTCCCCAGTCGTATCAGCCGACCGTAAAACAAAAGAAAAAAATCTAATTCCCATTGTTTCACTGGCGACTGATACGACTGAGCGACTGATGCGACCTTATGGAAACCAGCCTTTAGGCAATCTTGGGCGATCTTGTCTGTGATGTTGCGATCTTGGGCGATCTTTTAAGATCGGGTCTTAAAAAAGACCCCGAGTTAAGGCCTTGGGCGAAACCGCGCGCACTCTTGGGCGTTCTTAGGCGATCTTTGGCGATCTTGAGCGATCGATCTTAGGACTTCGTGAGTTTTGATACTTCAGATAACGATGAACTGGTGAAAAATGCCAGGAAAAAAGAAACAAAAGGCAGTGAAATGGGCTTGTGATAGACTTTAAAGGTAAGTTGATTCATAATCACGAATTTCTTTTAAATTCAACATGCAATTCAGATGCGGAAAAATAAACAAATGAACAGGCTGACGGGTTTTCCCCGTTCGTCGTTTATGTTTTGCTTGAAACGATGAAGTCAGAACATCCTGAATCAACTACATAATTATAACTATAGGAATATAGAAGGGCATGGAGGCAATGCATTTCCAATTCGCTTTTATATAAAGAGTTGAAGAAATAAACGCTAACTCCATAATCAAAATGCCAGAAGTTCATGCAAATATTTTTAGCTTGCTTAAAGTGGCACCTCGCACGCTTGCCTGACAAGCAAACACTTTCAAATTGCAATCCAGTTCCATCCTCTTAATGATAATAGATCAAGCAACACTATGTATTTGTATTGATATAACAGTAAAGGTCATAAAACCTGGACTGTTATTTTGGTTATTCCCGGTAAACTTAAATGTATTTTTGGTGATTAGAATTAGACCTATTTTTTGACAGGTTGTACAAAAATTAAGCGTGCGAGTGCCCCTTTAATAGGATTTCAATATTGGGACCATCTGCTGGTAAAAGAAATGAATGCTAGAAATATCACAAATATTGAATCTGTGTCAATTGCCTCCTACTGTATGAAGGAAACTTCATTAATTCATTATGCATAATAACTTTTAACACACTTTGCTATAAAAGAAACCAGGGACGCCATGCACCCCTGGGTTTAAATTAAAGTAGATAGACCAAATTCAAGTGTTTCTCATCTTCATTAATCTTGCACAGGAAGAATCCACCAACATTCGTTCTTCTTGGACCTTGAACATTGGGCCGAACAGACGTCAGTCGCAACTTTTATAGCAACGTAAAAAGCAGGCGTCAGGAGAGGTAAAAATAGAGAGGGAAGTATCATATGAAGCATCGACGAGCGTATCGTACAATGGCTCATTGACCTACTGGTATTTTATTCTGGAAAAAAAGACGGTGGAAAAGAAGATGGACCAGGTGTGACGTTTCCTTTACAATATATGCCACTAGTACATTCATGAAGTACATACTTAAATAACTGGCAAACTATATAAAGCACATCTAAGCCTTTTCTACATAGCTGTCAACTCTGCCCCATAAAGCGGGAGCCTCAATATTTTCATCCTATCTCAAGAATTTAAAGTTTGCTTTACTCTCATATGATTTACTGTATTTCTCCCGCGTAACATTGGACGTTTCTTACATATTCGCTGCATAACTTCTACAATATCTCAAGATTTCTGTGCTATGGAGAAATTAACATTCAGAAGTTAACGCTTGATCATGATCATGTATTCCCTGGAACAATCTATGATCATACTAATTGAACTTCGACAAGAAGCTATAACTCGATGAGAAGGAGTTAAAAGCTACCTGTTCGCCAAATTGCATCACCTGCACAACCGGGTATCTCCCAGTAAATTACCAAGGCGAGTAAATTTACCACTGAAATCAAACATAGAAGGCCCGGTCAGGGTTTCATAAAAGATACAGTTAACTTTTAGTAAAACCACGATTTCGTTATACCATAGTGCTAGCGAAAATGCTAAATTCAAGTTCAAATAATTATACTAATAATTTGAAAATGTTAGCGCCATGGTCGGTTCCATACTTCGCTGGCGGATTCTTAGTTATACTTCTGAATCTGCTGACATTGCTGACATATGCGGCTAATGCCCAGCTGCGCAGGCGCAGTGTATATTTGCTTCTAAGCGTGTGTGTAGCCGACCTGGAAGTCGGTGTTGCCATGGTGATAATAGCAGTAGCTTTGATCGTGAGAAAGGTAATTTTCTTGCCCAGCACTCACTTGTTAGAAACGTTTAATATACACCTCGAGGCCTTAGAATTGCAAGGGTCAGCTGCCTCTTTCTTTTTGGATTGAGCCCCTGTTGATTTGCTCCATGCCAGCTGTTACCCTCTGATTCATGTGAAATGCATGTCGTTGTTTATACAAAAGAACCTGCAGATCGTTAGTTTCAGCAAGTTCCCGCAGTTCAACGGCAGAACAAGCAGGTACCCCCTTCATAGTTTACATTTTGCTTAAAAACAGATGGAGTCAAGATGCACAGAAAAAATGGCTTTCATTTCAATTTCTGAAACAACGACGTGTATTATTAGTTTTTACATTATATTGGTTTACTAAACGGGCATGGAGTTAATTCGCTTTTGGTCGAAGTAACAATACTAAAAACCATAATCAATATATATGCAAAAAGTTTCAGTTTACTTAATTGAGACCTGCTGCTGGTAAAAATAAATGAATGCTAGAAAGATCAGAAAGATTCGCGCATTGTGTCATGAGCTACTTTATGAAAACAAACTTCATAAATTTATTTATACGAGACTTTCATAACATAAAAAAGAAAACAAAGCAGAGCAGACCAATTTAATATGTAAAACGAGTAAAACGATTACTTGTGCTCATTTTGAGAGGGGCATTGACAGTGCACCATCTATTGTTGTGTGCTCATCTATATATATTAAGCTCACACGGAATCTCACTCTGCCTGGATTTTGGTTCTGTGCCATGACGGTACACAAACAAGAGTTCCTCTGAAAAAGCTAAAACAAGAGATGGTTTAACAACAACTATGAAGCGAAGAACCGAGGTAAACGGCTCATTGGGTGACCTGTGGCGTTTTCTTCTGGTAGAAACGAAGGATTTGTGAAGCGGCTGACAGGTGCGGCTTGGAAAATGATTTCATTTTCACATATTTATTCATAAAATACATAAGAAGCAAGTACAAAGCAAAAAAATGAATGTTTCGGGGATTGGTTTCTGAAATAACAGGAAAATAGGCAAAATTTCAAAAGAAAAAAAGTTTTTCATTTTTCGATGCCGATGCGGTTTCTTTTGATTTATTCCCTTGAGCCTCGGACTCAAGTAAGAATATTAAGTAATCATCCATGCAAGAACTAGGCAAACTCAATTGTTCTACAGCATTGAAGGATATCCACGTAGGATATGTCCTATTGTATTACCACAGAAAGTTATCATGACTAGTAACATAAAGTGAAAAATTGATAGATTTCGACTTGCATTGAGAAAATATGGTAACAAAGAGTCTCTAGACCAATCAGATTAGAGAAGAACAAAGGAGCGAGAATCACCATTTTCCGCTAGGTTCCCCACATACAACACATACAAAGTCTTTTAAAATTACATATACTGTTTGTGAGTACCACATGTGCTAATATCTCCCTAAAAATCCTCAGACAAGTTTTTCTAGCATAGTGGTTTTACTTATTTTTATGTCTAAGCCAATGAAATTGCCTATATTTTCAATAGAATTTAATTACATTCCAGCATGCTTTGCCGTTGGCTTGCCTAGTCCTTTACGGACTTAATGTATCTCGTAATTGGCCTATTCATATGTTAGCATAATTACCCAAGCGATTCCGCGCGCTGATTGGTCGAGACGTTCGGAAAATTTTGCTATATTCACCTATAGGTGAATATAACATTGAAAGCATTGGAAGTCGCGCGCGCACTTTATTCCGAGAAGCTAAAAAAATACCCCTCAACTCGATTTTTTTTGTCAAAAATCTTAAAAGTCGCTTGAGTAATTATACTAAAACAATTGATAATTATTATTACTTTTATTTCAAATCGTTGCGTGCTCAATCGCTGACCAACCAGTGTCGATTTAGCTCGCTCCTAGCGTCAATAACAGAGTTTAAAGTTAAAATACATTTTCTCAAAATATAAAACTGCATTCCTTGGGACGATCAATGGACGATTCCAGCTATGACGCACCCGCGCGCGCTGCATGTAGGTAGATGTGGGGCATTTGTCGAACAAACTGTTAAAAATGCGCGCGCTGCATTCTGGTAGTAATGTGGGACATGGTTTGGGCATTCTGACATAATAAGAGCGCGCGCGCTTGTAGCTGGGATCATACATTTCTATTGTTTCACCTTTAAACCCTTGAAGAAGCGCAATTTAAATTGCTTGACGGAATGTTTTTTTTTCCTAGTCAGCTAAGGAAGGGGCTGCAGAACATATATTTAACGGAACAGTTCCTAGAGATACCAATTCGCCAAAACCAGCGCATTCGTACCTACGTCTTCAAGCCAATATAGTGAATGTACCACAGAAGTCAATGCCGAAGGACCACGATTCCATTAGAACAATATAAACTGAAATGCTAAATTCAAGTTTCGTAAGCCGCATTAATTCTTCTAGTAATATCATTGAACTTACGCTATGGTCAGTTCCGTACTTCGTTGGTGGATTCTTAGTGTTCTTTCTGAATCTGCTGACATTGCTAACATATGCGGTAAATGCCCATCTGCGCAAGCGCAGTGTATATTTTCTTCTAAGCGTGAGTGTAGCCGACCTGGAAGTGGGTGTTGTCATGGTGATGATAGCAGTGGCTTTGATCATAAGAAAGGTTCTTCTCACGCCTGGAAGTCACTTACTGGAAACTTTTAAGCCCCTCGAGTCCTTAGAATTGCAAGGGTCCATTGCCTCTTTCATTGGCCTGGTACTAGTGTCTTTAGAGCGCATGCTCGTGACGCTGTTCCCATTGCGACATCGTATCCTAGGCAACAAAGTATATTACGTCACCATCGCTTTGCAATGGCTTTTCTCTGTTGTTATCTTGTTATTACACCATGTTATTCTGGCGGTGCTCACGCGATCGTTAATCGGATAATATTGGCTGGTTTGACGGTTATTTGTTTCGCTTACATTTGCATTTCGTTGCGGTCAAAAGACAGCACTTGCAGCATAAACAAGGGGCTGCAAACAGAGCTCAGAAAAGAGAGCGAGAACTTGCCAAAACACTTTTCATAGCCACAGCTCTATCTATCATTACATGGCTTCCCGATGGGATCGAATTGGAAACAGATGCTGATGCATGGGAGTACACCAACGTTGCCAATATCTTGAGATGTGCAAACTCGCTCGTGAACCCTGTGGTATATTTGACTCGTATTACGGAGTTCAGACATGCGCAATTCAAGCTTGTGTTCGAGTTTTCACGTGATCAGCCCGTTATGAACGCACGAGCAAATAATTTGAATATTAGTGGACGTGCACGTGAGTCGAGGCCGAAAGATACAAGGCTATGAACCTGATAATCATGTTGGTTGGCTTCCCAGGTCCCGCTATTATCCAAGCTAATAGAGTCCTAAAGTGTGACCAACTCCAACAAACGTTGCATGCAAAAAATGAGCTGAATCGGTTGAAACGCGACCGAGATATGGCCTGCTGAGTACATACTTTTCTTTAACAAATCACTGTATCTGTATGGCTCCTAACTGTTTGGAACTGAACCAAAAAAATACAGGGATTTGTTAAACAAAATTATGTATTAAGTGGGCAATATTTCGGTCGCGTGGCAACCGATTTGCCTCATTTTTGGCGTGTAGCTTTCATTCGATATGGCTTTTCGAAATCAAGGGACACATATTGCTAAGTCGAACTTTTTTTGTGTGACGTCATCACTTAGGACTCTATCTTGTTGTGGTATAGTTACCGAAGCTAAGGCTTGATTTCCAGCCGTTTTTTGTATCGGCGATTCTCCCACAAATGGCTGAGTCAATCGTCTTGATCGCTTGCCATTGACGTCACAGTGCTGCATCATGAAGCCTTTAGTCTGGAACATCTCGGCCTTGAAGCAAATTCTTGAGTGCAAAAGGTTGAAAGTAGCAAAAGCCTTGAAATGAGAAATTGTCATCACTACGACTACCAGAAACCGTTGTCCCTTTTGTCGTGTAATCATCTCCGTGTAATTACCGGCTATTATACCGCTATTGGCGCTTATTGCAGGTACGCAGATGTCACATACACGAAAAGGTATAACTTGTGACAAAGTTTGACCTCGTCGATGCTCACTCTTTCAGGTGAGGGGAACAACATGCACAGGAGTTTCTGCAGAAAGCCATCTATGTGAAAAGCTGAATTTCCCAAGAGACGCGCGTGGCAAGTGTTCAAAATTCACTGTATTATAATTGTAATATAAGTTCAAAATTTAAAGAGTTTATCAAAGATATGATTATTATTCTTACCTTGATAACCATGGGAAATCCGAACACTTCCCATTCTTCTACCATGGGAAAGTACGGATTTCTGCATGGATTCTGGATTTCTGCAGAAATTCCCTGTGATGACCACGCGATGTGACCTCTTCAACGGAGTCATTATATTTAACGACCTTCATCAATCATAGAAAATCATTTCAGGAAGGAAAGGTTCCCTGAGGAAGGACCGATATAAAGGTCTGAAACATTGGCATAATTTTGCGTTTCTGTTCTGGTTTCCCATTTTCTGTAAAAAAAATACTTTATTTATCCACGTTTCACCTAAGAGCTATAAGCTCGTTCAAACGTGAACGTGCAATGGGTTCTTTAGCGTCCACCTTGAACAGGGGTAGAAGGCAGACGAGACCTCGGGTTTATTGTCTCATCCGAAAGACTAAGGAAACACAGTAGAACTAGTTCGACCCACAATATGAACCTGTCTCGATCACGACTAGAACAGAAATAACATTTCCTCTGCCCCAGCCGGGATTCGTCACCTGGATCACAGCGGTGGGAGTCCCAGCGCCTTAACACTGAGCTAACCATGCTTCCCACACAGAGCCAACCATGCATACCTAAAGCCAAGGCATGCAAACGGATCCAAAAATACGTGTTTGCGATAACTGTCTGAATTCAGATCAAACAGTGTAGCAGCTTGAATGCCCCCATATATTTTGCGCAGGCTTTTGGGGTAATAACGTTCCCTGGAAACGGTATGGTGCCAAAGAAAACAACAAAGGTTGACGTCGAAGTCAGATGAAGCAGTCAGACCATTCATTATTTGGAATTATTGGAGCTCCATCACACGATAACCTACACAACGTTCGTTTATCAAGAGCCAGCGGAGCAGGAAACTGATACCGTAACGCCTTCATTTTTCATTTGCTGAGAATAAATACTACTACTACTAATAATAATCTTTATTAGTATAATTACTCAAGTGATTACGCACGCTGATTGGTCGAGACGTTCGGAATATTTTGCTTTATTATTTGGATGCCAGTGTTTTACCGGAAACTTAAACACTCGTATTTTCCATCAAGTTATCTACCGAATGTCCGGGATGTGCACGTTTGCAGTGTTGTTTTCCTGACTTCGTCTGCAGTGAACTCTCGCTCGCTCGGTCACACGAGTTTTAAGCCACAAAATTAAGTTTTGTTCTAGTTCTAAAGAGAAAAACGTTATTTCGACTATGGCAGAGAAAGCTACACGTCCAACACAAAAGGGGAAAATATTAGTTCTTAACGACACTGGGAATCAGAAAGATTGAGGATTTCACAAATAATCCATATCTTCGCGCCACCGTGTAATATCCTCATGATATATTCACCTATTGGTGTTTTCACGTGACGTCATCAAAACGCTAACTTCTAGAGTTAAACCTGTACGGAGATGTACTTTCAATGTTGATTATAACTCTACTGAAGCTCGGAAAACACTCAATAGTTCTCTTTACAGTTCTGTTGAGTATACAGCATTTCAAAGTAAATTTGGGGAGATAAATTTAGTCACGTGACAACTGAAAACCATGGATAGGTGAATATAACATTGAAAACATTGGGGAAAGCGCGCGCATATTTCCCCCAAACGACGGATATCGCAGGATAGATGTCATGTACAGAGACAGCTATTGACGTTCCAATGACCATGTTTGGGTAGTGCATCGATGTGCTGAATAATAAATGCATTTATTATTCAGCCATGCCACTTTCTCGGTTCTGATTGGCTAAGTGTACGCAGCGAAACCTTGTTGGCGCGCAGTGCATGACGTCATACTACAGACATTAGGATTGATGCACTCTAATGACGTCATAACGCAAGCCAATAGGTTTGGCCGCCATCTTGGTTTTCATTTCCGAATTGAAAGCCGATTTTGCGAAAATTCTCGTTGAATCTGTTATGATTTTTGCCAAGAGATCATTGCTCAGGATATCTAAACATCAACTATGGCTATTTGAATAGAATACGAAAAGGAAAATACCAATTGACGTAAGATGAAGTTGAAAAACCGTGTCGCCGTGCACGGCCTCATCGTTGACTTCGTTTAGCTAGGTAAGAATTCTTGGTTGCTGAATAATAAAACAATTATTGAATTCGGTTTTCGCATGATAGTGAGATTTGTCAACGCCTCGAGTTAGTGTTATCCGCCTCAGCTTCGCTTCGGCAGATAACACAAACCTCGGCGTTGCCAAACCTCACTATCATGCTCAACCTCATCCAATAAGTGTTAAATATATGCTACATTACATACTTTGGCTATAGCGCCACACCGTATTTGAAAATTAATCTATTGACAAAAACGTGTTTTTAAAGCGTTCAGTGTTCATTTTTGGGAAAAGAGATGCCTGCCTGCTTAGCCTCCAGAAGAGTCTTTTATTTGGGCATAGGCCAGAGAGCGGATGTTGAGGCATACATTTGACTTTGGTGCATATGTTCGTGTCATACTGTTTGAGGAGGTCCCTTATTTGGTACTGTTTAGAACAATATTTCCTTTGTTTGAACTACGTGTAAAGAATTTCAAGGTACTTACAAAGAATTGCAGAGGTACTTAGGGACGTGTCATTATTTTGCAGAGGGGGAGGGCTCCTATTTTGTGTGTGTGTGTGTGTGTGTGTGTGTGTGGGGGGGGGGGGGGGGGGGGGGGTCCTAATTTGTTTCGCGTGTCTAAAGGGAGGGTCCTAATTTTCTTCAATCCTGTTCGGTGGAAGGTCATAATTTTTTTCAGCAACATTTGGACGATGAAGAGGGTTATTTCAGCAACTTCTCTATAAAAATTTCGACGCGCTTCGCGCGCATAAACAATGACATCTAATATACTCTTAGAGCAATGAAGACAACACCCTCACGCCGTTGACAAGAACAAGTGTATGTTGACGAGGAAAAGCAAACTCCCAAAAATGCCTGGAATGATAGACCTGGCGGGCAAGTCACTATATGTTTGAAAGAAGACCTATAGGTAAGCGTGAGTTTTCGACGTTACAAGCATAGAAATTCGTCCGTTAGGCCGCGCTTCGCGACACATGAATATTAATAACTTCATCACTTGCGGCGCGCCGTTGTGCGCATGAATAATATAACCTTGTTGGCTCAGGAGCCCATCAATAGAAGCTTTCATCTAACCTATATAGTTGAGGAAGCGTACTTCCTGGGCTGAGCCTCCTGACAGGCTTTGTTTACTTTACCATACAAAAAACATGTTCATCTACCCTATCTCTGAGGCTTGATGAAATGCGTTGCTTCGCGCGCAACGAAAGATATGCGACCCCCCTTTTCTGTAAAGGTCTTCAGTAATAGGTCAAATAGGGGACGGGAGAGGTGGGATCACGTTAATCATTGTACTTATAGAGGGAGGATCACTGCATTTTTATCGTGTATTACCCAAAGTCCTCACGTAAATAATCGAGGCGATAAATAATAACCGCGCTTCCTTACATGAAAGAGCTTCACTCGGACAATAGTCTATCTGACAGGTTTTTCAGAACATATAAATGACATGGGGGAGGGTCCCAATTATTTAAACTACGACGGGGGAGGGTCACATTTTTTTGTTATGTTCAAGGGGAGGGTCCTAATTTTTTTAGCCTTGTTTGAAAAAATGGGAGCCCTCCCCCCCCCCCCCCCGGTAAATAATGACACGTCCCTTATAAAGAATTGGCGAGGTACTTATAAGAATTGGCGAGGTACTTATAAAGAATTGGCGAGGTACTTATAAAGAATTGGCGAGGTACTTATAAAGAATTGGCGAGGTACTTATAAAGAATTGCCGAGGTACTTAGGGACGTGTCATTATTTTGCAGAGGGGGAGGGCTCCTATTTTGTGTGTGTGTGTGGGGGGGGGGGGGGGGTCCTAATTTGTTTCGCGTGTCTAAAGGGAGGGTCCTAATTTTCTTCAATCCTGTTCGGTGGAAGGTCATAATTTTTTCAGCAACATTTGGACGATGAAGAAAGTAAGCAAAGACAAACAAAATCGGTGACAGTAATCTTCAAGAAGTCAAGTAGCTTCGTTCTCTCCATTCCGCCTTTGGGACCGTAATCTATCGTGGTACCGAGGAAAAGCTACGATTGGATAGGGCGAAGCAGTGATTTCATCAAAGAAACTGAACTGCCACCCACTGTTATAAAAGCATGAGTCCAATATACATTTTATTGTAGCAGAGATGCTAAATTCAAGTTCCTTGCGCGCAAATTTCTCCGCTATTAACACTGAAATAACCAAGTAAAGCAAATAAATCTTATAAGGACACGTCGAGTGGAAAGTAAGCAAAGACAAACAAAATCGGTGACAGTAATCTTCAAGAAGTCAAGTAGCTTCGTCTCTCCATTCCCGCCTTTGGGACCGTAATCTATCGTGGTACCGAGGAAAAGCTACGATTGGATAGGGCGAAGCAGTGATTTCATCAAAGAAACTGAACTGTCACCCACTGTTACAAAAGCACTCTATTATAAAACTTTTGTAGCAGAGGTATGTTAAATTCAAGTTCCTTGAGCGCAAACTTATCCACTATCAACATTGAAATAACACTGTGGTCGGTTCCATATTTCGTTGGTGGAGTCTTAGTTATACTTCTTAATCTGCTGACATTGTTAACATATGCGGTTAATTCCCATCTGCGCAAGCGCAGTGTGTATTTGCTTCTAAGCGTCAGCGTAGCTGACCTGGAAGTCGGTGTTGCCATGGTGATAATAGCAGTAGCTTTGATCATAAGAAAGGTCATTTTCTCGCCCGGTACTCACTTGCTAGAAACGTTTAAATCCTTCGAGGCCTTAGAATTGCAAGGGTCCGCTGCCTCTTTCGTGGGCCTGGTACTAGTGTCTTTAGAGCGCATGCTCGTGACGCTATTTCCATTACGACATCGTATCCTAGGCAACAGAGTATATTACGCCACGATCGCTTTGCAATGGATTTTTTCTATTGTTATCTGGTATTTCATCAGGTTATTCCTGGTGACTCCTACTACAAGATCACTGATTACGTGACATTGGCTGGTTTGACGATTATTTGCTGCGCTTATATTTGCATATTTGTTGTGGTCAAAAGGCAGCACTCGCAGCATAAACAAAGGCCTTCAAACGGCGCTCAGAATAGAGAACGAGAACTTGCCAAAACGCTTTTCATAGTCACAGTTCTATCTATCATTACATGGCTTCCCGATGGGATAGAATTTGGCACGCAGTTATATTCATGGGAGTACACCAATGCAGCCAACTTCGCGAGGTGCGCAAACTCGCTCGTGAACCCTGTGGTATACTTGATCCGTATTAGGGAGTTAAGACATGCGCAGTTCAAGCTTGTGTTCCAGCTTTCGCGTGATAAGCCAGTCTTTAATTCACGAGTTAATAATCTCAGTTCCGATGGGCGTGCACAATTGTCGAGGTCTGAAGAAGTTGAGGTTACAAGGCTTTTGCTATAATAAATCAAGTGGCTTTAGGAAACTGCGCGCGCTGATTGGCCGAGAGGTTCCTTTTCTCTTATCATCACCTATAGACCTCCTCGGCTTGGGCGAAATGTTTTCCCATTTCAGATCACGTGGCATTCCCATGAGTATTCTTTCTTTCTTTTTCTGCTACGCATCGAAGGATATATGAATATGGAAGCTTCCAAACAAAGAGAGAATACTCATGGGAATGCAACGTGATCTGAAATGAGCAAACCATTACGCCCAAGCCGAGGAGGTCTATGGCGATTAGCATGTTTAGCCAAATTCGGAGTGGGCGCGATTTTTTATGACCCCGATTAAAGAAGTGGACATCGTTTCGGGGACCATTTACAGCCAAAGAGGCTCAAGGGTCCCCCTCTAGAGTGCAATAATGAGTTGATTCTTGGAAAATTGGATCCATTACTCGATTCAATAATGCATTCGGCTTGGGAAAACGTCTTTCAATTTGAACTCGGATTTCCGCTACATTATCTTGTGAGACCACGCTTCGACACTCTTAAGTAACTAAATTTATGCTTCTTGTAATATCCCTGATAATACTGATCAACGTTTTCTTCTCTAAATGAACGAGGGAGAGATTTACCAGGCTCGTAAAATCTACCAGGCCCGTCATATTGGTAATAAAACTCGAAAACAAAAGGCTCCGGGTGGATTTTTCCACATATGGAAGCATCTCCGTCGTCTATCGTCCAATCAAAAAGCGAAAACCCAGTTCAAATCGAAAGACGTTTTCCCAAGCCGAAAGTATTATTGAATCGAATAATGGATCCAATATTCCAAGAATCAACTCATTATTGCACTCTAGAGAGGGACGCTTGAGCCTCTTTGGCAGTAAACAATACAATTATATTTCGTCGAAGGTTACTATCGTGGGATAACTTTTCCGAGGAAATTTGGTGTCATACAACGAATCGAAGGTACTGCCCTATTCAGTTGAGCGAAGAATGCCTAAAGTTTTGTCGTTAAGTTTTTACGTTTGTTTTAGTGTCTAGAATTAAGCAATAAAAGTACTTTCCGCGTGCTGTCTGTTTTCTTACAAACACGAGGGGGATGTTGGCAGAACTGATCAAAACTTGAAAGACACGAGCCGAAGGCGAGTGTCTTTCAAGTTTGATCAGTTCGACCAACATTCCCCGAGTGTTTGTAAGAAACCAGAGAGCACACAGAAAGTATTTTTATTGCTTTTAGAAAATAACATACACACGCGCGACAGCGTGCGTGACAATCGTGTTTCTCAGGTCTCTTACAAATACGCTTTTTAACCAATCAGAATGCGCACATTCACAATACAACATAGGTGTTATTTTCTAAAGTACGTTGTCAAGTGGAGTTCGTAATGTTCTCAAGAAAAAAAAATTGTCGCGACATTCCTTGACAACATTATAAACCGGCCTTGACAACATGCTTTTTGATGCGCGGAGTGGCTTTCTAATTACTTGTTCTTGTTTCCTATTGACGATTATTCTCAAATTCGAGTTTTGCATGAGTCAACAGATAGTATTTAACAATTATTCCTCGAGTCCGAATGGGCTCTAAGTCAATAGCCCACGAGGCCGAAGGCCGAATGGGCTATTGACTCGGAGCCCATGAGGGCAAGAGGAATAATTGTTTTAGTGAAGTCACACTAGTAGGTCACTTTGTATAGCCAAAAACGTTTTCTGGTCTAGTCAGTTGCCATTTTCTGGCTTTCAAATCCGACACTTTTCGCTACTAGTAGGCTTATAGCTTATAGCCTACTAGTAGCTCAACCAATCAGAACGCAGCATTGACAATAGACCACTAGTGTGATTTGACTAAAATACAATTATTAGCTTACTGTTCTCACTGTACTGACCACACCTGTAATTTTAAGCATTAATCTTATAAGAGGTGTTAATCAACCCGAGTATTATTACTAAGAGTCAGCTAGTCTACTTGGCACTACCGCGCCTCATTATCGCTTGACTTTAGATATCAATATTGTACACGATATGTCATTAATGTTTGATTATCTTTAACTAAAAACCGATTCATTTAGTTATTTACATATTAATTGGAAAGTTGTCTGTTTCGAGAAAGGCGGGTTTCCATAAGGTCGTTCAGTCATCCCAGTCGTATCAGTCAACAATGGGAACTGTAATTTCCTGTTGTTTTGACGGTCGACTGATACGACAAGGACGACTGATACAATCTTATGAAAAACAGCCTTAAGCGGTAGAGAGTGTTCTGATCGCCATGACCAGGGCTGCAGTCGTAGATGCAGGCAAGAGCCAATCAATGCACGACATCGATATGATCAATAATGTCTTTTTTAACAAAATGTCCGCTTGAGAACAGACCATTTTTCATACCCCACATTTTCATATCAAAATCAGTCACTTTGAATTCGAAGTACAGACGTGTCTTGCGCATTCAAGTCATAGGGATTGCATTCGGCTCACAGTGTATCCTTCAGCATTTTAACAATTGTACCGTACAGCACTTTCCAGGCGTCCATCCCGAGCACGAAATCAATATGGTTCCATTCGGAAATCAGTCCAAGATATATTAGGTCCGGAATTTGAAAGCTGAGGGGCGCCACATCCGAGGCCGTGCTTAGTGAATCGCGCTCTCCCACGAAGAAGGCGGTAGGAGTGGTCATCTTGCTGACATCATAGGCAGGAGGTTTTGGCTAAAATAAATCAGTGCGGTATGAAATGACTACTCGCCCCATGTATTAAGGCAACAAAAGAGCTATTCGGACTCTGAATTCCACCTTTGGATTTGGGATTCCAGCTAGTGGATTCCGTAATCGATGGGGTCTTTCTTGGTGTTGCAAGATGTATTGTATTTTTGGTGGAGCTATTGTATTCCATCTTATTTTTTCGTTCTACGGTGTTTTGTATTCTATTGTCTTTATGCCTCTGTGCCTTGCAACACCAAGAAAGAGCCATTCTATCCCCCTGGATACCGGAGTCTAAACTTTCTTGGAATCCGGATTCCAATAACAGCGAAACGATGAATTTAGATTATGTATTCCAGGGACCAGGTTTCGGATTCAAATATAGCTGGATACAATGATTCCAAAGCTCACCAAAATGGTGAGTCTCATAGACAACTACGTCGTTCTTAACAATATAATACGAGCCCCGCGATACCTTCTTTTTTTTTCAATTTCTGGTCGATTGAACTGATTTCTAAACGGATAACCTTGAAGAAATTGTTGGCTCGAGCAAGGCTTGGATGTGTTCCGTTCTTTCACTAACATATACTGATAAATCGCCAAGAAGGAATTAGCCTACCTGTAGGTATGGGAGTGCCGTTTTTTAGCGAGAAAACCCGGAGTTCGCCATCTTGGCCGCCATTTTGGAAAACGCGACGAGGGAGAGCGGGGCGAGCGATGTTTTTTTTGGTTCGTCCCCAGGCCGCGCGGCCAAAATATCCAAGATGGCGCCCGGTGATCTGAAACTCGGCTTTCTCCACGAAACGCTAGAAGAAATAGCCGTACCTGTCCGTAGTGCTTCATGTTGCCACGTTTTCCATAATCAAAGCGCGCAGTTCTGCCAAAGTATATAATCTGAAGAGAAACAATATATATATAAGAAAATATAAGAAAATATAAAATATATATATTTTTTTTTATTAAGAAAAAATAATTGGAAAAGATGTCAGTTATAACAATGAACAATCAACAATGAAGTCAATGAGTTATTTTTTCTTAATAAGTCACGGTTATGAATTCTGCTTTCTGATTGGTTCTAAGAGCGTGAGCTGAGTGGCAAAATTTTCCGATCTCTGACCACGGACACAATAACTGTTTGCACACGCTCATCGAAATAACACAAAAATTTCGCAAAAACAAAATTAATAATAATAATAAATAAATACGTTATTTGCCGGCTTTAGATCGGTCCATAATGGAGCTCCCTACCGAAAAAAAAAACAGATAAATATACCTGTCCAAAGTGTATGATATTCTTGAATGAAGTCCCAGAAGGCCAGTGACTTGCGAAGACCGGCACGCGGCTCTGTTAACGAAAGGAACAAGCATTAAAGGGACATGATCACCTAGAAAACACTAAAATAATTATTGTCAGAAAATAGAAAAAATATTCTCTGAAATTGAAAGAGTCAGTTTAAAGAAAGAAGTACGGAAAATTTCGTTGGATTACGATGAAGGATTTATGTGTTATGAGCGAATTAAGATGGCAAATTTATGTTTGAAAAAAGATTGAGGTAAACCAGGGGCTCATAAATAGGGCGTCCCTCTCTGGTATTGCCCTATTGATAAGGCATATTGGCAGACCTTTTTATTTTTAGAATGTTTTTACCGCTATAAAATTGTAAAGCTTTTGTTTTACTAGCCAATCAAATTCGTTCTAACAGATGCACGTGCAAACACTGATTTCTTGTTGTTCTCTGCATTGTTATTCTAAATAAACGTGACCGCAGCGGCATAGAAACAAGAGTAAAAACCATTCTAAAAATAACTAGGTCTGTCAAAACGCCTTATCAAGAATATATATATAGGTTCAAAACATAGGAGGAGGTCTTGCATAGAAATTCAAAACCGACCGCGAAGCGGGAGGTTTTAATAATAATAATAATAACGTGCTTATATAGCGCTTTATCCTCGCGGCTCAAAGCGCTTTACATTAATGGATAACTCATCCTATAAAAACCAGCTTTATAAACATGAGTGTGTGTTAGTATTGTGAGTTCTGTGACACTGAGGTTGGGCAACTTCCGACGGTCCTAGTGGTTCTTTAACGTCCCTCTGGTTCCGGTTAGTGTAGTGTATGTGAGAGACGGGGCCTACGGTTTAACGTCCTTATCCGAGAAGACGCGAAGGTCTAACCATTTGCAGATGTTAGAGCAAAGGCAGCACCTTCTCCTCAATTATTAGAAAAAGACCCTGAGTGTTGGCCCGGCCAGGGTTTGAACTCCCAACCTCCCGAACGTAAGCCCGGCGCTCTACCACTGCGCTAACCGGTCGTCGGTCAAAGGTTTTGAATTTCTATGCAAGACCGACTCCGTAGTTTTGAACTTGTTTACATACCTACCACACTCAAATTCTATTGTTTTTATGGAAAGCTCATTATCACTGTTATCGCTTTCTGTGTGCCATTGTCAGAAATGGACAAAAGTCCTAATAACGTTACCCCGAACAAAAGGTTTGTTAACAAAAGGTTAACAAAAGTGTCTTGTTCTATAGAAATTCTATCCAATAGCAGAGCAACACAACGAGTCGCCTTTTCTGGGGCTTGGCAGTGGGATATTTGAATTTCAGATTGCTTCAATGCTTGCCGTGTAAACATGTCTGCGGAATAGTTGCGCATTTTGTAAACCAGATGGCCAGCAAAATTTGGGATGAACGTTCAACATCGTCCATGGGATGGGCAATGACAGGTAAATACGCAATGTTTGAGATTGAAGTACATTTTTGCTTAAGGTTACAGGATACATTCGCTGGATGTGCGTTTTCAAAACCTTGTCGCGGCGCAAATATTCATCGCATCGCCATAACCAATACATCATTTTAAAGATAAAATGTGAAATTTATCTGCTGTTAAGCTTTTGTAGCAGTTTCATGAAAATTATTTACGGCGCACAGCAAAAACCGCGTTTTTCGACCGCCCCTGATAAACGCTTTGATAGGCCGAGGCAGTTTACAGGCTTGGCAAATCTGACTGCGCAATATCAATCACCACATTGTTGTCTCTAAAAGTGTGTCGGGCTTTTTCAATTGAAGGCTTTGTTTAGGAATGATCGAACGATCAAGTTGATCTTGTGTTTAATAGTTAACTGGGACCCTATCGTGATAAATAATTTTTGAAATACTGCGAAATTCACAAAAGCCCGACACACTTTTGCTCCCCAACCATTTATCTATCTCATGGCAAAAATTTCAAAGCATTCCGTTTAAAACCTGTTGGTCTATCAAAGCATTTATGCACTAGATTTAGCGAAATCTTAAAGGCGAGTTTTGGGCTTCTAAAGTTGTGTAAACATAAGAGGGATTAGTGACGAATTTGTCATCACGCACTTCACTTTCAGCCAATCACGGCAGGCACCCCCGGTGTGCCAGCAAGGACATGCTTTTTCGCGCGGAATAGATAATGAGGCTTCTTTCCGGTCTCTTGTATTAAATTGTCCAAGCGAACATTTATTATCGTCTTCGAATTCGAAATCAAACAGTATGGTTGAGCCGCGTCCAAAACCGAGTTCTAAGAAGTGCCCATGCTTTGAAAAGGGAAAAGCGAAACCAAAGCAAAGGCGCGCGCCGAGAAAACGACAAAGACAAATCGCTTTGGCTTTCAGACGATTCTTTATCTCCATCGAACTTGATGCAATTGGTGGATCTTCTGTCCGCTGTTCTTCGTCAGCATTCCTTGGATTGGGTTGATCGAACATGAGCCTTTGTCAGACAGAGCGAGTTGTGATTTCATGTTCTCCTGAAAGCTTAAAGATTTGTTGTTTGTTTTTTTGGCTCCTTTCGCACGCTTTGAGACCCAAGGACTGCGGTTAAGCTTTTTTCGCTTCCCCATGATTGGGAATAGAGAATTTTCAGAAAAATCGCTTCTACACGACACTTATACACTAAACCAGAGAACAACGTGTGACAAAATATGGCGGACCATAACAGTCACCTAAATGTCCCGTATGTTACGCGAAAATGCTAATGATGTGTGCTGAACCGAAACATCACAATAGGATTAAAGGATTATCTCGCCTGTATTGAAAGACATATTTCTCGGGCATTTCTAGTTTTCTATACATTTCTCACGCTGCTTTTAAGATTTCAAGAATTTTTTTTCGAGAGAGTAAAGATCAGGCCTTGATGAGGAAGAACTGTGATTTTCGAAAATTTCGCAAATAGAAGGCCGCGAATGTATCCTGTAACCTTAATTTCAGTTTCTGTAGTCACGAAAACTGGTGTACATGATTGAATAGCCGAATTCACACTATAGAGACGAGTCTCTCGTCAGAAAAATTCCTGTCTTATGTGAATTCTAGTCGGAAACTAGTCGGCTTATTATCGCCAGACGTTCTCCTTCAAAAAAGTTTTTTTCGCGTGATCACAGAAGAACAGGGAAGAACATTCAAGACGAGAAACTCGTCTCAGACGGGAAACTCGTCTCTAGTGTGAATTCGGCTAATCATAGTATAATGTTTCTCGCTCTATTTTGTTCTAAAAGTAACTTTGTATACATTCCTAGCATGTTGCATTTTCTTCAATTTAGATTGGGCAATTTGCTTCCTGGATGTTACTGCACGCCGGCGAAATCTGACGAGCAATGACGATGTTTGTGAGTTTCAATTTGACTATTTTCTTGAAAAAGCAAAGGAAAGAAATACAATTTTGTATTGAATAGAATTGAACTGAGGGATTGAAGATGATCATTGTATTGATTTCTTGTTTACATTAAATTTCCTAACGATAGTCAATGGATATTGTTTTACTTTCGTGTAATTTTGAGACAGAATAGTAGTAGTGCACAATTTAAAATTGATTTTTGGGAGCGGGACTAATTATTTAATTCTGGTGCTAGGGTTGATTTGTGATTTGATTAATTTAGAGGAGAGTGTAGCTTAATGTAAGACCCGGTACAGGTTTTACATTTGGATGTGAGACCTGTACCGGGTCTTACATTTGAATGTAAGACCTGTACCGTGTTCTTACATTCAGCCCCACACTCCCCTAAATTATTCAAATGCCGCTACCATCTTTTAAATAGTATAGGTTTTGCACCAGGGTTCAAGACCTGCATAAAACAATAGGATTTGGGTGTGGTAGGTTTTTAAATCAGAGGAATGCCCCCACATGAGCCCCTGGGTAAACCGATTTCAAAAGATGTCGGATTTCCTCATGTAAGCTGTAATTACAATCCGCGAATATCTTTGCAATCCTACATCGAAATGACCTCAAATTTTCACCATGTCAAGTTGAAACATATTCCAGAAAAGGTTACACCGTCACAACTGTCTGTTGTAACCCGCGGTGCGTCAGGGAGCAAATAAGCAGAACAAATTATTGTGGTTAGCCCAATACAAACCTTCTAGCGAGCGATGTATAATTGCAGAATCATTTGGTATACTTTTTGTGGGCTATAACATGCAGTTGTTATTATTATTGTGACGGTGAAACCTTTTCTGGACTAGGTGTATACACTCCGAGCGCTACTAGAGGTCATCTTCTATGATACGCCTATCCCAGTTTGGAGGCGGGCTCTGTCTGGACTTGAAGTTTCGGGCGTGTGAAAGAATGCCCTGGTTAATGTAAATGGAGATTTTGGGTCCTGAAAATGACGACTCACTTTTTAATACGAAACTAGTAAACCATAGATTCTCCTAGCTAGTGAAATTTATTACAAATGTCATATAACATCGGCGCCGAAAAAAAACACAGCAATACGAATTTTGTGTTTTGGGGTTCATTTTTGGGACCTACAATCTTGGACAAAACCTGTAGAGAAAATCACGAAATACCGTCTATTTTGACTATCTTCACAAATATTTTGCATACCCCCCTCCCCCTTGGGCAATGTTGGTTCCAAATTAGAGCATAGTAAGTGTTGTATGCAACCAACATTGCTAAGGGGGAAGGGGGGATGTTATGTCGTGAAATTATCGCAAAACGTTACAGAGAATTCGTTTTTTGAGATTTTCTCTACCCTTTTGTCCAAGATTGTAGGCGTAAGACTAGTTACACTATAACCGAGATAATTAAAACAGGCAAAATATGTAGGTAAGTTGGACCGTTTTGGCTCATGTGCTTTACGTTGGAAAAAAGATTGCCTATTACAACGCAAGTAAAGCCGGGGAAATACGAGGCACAAAATACCTCAACTTGTCGCGCAAAATTTTGTTTGGATGATCACACATGCGAGCCCAAGGCGGATTTTGCGCCTTAGCACCCATTTCTATTGACTAATCTACTTGAATTTTGGGCAAAATGTTGCGCGACAAGCCATAATTTGTGCTTCAAAGTAGACCCGCGCTGTATTTCGCGCAATCAATTTTTACAACTTGCAACAAATGTTTTTGTTGCGTGACAAGTTGTGGCGTGAGATAAAAAACGCGCAACTTCGATCAGCAACTTGCAACGCAACAATGTTGCGCGACAAGTTGCGAGATATTTTGTGTCTCGTATTTTTTCGGCTAAAACGGTGGGACCATGATAAATAAGTCAGTCCCTGCTGCTGGAAGAGTCGCATGCAACAACGCAACAATGTTGCGCGACAAGTTGAGGGATTTTGTGTTTCGTATTTTCCCGGCTAAAACGGCGAGATAGATTTGTGACAGAATTCGCCGTGGGACCAAGAGAGGTAAGTCAGTCCCTGCTGCTGGAAGAGTCACGTGCAACAACGCAACAATGTTGCGAGACAAGTTGAGAGATTTTGTGCCTCGTATTTTCCCAGCTAAAAGGGGAGATAGATGTGTGACAAAGTGCGCCGTTGGGACCAAGAGAAATAAGTCGGTCCTGCTGCTGGGTCACATGCAGCCCATCTCTTACACGGCCGCAAGACGATGATGATGATGAAGACGATGATGACAATGATGAAGTCAGATTTACTCACCATGTTTTGATTCTTGTCGTCAAAGCCAAATAGAATCTCGGCGGCATCGTAGCACATCTTCTCGCTATATTTGCCTCCACAGAACCCCATCCTGGTGAGGAGTTTCAGGAGATAACCAGGGAGGAACTGGGTCGGACCCAACGGTATTAACAGTTCCTAAAGGAGAAAGTATCATATTATGCTGTTCCATTTAAGAAGACTCGCACCTACGAGCGCGCACGTGTGCTATCGAAATTGCACTCGCGCGCTTGCTCATAATAGTCAACAAGAATATCGCTATTATTAAATTACTCACTCCGAAGAAAGTTGAACAAGATCCGATACAAACTAAGCGAAATAACGACGCTTGTGAAATGCGAAGAACAATAGGAACCCCTTTGGGACCTACAGTATCAGCCAATCACAGCTGTTAAATGACAATAGATCCAATTGAAAACAAAGCGCAAAGTTTCCCGGTTGGCTATGGGCCTTTAATGATGATGATTGCAACCTGAATATCCCCAGTCTGGGCCAAAGGAATGAATTCATAAATTCACAGACCTGAATAGGCCCCAAGATAAAAGCAGCATCTCGGGCGATAGCGGCCGTGTGATCCAGATGGAAGATTGGCGCGAGCGCGAAGAACAGCTTCACTTTCTTGGCGATCTGTGGGTTGGTTGAAAACGAGAGAAACCCTACCAGGGTCCCCTGTGAGTGACCTATGTAGTACAGCTGCGGCTGGCCAGTCACTTTGAGGGCATAGTCGATCATGGCGGGGATGTCGTAATCGGCCATTGTTTCGAAACTAAAAATCATCAAATAGAGAGGATTTCTTACTACCCTGCTAGCAGAGTTTTTTTTCTGTCTTTTATTTAGCTAGCATTAAGTTGTTCACGTGTCTTGCATGTCGCGTGGTTGTATCGATTTGCGCCACGCGACATACCAGACACGCGAACAACTTAATGCTAGCTAATAAAAGACTGACCAAAAAAAAAAAAAAAACTCTGCTAGCAGGGTAATTTCTGACGAGCGTAGAAAACGAAACGCAAAAGTGCACACAATCAGAAACGAAGCCCATTCAACAACTGACTAGCCTGCTTGCAGGCGGTACTCGGTTCGCTCGCTAATCGGGCGCCATCTTGGAATGAACGGACCGAGTACCGCCTGCAAGCAAGCTAACAACTGACCAATCAGGGGGCGAAATAATTGTGACTTTGAGTGCTTTAGTCGTGACTGAAGAAAACACTGACGATTGCAGGACTAAGCCGGCGCAGGAAACGCTCTACTATAAACCAGGGGCTCATAAGCACGGGCGTTCCTCTGATATATATTGTTGATAAAGCGTTTTGACAGACCTATAATTATTTTTAGATTGTAGATGTTCAGGCAAGCCTGTGGCCGCGTAGCACTAAGTATAACAGAGTGGAGATGAGGAATTAACCTTGTGTGAAAGCTAAAGTGCTAATTAAATATTTTTAGATTGGCCTTTACTCTTGCTTCTATGCCGCTACGGTCACGTATATTTAGAATAGCAATAAGCCTAGTTGGGGTTTAAATTTCGTGCTCAGTGCGCATGCGATTTTAGTCCGAATCTTTTGTTTAACTTCTCTTTGTTTTTGTTAAACAAAAGAAATCAAGAAATTCGGACTAAAATCGCATGCGCACAAAACGCTAAATTTAAACTCCAATTAGGCTTATAGTAGAGAACAACAAGAAATCAGCGCTTGCAAATCATGCAAATGACAGGCGTCTGTAAAGCTACTGATAAAATTAAATTGATTGGCCAGTAAAACAACAGTTTACAATTTTATAGCGGTAAAATCGTTCTAAAAATAACAAGGTCTGTCAAAATGCCTTATCAATAGGGCAATACTAGAGAGGGACGCCCTTATTCATGAGCCCCTGTATAATCCTTCGGTTTGAACGGGACGAATCTCGTCTTGCGTATCAAATGGCCATGTCGTTGGTTCACATTGCACATTTTCAAAAGGTCGCTTTGGGTTTGGGATCTGCTGTTCTGCCAGTCAAACAAAGTTAAGCCAATCAGGTACTTGCCCTGCTTTGCCATGTGCAGGCGAGTGGCTTTCTGTCGCGACGAAAACCCAGTCGACAGAACTAGGCGAAACAGGACAAGGACCTGATAGGTTTACATTTCGCCCATTTCCCCTACGATTCTGAATTATTTCCGCCATCTGGACCTGATTACCCATGATGCAGCAGAGAGAGCGCGGGCTTGTCTATCAAAATTTCGCCAAAAACTGTCGGTTGGCCGACGTTGCAAAACTTCTTTCTTAGGAAATTCCCTCTTAATGCCTTATTTGGAGGGTCTGTAAGTACTGTTCCTCATATCTTAGCGAAAAAAACAAAACTTTAACAAAACTTGCAGATACTCGAGAAACATCGTTCTCTTTGTCGCCATTTTGTTTTGTTCCCCGCCGAGGGGCCTGAGTTGAGATTTGGACACCACAGGCAGCCCGCATGGATTTGCCTTAAAATCGACAGCACTTGATATGTTGAGGAATACACACCTGAAATTCCAGAATTTTCTTTGCCAGCGTTTGTACTTGATGTGCCTTTTGGAGTATCTATTACCACGGACGTTACCAAGCCACACGTCGAATCCTTGATCCGCTAAGATATAACTGAGAACAAAATCAAAGAACAAACATATCAAATCGTGCGATTCGCATTCGAGAAAACGATTTCTTAAAGTAGTTTATCGTATGTAGCCGCCGTCGTACAGACAGACAGACAGACAGACGGACGGACGGACGTGACGGAGATATATTTTTATTTGGCATCGTATACATGAGTGTACATTGAAAGCTTATTTAAGAAGGGAGAGGTGTAATACTTGGATTAATCCAACCCCCTCCCCAGTCAATACAGAAACAATATGTTGTGTTAGACACTAGAACAAGAAGCGTGGAAAGGGTTTGTTAAATAAAAGGAGGTCCCGGCGAGACAAACTACCCCGGTTATATCGGCGGTGCGAAGCCAGGGCACACAGAAAAGGGCCAACGTATGATTATATGTATCCCCAATCCACCACTCCCGGATCATAACTCGCAAGGGAGCCTCTGATGACAGCCATTGACGCCCGTGCACGCGATTGAATAAAAAAGTTTGCGCATACCCCGACATTCAAATTCGGCCATTCAGCGAAGGCTCTCAAATGGCCGCCACTAGAGCCTCCCCCGCGAGGCGAAGAGCAGGGGAGCTTTGGATACGCTATAATGAGCATTATAGCGTGCTAGCAAGTTGCACCACTAAACGAAGGAGCCGAATCGTAATAGTCCGTGGGCCAGGAGTCGAAACCCTCCCCCCCCCCCCCCTCGGGGATTTTTGCTAACATATATCATTGGAAAGCTTAGGCCGAGAGTAGTCCAAAACCGGTTGTTCGCACTTTTGAAGTGGGAGCGTTTAGGAGTTACGGTACATTTTACATTTGGGCTTCAAAACCACAGGGTACCCGCGTCGGGGATAGCGAAAAATACAAATAAAATGGTTGTATCCCATTCAAAACTCAAAATATTGTGCAGCTGGTCGACTCCTGGCCCACGGACTATAACACCCAGAACACACTTCTCCAAAGAAACACAGGGGAAGGCAGCGTACAGAGCTGGCTAACTGCCAATCATTATTAGGCGCGTCCTAAAATAGGAACTCCCGATGTTCAACTCACCCTAAGGAGCTATTTTCCCACTCAGAAACCCAATTAGTCGAGTCGGCCAACAGTCCATGCTGGAGGAATACTACTGGCTTAGGGTCACCGTTCCCTCTACCGTCCCTCCCATGGGGAATTCTTTGCACACTCAGAATGAATCCGTCTTTGGTAATGACGTCATGTTGTTCCACAGGGTACCCACGGCTCTGTATCAGCTGCGTCTGAAATCGCAAGATCGAATTAGTGTACTAGAAATTAATGGGATTCGTATGACTGTGAAACGTGCCGTGACTGTGCCGCACCGTGTGTGACTACGTGATTTCGTTGGCTCTCGTTCAAAAGACCGTAATTTTCTGCCGTAACCAAGCAATTGATTGGCAGTACTTACGTGACGCTACAGTGCCATCTGATTGGTTGTCCGTGATTTGTCTTGCCGTGAACTACACAGCAGACCAGGTTCCGTGCCGCGCCGCGTCACGGTACTTCTCGCAGTCATACGGAATCCGCTCTGCTGCTAATTAATTTTACTGTCGTTATCGTTAGTGTATCGTGGCCTGTAGAGAGTGTGCGATCGGCCGGTATTTTCCTACCTCTGATCACGATAATGATGATCAGCAAAGGCTTTCTTTTCTCCATTATAAAGGAAAATAGTTTTTTTACGAATCTCGCACGACATTTGCCGTAAGCATAATTTGCCCCTGAACAAAGCAGGAAAATTCGGCTTGAAGTATTTTGAGATACAAAGACAGGCCTGTAGCCAGGGATTTTTGTGGGGGGTGCTAATCTAGAAAAAGCGGACCAATGTGGTATGAATTTGTTTTTTTTATTGAGAAATCGCTAGTCAAAATTCGCAAGAAAAAGCAGGTATAATATAAGGGCTTCATTCACTGTGTAACAAATGTGGACCTCTTTGTCACGTGGTGGGTACGGGCCTGAAACATCAGTAAACTTTTTTTCCAAACAGGTTAATAATGCATGTGTTGGACAAAATTTCAACACGAGAAAATGTCTCGCGCAAAGTACCCCTTGGGCACACTACGCCCCTGACAAAGACGCTTCATTTTTTTTTATTGGAACTGTGTAAAAAAGATTTACATTGGCATAACTACAATAAATTTAAAAGAGAAATGCATATCTTAATATTGCTTGCGCGAGGGTACCCTCGTTCCCGGCTTCTCTTCACTTGTGACACCACCAGCCTCACCCTCGTCACTACCTTTTAGGGTTTAAGGCTCTGGTACCTTTTAGTGGGTAAAATGTTTTGCAGATTAGGTACCTGTTAGAGGTCCGTTCTAGCAATCAAGCAAATCACACTTGTTGGAAGCCTGAATTCCAGAAGTATTTTCTTTCCTTCGTAAAGAACGAGAGACAATTTTTAGGGAACATACGTCTTGTTGGTATCTTTTAGGGGTCAAAATACACTAAGCGGCGCCATTTTAGGTACCTTTTAGGGAGAAAATCGAAAGTTCCCGACGAGCACCCCGTCTCCAAAATAGGGGAGTCCCCCGCCCCGACCTAAATTGTGACAGCATCGGCATGTGGCCTTTTCGAGTTCCTGATTAAGATTCGTCATTACATTATCTTCTTTGGGAAAATCCGGATTCAGATTCGACGTGAAATTTCATGGAATTTTGTAGAACGAAAGAAACGCTGAATCCGAAAAAGGATTTTTACCATGGTAACAGTCGCCGGAGGACCCACTCGCAAGCAAAGGACGCACGCGTGATGATAGCTAACCACTGACCCAAAGTACTCTTTTCGAATCCTTTCGCAAAGAAACGCAAGGATTCAGAATCCGTCGAATCCGGATTTGGATTGAATCTCCTGAATCCACGACGACAGTGGATTCGTTGGATTCAGAATCCTTTTTTGGATTTCTCAAAAGAAACGGAAAATCCGTTTTTGGATTCAAGAATCCGAATCCGGATTTTCCCAAAGAAACGCACCCTAAGTTCGAAAATTATTACAGACGATTTTTCCTGACCAAGACCAGTAAAACATCGGGTTCGAGTTGACCATGCTAGTTTCTATTTTTCCGGTTTCTGATTTCGGGATTCTCATCATCATCATCATTTTATTCAATTCAATAATAAAATAAATTTATGTTGAAAGTTACCCGCAAGTAGCACTACGGCTGGTGACTTACATAATGTATACATTGCAACATAGTATTTGTATTCAGTCTTTCTCTTTTTACATAATGTTATGTTTTTTTTCCCTGCTTCTCAATAATTCTGGTGTTCTTTTTCTAGAATGGGCTTATTTCAAATTCACAAATTCAATCAAATCCTATTGCTTTATTCCTGATTCTAGACTAGGAAACCCTGTTTTGGGTCGACTGATAGAAAGTAGTTTTAGCGATTTCTGGTTTCAGAATGCCTAGATTTTTGTCACGCTTCCTTCACAGATATTGTAGCTTCAAATTTTCTATTATTCAAATGTCAGTGAAGCAAATAATTACTTTCTGCCTTGTAGGAATTAGTAAAATCAGGAATTACTAAGCGCTAAAACCCTAACTATTGATAACTCTAAAACTTGATCGGGTTGGCCGCGAAAGGTTACCAGGCAGGAGTGTTTTTTTCGAGGATTTCTGATTTTAGGATTCTAGATTCATCATGTTTTTTTTTAGGTATTTTTTGTTTCTAAGTTTCTCGTTTCTCGAATGTCAACAGGGAAAATTATGATTCCGGTTTCTGGGAACGAAAATGAGGAACTATTGGGCTGTAAAATCCGGATTTCTGACTCTAAATCTCGAACCCAGTTGGCCGCGATTGTTTCTCCTCTCTTTAGGCTACCATGCGAGCAGTCATTTCCTCCTCTCTTGGGCCTGCGGCTAGCAGGGTATTTTTAGGCCGGTTGCTAGCCTCGCTTGAGAGGAGGAACTCACTGCTAGCAGGGTATGTTTGTCTTCATGCTCTTACCACATTCCGGGTGACGTCCGGATCCACTGGTCTACATTTTACGGAGTCACATCGGCCTCCCGCTGAACAGCCATCCCAACACAGTAAAACTGCTGCGAAGATTCCCCATATCAATGTTCTCGCCATATGTCCTTAATGATCCCTCTAAATACACTATGTAATCCAGCTACAAACAGAAACTACGCGTCTCTGAGTTCGATTGCTTAGCTGATTACGTTATTCTCAAGCAGTGACCGGAATCAAAACTGCAGTGCTGTTGCAAGTAACCAACCAATGCCGGCTGCTTCGACGCTACGTACCCACGAATATCCGGAAAATATCGGCCGAAATGAGGTGCTTTGCCAGCTTCCGGGACGCTGTGCAGCTTTTGTAGTCAAATGATTAAAGGTGATCAAAATCACGTAGCTTTCCTGTTGTCTTACACCGACTCGTGACTGTTTAGTATGCAAGCCGACGCATCGTGACGGTCATGTGAAAAGGACCGCGACGAGTGACAAGGTCAGAACGGACTTTGGAATCGGCCTACATGTGAGTCAGACTTGCCAATACAAGGCTTTCCAGGCATATTTATATAAGGGGTCCGACCATTTGACTTGAGGGGGAGGGTGGGCTTTAAAAAAAAAAAATCCTGCTCGGCCCGAAAGGCGCGAAAAAACAAATCCCACATCCTTTGTTTCAAGGGAAAAATAGTCAAATACAGCAAAGAAAATGATTGCACTCGAAATGCCTCTGAAAAATACCCTCAAAGTCAAATGGTCGCCCCTGAAGCTGATGATGTTGGCACGATGGCCTAGATGAGCAACGATAATTTGAGGCCGGGGTGGGGGAGTGATAGTAGGGTAGTAGACTACTTGCACATGCTTCAGTCCGCTATATTTGGCGAACGTCCGTCAAGCGAGAGAAAGACACGGGAGAATCTCGGTGGAGGCGCGAGGATGACGTAAAAAAACTGAAATTTTCCTCGATTTACGGACGTTTGCCGACTGAGAAGGGACTTGAAGAAGCAGTCTAATGAAAGTCCAACATTTCGAAGTTATAACACATATACTGGAAAGACAGTTTTATGAACAAACTGCCACAGGAGGCACTTGAAAATAAGCCTTGTTGCGCGAGAATACGAGAGTGGAGTGAGCCGAGTGTGAGCCCAGGAACCCCGCACGCGGGCGTCTCGTTTGTGCTTCGCCAGCCGGTGCGCCGATCTCGTAATTGTATAATCAGTGCGTGAGCAGGTGAGCAACTTTGCTCTAGCTGGCAGCAGAAAAAAAAATGAAAAGAAACAGGGTATATATTTTTTGTTTTACCCGTTTTTCTCCGGGTTCCCTGACCAAACACAAACAAGGCGCTCGGCGCGGACAGGCGCGCGCGCTGTTGGCTCGATGTTGGCGGAGCGAGACTGGGCCAAAATAATTGACCGCGCGCACACACGAACTTCGCGGTTGCATATAGCATTCCGATGAGCAAAAAGACCCAGGGAGTATCTTTCGTTGTTCTTCAAACATGTCAAATGCACCCCCAGTCTTACGGATATAGAAACTCCACAGACCTGCCTTTATTTAAGTATACGGCAACACTCTGGAAGAACAATGAGGACAAAGACCATATATCGGGGATGTATTCCCGGTGTACCCATTGGGCTTTCGCATTTAATATCCGTACCCCCCCCGTTGAGGACCTCGGAATTCCAGGGGGTATAGGGTCTGAGACGCTTGGAATTCCAGGGGGTATAGGGTTTGAAACACTTGGAATTCCAGGGGGTATAGGGTTTGACACTTGGAATTCCAGGGGGTAAAGGGTTTGAGAAACTTGGAATTCCAGGGGGCGAAGGGTTTTGACTCACTTGGAATTCCAGGGGGTATAGGGTTTGAGACACTTGGAATTCCAGGGGGTAAAGGGTTTTGACTCACTTGGAATTCCAGGGGGTACAGGGTTTTGACTCACTTGGAATTCCAGGGGGTACAGGGTTTTGACTCACTCGGAATTCCAGGGGGTATAGGGTTTGAGACACTTGGAATTCCAGGGGGTAAAGGGTTTTAGAAACTTGGAATTCCAGGGGGTAAAGGGTTTTGACTCACATGGAATTCCAGGGGGTATAGGGTTTGAGACACGGAATTCCAGGGGGTAAAGGGTTTTGGCTCACTCGGAATTCCAGGGGGATAGGGTTTTGACACACTCGGAATTCCAGGGGGTATAAGTTTGACTCACTCGAAATTCCAGGGGGTAAAGGGTTTTGGGGTTTTGACACACTTGGAATTCCAGGGGGTATAAGCCTTTGACACACTCGGAATTCCAGGGGGTATAGGGTTTGAGACATTTGGAATTCCAGGGGGTAGAGGGTTTGAGAAGTTTGGAATTCCAGGGGGTTTAGGGTTTCTAATTCCAGGGGGTGTAGGGTTTGACACACTCAGAATTCCAGCGGGTATAGGTTTTAGAAAAGTCTCTCAGATAGTTTGAGAAAAGATGAGACCCGGGGGGGGGGGGGGGGGGACTCCCAATATTTTAGACAGGGGTGCTCGTCGGGAAAATTGATTTTGACCCTAAGGGATAGCAAAATGGGTGTGGCAAACAGCAAATTTACCCTTAGAGATAGCAGATTTGGCAGGTCAAAACAAATAAAAGCTAATTTTAGGTCTTATAGGGTTTTCAACCAAGTTTCCTTTGTAAATATCTGTTCTGGTGTCAGTACCAATATATTTCTGGGCAAGGATTGGTCTGAGACTCCCCCAAGGGAGGGCTGATTTTAAACACCCCTAAGAGATAGCACGTCTGTCAATTTTATACCCTAAGGGATAGGACGAGCACCCCCGTCTGAAAATATGGGGAGTCCCCCCCGGGGATGAGACTTAGTATTCTGGGAACTATATTGTTTTTGGCCTTTTGAATTCCAGGGGTTATAATAATAGAGGGGTTGCACAGGCACGTGACCAACCCAAATGTTTCTTAAAATTCAATATTTTAGCTCATACTTGACATAGCTGTGCACCAAAATGCAACTGGAATCACTGAGTATGATTTTTTTTGACAAAACAACTTTTCGCAGTGAATTGATCAGATATGCAAATATTTGCATATGTCATCATTTCCTTTAAAAAAATAAAAAATGCATAGAAATGACATTAAGCAGTTTTATTCATCTGTCTATTTTATCTCTTAGCATAGAAAATTCAAAATACAAAGCAACTCACTATACTCAGTATAGTATAGGCTTAGTGGTGGCCATCTTGGATGGCAACTTCTAGTATCCAAAAGATGGCCGCCACTACTAAGACAAACTATATTACATATGAAGTTTGCTTTCAGTTATGATTCACCATGCCAAGGGATAAAAAATACAGATGACTAAAACTGCTTTATGTCCTTTTTTATGCATTTTCTCTTTTTAAAAAGGAAATGATGACATATGCAAATAATGCTCATTAAATATTTGCATAACAGATCACTTTCCTCCAAAATGGCATTTTTGGCAAAAAAGTTATGTTCTTTAATTCTTATGGCATTTGCTTTATAGCTTTGTATTTTTTTAACAAAAATATTGAATTTTAAGAAAATGAATTAAAATTTTGCTTTGGTCACATATGGTCTGTGCAACCTTCCCTGCGATCAGAGGCTACTTTTTATCTCCCTGCATTTTCTTTTACTTTTAATGTTTTATTGTGTTTTTCAACTACGCAAATGTGGCCTCTGCTAGCAGGGAATGTGCAACCCCTCTATTAGGCTAATAGGTTCTAGAGGGCATAGGTTTAAAACAGGACGGAATCCAGGTACTTTGGAATTCAAATCAAGCGCTGGTCTGAGGAATTGGAATTTGCGGTACCTGGTAACTTTGCAAGGAATGCTGAATATTTTCGCCGTGATGTAAAACTGTCTTGTGTCTATCTCATGGACGGCAGGCACCACAAAAATTTTAACAGTCTGTACCATGCCTCCCCCCTTGAACTACCACCCCACCCCTATCCCTTGAACTTCTTTTGTGTGTCCATTAATGCCCATCGATACCAAGCAATACCAGTCAGAAGCCATGCATTTATTGCATATAAGCTTGTGAGACACAACATTATAAATTTTTTTCTAAATTGGGAATTCCTAGTTATTAAAAGTTGTTACAAGCTGAAAAAGTCAGATACCCCCAGAACTACCCACGGAAGATTTGCTTCTGATAGCAAACCCCCCTCGGAAAAGCTGTCAAAAAGCACATACCCACACCAGAAATACCCACCGAAGAATATTCATGGAAAATCCCCTCACAGATGAGATACCATGCCCGAAATACCTACTAAAAAGACAAACCTAAACCCTAAATACTAAGTTAAGGTTGTTTAAACTTAACTTGAAACAGGGATGGCGGAACAGTTTTCAAAGTGGGGGAGCTCATTAGTAAGATATATTATATGGCAAGGTTCAGGGCTAAGGTTAGTGAAAATGTATAAAAACTGATGACGGACGTGCCACTTATGGTTTTTTGTTTTCTTGCTCAACTGAAGTTTGCAAAAACACTTTTTTCTCATATATTTTCATTTTTTTAAGTGAAAAAATGAAAATCAAAAACATAAAAACAAATTATACTATTAAGATACATGTACTTAGACTTCCCAGAGGAGATCACAAAGGGCTAAGGGACCAGTCATAAATTAGAGGGGGGGAGGGCTGGTGCATTTTTATTTTGGTCTACATGTTTTTGGGAAACCCTCCCCTGACAAGATGCACAAAAAATGTTGGCCCTCCCAAATGCGGTGGCATATTTAATGATGACACCCCCCCCCCCCAATTATTCACTGGATATAGATTTGCAAAAATATAGACATTTTTATAATAGTTGTTTAAATCTACTTTTCATGTTATAATAGCAGTGCAAGATTTGATGTCTTTCCTACCCGAAAGTTACTTTTACATAATAGATGTGTGTGTAAATAGCCTATGTTGCTAAAATCCCAGATAATAATTATCTTGCCAGGTTGTGTATTAATTACATTCATGTTATTTGTAAATCTAGAGATCCTAGGGTCGTAGCAAGCCTGCAAAAACTCTAAAACTGTGGGGGGGGGGGGGGGGGGAACTCTAAAACTGTGGGGGGGGGGGGAACTCTAAAACTGTGGGGGGGGGGGGGGCACAACACATCACCAACTCAAGGCAGCATTTTAATAAGGGAAAGTTAAAATTGTCTTGCGCACGAAGTGCGCCGAAAATTTAGAGCCCAGCATGTGAAATTTCTGCATGATTGGGGGAACTTTGATATGCAGGGTGCAAAATCGGGAGTTTTAAGGAATGATTGGGGGAAAAACTGGTCCTATAAGCCCTACGGCCATGTATTACCCAAACAACGTTTGCGTAAAAACTAATGACCCTCTCTTTATCAATTGCACCGAATTTTTTCACCAGCATGAAAATTAGAGGCCCCCATATTTGCACCAGCCCTCCCCCCCTCTTATTTATGACCGGTCCCCATAAACAAGTAAGTACAACATGATTGAACAATTCTTTTATTTTCATTTTTTTTTTTACAAATTTCGACTGCAGAGTGCTAAAACAGCCTAAATTCATTCAAATTTATTAAAATATGAAACAAGAACTTGGGCGACCTATGTTCAAAAGAGCGAATAATATTATGTGCTGCAAGCAAAAGCGTTTTTATCCAAACCAAATCAGGTTCGAATACAATTCTTTTGCAAGAAATGAAGGAATACAAATTCAAAAAGGTAGCAAATCATTTGTTGGCGTTTTTGCTCGCATTTTGAACTCTAAATTTGAATTTCGCCGTACAGAGAGACGAAGTGAGATGTTCACTTTTTGACAGCTGATTATTATAACTGATTGATCTAAGCTTAGGGTTAGGGTTAGCTAGGGTTTAGAGTTCTCACGAAGGCAGAAGTTTTAAAATAAGAATACATTTTTATTCATCTCATGGCTAAATAAAAATGTTTACTGAGAAAACTAAAACAGTTTCAACGAAGACAGAAGTTTACATGTAAAAGATTTTTCGAGATTTTTGCGCCCGCGCAATTTCGACTACACTCGGAGTCATGGTTTGAGATTTTGAACTCGCTTGAAAATGTTGGCTGTAAATGATCTGAGTTGAGAAACGATTTCTGTTTGTTGGCTAAATAAACTAATATATATCCGAGAGAGATTTCTACTCGTGAGCTCAAAATGTTACGGACTAAAATAACTGCTGGCCGAGAAAAGATTTTTGTGCTCGCTGCGTGTGCTCAAATATTGGCTCAAAACCCGAAGGCAGTTTGTCGTCAAAGGAAACGGCGTGTGCATGCTCGCAAATCACTACAAAGTACCCGGACGTTAGCTTTGGGAAGAGTTTCAACGAAGGCAGAATTTAATGATAATAGAATATATTTACTTGGAGAAATGGTCTTCTCGCAAATCAAATCAACTTGTGTTGACTAAATAAACAAAGAAAATCCGAGAGAGATGTCTCCTCGTGCCGCGGAACTCAAACTGTTTACTAAGTAAAATAAACCAGTTGGAAAGGGCTTTTTACTGACTAAAATAACAGTTGGAAAATATTTTTGTGATCGCAGCTCAAAATATTGGCTCAAAACCTCTTTGTCAGCTATTAGGTTAGGGTTAGCTTAGGGTTTGGGTTATAGCTAGGGTTAGGGTTAGCTAGGGTTTATCGGAGTTCCCACGAAGGCAGAAGTTTTAAAATAAAAATACATTTTTATTCATCTCATGGCTAAATAAAAATGTTTACTGAGAAAAATAAAACAGTTTCAACGAAGACAGAAGTTTACATGTAATAGATTTTTGTGCCCGCGCAATTTCGACTACACTCGGAGTCATGGTTTGAGATTTTGAACTTTGAAATGTTGGCTGTAAATGATCTGAGTTGAGAAACGATTTCTGTTTGCTGGCTAAATAATCTAATACAACATGATTCACGGAGTGTAAGGGGTAAATTTACTGAAAGTGTTCTCTGTTAAAAAAAACGGGGAAAAAAAATCACAATGGCCATATGGATGTGGCCGGAGGGGTTCATGATTTCCCCCTTCCATAAACTGCTGGATTTACATTACTAATAACCTCCCATCAGCACGAGTACCCCATCCCACCATGCCGAAATAAATGAAGTGAGCCCAAAAGGATTTTTTTTTTGCACTGGTCTCCCTGCTTGGTTTGACAAAATCACGCGTGTGTCAGTCTCTCAAATCGGCCAAAGAACCCGTGAAAATCGAAAGCGCAATTTGACTTCGGAATTGTTTGTATGTTTATCATATCTCAGCGAGGGGAGAGAAGAAACAGGTGAAGTAAAAATGGTCTAAGGACTAATAATTTTTTTTAGTTTATATTACTTATATTTTTTCGGCTTTATCCCTCGCTTAAAAAATCGCTTGAATTAGAACTTAGCCCAAAGTGAATCTTTTCCAACAAAAACATGCCCACTCAGGGATTTCCTCTTTCTCTTCGGGATTGTGTCCTTCGTTTTGCGATAGGGCCGTCAGGATTTATACTTAGAGAATATTATTCATGACTTTCACGGACTTTGTTTTGTAAATGTAAATGTGTCATTTCGACTTAGCATGACTAAGCGCGTGCTCCGAGGGAAGCAATGTAGTGTGTACGTTTGTTGAAACTTGAATGAAAATTTTTCTCAGCTCAAATCTTTCAAGTTAGAATTATCCCTGCACATTCCTGTATGTAATCTGTAAGAGAACCATTTAGGTTTGAATGTCAATGGTGCTTTCGGCTGCGCGAACCGAGTTCTTTTTTAGTTTCTGTGGGAGAATTCAACATGGCGGCAACGATGGCGGCTTTGTCCCTCGCTTAAGAAATCGCTTGAATTAGAACTTAGCCCCGAGGTGAATCTTTTCCAACAAAAACACGCTCATGGTCCAGATTTCCACCTTCCCTTCGGGTTTGCGAACTTCTTTTGGCGGAACAGCTTCAGGGCTGAGCGGAGCGAGTGTCGACACGATTTTCCTTACGGTATTAATATATATACTAGCTGATGCCCGTGAAAAATTCACGGAGTGTAAGGGGGAAATTTACTAAAAGTGTTCTCTGTTTAAAAAAAAAAAACGGGAAAAAAAAATCACAATGGCCATATGGATGTGGGGAGGGGTTCATGATTTCCCCCTTCCATAAACTGCTGGATTTACATTACTAATAACCTCCCATCAGCATGAGTACCCCGTCCCACCATGCCGAAATAAATGAAGTGAGCCCAAAAGGATTTTTTTTTGCACTGGTCTCCCTGCTTGGTTTGACAAAATCACGCGTGTGTCAGTCTCTCAAATCGGTCAAAGTCAGAACCCGTGAAAATCGAAAGCGCAATTAATTGACTTCGGAATTGTTTGTATGTTTATCATATCTCAGCGAGGGGAGAGAAGAAACAGGTCAAGTAAAAATGGTCTAAGGACTAATAATTTTTTTTAGTTTGTATTATTTATATTTTTCTGCTTTATCCCTCGCTTAAAATTTGCTTGAATTAGAACTTAGCCCAAAGTGAATCTTTTCCAACAAAAACATGCCCACTGGAGGGATTTCCTCTTTCTCTTCGGGATTGTGTCCTTCGTTTTGCGATAGAGCCGTCAGGATTTATACTTAGACAATATTATTCATGACTTTCACGGGCACACAACGAGCCCCCCTGGTTAAAATGCGTTTAAATGGCGTATTTGGACATTTCTACGCGCGTAGAGCACATAAATACATGTTTTAAAAGTTGCTGGCAAAAATTTAGCTGTTCCTTTTTGCCAGGGGAGGGTCTCAATTTTTCCCAGCCAGCAGCTGGGTGTTAAAAAATTTTCCCAGCCAGGAGAGTAACATTACCACAGGAAGCCCGAAATAGTATAAAAAATCGGGTATCCTTAAAAACGAGCACAAATAACTAAGTGCATTTTTAAGTGCTGTCACTTAAAATTTCATTTTTCAACATCCATGAGCAACTTGTGTTTCCCAGCAAAGGCGATATGCATAAATTTTTGCCAGGAACGGAAGGCGATGAATTTTTGCCAGCCAGCAAGAGACCGCGATAAATATTTGCCAGCCAGCAGCGAAAGGGGGTGAGGAACAGCTTTTTTGAGGAACAGCTCCGTTGTGTGCCCGTGGACTTTCACGGACTTGTTTTGTAAATGTGTCATTCGACTTAGCATTAGCGCGTGCTCCGAGGGAAGCAATGTAGTGTGTACGTTTGTTGAAACTTGAATGAAAATTTTTCTCAGCTCAAATCTTTCAAGTTAGAATTATCCCTGCACATTCCTGTATGTAATCTGTAAGAGAACCATTTAGGTTTGAATGTCAATGGTGCTTTCGGCTGCGCGAACCGAGTTCTTTTTTAGTTTCTGTGGGAGAATTCAACATGGCGGCGATGGCGGCTTTGTCCCTCGCTTAAGAAATCGCTTGAATTAGAACTTAGCCCGAGGTGAATCTTTTCCGACAAAAACACGCTCATGGTCCAGATTTCCACCTTCCCTTCGGGTTTGCGAACTTCTTTTGGCGGCACAGCTTCAGGGCTGAGCGGAGCGAGTGTCGACACGATTTTCCTTATGCACCAGTCAATTGACAGCCCCGCACCCCCCATTCGCGCATTAGCGGGGCATTCACTTTTTGGCAAATGAAAGGCAGTGAGCGCCTCGGTTTGCGGGGACAATCTGAGAGGTGAATGCACCGTCCCCAGGGTAATAATTAAGAGTGAATGCGCTCCTTGCCCAATGAATTTAGAAGATAACACAAAGGATTTTTACTCACTGAAAAGAGTCATGTCAATGGTGCCCAGTTTTCAATGCAGCCGCAGCCGATCGCAAAGCGTAATAAAACCATATTTTTCTACTTGCATGTACTTTCGCTAGTTTAGATTAAAATTTAATACGTGCAATTCAAGTAACAAAAATCTGTATTTGTCATGTCTTTTGTGAAGTAAAGGGGTGTTCATATGGAGGTGAGCAGCCCGGAAAGCGGGCTGGTTTCTGTTGTGTTGTGTCCCGGGGAAGAGAGTGACTCCCCGCTCGATGTACTGTGTGGAAACCGTGAAAGAAAGTGCATCTCCCGACCAACGGGGCAGTAATGAAGTGTGAATTATGTACGAAAGCCCCGCTAGTACCCCGCTAATGCGCGAATGGGGGGGGTGCGGGGCTGTCAATTGACTGGTGCATTACGGTATTAATATATAGATAGATATAGATATAGATATATCCGAAAGAGATTTCTACTTGTGAGCTCAAATGTTTACGGACTAAAATAAACTGCTGGCCGAGAAAAGATTTTTGTGCTCGCTGCTCAAATATATATTGGCTCAAAACCCGAAGCGAAGGCAGTTTGTCAAAGGAAACGGCGTGTGCATGCTCGCAAATCACTACAAAGTACCCGGACGTTAGCTTTGGGAAGAGTTTCAACGAAGGCAAAATTTAATGATAATAGAATATATTTACTTGGAGAAAATGGTCTTCTCGCAAATCAAATCAACTTGTGTTGACTAAATAAACAAAGAAAATCCGAGAGAGATTTCTCCTCGTGCCGCGGAACTCAAACTGTTTACTAAAGTAAAATAAACCAGTTGGAAAGGGCTTTTTACTGACTAAAATAACAGTTGGAAAATATTTTTGTGATCGCAGCTCAAAATATTGGCTCAAAACCTCTTTGTCAGCTATTAGGTTAGGGTTAGCTTAGGGTTAGGGTTAGCTTAGGGTTAGGGTTAGCTTAGGGTTAGGGTTAGCTAGGGTTTAGAGTTCCCACGAAGGCAGAAGTTTTAAAATAAAAATACATTTTTATTCATCTCATGGCTAAATAAAAATGTTTACTGAGAAAAATAAAACAGTTTCAACGAAGACAGAAGTTTACATGTAATAGATTTTTGTGCCCGCGCAATTTCGACTACACTCGGAGTCATGGTTTGAGAGTTTTGAACTTTGAAAATGTTGGCTGTAAATGATCTGAGTTGAGAAACGATTTCTGTTTGCTGGCTAAATAATCTAATATATATCCGAGAGGGATTTCTACTTGTGAGCTCAAATGTTTACGGACTAAAATAAACTGCTGGCCGAGAAAAGATTTTTGTGCTCGCTGCTCAAATATATATTGGCTCAAAACCCGAAGCGAAGGCAGTTTGTCAAAGGAAACGGCGTGTGTATGCTCGCAAATCACTACAAAGTACCCGGACGTTAGCTTTGGGAAGAGTTTCAACGAAGGCAGAATTTAATGATAATAGAATATATTTACTTGGAGAAATGGTCTTCTCGCAAATCAAATCAACTTGTGTTGACTAAATAAACAAAGAAAATCCGAGAGAGATTTCTCCTCGTGCCGCGGAACTCAAACTGTTTACTAAGTAAAATAAACCAGTTGGAAAGGGCTTTTTACTGACTAAAATAACAGTTGGAAAATATTTTTGTGATCGCAGCTCAAAATATTGGCTCAAAAGCTCTTTGTCAGCTATTAGGTTAGGGTTAGCTTAAGGTTAGGGTTAGCTTAGGGTTAGGGTTAGCTAGGGTTTAGAGTTCCCACGAAGGCAAAAGTTTTAAAATAAGAATACATTTTTATTCATTTCATGGCTAAATAAAACTCGAATGTCTTGGGTTGAGTAAATATTAAACTAGCTCTAAATTGTGCCTGTAAACTATCTGGATCAATCTTGACCTATGAGCTAAATTAAATATCGCCATATCGGAAGGCAGTTCGCGATAAAACAGAAAAATTTGTTGTGTTCATGTTGGCAAGAAAATCCGAGGGAGATTTTACTACTCATGAACTCAAAAGATGTCAAAATGTTTACGGAGAAAAATAAAATAGTTTCAACGAAGTCAGAAGTTTACTTGTAATAGATTTTTGTACCCTCGCAATTTCGACTCATTGCTTGAATATTTAAAATACACTCGGAAGTTTGAGATTTTTGAACTCGCTTGAAAATGTAGGCTGTACATGATCTGAGTTGAGAAACGATTTCTGTTTGTTGGTTAAATAAACTAATATTTTAGCTACTCTATCGAGGTAGGGTTAGCAACGAAAAGTTTCAACGAAGGCAGAATTTAATTGAAGCGATCTTCTCGCAAATCAAGTGTTGACATAAAATAAACGAAGAAAATCCGAGAGAGATTTCTCCTCGTGCCGCGGAACTCAAACTGTTTACTGTAAAATAAACCAGTTGGAGAAAGAATGTTTTACGGACTAAAATAAACAGTTCAGTTGGAAAAGATTTTTGTGATCGCATTCAAAGTATTGGCTCAAAACCTATAAAAAATATTAACGACGGCTGACAAACTATGACAGCCGTTTCAAATACATTCACTGTCCTATAGTTCGAATATTTTAGCGAATATTTAAGACGCCACTCCTTTGAGTTAGGGTTAGCTTAGGGGAGTGTTTCAACAACGCCACGAAGGCAGAAGTTTAATGAGATTGAGGCCCTGTCCACACAACGCGTTTCAAAAGTATTCGTTTTCAAACTTTATACGGATTCGCAGCGTGTTAGTGTGGACGGGAGATTCGGAAAATTTAGCTACAGAAAAAGCGATCAGTTTTTATTTGCTGTTGACGTGTGCAAGGACGTCATCGCTCCATTGGCGCAAAAGGCATGAAAAGCTTGCCTTTTGCGCCTGTTTCGTTGAGCCTGTTTCGTTGAGCCAGAAAAGTGAACGCGATCCAAATAATTTGATCTCGATATTCATACATATGCACACGCGATCCAAATAATTATTTGAACTCGCAGGGTTGGCTTGCAGACTGGTGTTATTTTTTTTTAAATCAAAGCGAGAGAAGCTGCCATTCAGGCATTAATTTCTTTATCGGGAATACAGCGGCGTAGCCAGGAATTTCTGAAGGGGGGGCCGGATAGTGAAAACATGGGACGAAAATGCGCAAATTTTCTACAGCAAATACAGTAAATGTATGGGAAAATTTCCGAGAAAGGGGGGGCCGGGCCCCCACTGGACCCCCCTGGCTACGCCCCTGGAATATCGTTGGACCGAGTATCGTTAGATCGGGGTTCTGTTTCATACATTTTTCTGTATTTTTCGCCGGAAATGTTATGGTAAACTTGGGGATATCGTTTAAGATCGAAGAGCATAAAATCGGGGTTCCACTGTTGTGGCCTCTGCTAAGCAGGGAAGGCGGCTTTGCGTGAATTAGAACTTAGCTCAAGGTGAACGTTTTCCAACAAAAACATGCACACTGATGAGATGCCTCCAAGTTCTAGGTTTGTGAACTTCGTTTTTCGGCTCCAAAATCTCTGGCTCAAAAGGCTGTCAAACCTCTCCTGTTTTTTGTGAACTGCCAGTGTTTATAAATGGCGCGTTGTGGACGACTTTGTTGCTTTCGGCTGCGAGAAATTATACTTATATTTTTTGGTTTCTGAAGAATCCAAAAGAGATTTCTACTCGAGAGCTCAAAACGTTACACACTAAAATAAACAGTTGGAGAAAAGAATTTTGTGCTCACTGCTCAAAATATTGGCTCAAAACCAATGTTTTGGTAGTTTGTCACAAGGAAACGATTGTGTGCTCGCAAATCACTAAAAAGTACCCGACAAGTATGACAGGTTTCAAATACTTTCACTGTCCCTGTGAATATTTTAGCTACTCTTTTGAGGTAGGGTTAGCTTAGGGAGAGTTTCAACAAAGGCAGAAGTTTAATGAGAACTCATGAGAAAAGATTGCAAAGTGCGAATTTCATAATTCTGCGATTTCAGAACGTCAAACTGTTTTAGCTTCAAACCTTTTACGTCGACGCATGTTTTCTGAGTTTTGTTTGCATTTTACAGTGAAAAATTCTGTTTCAAAGCCTGAGGACTTGCGTTCACTTGATGTCATAATAGCTAATCATTCCAGGGGGTAATGGCATGATAGCTAGGAATTCCAGTGGGGTAATGCCATGACAACAAGGAATTCCAGGGGGGTAATGCCATGACAAGAAGGAATTCCAGGGGGATAATGGCATGATAGCTAGGAATTCCAGGGGGTAATGGCATGATAGCTAGGAATTCCAGGGGGGTAATGCCATGACAACAAGAAATTCCAGGGGGGTAATGCCATGATAGCAGGAATTCCAGGGGGTAATGGCATGATAGCTGGGAATTCCAGGGGGGTAATGCCATGACAACAAGGAATTCCGGGGGGATAATGTCATAATAGCTAAGAATTCCAGGGGTAATGGCATGATAGATAGGAATTCCAGGGGGTAATGGCATGATAGCTTGGAATTCCAGGGGAATGGCATGATAGCTAGGAATTCCAGGGGGGTTATGGCATAATAGCTTGGAATTCCAGGGGGTATTGCCATGAAAGCTAGGAATTCCAGGGGGGTAATGGCATAATAGCTTGGAATTCCAGGGGGTATTGCCATGATAGCTAGGAATGCCAGGGGGGTTATGGCATAATAGCTTGGAATTCCAGGGGGTATTTCCATGATAGCTAGGAATTCCAGGGGGGTTATGGCATAATAGCTTGGAATTCCAGGGGGTATTGCCATGAAAGCTAGGAATTCCAGGGGGGTAATGGCATAATAGCTTGGAATTCCAGGGGGTATTGCCATGATAGCTAGGAATGCCAGGGGGGTTATGGCATAATAGCTTGGAATTCCAGGGGGTATTTCCATGATAGCTAGGAATTCCAGGGGGGTTATGGCATAATAGCTTGGAATTCCAGGGGGTATTGCCATGATAGCTAGGAATTCCAGGGGGGTTATGGCATAATAGCTTGGAATTCCAGGGGGTTATGGTATAATAGCTTGGAATTCCAGGGGGCTTATGGCATAATAGCTTGGAATTCCAGGGGGCAGTGACATTACATCAAGAAATTCCAGGGGGTAATGCCATGACAGCAAGAAATTCCAGGGGGTGATGCCATGATAGCAAGAAATTCCAGGGGGGTTATGGCATAATAGCTTGGAATTCCAGGGGTATTGCCATGAAAGCTAGGAATTCCAGGGGGGTTATGGCATAATAGTTTGGAATTCCAGGGGGTATTGCCATGATAGCTAGGAATTCCAGGGGGGCTATGGCATAATAGCTTGGAATTCCAGGGGGTAATGGCATGATAGCTAGGAATTCCAGGGGGTTATGGTATAATAGCTTGGAATTCCAGGGGGTATTGCCATGATAGCTAGGAATTCCAGGGGGTAATGGCATGATAGCTAGGAATTCCAGGGGGATTATGGTATAATAGCTTGGAATTCCAGGGGGTATCGCCATGATAGCTAGGAATTCCAGGGGGTAATACCATGAAAGCAAGGAATTCCAGGGGGTCAAAGGAGAAATTAATTGGTCCTCAACGGGTTAATTACATAAGGGTTACCTTTCCAGAGAATTCCAAAAAAAAAATTTGGGGAAATTCCAGGGGGTTGAAAGGAAAAAAGTGAGGTCCTCAACAGGGTCAAGAACATTACCTTCAAAGTAAATTTCAGAGAGGAATTCCAGGGGGTTGTCACCTATGTCTGGAATTCCTAGGGGTATACAGTACATCAAAAATTGACAGGTCCTCAACGGGGGGGGTACGGAAATTAAATGCGAAAGCCCATTCCATTGGGATGCTAATAACCTACCATGCTGCTAATCGGCTGTCAAATCAAGGTAATTAAGGCAGATGCTTCGATCTGCAGGTATCCAAGGGCAAATAACAATCAAAGCTAATCAACCTAGATTCGTTTGTCCGACGTTTGAAGTTTGCTCGTCTGAAGTTTGGCCCATATGAAATAGTATTTCATTAATAATCTAAATATTTACATTATCAGAGTAATTCTGGAACAGTATATGTTCAAAATTATGCATTTACTTCATAAAATTGCTCGACAAAACGTAAATATGTCCGTAAAATTATGACTCACATTATTTCTTCAGGATTCAATATGGCAGCCGCGAGCCTGCAAAGTCGCTCAGCGGATTCCCGCCGTTGTCAAGACAACCACAGTAAACGTTCCATCGAACGCGAAGCGCGCTTCGCTTGGACTGAAAAGAACGTCGAGAATTGCCCAGGAAATCGTCTAAAAGGTAAACTGATTGCGTAGAAACTGAACGCACTTAGAGTATAACATGTATTCTGAGATGTTGGTGATTTTTGAATAATTTCTTCCAGCATAAACGTGATTCCATCGCTCATATTTCGGAGCGCCGAGAAGATTTTAATCTCTTAAATGTACAACCCGAAGCCTGTAATTTGAGGTTAAATTTCCTTTCCAAATCCCTTTAAATCATTTAAGTTACTTCGTTTTCGTATTACTCTATGGATATTAAAAACCTATCACATTTCTTGAGAACCCTTCGAAGACTGCAACATTTAATTAGAAGTGCCACCGTAAACAATAATTATCGAGTGAAATTCGCGGAAGATTTTGGTTTTCGCGGCGATTAAATCGCGTTTCTTGATGACAGAATTATTCCACCTCAAAGTGTAAAGCATCTTTTAGACCTGTTTAGCAGTTCTTTTCTCAAAACTAGTTTTAGGTTTCCGATATACATCCTTCAACAGGCTAGATTTTATTGAGTGGAGTGTTGTGAGAGATGTGTGAAGTTCATCGAGCCATTCAAATTGGCTGTTGATCACGCGACTCTAAGTATGAAATCTCGTGTATTCTTTGTATAATTTCGTATCTAAATATTATATTAATATCTAGTGACTTTCCAGTAAATGTATATTTTGCACTCTTGGTGGATTTTTTGAGCTCAATCAAACTTTAATTAATATTATGTTTATTCATGCCCGAAAGGTTATTAAAGGCAGTCTAATACCGTAGAATGTGAAAGCTGATTAGACATTTAACATGTTCTTTTGTCAGGGGCTTTACAACTCTGATAGCCAGAGCAAGGTTTGCAATATCGTTTTTATTTTCCTTGAGGTGTGTAACATATTTTTTCATCTTTACGTAGGATATAAATATTTAATCCTTGAAGCACCATTAAGCAGTCTCGCCGCAGTCTCACCCAGTAGGTTCCAAGCTTTTCCTCTGAAAATGAAGTATATATAAGAAATACCAAGCTCTTAAGGTTACTGAGAACCTTCGCGCACGTTGTTCGAAAAAAAAATCATACACGTCCTTAGTTTAATCAAAATATGACAACCTATATATCGTTGGAAAGCTTATAGAATTGACTAGCGGGCTATGGCAAAAAGAAATCACTTATCGATACCTGTAATTTTTCTTAAAGCATTGATTAAATATTTTGGTGTGCTATTTTCACGAGCTAACGCTGTCGAACTGCTGGACCATGACTCCCAAGTAACATATTGTTTTAATCCTTAAAGGTGTTCCTCAAAAACCGTGTCTGCGATTTTTTAAATTTTGTTTACTTCAAAAGTTATGAATTTTTTAAATTTTTAGAGCGTGAAAATTCTACAAAATTTGACCTTCCAAATTTAAAAGTTCGATAACTTTTGAACAAAGCAAAATTTTAAAAAACGCAGACACGGTTTTGAGAAACACCTTTAAGGGTTGAAACAATGTGTTACTTGGGAGTCGAGGTCGAGCAGTTCGACAGCGTTAGCTCTTGGAAATCTCACACCCGAATTTTTAGTAAAACCTTTAAAATTTCTAATTATGAAAAAAATTATTTCTTTTTGCCACAGTTCGCTAGTCCATTCTATAAGCTTTCCAACTATATATAGGTTGATATGTTTTGGTTAAACTAAGGACGTGTATGATTTTTTTTTCGAACACGTGCGCGAAGGTACTCAGTAACCTTAAATGATTTCTTTATTGATGAGCACATTTATGGCATTTTAGTAGCTTATCCTTTTGTCAAAACATTGTAAATTTTTCTGTAAAGTTATACTGACAATTTGATATTAGAGATTGAATACCGATCAAGGGAAACATACATTTTAATATGGGTGTTGTTATTGAAAATTGTGGGACTTTGACAAACGTATTTATTGGTAAACTCTAAATAGAGCAGTACTCTAAAACCTCATTTACTTTTGATGAGTCATGGTGGCACCTGAAAGCTTGTGCTTCTGTTGCTACCATGCACAATTTCATAAGACTTTTTTCTTTCTACTTCCTTATCTGATTTCTTCTTCTTTTTTACTTTGTACTTAAAAACAATGTAAATAATGTTACAAGTTAGTGTGCCATTAAACAATTGAATTGGTCCCATGAGGTGTCCAGTTGAAGTACACCAAGACCGCGGTGCTAATAATGCACTGTCAAATAGCATGCATTCTATCAACACATATTTCAACTGCAAAAACTTGTCTGCCTAAAACTTGGCAAAAAGTGCCTACCAATTGCCTGAAAACCTTGCTTGTAGTAGATATCACCTACTGAATTAGGATAATTTCTGAAAGAAAACCTGACAATAAGATTTGTGGTTCCAGACAATACCCATCCCCCCTCCCCCAATGGAAGGGATGGGAAATTCCAGTGGGGGGTTGGGGGGGGGGGGGACGTTCTCCATTTACCTGCTTTTTTTACATACAAGTACTGTATTATCTTTGGAAATTCCAGAGGGGGGCACTTCTCAACACCCTTCTGTGGGGGAGGGGGGATGGACTGACATTTTCTGGAATTCTGGAACCACACAATCAGGACTTGAATTCACTTTTTTTTAGATAAGCCATGGGTCGACTACCATTCGGTCCTGGTAATGCCCACGTCCTCCAAAGCAAAGGAGCAGATGCTGGTGTTATGAAGTTCTACTGTACAGAATATGCCACCCATTATGGACAAGATGAATTCAATCCTCGTACTGGTAAACATGTTGGTACAGGGTACCAGTCCAATTTCCGCCCTGGAGTCTATTATAACCGGCGCCTGGATGAGCTTGATAATCCAGCAATGGGGTGAGTACTGCTGAGAAAGGTTTATGCTAATGATAGATTAGTTTAATTTTATACCTAGGAAATACCCAGTATCATTTTCATTGGTGCTTCAACTGGAGATTTTTGGTCTGAGTGACCTCTGCAAGCATACACACTCTTTCTTTATTAAACTTTCTATGATGTAAACCTTATTAAAATTCACCAGAGCTCACACAGTGCCTGGAAAGTCATGGAATTCTGAAAAATCCAATCCAGGCCTGGAGAAGTCCTGAAATTCAAAAAATATGCTTAAGGACATGGAAAATTCCTGGAATTTATCATTGACTTTTGGAATGATCAGATTCGTGCTTTAATTAGCTTTCAAATGTCTAGATATGTTCATAAAACATACTTATACAGGCATCAAGAGTTCAAGACTTGCAGTGCGTGAACAAACAATGCATCACGAACAATGCATCATTAGTGTTGAACAAAGGAAAAAAGTGAGCCCCTTGCTATCAAACACAGCTTTGGGCTCACTTTTTCCTTTGTTCAACAGTGATGATGCATTGTTCGTGAACTACAAGTCTGGAACTCTTGATGCCTGTATTGTGTGGCCCCTGTAAGCATGGTGCCTCCCCATTCTCTGATTTGTTAAGGGTCATCAGTAATAAATTGTCATATATTTTAGGTGATAATGGAACATTAGCGTTTCATAAAAAAATGAAGCTGCAATGAAATTCAATTTGTTTTTCAATTCATATTGTCATTTGTGAATGTTCCTTTTTAGGAGGCTTGTTGCTGGTAACTATGCATCTATTACCAAGAGGCATTTCCTGCCCTCTAAAGGATCCCCTGGAACTGACCCATTCTCGCATGGACTCCACATGAAAGCGACCAGCGGCTTTGTCAAAGATATCCCCCAGACAATACCGCGGTCAGGACAGGTAGCTTCAGTCCATGTCGACACCCGGCTTGCTGGGACTGTATACCCAAAGCACCGTCCAATATTACATACGTTGAGTCAAAAGGATCCTATTGGTAGAGAGAATGCTAGACATGTAAGTGTTCAACCTGATAAAACAAGTGTTCCTGAAGCCCTTGTCTCCCATGTGACTATTATCAAAAATTAGAGTCTCCAATCTTTGCCAATTCTCCATATGTTAGGCGGCTTTGCAAAACTAGAACAATGCCATTTTCAATTTTTTGATAGCTCTTTTCGTTCAGAAGTTATTAAGGTAAGAACAATATGCAAATTAGCATGGGTGATGACGTCACACTCTCAACTTGATCAATGCCTAAATACTAAAAATAGGTATATCTCTATACCTCTTGAAGTTAGAGTGCTCAAACTTGGCAGAATGAATACTTGACTTGAACAGAGTGATGTGACTCATCTATCAGGGTTGCCATGGCAACCCCCTGGTTCCCAGGCTCCCCAGACGATTTTAGGATTTCCTGATTTTTCCCACCCAGATTTCAGAATTAACCAATTTGCTTGTTACTAAAACCGAGCTACTACTAAATAAGATAAGTGGGCATGGCAATGTAGGTTACAATTGATTTCTTCAAAAGATATAGCCTCATCTAGAATTTTGGATAGGGGTGGTCTGGAACAAAGGCTGTTGCCATGGCAATCAATTAAGGTAAACAAAATTATCAGGAAGAGTGAGTTCAATAACTGTGGTAAATTTGATAGGATTTGATGCAAATCCAACAAACATATAGACCATCAAATAATTCACCACTTTGTTTGTTGAGAGTGTGTCATCAAGTCACACTTTGGAGCAATGGCGGCCAAATTTCAAACTCTAATATCTTCGGAACCAAAAAAGATTTTTGAAAACGGAAAGAAGCATATTTCTTCTGAGCCTCAGCTCTTTCAAATAAGGCATAAAGTAAATAATTTTCAGACTTGATAATAGTGGCACTTTAACTATAAAGCAAAGTGCTTTATACTACAAAGCAAACTATAAAGCATGTTGGTATCAACATCCTAAAGATTCATAAGCATTTGTTAGTCAGTAAAGTAAATGAAGATGCTACTATAAAGTAGCAATTAAAAGTGTGTTATTGCAAAGAAAAACATGCTGTCGTTTAACTTAATACTTTTGATTGTTATCCAGGGACCACTATACATGTCTACAGAAACACATGCAAACTTCAAGGGTATTCCAAGCTTAAGAAGTAAGTGCTATAAAACGATTATTAGACAAAGAATCTATGAATGTATGCTCTCGCCGCAGTGCTGTTTTGGCTCGAGGGCGAGCAAATGGGCTGTGAAATCACTGTCAGATGTAAAGATTCCGTATCGCTTTAACAACTTCCAGTGATTTGAATCGTTTTGGTTAACCTCACCCTACTTTGGTTCGATTCCCAGGCAATACTACTGGGGTGACGGCTTCGTTTTTCTGTTTCTTTGTAGTCATCCATTATGGTTTACACGCTATTTTTCATTTTTCTATTTTTCTATTCATGATAAAAGCTACCCGCCTCGATTAGCTCTGCTATTTTGCGGGTCAGCTTAAATTTTTTTTTAAACATGATAGAAATCAAACAAAATGTTTGCAAATTGAAATTATCTCCCATAAAAGCCCGCTTGACTCACAAGGCTTGAGCAAAACTAATTAGACCATCCTATCAGATAACTATTTAAGAATATGCAAAGCTAAACAAATAGTCTGATGGATCGAGAAATAGCGAGATGATTTACATACGATGTGTTTTCGAGGTTTTAAGCTTTCGCTGACAATCGTCACGGGATGATACTCACTCATTCTCGTACCAAAGACTTCCCGGCTCGTCTGCTGACAGGGGCCTTCGCTGATTGGTTAATTTTGAACGTTGGAGCATGCGCAGACAGTTGTTTCCCTGCCGCGATGTAACGAGCCGAGGAGGTTTGGGTTCGAGAATGGAATGAGAGTAGCGAGAGTCCGTAATAACGGCAGCGAGTTTAGTATGTTCATAAGTTTCGCCGGGAAGCTGGCATTTGTCCGCAGTAGCGGGGTGTCCGCAAGGCTCGAATCGACTGTATTTGTTAAATAACAAATTGAATATTAATTGTCTATAGTGAACACATCTACCAAGACAGTTGGATACAAGGAAGGATCAGGATTCACACATGCATACAATGATGAGCCAATCACGTTTTACCCAATGGAGTCTCATGATGGTCTCAGAGATGTAAGAACAAATACTGTTCATACTTTGTATCCGATGACAATATTGTTGTGTTTGTGTTATGGAGTTAATTTGTTAGAAATCCCCCCGGTGTACAGTCCCCAACAAGTGTACAGTCCATTTACAGTCACACTTCGAAAAGCATTAGTACCTGAAATGTGGACGGTGAACTCTAACACATAAAATATATGCGCAAAACCCTGTAGAAAAGACCACACTTGGTAAAATAATTTTCACAAACCACAAGTCTTTGGAGCCCTCGAATCAGGGGCTTGCAGGTGATGCCTACAGCAAAGGACAAGGTTCGGGCAGGTTCACGAAGTCTTTGTGAAAAGAGCTACAATATGAAATGCTGCTTATCAAGGGCAGGAAAATATAACAATTCGCTTGTTATGAACGAAAGCATATGTTATCCGTCCAGTCGCGGCAAAAGCGTGTTTCCCCCCATTTTTCTAGCCGCCTTTGGATGGCAAAATGAAATCTTCTTTTAATCATTTGAAAAGGTTTGATTTTTGTCCTTGAAACACTCTTTGAATTCACCTTGATTTTTTTTGTACCCAACACGATCCTGAGAGGAGAAAAAGAGCACCGTTATAAAGCTCACCACTTGGCAATGTTTGCGGGCCAACTATATGTGGCGTTTCACCCAAGGATTGAATTGCCTCTAACTACAGTCTTGTGTCCTCTTTGCACAGCCCCGATACACGTACAGACCAACTGGATTTAGTGTCATGAAGGGGTCCTTCCTGCCTTTAGAATACCAGCATGTAAGTCATACAAGGTTGAAGTATTGTACTACACGGATCTCACCGAACTGTCGCACGCACACAAACGTCTGCGACTCCACCTAAATTCGTCCGTGTTTTGTCTAGACTTCCAGCTAATTTAGGCCTTGGTAAGTTCATTTGGCGCTGTTTCTTTGATGCTTTTGCAGCGTCCCAAAATCCTGTGAAAAAGTCCTGTGAAATCGGCAGACCGTTGAAATTCACGTGAGCAAAGGAATGTAGGCAAGCTTGTAGATGTTTGTGGGCGTGGCAGCAGCACGAATTTCAAACACAACGCGACAGTTCGTTGAGATCCGTAGACTCAAACACGCGACAGGGTGTTTCGTAAGATTTCCAAACACCTTGAAGTGGGTTGAAAAAAACGAGGGAAAGCCTAATCGTCTTTATTTGATTGTGATAATGTGTGAAAAAATGGAACGCTTTGAAAGTAAATTGTTCAGTTCAGCAGTAATTCTCAGAATCATTCCTCAAGCATGAGGCGTGAAGTGTGTATGCGTGAAGTGTGTATGGGCATGCGCAAGAGTACATAATTAGGAGTGAACAACTCCGATATGGTATTCGTGAGAGATCCTTTGCACAGACCTAGTTATTTTTAGAACTATCTTTCTCGCCAAATTGCAAAGCTATTGTTTTGTAGCCAATCAAATTCATTTCATCAGGAGCTCATAAAAACGTCGGTATTTACAAACGCTCAACCGATACGCACGCTCTTGCAAAACTGTATTCTTTAATTAGGCCTATTGGTTTTCTGCCTTTGTTGTTCTCTGACGTGCGTGGCCTTAGGGGATGTATAGAGAAGACTAAGTGCCGATCTAAAAATAACTAGGTCTGTCTAAAGGTTCTCTCACGCCCTATTGTCATGTTGTACACTCTTATTTATGTACTCTTGGTATGCGAGTAATTTTATTTGGATATACAGTATTTTGGCAATGTTATTCCTTCTTTTTCTCGGATAATAAATGATTCGTCACGCGACAACCTTTTTTCATCAGGGTTACCAAACACCTTGGGGTGTGTTAAAGGCCCATCCATAAACCATCATCCTTTTGTTAGATTGTGTTTTTGTTTTGAACGGCTGACGCTGCACTTTCTCAAACAAAAGTATCGCAAGAACTTGGATGTAAAATAGCTATAGACTCTCTAAACAAAACTTATATATCTGGTAAAAACTTGCACGATTGAAACAGTTTGTGTCGAGTATCACTAAAACAGGTCTTCAGGTAGGTCGCGAAAAAAAAAGACAAATTTCGCGGGATTTTTAGGTTCAAGTTTGCGGAAAAAATAGCGAATTTCGCGTCACAATTCGCGGAAAATGGCCGATTTCGCTGGAAAAACAACCGATTTCGCGGGATTTTTTAGGTCCAAATTCGCAAAAAAAAAACGGCAGACTTCCGCGTGTGGAATTCGCGTGGAAAAACAAACAAAACGGCCGATCGCATGTGAATGTTACAAGCAAATGTCGGAGAAAATGTTCGCGTGATGGATTTTAAATTTAATTAACGTTTTAATGAAAACAAAAATGTACTTGTTAGACACTTTGTCGCGAAATACTGTGATCATGGGCTGATGCAATTACTTAGGAATGGTTTATATAACAAAAGGTCATCATTTGCTATTCCAAGAACAATGCGTTGAGAAATGCGCCAATAGCAATGCTGCTTACATCTTGGCTAGTATCCAGTTTTCGCGAAGTTTTAGAACGCCTGGTTGTTTTGAATTTTGTTACTCGAGTGAGTGACGAAAGATGCGAGCTAAATTTGCAGGTCTACCTTGTTTTTGAGGCAAATAGATAACTCGAAAAGCAGAAACGAGTTTCAAATATGCTGTGTCATTGTCATTCTTTAAGATTTATAGCAAGTTCTTACGGATTTCGCGTGCTTTTGTATATTTCGCGGATTTACCAAAATTTCGCGGCTCCGCGACCGCGCGAAATACCAGAAGTCCTGCTAAAAGGAACATTTACTGTTATTAAGAAAATGTACCCCGGCGAGGAAAGCTAGGGTGGTGGTTGGCGATGGGCATTTAAGAAACCTCGGATGTTCTTCGTTTATTGCCCCCGTTTTGGACACTTTAAATTTCGATGATTTATTTTGAGAGTGCGCTTGCCAAGAAACTTTTAAAACAAGATGCTAGATTTGCCCTGTTGCTACTCAAATGTGCCATGTTCCGAACTGTTCTTGGAGGAAACATCTAGTTTATCTTGTGGTGTTATATTTCCTCTTAACAGGCTGCTAGATTCGCCCTGTTGCTACCCATGTGCCATGTTCCGAACTGTTCTTGGAGGAAACATCTAGTTTATTCATTGTGGTGTTATATTTCCTCTTCAGGGTAACGAGAAGCTACCCGTGTTATCACATGGTTCAGAGAGGAACACCGGGTTCACGCATGGCACCAAAGCAAGACCAGTGTTCTACCATAGAACCATGGACGAGGTAGGTACCGGTACAGTAGGCCCCGTTCGCACGAGACCGGTACAACTCTGGTACGGCACGGTCGCGCGTTCACACGGCGATTTGGCACGGCTAGGCGTGCACGGTCCCGTGTGAACATTGTTGCTAAACGGTTTTGTACTGGTCTCGTGTGAACGGGATCTAAGACTAGATATTGTATACCGGGTTTACACATGCAGCAAAACAGGACCAGTGTTCTATCATAGAACTATTGATGAGGTACAGTAGGCCCAATAACAATCAATTATTAAGACTAGTCATCATATACCGGGTTCAAATTTGGCACCAAAGCAAAGCTAGTGTTCCACCATATAACTATGGACAAAGTAGGTACAGTAGGCTCTCGGGTGCAAATCAATACAACTGCGTGAAAAAGCAGACGTGCGTACAATTTTCTAAGTTCAATTTTCTAAGATTGACAGAAAGAAAACTCTGCTATAGCATAGTATATCACGCAAAAGAGAGGATCGAGTAACATTATATATGTATAATCCGGTGTTATTGTAAGAAAAATAAAATGTTTCTTTTATTTGATCACTTTCAGGCGTATACGAAATTAGACGAAACACATCCTAGAGTACAAGAACGCATTCAAAAGAATGACCCTTGTGAATTTAGCAACATGAACGTGCCTTATACTTTCTCCAGGTAAGAGAAACGTACGTAAATTGAGTCAGGCTTCACTTCGCTTCACTTTATTTATGCGCTACCTCCATACATCGATAGATACATTTGCGCAGAGCAGGTCAGACAGTAGCTTTAGATCTTTCTTGGTTGGAATACACATCAATTGAGGCCTGATCTAAAGAATTCAAATCTTGGATAGTGCATGGAGCAAAACTAAACTCGAGGATGTCTGTGCGCACAAATAATGAACAAAAGGGATGGGAGGCAAGTTGTATAAACCAACTCAAGGAATTACAGTAGACAACGTAACGTAGCATTTGGCATCATTGCCATGCTCAAAGTGCAAGTGATTGGGTAATTTTCCCGCGTAAATTCCCGCTATTTTGGTGCGCCGGCTTGCGACTCAGGAAACTCTCGCCAAACACGGGTATTTTGCTGAGCTTCGGATTTCGATTCATGGATGCACCGATTGAATTGTCCGTTTTGTTTGATGCACACGGCAGCCATCTAGGATGCATATTTTCTAATTGCATGTGTAGCTTCATCATTACGAGTTTCCAGGTGGAAAACAAATAATTTCATCCAAGATGGCCGCCTTGTGTTCAAGGTCCATCATACTGCGTTGATTCCCCCTTGCCATTCGCACTGATCCCCTTCGCCAATCGCATTGCATTGTCGTTTCACCATTCTCATTCAATAATGGGTTTCCACTCGCAGCATGGCCAAGCTAGCATTCAAGGGGAAGCAAAGAGCGGATCCCTCCGAGGCTGCGAGACTTGGAAACCAGTTTATTGGAAGCAAGGTATTACCAAGTGCATCTTGATATTCGATAATTAAGTCTGCCCGTAACGAGTTTATCAACACTAAAAAAGAACTCCACGAGCGAGTAGCGCTTTGCAAAGGTGTTCACGAACTGCGAGTACAATCTTTATTTTCGCGGGAGGACAATTTGAAAGATCTCCTTAAACAGAAACCCATCCATGGGAAAAGCTGAATTTTCCAGGCACACACATGAGAAGATACAGAATAGAAAAGGTGCTTGGTGTCGAGGTGCAGCAGGCAAGAAAGATGATGATGGCGAAGGCCGATTTCCTGCGACCGCTGGATACAAGTATTTCTGCCGGACAGCTCCATGACTGGATGTCTCAGGGTGATAAACTATACGTTGTTCTTTATTCTCAGGAGCTGACTGGTTATAGTGAGAACAATGATCAATTCTTCGAGACGGCGGAGACAGGAGAAACGCTCAAGCGATTTGGTACTCACTATAATGCCAAGTAAGAACATTAAATAAGTGGCAATAATTATTTAAGTGACAATTAGAAAATCCGCGCGCTGGATTGGTTGAGAGTTTTGTTTTAATACCGAATACCAGTTTTAGTATGATCACGAGAATAGCAGGTTTTGGTACAAATATCTTGTTGGTCACCAGAATCAGACCTGGAAATTCCTGCTGGTCATCGTACATTGTCCGATCAACATTTCCAAATGTCCGGCCAATTTTCAGATACGACCGCCCAATTTTCCACTAGAGACAACCAATCATTTTTTTAATGTTCGTATGTCCGATCAAGTAAGAAAAAGTACTAGTGCTAAGCACGTTAATGACATGGAGCGTAGCCAGTATTTGAGAGTCGAAAGGGTGATCATCATACTGACAATACTTGGTTTTTCCTTGAATCAGGGTTCGTACGTGTCCTGAAAATCCTGGAATATCCTGGATTTTCATTTCCTTTCTGGAAAGTCCTGGAATGTTAAGAAAAATGCTGGAAATCTCCTGGAAAATGTTTCAATTTAAATGAGTTTGAATGAGTCAGTTGCGTCAGTCTGATTTTGGGCTGCAAATTATGACATCAGCACTGTTATCATACTGCAACAAGAGGGAATAGAAAAGAAAGCATGTAAGTTACCGTAGGTCGGTCCAATTAAGCAGATTCCTTTTGAAGTGTGTATGTTACTAAAAAATAAACTCCTGGAAAGCTCCTGGAAAAATAACTAAAGACTTCCTGGAAACTCGTGGATTTTTCTCATTTATAAAGCGCACGAACCCTGTTGACTATATTTTTGCACCAAAAGGGGAGTCACGTGCCCCCTCTAGTACCCGTCTGTAGCTTGTAAATTGTCCCCTCACAGACCTTGATATGACGTCAACCCATGTATTGATAAGGTATTAGAAATGACCTTTAGTGTAATATAATATGTCCCTCTTGTCATTTACTTCATACCTCCTGTGCTTGCCAGGTTCTTCAACATGAATCCCGCGGGTGAAGCACGAATGGGGCGAACCACGGGTAACGTCATGACTCAGTTGCCTGATGGCTTCACTAAGAGCACGAGCGTCCATGAGTTTGGTCCGGATATCAACACTACAGTACAGCTACGACAACTAAAACCATACCAAGCAAGGTAACGAGAACGATTGGATGAGAACTTGGGGTGGGGCTTAAGCGTAATTAGAGCCTCGCTCTCTGAGGATTTCCCAGCCCTCGGCCAAAGCTAAATAAATAAAATAAATCTCGTCCAGGCCTTTGACGCAATCCCCCGTACAAATAATAAGCCGTAGAAAGAAAACGTAAGCTTTGAAATCCCATAAAATTTAGATGTTTAGTTCTTCAACAAAGGAGATTCGCTTGAGAAGTAATATCAAACACTCGATAATGTGGTAATTTTATCAGGACTTCCAACACCTCGAAGTCGGTGAAAAAACTCGGCTTCGCATCCTTTTTTCAACCCACCTCTCAGTGTTTGAAATCCTGAAAAAACACGCTGTCTCGTGTTTGATATATTACATGGAATGCAACTAAAAACCTGCCGCAACTCTCTAACAAGAACCAGGTCGCATTGATGCTGTAAAACGTTTCCGGAGGTTGTCTCCAATAACTGGAGTGATATCCATCTTTGTGATAATATATACATCTCCTTATTTTTTTGCTAAACCTTCCTCTTGTCTCTTTATTCTAGGAGCATAAAAGCTAGAGACCCATTCCACGATGATCACACGCATGACCAAAAACTAAATACCGCTGTTGCTTTGACAGCTTGATTGTGGGCTCAGAATCATCAACCGCCTGCAACACAACAGCAACTGGTACATACCGAATGAACAAAATATATACATGGGCGAAATGATGAGTCAAAGCTTGAGATTGTGAGAAATGAAAGTCCAGAAGCCACCATGCTTTGTACTCTTGAAGAAAGTGCTCTAATAACCATCAAGAAAACAATAGCTTATAAACTCGATTTCAAAATAATAATATTACGGCTACCGTAGTCTAAACGATGCAAAACGATACTTTTTTTTTCTCTATGTGTAAATATATTTCTTATCCTTGTACATATCAGTGATCAACCTCATAGTTTTTTTTTAAGCGTGTAGGCAGTTTTGTAATACTAGCAAGATGCATTCGGTGGCAAGAAAACGCCACAAATTAAAGTTAACATCTGATATAAAAGTCTTAAACAACTTGTGATAAATAAGATGCCGATAGACAAATATTAATGATAAATAACTACAGCGCGCGATGTTTTACATATATTTTTTCTGAATAAGCCTCCGTTTTCGGCCAGTGCGCACGCCATTTTAGTCCGAATCTTTTTTTAACTTCTCTAATTCTGGTTAAACAAAAGAAACAAGACATTCAGACTAGAAACGCATGCTCACTAAACAGGAAATTTAAACTCCAACTAGGCTTATTCCTTGAATTTTATCGAGGTTTTCTGAATTATCTAAGACCCCGTCCACACTAACACCGTTTTCAAACGGAAACGGATACTTTTTGCTCCGTTTTCAAAAAGATGTGCGTCCACACTTATCGTTTTCGTATCGTTTTCGCCCGTCCACACTACAACGCATATCCGTACATTCTCGAACCCAGAGCTCCCCGGGGCTCGAAACCTCGCGGGGAAGGCTCTAGTGACAGCCACTGACGCATGCGCGAGATTTAATACAGAGCCGCTGAGAGAAAGACCTTTCAGGGCATACTCCAACGCTCAAAGTCAACCAATCATCGACAGCGCTCAAATGGATGTCCCCAGAGCCTCCCCTGCGAGCAGACGAGCTGGGGAGCTCTGGGTACGAGAATGATATCCGTACGAAAACGCTCTTATGCATTCAGTGGGCATGCTCAAACAAGTTCAACGCATGTGCATTTCGATCTGTTGGCCCGCTAAATTGGTCGGGTTTGCTGTGGTGACGTCATCGTTTTCAGATATCATCGTTTTCACCCGTCCACACTAGAAAACAGCGTTTTCAAACAGCTCCGTTTTCAAATCGCCCCACTCTGGAGAGCGTTTTCGGATTAATCCGTTTTCGGTAATCTTTTTTTGCGTTGTAGTGTGGAAGATCCACACTCCGTATCCGGAGCAAAAAGTGTCCGTTTTCGTTTGAAAACGCGGTGTAGTGTGGCTGTTGACGGGGTCTAAGTCAGGCGTAAATGATTGACTTTACTAGTACAACGTCCAGAAGAATTAAATGATTTAGTCAGTTCGAACGCATTTAGCCACGTAATTGCCCGGGTCCTACACTTGCCCGTATTCACACATGACGAAGCAACTGACGTAGTAAGAGACGCAAATCATTGCCCTAAGTCGTCTGGACGAATTATCGGTTTCAGTGTGAAAACGGCCAATCACTTTCAAATTGATAGAATTGATCGATTTCAAATCCCGAATAAATATTTTCACTTTCCAATTGATAGAATTGATCGATTTCAAATCCCGAATAAATATTCGGAAATCCCGCACCGTAATTCCCGGACAGACATCCGGCAACGTTCAACACGATCGTTGCAGCGTTGGTCAACTCTCGTCCAGGAATCGTTCGACATCGCGCGCGCTCAGCAAGTGTTGAACGATTGAACAGATTAAGAAGGAAATCGACTTGGAAAATAATAATTTGCCACCTTTTTGGTTTCTACCATTTTCGAAGACCTTTTGATCAGGAGAAATTCCTGTCATAACACCAAAAATGTAATTGTTATCGAGGTTTGAGAAAATATAATTTCAAAGTTCTGAGCGAGTGATTTTAGCTGTTACAGTATAATACATTTCATGATGTTGCTGCGAGCTAGTTATCTAAAAGTTATTGATTTGACGATTTTCGGATTTTTGTTTTAAGGTTTGGCCGTGCTGTAAGAAAATAAATCACTTCTCTCAATTATGTCTTGAAAACGAACGGTAATATAGAAGATTTTTCTAAAACCATGCAAATTGTTTACTCGAAAAGGAAACAAAAAAAAAACACGCAAACAACAACAAAAAACGGTACCATACTTCCAGACATCTACCTGAGAGCTGAAGCTTCGTATAGCGACCGTACGGTTCTTAAGTCCACGCCAGAGACGGCCCTGACAGCCGCTATCCTGACGGTACTCAGTATAATTGCTCGATAGTGACTCGGTGACCTAGCTATGAGGGTACGCCCGGCCACCAGACCATATTAAAGTGCATATGAAACGAAATCAATTTTTACATTATTCAACACATTGTTTTTAAAGAAGTAAGTACTGCAAGTTTGAAAGAATTCCGGTAAAATGCTGCGATGTTATGACCGTTCAAAGTTACGTATTTGATGTGACCTCTGGCTAGCACATTAGGCATTTAGAATATCAGATGACACTGTTTCGTGACGTAATTTTGTTTCTACATGACAAGGCGAGATTAAAGAAGATGACGAATTCGGCTTCTTATACCCAGACATGCAGCAGGAAATTCAAATAAAGATTGCTTAGGGAAAACATTTTTATCTACCTAACCAACCAGTTTTGAAAGGTTTATAAGACTTCTATAGTATGCAAGTTAGGTTTTTAGCGTGATCGCGCTCATAGTCTTTGTACACAAGCAAACAAAATGATGCGTCAAATTACATTACTCGCATGCTAATTAGCTAGCCACAAAACTCTTGACTTTGCGAGCGCATAGCTTCGCGGTTATTTATCAAATCTTTCTCAAACTTGGTCAGCATGTTTGTCTAATAATGATCTTTCCAGAGATCCGAAAAACGATTTCGTTTCATATGCACTTTAAGGACGCCCCTTGTATGAGTAGTGAACAACCAACCTTATCCCTGTAGTTATCTGTTAGCGCAAGGTATTTATAGGACAGAAACGCCAAAATGAGATCCATGTGGGACATTTATATTAATCGTATTGCTGTTTTCTATTAATTTCGATTTATTTTGATTTATTTTTCGGTGTTCTCATCGAAATATTATCTTTTAACGTTATCACATTTTTTGCTGACATAGACCAGATGCTACGCCCTTTAATGACAATTTCATTTACGCATGCGCATAAAAACTCCATTATATGGCATTACCAATTCATTTTCGTATCCAGAGCATTCTCGTGCCCAGATCTCCCCGGCGCTTCTGCTCGCAGGGGAGGCTGTGGCAGCGTTTATTTGAGTGCCTTCGCTGACTGGCTGATTTTGAACGTTAATTGGGCATGCGCAGAAAATTGTTTTTAAATTAAAATTGTCTGAAATACGACGTATAACTAAACTTATACTATGTTCCTAGCCTCGTGTCAGCTCTATGTCACGCAAGTTCACTGTGTTTTGACAGGTAAATAATCCGTGACGTTACTAACCGAAAGGCCGCTCAGGCAAAAGGAGGCCTGGGAACGAGGGTACTATTCTCCTTCGTTTGATCTAACGGGTGGTCGCCGACTGGTGCTCTTTCATTCAACCTGCAAATAAAACACGACTTTCAAGAGGTTTCAAAACAGGTAGCGTGTTCAAAATCTCTGCAAGGATATAATTTAATTTTACCAAACATCAAAACAAATCCATACACTTTGCAAAACGTAAAAAATTATCACTGCACTTATCTCATGTTCTGGAACAAAAACATGGTATCAAGTGCCGGAATAGGAATTCTAAGGTAGGGTTTCGAATCAAGCTTTGTTTATCAAATTGTTATTATGTATTATTGATTACCTTATATTGAACGGAATTTTGACAGAAACTCGTTCTTTCTTGTTGTTTTTCTGACAGAATTTGAATCTCAGTGATATAGCTCGGTGATATAATCTACCATCACTCAATTCTGGTAAGTCTTTGAAGTTATTTGTAGCCACTGAATGCTAGCGTTTTAAAAGCAAAGAAAAGTCATTTTATTGACTTGAAAACGTGCGAAAAAAAAATCAAATAACGGCAAATCTCACAATGGCGCTTTCCAATTTTTTTGACCCCACTGTTTACTTATCTGGAAAAGAAAGAAAGACATCAATTGTTATTTAACCTGTGCATTCTGGAAGTAGATTTTGTAGCAATGCAAATGTTATATAATTTTTTTATTCGTGGCTATGGTCCGCTTGTTCATTGCCATATATTTTATTGACGCAACTTTCTTACTTAGCCAATATAATCGTACCCGCCCCATTCAAATACATGAGCTCACACTCATTTGACGCAAGGGCAATTAACAGCGAGAGGACCACGATAAAGGAGCCACCAATCTAACATACCCGATAACCACCTGCTAACAAAATATGATTTTTGTGCTCGCTGCAACAGCTGATGCAACTTTGTTCTTCACGACAGCTGTTGCAGGGAGCACAAAAATCATATTTTGTTAGCAGGTGGTTATCGGGTATGTTAGATTGCTTGCAGTCCCTTGCTCGGGAAACGCCCGTAATAAGATGTTAAACGTCTTACTTTGCGCGCATAATAAGATGTTAAAACATTGCGCGCGCCTAGTACTGTGCATTTATGCCGGGGGCACGCCGTGGTGCGTGCTTATCGTTACACCGGCATAAATGCACAGTACTAAAGTGACAAATTATCACTCAGATAAATAGGCGCGCACAAAGTAAGACTTTTACCCTCTTATTACACGGACGTTCCGCGAGCAAGGGACTGCAAGCTGTCTACGGGCATGTATTTTCGTCTAATAGTGTAAACCATAAACGTGCAAACAATAACGTTTTTGTTTTATAAACATCACCAAAATGGAAGGGAAGAAAAGGAAAGGAAGGAGGTGGAGGAGGAATGGAAGAAAAATGGAAGGAAAGGAGAAAGCATCAGCAACTGACTAAATACAGTTGCTCCTGCAAGTACGTGTTCAACAAGGTTCCCACTCACCTTGAAAAGTCAGGGAAATCTGAAAATTTTTCAAGGTCAGGGAGTTGTCAGAGAATTTTATAATTAAAAGGTCAGGGAATTTTACAAAACAGCTCAAAGTCAGGGAAATTTACTTTTGAGCGGCTATGAAACAATTCAAATTGTTTTCTGTCATAAATTTAAAACAACAGTAGCAAAAGACACTTTTATTTAAAAAATGTACATTCATGATAGAGTGGGAACCCTGTTCAATTATTAGTTCTGGAGGCTAACACATCTCGTCTCACTTAGGTCTCGGTCTGCTTCGAGAATGCAAGTTCTCTGTGTGATACTCCTATGCGCAGGCCTTTCCTCCCTGGCCCTCGTGGATGCAAAAGGTTAGTGGTTTTTAATGGCAACTCCGACGACCAGGAAAACAATGACTGACAATGGCAATCACGAGATGACAGCGGGCTTGTAACGACAATGACATCGACAACGAAAATGACAGTGACGACAGCTAGTGATAAAGCCTTACAAAACGTTTGAATTTTGCAAACGTGGTATTGTTCATAGTGATGATTTTGTTTTTTTTCCCTTGCCTGTCTTTTGGTAGTCTTTACCACTTGGTCTGTGTAGGTAGAGTGTCTGACTTTATTAATGTTCAAAACGTTTCGACTCTCCAAGCCCTCTTCAGTTTGTCTGAATAGTGCCACTGAGTTATGTCAGTGACTGACATTAATATGGGAGTAACAATTATATTACGAACAAAACCTATAGCAATGTAAATAAATAATTTCAGACTGAATGGAATTATGTTATGGAAAGGTACAAAAAACGTCACATCCTCTGTTACTGTTTACATATAGCTGAAGAGTCACTCTGAAATGCAGACGTTGAAATCTCTCTGTAAACGCGGTCATTTTTTTTGTACAAAGCACGTACAGCAATGTGAATACATAAAAAATGTGAAATAACCTTGTATATAAGAGGAATACTCTACTATACTTCGTGAAACACGTGTACATTCCAATAATAAATCAGGAAATTCGCGAAAAGTATTATATGCAGCTAGGTGGCCTGGAGCCAATAGAGAAATATCTATTCAGTGGCGTTTGTGGTGTTATCTCTAGATTGGATAGATGATTATGTGAAGCATAGAACACAAGCCTCCCTTAAACAATTGGAGACTGACTTTATGTCCGTCTTCAAGAAATATGTCATAGAACCTGCTAAAGCTAAAGCAAAACTACAAGCCAAAGCACCGGAACAGCTCAAGAAAGGTATTCATTTGAATTGGGATTTGTGACTTTTTTTTGCAAGCCTTCAATGCAGCTTAAAAGAATGAGCGGCGTAGTTTTGCTTTTATTATAATTTCACTCACTGTCTATCCATTTACGTCATTAATGTCCGCCGTGAGGCGGATTATAAATGTTTGCGACCGACTCCCCACACTCGCAGCTCAATTGAATTGCACTGGGTCCCAACTGGCGCCACTGTAGTAAAGCGTTCATAAGCACAGACACTGAGGGTTGTCACTGCCAGAGGGTTTATTACGTCCTCAGGGACGTGTCATTATTTAGCGGGGGGGGAGGGCTCCTATTTTTGTGGGGAGGGTCCTAATTTTTTTCGCGTGTCTAAAGGGAGGGTCCAAATTTTTTTCACTCCTGTTTGGGGGAGGGTCATAATTTTTTTCAGCAACATTTGGATGATGAAAAGGGTAAAACAAATAGCGATAGTGGTTATTTCAGCAACTTCTCCATAAAAATTTCGACGCGCTTCGCGCGCATAAACAATGACATCTAATATACTCTTTGAGCAACGAGGACACTACCGTTGACAAGAACAAGTTATCTTGACGAGGAAAATCAAACTCTCCCAAACTTTCCCTGTAAATGATAGGCCTGGAGGGCATGTCACTATATGTTTGAAAGACGATCCCTTAGGTAAGCGTGAGTTTTCGACGTTACAAGCATAGAAATTCGTCCGTTGGGCCGCGCTTCGCGCACATGAATATTAATAACTTCGTCATTTGCGGAGCGCAGTTGTGCGCATGAATAATATAACCTAACCTATATAATTGAGGTAGTGTACTTCCTGGGCTCCTGACAGGCTTTGTTTATTATACCGTACACAAAACATGTTCATCTACCCTTTCTCTGAGGCTTGATTTGTCTTTGGTATAGTTTGTCTTTTGTTTAGTTTTGATGAAATGCGATGAACAAACAAAAAAACGATGAACAGACAAACAAACGTTTATCAAAATTTGGGCGTGCTTCGCGCGCAACGAAGGATATGCGAGCCCGTTTTTCAGTAAAATGTCTACAGTACTAAGTCAAACAGGGGACGGGAGATGTGGGATTATGTTAATCATTGTACAGGGAGGGAGGATCACTGCATTTTACCCGTGTATTGCCAAACATTCTCACGTAAATAATCGAGGCGATGAATAATAACCGCGGTTCCTTATGCACCAGTCAATTGACACCCGGCCCACACCCCCGGGACAGGGCGGGAAAGTAACGCGGTCAGGCCGGGGATTTAACACATTAATCTACGGAAGGGCAGGGAATTTAACTCGGACCTTCTATAGCGGGGATATTCAGCGGGGCATTAACGGGGAATATTAACGCTGAACCAGAAGTTCGATTATCGTGCGAAACCGAGGTCGGAGGATTTTGGGAGGGGTCACTTTATTTTTTTGCGAGTGAAAGGGGAGGATCTCTCGAAACCTGAAGCCTTGAAAGAGAGATTCCAGCAACGAGTTCTATATCATTTTCTAGTTTTATTTTACTCATTATGTTGAATATTTCGGCGCGCTTCGCGCGCATAAGGAATGACATCTAATCTAGTTTTAGAGAACTTGCCCAAAGAAAACAATACGCTTGTGGCGCTTAAATGGAATGCGTACGAATGTCGTTACAAGCATGTGTATCTTGGCAAGGACAAATGAAAACCCCCAAAAGCCCTCCAGTGATACGCCTGGTTGGCAGTCAATATGCATGTTCGAAAGAAGTGAGTTCGACGTTACAAGCTGCATGAGAAATTCGCTTTTGGGCTGCGCTTCACGCACATGAATATTAATAATAATTTGTAGCGCGTGAAGAATAAAACCAACAGACTTTTTGCTACACGCAGAAATAAAATGTTATCTTCTCTCTGGAGGCTTGATGAAATGCGTTTATCAAGATAAAGGCGCGTTTCGCCATGTTGCAAAAGTGCCGTGATGTCAATTGACTGGTGCATGACAGAAGTCGCTTGGACAATAGTCTATCTTTTTCAGAAATAAATTGCATGGGGGAGGGTCCCAATTTTTTTACCTACGACTGGGGGAGGGTCACATTTTTTTTTGTTATGTTCAAGGGAGGGTCCTAATTTTTTTTAGCCTTGTTTGAAAAAAATGGGAGCCCTCCCCCCCGGTAAATAATGACACGTCCCTCAGTGGTTCTTTAACCCCCCCCCCCCCCCCCACCTCCTCCCCCCGTCTCCAGAACTGGGTAGAATAGTAAGGCGAGAGACGGGACTTCGATGTATTGCTCATCCGAAAGTCCTGAAACACAGTTATAGAACAAAGTTCGACTCACAATGGAAGCAGTTTCAGCCGAGGCTGGAACTTAAATAAAATGTCCTCTGTCCCAGCCAAAAGTCGACCCCGGACCACAGCGGTAAAAGACTTAGCCACTACAGTGCTTCACAATGCAATATGACGTTACTTGGGTTTCACAGCACTCTTTCCACGCCTTCCGATCCTTATCTTTTCTGCTGCTCTGTGTGACCAGCCACCATAAAGTCACCAGTGACCACCCCAGCCGTGCTTTTAAACATCAAGAAAATGGTCCTTCTCAACGAATTAAGGCCTACGGCAAACGTCGTGCCAGAGTTGCGCCCTTCCAATCCAAAGCAATAGAAAGTTTTCTATTTTAAAGTGCAATGAAGCGGCATCCTTTTAAAAAGAATGGTTCAACAGCGAAAACGCTTGCCGTAGGCCGTGTTACAACCTTTGTCTGCTTGCCCAGGCATGACCATAACAAGGGTGCAATCGGGCGCGATTCCAGCTATAATGTGTGCGCGTGTCTTCGAGGCAAAATTGTTGGACATTTAGCCAACAAAGTGGGATCTTTCTGTAGGTACCGGAGACTATTGTATTCTGTGTTAGCTTCGTTCTTTGTGTTACTTGGATTCCTTTGTCTCGGGTACTTTGTCTCTATTGAATTACGCCAACTTTGCTCCGGTCAGCTCCGGTACCTACAGAACGAGCCACAAAGTGCAAAAAGAGCGCTGCGCTCCGTCTTGGTAGATGTGGTTATCAAGGGTTTTCTAAACTGAGGAGTGCACCTGCTTATACCTAGAATGGCCCATTATTTTATACCACACGATATTTGGTGAAATCACACGCGGTTTGATCCCTTTATTGTTTCGCTTTCTAATGTGATTCTATTTTACAGTACTTGCAAAAGTGGATCGAAGACGTGGGTTAGAAGAAATCAGAGTGAGACGTACGTATAATGGGGGGAGGGGCTATAATCTTTCTATCAATGCCCGACTATTATATTTGTAGAATTTTATTTATTTTATCTTTGTCATGTATTTGCGGTCATTAAAAACAACCTGTCGACACACTCTGGAAGGGAAACTGGTGAAGGAGGAGGAAGCTGGGAAGGAGGTAAAGGAGCAGGGAGAGGAAAGGTGGCAGAAGAGGAGAAGTAGGACGCGAATGGGAGGTGTAGATGAAGAACGGTGCTGATGATGGATTGTAAGGCTGGCTGCTGTTCTACCCGGTGTTGACCATGACAGTAAATGTCTGACTTTATATGGTCTGGAGAAGCAACTCGTGAAGGAGGAGGGGAAAGCAAAGGTGGCGGAAGAGGAAAAGGAGAACGCGAATGAGGAGGTGTAGATGGAGAAGGAGGACGGTGATGATGGGGGATGGTTATGATAAATGCTGCTGATTTACTCGATGATGTCATGACAGTATATGTCTGAATTTATGGTGTGGTAACGATGACGCAACGGTTACAAGGCTAAAAGACACAAGTGAGAGCTGGCGTATATATAGTCTAGGTGAAACTATAATAGCCCAATGGCTAAGCTGTTATTTTTCTTACTTATTTCAAAAGGCATCTTTTATTACAATCGATTCCTCACACGGGTTTTTGAGCAACTTAATAAGGCTGAGAGAATTTTGCTCAGTTTTGATGACGTAGCCATAAGCAATTGAAACAAATTATTAAGAAAGATGATTACCCTGCAAACGACTTTTAAGTGATACTAGATAGTAGACAATATCTGCAATATGACAACTATCTGCTTTGAAAGGAAGTGCCTCGGTGACTGTCCCTTATTAGAAGTTGGCTCTGAACGTCTCAGTTGTGCCTCTCACCGTTATTTGTGACGACGACGACGTATTGATGATGTCGAAGATGTTGCACAGTGGAGTGATACGTTGCGATATCGAAGGTGGATAATTTGTTATGTTGGCGTATCAACGAAGAATGCCGGATATGCCATGACGATTACGATGATGAGTGAAAAAATGAATGATGATAGTTCCATCATGATGATGGCGCTAAGGTTTAATGTGGCCAGTGTTGTAATAAACTTGATGATTATGATGATGATGTTCACAATGATGATGATGATGTACGTTAATGATAATGATGCCGACATTGACGATTACATTTATCAAAATGATGATTGATTTGCAATTTCAGGTTCAGGATCATGTAATGCGATCTGCCGCCACAGATGTCTCCCCGAGTGTGACTTCGCTTGTTGCGTGACCTTCCCCGTGGGGTATAGCAGACGCAAAGTCCAAGCAATAGAAGCACAAGCTTCAATAAAAGCGGATATCATGGGCACAAAGAAGGATGTCCTGAAAAAGTATTCCACGGAATATGGATCGAGATGTGATGCGGGTTGTGTGAAGCATTGCTCGCCGACGTGCAAGTTCAGATGCTGCATAAGGACTCCGCGCCCATAACAGCGGAAATTGTCGATGTTTTACAGACTATTACAATGATGGATAGTGTACAGTAGGGAAACATAGCGAAGCTGTTAACCCGATGATTTTTAATGAATACGTGAAAGAAACTGATAGAAAAATTGCTTAAGAAAATCAGGTCATGTCAGGCGGGACTTTATATTTTACGCTTGTTTTGTTCTTTTTTTTTTGCTTTTTGTTAGTTGTTAGTTATGCAAAGTTGTAGTAAAAAAAAACTAAACCAAAACTTGGATAGCAAGTGTTCTTATAGTAGGATATTAATTTACCCAATAGTGAGATTGGAGGGTAGATTTGCCCGCATTCTGCTTGATTGTCTTCAGGAAAGTTGGTGAATATTCGACGTTCAACTTCAATGCATGGTCTACATTGTCTTTGTATCTGAAAACGCAACTTCAGGAAATGTTGAATCACGTTGCGAACATTTTCAAGAATAATGCTGAAGCATACAAACCTAATCGCGCCACAAATAAAACAAGAACAAAGACGCAACAACAACAACAACAACAACAACAACAACAATATCATCATCATCTTATCCCTCCTACATTTGCCTCATATTTGCCAGCCATTCGATAATTGGTGATTATTGTGTCTTAAAGTTAGTTGTTGGTAGTCCGGTCAAATTAGCCCGAAAAAAGCCCGAACCTGGAAAAAATTGCACCATGAGAAATTTTTGGTACTAATTGTCCAAAACATATGTAGGAATAACATATCCTAATAATATACACGCAAAAATTTCTCGATTCTGATTGGTCGAGAGCAGTGCAATTTCAATGTAATTTCAGTGCAAAAATATGTAATTTCAGTGCAAAAAGATGTAATTTCAGTGCAAATTACAAATTTCTCGCTTTCTTATTGGCTTATACAACAATGGATTTTGCGTACGAGCCAATCAAATGCGCGCTAGCTGAGTCACGCCACTCGATTCTGTTGAGCCAGCCAAGATGGAGATCGATTGTATGGAGGGAGAAAAATCGGTTTCTGTTCATGAAATTCATCTTCCGAAACTTGTGGAAAGCAAAATGTGAATTCCTTATGGACTTTAGCAAGACTTGTTTGAGTTTGGGTTCTTTGTTATGGAAGGAAATGAAGGGAAATCTTCGTTGATTGCACGAACCTAGCGGGAAAAATGAACTGCACAAGTCTACACGAAAAGCACTTGTTGATACGCAAAGATTCCCGGGGTCAAATTCCTGTAAATCTTCGTTGTTTAGCTGTTACAAGAAAGTTTACACAAGAGAAGACTTCAGGTATGTCTTCTGTGGAAGCTATGTCTACCTTTCTGGACAATATTTTGCGTGTTTCGGTTGACCGAACACACACTGAAAGAAACCTAAATAAAGAAACCTAGTAAATTCAGGCTCTGCTATGTTATTTTACCTTGGAATCGGAAATAAATTTGATGATTGACAAAACAGAACTCCACCTGTTCCTTTTAAATGAAATTGTTGTGTCAAGTTCATTTTATTTAAGCTTGTCAAGTTAGGATTTGTAAACTTTGCTCGTTTGTCTGGCATGCGTTCGGTGCACAATGTGGCCGCTTGAAACCTGACTTTCTCTGAAAATTTTTGCGTGTATATTATTAATAAGTAATCATACGACTTTTCTCGTGCAATTTGAAATTAATTTGCACTTGTGAGTTTTTCAAAAAGCTCAAATTGCACTCGCCCTACGGGCTCGTGCATTTTGATACTTTTGAAAAACTCACTCGTGCAAATTAATTTCAAATTGCACTCGAAGTCGTATGATTACCTATACAAATTTCGTAGAAATCCGACGGGGGGAAGGTGGTTAAATTTTTGGTTTTACCAGCGACGTCAAGGGCGCCTTTGTTTTCGGCGGCACTTCGACAATGAAAACACAGAAACTGGGAGAATGTTTATGGACTGTACAGATGAAACCGGGGATGATTTAATAAGGTTTTTCGGTTGAAACAAATAATTTCTGAGCGAAGAGTTACGACTATGGACAGTTTTTTTGTTTTATTTCTTTTAGCGTATAATATTCGAACTTTATTTCACCTACGCGGGAAATACAAGGATCATACGGGATTCGTCAAAACTCAGGATTATTTAGTTATTATTTTGCACAACTGGTTATAAACAAACACAAAATTCACATCTATGCAATCACATTATACAGTAGAAAGAAATTGCTCGATATTGCGTTCAAGAACGCACCGAGTTACGGCTATACAGCCTATAGCCATCCCTTTGAATTGTTCGCTTTCTTTGTCAAAGTGCCACCGAAAACAACAGGCTTTCCTTCGTGCAGACGGAAAACCTAAAATTTAACCAACTTCCCTCGAACGAATTTTCACAACATTTGGATACGTGTTTCTCACAAATGTTTCTGAAAAGTTGCTGCATGAAAATCCCATGTTGCAATTTATTCCAGGTTAAACGCTAAATTGACCGGACTATGGCCGTAAAGGCTACGACTGGAGCTAGGACTCTTTCTACGTAAGGAGAAGTATAAAAAAGAGAGAATGGGGTACCTTCAAATTATTTAAGAAACATTTTTCCATGTACCATAGCCTGATGGTAGCACGCGTGAAAGTTTGGGCGAACAACAAAGGCTGCGGGAACACGAGCCTCTCTGTCGACCACTTTTTCACTATTTTGTATGCAATCCTTCTTGTACAACTCTCATAAACTGCGTAAATTCCTAATTTAGGAGTGGCAAAACTTATAACTTACCTTGTACGAGCCTATCTAGCATGGCTTCGCGTCGTTGTCGGGGAGGCACATTCGTGCTTTAAATGTTCTCAGCGCCGCGACGGTTTTTGGCGGCGTAGTGCTGTCACGCATGATGAAAGCTTCAGGCCACTTCGTGTGCACATCCGTTACTACCATTCCCATGTTCCCTGAAACGGGACCTGCACAATCAATATGCAATTGTTGGTGTGTATAGGGTATTACCGATGCAGTGGTGCACGGGCAGGATCCATCGGACCATTCTTCTTAATATTACATATTCTGCAATAGGTACCTGATAGGATGATCTAATGAGTTTTGCTGACGCATCAGAGCGATCACTCCTGGAGCATGCGCGTATCGTGACAGGCTACCTTTAAGCCTAAACATGTAGAATACATTGGTCATAAACAACAACGGCTTTATTCATTCCAGATCACATTTGAGTCTGAACATGCATAGCTACACACAACACAAATGCGTTTCGAGCACAATGACAACCGTCAATGAAATAACAGTACATTGCACCATGTAGTGCGAATGCTCAACGCATCCCCAATGGCACGACAGCTGAGTTAGCATTTTGGATATACGCTACTAAGAGTATCAGGTTACCTATAGTTATGTGGCGCTAGGGGTATCAGGTTACCTACAGTAAAGTGGCGCTCGGGGTATCAAGTTACCTACAGTGATGTGGATATACGCTACTAGGGTATCAGGTTACCTATACTTATGTGGATATACGCTACTACTTTACTAGGGGTATCAGGTTACCTATAGTTATGTGGATATACGTTACTAGGGGTATCAGGTTACCTATACTTATGTGGATATACGCCACTAAGGGTATCAGGTTACCTATAGTTATGTCTATATACGCTACTACTTTACTAGGAGTATCAAAAGAAGGAAAAATGGGGTTTGACAAGTACGAAATCGTCCTGATTTTGGGGTCAAAACATGAAAACGAGGCTAAAGCGCAGCGAAGCGTGGACACGCTTTGGTTACCTTTTGGTTTCCCTTTGGTTACCCCGCGGTCACCCTTTGGTTTCCCATTTTTACCCCGTGGTTACCCTATGGTTACCCCATGGTTACCCCGTGGTTATCCAATGGTTACCCCGTGTTTATCCTTTAGTTACCACGTAGTTATAAATGTCCCGCCGTAAAACCTATATATAACCTGATACCCCTAGCGCCACATAACTATAGGTAACCTGATACTCTTGGTAGCGTATATCCACATCACTACAGGTAACCTGATACCCCTAGCGCCACATCACTATAGGTAACCTGATACTCTTAGTAGCGTATATCCACATCACTATAGGTAACCTGATACTCTTAGTAGCGTATATCCACATCACTATAGGTAACCTGATACCCCTAGTGGCGTATATCCACATAACTATAGGTAACCTGATACCCTACATTCTCCACATTCCTGACCTCCGCCTCAACATTCCTGACGTGACTCTGACGTGACCTTTTACTTCAGCCTCAACATCACTGACGTGACTCTGACATGACCTTTGACCTCCACCACAAAAATAGTATTCCACCAGAAAAAGGGCTAATTCTGCTCACACTATACTACTCAGTTTCTCTTAACCCATAGTTACAATACATTTTTCGTGCTCCACTCATACTAAACAAAACTTTATGCCCCCTCCTTTCCACAAATTGTTTACAAAAATTGTCACAAAAGAAGAACAAACAATGTTTTTTGCTGATCACCTATTTTCCGATCTTGTAAAAAGATCTTCGTCAGGGTGAATGAAGATCAAACCGTTATACACGACATCAAACAAGCCGCGAAAAATAGGTGATCAGCAAAAAACGTTGTTTATTCTTCTTTTGTGGCAGTATATATTTTTCTATGAAGATAATGTTTTAGCTATGTGATGCCTGTGAAATTTGATATACATATTAAATAATTTTGATTGGCTGATCTTAGGCGAGCTCACGCTTCAGGTGCACTATGGCTAATCAGGGCAAGCTGACAGAAATAATCCAGCAGAATCGTAACCACTGAAATGGAAGATCTTCGTGTGTCTCCAAGCAATCTGCAATTCTCTTTGAATTGTTAAAAAATCCAAATGGGTGTCTTATAGCCATTCCGGTGAGTTTTATTTCTACAAACACATTTTTCATACATCTTCTGTATTTTTGGATCGGCTAAATTAATAAGGATTGTATGAGAAATTGATTATTTGAAAAATATTATTCAGAAGCAACTGTGGATTTGACTTTCATAGCGTCACTTCTTGACGCTATGATGACGTCACTTCTAGACTAGAGGATTCCAAGCTTGCATTTTCCCTGCTATTCATCTGACTTGTTTTCACCAACTTGTTCTCTTTACCAATGATGCAACAGAGGGCATCATTGTGATTGGCTGGACATTAACGAGGAAGAGCGAATGCGCGAGTAGCGCGATCCTTCTTCAGTGCATTTTTATACCAAATCTAATCTATGACCGGGAACGAAAATATAATTTTTTTTGGTGTTCTTTTTTGATTCTCTTCTCCAAAAAGTTAAAGTAACATCAAATATTTATATGTTTTCGTACTGGTGTCAGTAATTTAAGTTTCTGGTGTGCTTTTGTTTTGCTGTCATACGATACGCGTGTTCTGATATCATTCAGTTTGACTCTTGCACTATTATTTTTTTCATGTCCCGTGAACTTGTTGAATGACCTAAAGAGCTATGAAAAATAGAATGGACAATGGCGAAGACAAAAAAATAAGCTGGCATCACACAACCATAAATGGGACATGATTTTGAAAGCGTTACAAAACACAAACCAACAATAAATATGAATTGTAAAGACTCTATTTGCGGAGCGAGGATAAGATAAGCATTGTGTTGTCTGTGTCTCCTAGACGTAAGTTTGTAGAAGAGACGAAAGGAGGAGGTATGTATTTATGCGAAATGTAAAAAGAGAATGGTAAAAAATAACTGAAAAAACGATAAAATGACAAAATACAAAAAAGAGGAGCTCCTAATCCTCTTTCATATTATATACTGTAATTGTGTCGTCGATTTCGTGTCTTCGTGTTTGTGTATGTCGTGTTAAAAAAGTAAAATTAAATAAAGATGGGAAAAAAAATTTGGTGTTCTTTTTTGATTCTCTTCTTCAAAAAGTTAAAGTAACATCAAATATTTATATGTTTTCGTACTGGTGTCAGTTATTTAAGTTTCTGGTGGGCTTTTGTTTTGCTTCATACGATACGCGTGTTCTGATATCATTCAGTCTGACTCTTATACTATAATTTTTTTCATATCCCGTGAACTTGTTGAATAACCTGATTTTGCTCTGTGGATTCATATTGTTCTTTACACGAGGGAGAGAGAAGAGCAACTTTAATCAAGACCCGAGCATATTTGTAAGACTGAATAAGGCCTGTTTAACAAGAAAGGTAAGAGACAAAAACCAAATTGTTGGCATCGTGTACGCGATTACAATGCTGCCCGCCCACAAAAAAAACAATCCGGTCCATTTTTGTCGTGATTAACATAAAAAAATTGACACTGAATTACATATTTAGGACGTAATTCATTTCAATATCGAGTAACGATTAAAACAATATTTTACATCATAGTGTAGACTTCTGTTTTACAGTCTTCGATATCTGATCTTCCACACCAAACATCGAAAATGAATCCTGAAGTTTGTACAAATCCATACAATTTATAACAGTTTACAGCACCATGAAATGAACATGAACAGCCGACACCATTACTTCACAACTTTGAAAAATATTTATCGGCTTTCCTTGGGAATTTCTTCATGGGGTTATCACCAATTCCTTATTTTATAAGACCTTTCAAAAAATGCTACAAACAAGGAAATTGGTTGTTGTAATACTCTATCTAAAAATCCTTTGCACTTTGTGTCGAAATTAATCGATTTCTTGGCGGATTTCTTCTTAACTCTCGTCGTACTTGTAACTGCTATATGCAGTTATCTATGAGGAGACTCCGCAGGCAAAACCTACATTGGTAAAGTGACAATGTATACAAATGCGATAATTCCAATGCTCGCTAAACTGATCATTGTAGATTTTTATTTATTTTCGATGCTGGCGGTTGCTGCTGTGATAATGCGCTCGCTTTTCTTTTGAAGACCCGGTCAAAATACCACGCATTTTGATTGCTAACATAATTTTCTTTTCTCTTTTCAGTTTTGTTAAACCATGAGATTCATTATTCCTCTTTTGGCACTGGTATTATTGCTGTCAAATGGTTTGTACAGACACAATACTTTTACTAAAAAACGCAAACCATGAATTTTTTAAGCATTTAAAAAAGTAGCGATCAGTACACGAGGATATCAGCGACGTAGCCAGGAATTTCTGAAGGGGGAGGGGGGGGGGGGGGGGGGGAGCGGATAATGAAAACATGGAACGAAAATGTTCAAATTTCCTTCAGCAAATACAGTAAATGTATGGGAAAATCTCACGAGAAAGGGGGTAGATGTAGATGGTTGAGTAAATGTACAAAAAAACTCACTGAAGAAGTACCTGTCGGTACGAAACGCGTATGAGATGTAAGCATTTGTATCAACTACACAAGATTTGTCCTGTGCTGCTCACAAGTTATTTATAAAAAAAAGCGCTGATAGAGAACTCGAAATAATAAGTTTTCATTGTTACATAATTACGCCATCGGAGTTCTTGTCAGAATAGAATCCTCTCTGACCAACTAGTAATTTAAATTGACCCAAATTTTGTCTTGAAGTCTTGGGGAAAAGGAAATCACAACCGTGAACGGCCGCTGTATACCTCGATAAAGTCCCGATATAGACACTACATACGGGGTACCGTGTTTATATCTATCATACAGACACTCATGTTTAATAAGTGTCTATATCGTAGATGAAGTGTCTATTTCGACACTTCAAAGCGCATGGGGGTGTACAAGGGTGGATCCTTGCCAACCCGGGATCGGAGCTAGTGCTGGTGTGCACTTCTTGTTCCGACCCTCTGCCTTTGGTGAAATGTTCTAGGATTTCATGAAACTGGTCATCAAAACCGCAACCTTTATCCATGTGGGATGCTTATCCTGTATCTGTGCATGCTTGAAATTCTACGTCACAGTAGCCATACTCTACGATTGTCTACTTTTTTTTATGAGCAGATTTTTTATTCTTTTTTCCAGGGTCTGCACGAGTGCTGGTATGCACTTTCTGGACCGACCTTACCCCTTCGGTGAAATTCCTTTAAAATCATGCCATGAACACTGGTCATCCCAACCGCAACCTTTACCCATGTGGGATGCTTATTCTGTATCTGCGCATGCTTGAAATTCTACGTCACAGTAATCATGAACAGACCCTTTGTCCCAACACAGAAGACATGTAAATTATTCGGAACGCCTCTCTAAAATACACTATTCGTAATGAAAAGCTCTCATTGTCAATCTTTTGTTTGCCATTCAAAATAGCTAAACAATAAGCCAGTCTATATCAGATTTCTTATATCTCGATTTCAATGAAGTAGTTCTTACAAATTTATTTCCCTTTTTTAAAACTAACTTGGAATTATGCATTATTACTAGCAACCTTGTGTTTTATCGGCAACCTCGTGTTTTATCGGCAGATAGCAACACTCGTCTTCGCCTCGTGTTTCTATCTGCCGATAAAACACTCCAGCTCGTTTTGTAAACATTAATTACAGGTAGACATTTGTCAATTTATAGAATCTAGTTTGACATTTTTGCAAGTTATTGAAAATGTACAATGAATGTCAATACCATTACGAAAGGAGGTGGATACAATGTGCCTCGCTGAGTGATACATTGTACTTAAATTCCAGTGCGTGCCTACCGGACGAAAGACCTTTCTATGGACGAAGCCTACAGTATGCTGATATCGAATAGCACCCAAGATGAAGAAGATCTCGACCAGGTAGATCTAACATTCTGCTTAAAAATATTCTGTATTCAAAAACAAAACACACGTTCGAGGCTGTGTGTCTTGGATAGCACCACCCTTTCACCCTCATTTAATTCTTATCAGTCACTCGTTCTCCCATATGTTGTCCATTTGCCCTTCTAAAACTCATGAATAGTCAATCAGGCAAACACAATGGAAATCAGGACCATGAAGGCCGTTTGTATACCCCGATAGAAATTAGCATTCTGGGGAGTCCATGAATATTTTCAGGGAACAGCTGTTCTGATTGGTTTCATATCATAATGGTGCTCAATCAGCCAGAAACGATATAGAACTGCTGCGCACTGAACTGAATCTGATATAGAACTCCGGTGACGTCAGAGTTCTATATCAGATCCAGTTCAGTGAGCACAGTTCTCTATCAAATTTGGCTCACTGAGCATCAGTAATGATAGGACAACTCACCAGAACAGCATGTTTCCCCGATAATATTCATGGAGACCCCATCTCTTACAAACGCCCTGTGGTCATGATTTCCTCCTTTTCCCGTAACCTACGAAAAAAGAACTAAGTTAGAAATGAGTACGAGCATTTTGTAAAACGATAGTTCATTTATCTCATTTATTAATTTTCGGTAGCCATGATTTAAACATCCAACAACGACTCTGGCAGTGCCGACCACCCTTCTGTGAACATTTCGTGAAACGAGCCAAAACGGACATCTTTGACAATTACTGGGAAATACTTGGTTTGAATTTGGCTCAAAATCATGCACAGATAAACGAATTTAACTCACCCGTCCAAGTTACTCTACTTGGCGAGTCCGTACGAACCGCACTGCTTTGTTAAACGAGAATGAATGGGCAAATTGCATATGATGCATTACGCGCATGACAAAGAAAATTTTGTCAAAGAAATTTGAATCATAAAAAGAATAAAAAACAATAGGAAACACTGCCCCCGAAACTAATCACATAGCTCTTTCTTTACAAAAGCCAATCAGAAAGCCCTAGCATTATTACAGCATTTCTTTGCTCATCATTATTATAGGTAAATATGTGACAGCTATTCCAAAGGGAATTCTTCTCTTTTTGAAAGTGATGTAATTATGAACAGACCATTTGTCCCAACACAGAAGATATGTCAGTTATTCGGAACGCCTCTCTAAATACACAATTCGTAATGAAAAGCTCTCATTGTCAATCTTTTGTTTGCCATTTCAAAATAGCTAAACAATACAACTTGAAGCCAGTCTATATCAGATTTCTTATTCTCGATTTCAATGAAGTAGTTCTCACAAATTTATTCCTTTTTTTAACTAGCTTGGAATTATGAATTATTACTGGCAACCGTTTAGAAGTAGTTTACAAAACTCGCTGTCGTGTTTTATCGTCAGATAGAAACACTCGGCTCCGCCTCGTGTTTCTATCTGCCGATAAAACACTTCAGCTCGTTTTGTAAACATAACATATTGTTTATATGCCCATTTTCTTCAACCTCATTATAATATTCAACCACGTCCGCATCCACGTCCTCGACCACCACTTCATCGCCCCAATCCTTACCCAGCTCATTCTCATCCTGATACAGATCCAGATCCACCTTCATCCCTATCTTCATTTCTTATAATATTTCTTCTCATCCTTATACACACCATCAACCACATCCTCGTTCACCTTTTCATCCTCATCTTCATTCACACATCCCCGTCCAACTTTCACCCTCACCCTTTTCCTCGTTCTCTTCCTGATGCACATCTCCATCCATCATTATTCTCATCCAAACACGCATTATCAACCACATCCTGTTGTAAAATTAATAGAGACCTTTTGCCCAAACATAAGGCTTTAATCAGCATAAATCTCGTACAATAATACGAAGTAAAACAAGATGGCTGCCAAGAGAAATAAGGGTAACTGCTGAGTAAATTGCGGGCTCACAAACCACAGGTAAACCAAACATAACAAAACTAAGCTAAACTTGATTTAAGTTCAGTGTTCAGTCTTTGAGATATATTACATTCACCCCTCCGTTAGAGGTCGAGTCTGTCCACTGCACGGCGTGCCCTCTCTGAACGTCGCAGGGACGGCTGCTCATCAGTTCCTGGGTTAGCTGGAGGTGCCGTAGTTACTGGTACATCTATTACTGAGGGTGACGGTGGACAAGCAGGGAGATGCTCAGTTTCCACAGTGGTAGCCTTAGCTGGTAGTTGGAGCTGGGACATTACCTCGCCTTTTGGGGCAAGGTGCTTGGTAGCGACCGTTGTTTCTCTACCATCTGGATAGCGCACATGGGCATAGTGAGAATTTGCTTCAAGCAGCTCAACCTCGTCTACTAAGGGATCTGTCTTGCTGGCACGAACACGACGCTTAAGGAGAACTGGTCCAGGTTCACTCATCCAGGTTGGAATGGAAGAGCCGGCAGAAGACCGTCTGGGAAAAGCGAAGAATCGCTCATGTGGTGTCTCGTTGGTAGCTGTACACAATAGAGAGCGGATAGAGTGCAAAACATCAGGAAGGACATCTTGCCAGCGCTTTACTGGTAGATTCTTAGACATCAGGCATGTTGAGATTGCTTTCCACACCACTCCATTATACCTCTCGACTTGCCCATTTCCTTCGGAGTTGTAGCCAGTGGTTCGGCTTGTTGCCACACCCTTCTCTCCTAGGAAGTTTCGTAACTCCTGGCTTATTAAGGAAGAACCACGGTCTGAATGCACATAGGCTGGCATCCCAAATAGAGAGAAAAGTGTAGTGAGGCATTTGATTACCGTTGGTGTCGAGACATCAGGACAGGGGAAGACAAATGGAAATCTGGAATACTCATCGATGACATTGAGGAAAAACTTATTTCCATTGTAGCTTGGCAGAGGACCCTTGAAATCAATGTTGATCCTCTCAAATGGTTGTGTGGCTTTAATGAGAGGAACTTTGGGAGGTTGGTGATACTGTGGCTTGCATTCACAGCAAACAGGACACTTGCTTGTCATTGTTTTGATGCCATCAAGGGAATATGGCAGGTTCTTGGTCCTCACAAAGTGGCTGAGCCTGGTGACCCCTGGATGACAGAGTGACTCGTGGAGCTTGTAGAGTGGGTCTTCATCTACCATAGCGCATGTGGCTCTGGATAGTGTGTCAGGAGGAATGTTCTCTTTTCCTGGACGGTAGACAATGTCGAACGTGTAGCAAGACAGTTCAAGCTTCCATCGCATGATTTTATCATTCTTTATCTTCCCTCTGTGGCGTTGGTCAAACATGTAAGATACTGACTTCTGGTCAGTCACAAGAGTGAAGTGCCTTCCTGTTAGGAAGTGTCTCCAGTGTCTCACAGCTTCTATGATAGCCTGTGCTTCCTTCTCAACTGAGGCATGTTTGAGCTCACTACCCTGTAAGGCTCGTGAAAAGAATGCTACAGGTCTCCCATTCTGGTTGAGGGTGGCAGCTAGTGCTACTTCGGAGGCATCCGTCTCAACTTCAAAAGGAATGGCTTCATCAATTGCCGTAACAAAAGCCTCTTCCACTGTTTTCTTGATACTCTCAAATGCTTCAACAGCTGGCTCTGATAGAGGAAATGCCTTACAGCTGGTTATGGGCTTGATTCGGTCAGAATATGTTGGTATCCACTGTGAGTAGTAAGAAAACAGTCCCAGGCACCTGTTTAGAGACTTTGAATCATGTGGGACCGGGAGCTCGCGCAAGGGGCGTAGGCGCTCCGGGTCTGGGCTGATACTTCCTTCTTCAACCACGTATCCAAGGATAGGGAGGCGCCGTGTCGAAAACATGCTTTTTGTCATCGTTGTAGCAGATGTTCTTATGCTTGGCAGCTTCAAGGAAATTCTGAAGGTTTGAATCATGCTCTTTCTGATCCTTTCCACAAATCGTGATATTGTCAAGATAGGGAAAGACCGCCTTGAGATCATTTCCTTCCACCAGCTTTGTCATCTCCCTTTGAAAGCAGGCTACCCCGTAAGTTACGCCAAAAGGGAGACGGGTAAACTGGTACAGGTTATTTTTAGCTTCGAATGCTGTGTAAGGTTTGTCCTCATCCTTGAGAGGGATCTGATGATAGGCGCTGCGGAGGTCAATTGTGCTGAAGACTTTGTACTGAGCAATTTGGTTAACCATGTCACTTATTCGTGGCAATGGGAAGGCATCGAGGAGGGTAAACCTGTTGATGGTCTGTGAATAGTCAATGGCCAACCTCTTCTTGTGGTTCTCATCTTTGGTTACTACGACCTGGGCCCGCCAAGGGGAGCGACTCGGTTCGATTATCCCTTCAGCGAGCAGCCTTTTAACTTCCCCATCAATGAAAGCAGAATCTTCCTGACTATATCGGCGAGATTTAGTGGCGACGGGATGACAGTCCGATGTCAAGTTCGCGAAAGGCTCAGGCGGGTCTACATTCAGGGTGCTGAAACCACAGACAGAGAGAGGCGGTTCCGAGCCCCTGTACTTGAATACAACACTTTCATGCTTGGATTGAAAATCTACTCCTAGTATGAGGTCGGCGCAAAGTCCAGGGAGTACAGAAAACTGGATGCCTTCATATTTACGTCCTTGGTAGGTTAGGTCAACTGTGCAGGTACCGTTTATCTTGACAGGGCCAGGTGCTGATGTTGCCATGGATACTGTACTAGATGATGGCTGAACTGTTAAACTTGCTTGTTCCACCAAACTGGGGTGAATATAGCTTTCACTACTTCCGCTGTCAAACAAAGCCTTGACTTGTAATCCTTCGATGTCAACAGTCGCACATGATTTTGAGAGAGATTTTGGTGCGCTTGGTGTTAACGTGGCCAGTGTTGGAGACCAGGTTGCAGCAGAAACTGTATCTTTATCCTTGGCAACAGGCTTCCCCGACAAACTCGAGCAAAATGGCCTTTCTTCTGACACTTGAGGCAGACGGCATCACGAGCTGGACACTTAGTGCGATGGTGCCTTTTGTTTCCACAGAAAAAGCAGGTGGCTTGTTCAGATTCAACTGCAGCTAGTGTGCTTTCATCGGGCTGCTCTACTGACGAGTGGTTCGGAACGGCCGCATTGATGGAGGCCTGTGGTGTTCCATACGACTCAGAACTTTTCATGGCTGACTCAAGGGTTCGGGCTTGATCAAACATGGTTTTAAGATCCAGCGTTTTATTCTCTAGCAATCTCTGCCGAATTAGGTTGGACTGCAGCCCAGTGATGAAAGCGTCCCGTATGCTTTCCTCGCAGTATTTTGTTGCAGTAACGCTCTTGAAATTACAGTCTTTACTAAGTGTTTTCAGTGCTTGGAGGTACTCATCTAGGCTTTCAGCTGGCTGTTGTCTTCTTGTGGCAAGAATGTGTCGAGCGAAAATCTCATTTTGTGGTTTTACAAACAGAGCCTGTAGCGTGTCGATTGCTGTGTCATATTCTGTACAGTCCTCGATGTGCTGGAATATCTTTGGAGAGATGTAGTTAGTCAACACATTGAGTTTGTTGAGGCCAGTTTGAGGTAAAACTGTCAGGAAATTCTCGAAAGTCCGTTTCCAGTGATGCCATTCCTTCGCTGCTAAACTGCTGTTTGGATCGGTTTCCAGACGTTCTGGTCGCAGTACTTTATCCATTGGACTAAGAGGTTATGCTGATTAAATTGTTGTAAAATTAATAGAGACCTTTTGCCCAAACATAAGGCTTTAATCAGCATAAATCTCGTACAATAATACGAAGTAAAACAAGATGGCTGCCAAGAGAAATAAGGGTAACTGCTGAGTAAATTGCGGGCTCACAAACCACAGGTAAACCAAACATAACAAAACTAAGCTAAACTTGATTTAAGTTCAGTGTTCAGTCTTTGAGATATATTACACATCCTCGTCCACCTTTAACCTTCATCCTTATCCTCATTCTAATAAGCAACCTCAAACTATATCGCCGTCCCACGACCTGTTCACCCTCATTCTCGTCCTAATAGATATCCTCACCACCCTCTACCTTCACCCTTGGCCTCATCCTCACAGCGCATCCTCAACCACATACAATTGCTGTCCTTCTTTTCACCCTCATATGTGTCCTAAATACGCGTCCTTGACCACTTCCTCGTCCACACTTTTTCGTGCCTACACTTAAGTTCATCCTCGTCCATTTTTTCACATCGGGCTGTAGAGGAACTATTTCATCTTGTGCTCCACTCCTGAGTTATTATACAATCGTCACACAATTTGGCATGTGAATAGTACTCTTCTTAAAACTCAACAAAACCTTCTGAACTCAATAGAACCACCCAATTTTGTATCAAAATGAATGATACTTAGGTGGATTTTTTGTATGTTCGATATTTTAATAATGTTTTATTGCTTTTTGAAGTTAGAAAGTAAACGAAAATTCTCGGACCGAAAGAAAAATCGTCGGAAAATTAAAAAAATAATAATTAGGGTGGCTCTATTGAATTCTAGAACTTGGTTAAACGAGGAAATCCGTTTATGACAAATAATTATTGGTTTTATTAATTGTTATGAAAATTTATATCACTATTTTACAGGAACCATCTTCTGTACAGCCTGAGGAAATTGCGAATGACCCAGTACAAACAGATGCGGAAATACAAACGGAGCTCAGTGGTAATATAAACATTTACTGTTAAAGCTAAAATCCCTTGTTCAGAGGCAGAGGCAGTGATATAATGCTGCGTGATCACGGCTATTAAAAAAAAAAACAGGTGTCTCCCAGACCATCATTTCTGGTTAAGGATATACTATCATGATCGCCTCAATTTCTTTTGTTCTCCGAGGGACATTTACTAGCTAAATTGCCTCATTATAAGTGGGGAATTTAGTAGCTAAAACGTATATCTAGCAACCACTCATGATTGCAAAGTGCATTGTATAAACCGCAGTCCGCATCTTGGGATCAGACATGTTCACATCTGTAAATCGCATGTCACCTGTGACAAAAACGTTTTCAATTATTTATTTCTTGAACACTTCTCACTGAAAAGAAATGGAGAGGACTCCGTAAAAATATCTGTTGTGGGCTTCCTGTGTTGCACCGCGCGCCCCAACAAAGGGACGAGAAAAAATCAACCAATCGCATACGTTTCGCCGACAGACGCTCAGGCTTTTAGTATATATTATTTTAGTATAAACCAACTAATGGTCTATTACAAATCCTGTATTCTGATTGGCTGAGCTACTAATGGTATATTAGTGATAGACCGTGCCTGGCAAAAGCACCTCCTTTCTTTGAAAGAATGGTATTCATTGGCAAAACTGCCCATCTAGTTGGTTTATACTAAAACAGTTAGACCTCTCGTCCTCATGTGCTTATGATATCGATAGACCAATCGGCCTTCGGCCTCATGGTCCATTCATCATAGCACATTCGGCCTCGAGGTCTAATTGTTAAATATACGCTCGCTGTGGTTGGTGCAAATCTCTGCTCTATTTCACCGATAAAGTAATGGTTCTCTCCCGCTATATCATAAAAGCACTAGAACAAAACGTTCTACAAATTTATCGGCAAATAGAGCACTTGTGATGTTGGGAGAGACACTCGAAACATTTTAAAATCACTCGCCTGCGGCTCGCAATGTATCATTCGTGCGCTATTGTACCGATATAGTCGCTATATTGCGCCGTTATAGTTGTGCTCTATAATACTTAAAGATATAATACGACTGACGTCTGTTTTCATCTTCAAAGGCTTACGATGATATAAAACTAACTGAAAACTATTTTAGCAAAACATCCCTTCAGCCCTTCGGCAAATATCTATTATTGGCACTATTCAATCATTATAGTTTCGGGATACAGAGAGCTAAAATTTCATTGCGTTGTTTTCGCTTTGAACAGCTGCCGAAGACAAAGTTAAAACTGTACTTGATAAACTTGATGAAGACTTCAACGATAAACGGGAGGAAGAACAAAGAGTGCAATGAGAAAAATGGTTGACAAAAAAATGGGAAGACTGGAAGAAGAATAATTACAACGAAAGACAAGCAAGAATTACTGCTTTAACATCGTGCGTCAGTACTATGCAAGCCTTCAAAAACGCTGATGAAAATCCGAACGAAGCGATTCAAGCGGGTTTGACGGTGGTGACCACTTTGGCCCAGGCTTTCGGTGGTCCTCTAGGGCAAGGTGCTAGCGTAATCACAATGTTGGCGTCGGGATTGCTTGCCCTGTTTGGAAATGCCAAAAAACAGAAATCGGTGGGGAAATCGTAAGAGAGGAAATCGAGAAGGCGTTCAGCAAGTGGAATGATATAAACATCAAAAACGAAGCTGCAGGTGGAATAATGGATCTTGAAGCATCCAAGCAATTTCTAGACGGCGTCGGAGATGTACAAGAAAAGATGCATGCAGAACAGTTGAGTTTACTAGTGTGCAATGTTCCTATCTCTAAAGGTTTAAAGCTGTTGGGAACGCTTGGAAATGAGATCCAGAGAATTGTAGCAGAAGACAAGGCCGATAATGCAGAGAAATGCTTTGATTACGTGGACCTGTATTTCAAGATTTATACAATCAAGAATGGCATCACTTTGTCTATGATCGATTTCATCCCCGAAAGTCAAAACGGAACAATATCAGGCTATCAGAAAATGCAATTGTACCTGGACAAAGAAACCAAGAAGCCGTTTAGGTTTTTATACGATGTAGAACTTAAAGAATTAAAGAATCAGCCTAGCAAAATGCTCCCGTTTTTTGAAGTTAACGAACATAAAACGGCGGTGGGTTACTTGAAGGACGCAATGCTTGGCGACGAAAAAGGTGACTTTGAAGATTATTACCCTGGTGAATATTGCCTCGTGACGGGATTTAAAGGAAATGCAGTAATTTTTTACGCGTATGTCGAGAAACCAGAAAGTTTTTGCACCCAGAAATAGAAGACCCAATTGTAAAACTCGGAAACAATGAAACAAAAGACAAATGTCGATGGAGACTTCGGCCGCATGGCAAAAAGCACTTCTCCCTTGTGTATAAATATGGATGTGGGTCAACTCCGCTTTCGCCTTGGTGCAACTACCTTCTAGAATTTGACGGGGAACGAGTTGTGCCGAAGAACAGCGGGAATCCAATCATATGGCATTTCCCCAAAATGGCGGGTAAGTTTCTATATTTCTATTTCTGCCATTATAATTGTTAGTATAATTACTGAAGCGATTCCGTGCGCTGATTGGTCGAGACGTTCGTATTTTGCTATACCGGTATCATTGAAAGCATTGGGGATCGCGCGCGCACTAATTGTTTTTAATCGGAAATCTTAAAATGAGTACTTTTTTTTAGTTCCCTATAATAATAATAAAAAAAGTTAAGAAGCGTGAAACACTTTTTTTAGCAAAATTCTGGGCTTTGCCCCTGAGATGATAAGCGAAAATGCTAATTATTCCCAATGAGAGAGGATAGCCGATAAGTTGATGCATATGTTTGATGCTCTTATAAATGATGATATATAGTTTCGCGAGAAAAGCGCAAAGAAACCAAATGTGACACAGAAACCAAATGTGACACAGGAAAGGCCAAAATAACAGATATGGTTATGCGTATGGTATTTCCTAGCCATTGCCCACCAACAACAACCCGTAAATTTAAAAATGCATAAACGTCTGCAAGAGAAAATGACGTCTGTTATCTCTCGTTCCCGTCACAGAGTGACGGGTCCTTTTCTTGTCCGAGTATAAAAAAATTTGCACGGATTGTATGTTAAGACGCCGTGAGTGTACGTTTTCCGGTGAGATTTGCCTAGAGAAACCAACCAAATGATAAGTTAGCTCAGCCACTCGCAAACGTGCCTAAACCCCCTGCAATTAACAATCATCACTTCGTAATCATAGCGATGGTAATTACCTAAAAAAAACAGTGGATTTACCTAAAAACACATTTTCTCCCCGAACTTTTTCCTAGAAAACCCCGTATGGTGCACCTGTATATAATGATATAAATTTCCACAATTTATTGTGCATCCGTTGGTTACAATCAACTGTCCCTGCCCCTACCCCTGCCCCTAATCTTCCTCAAATTTGGCAAAACCAAACTACTATTATATGTTACCACTGTATGCATTGCTACGCGACCTCAAAATTCAATGTTGCGATGGGCAATTGACAATTAGCCGTCAATCAAACCAAAACGCTGGATTCGGCTGCTTTGCAGCCGAAATCAACCAGAATGGTTTTAAGCTATCCTTTGGCTTCCCTTGCCTAGAATATTTAACTCTCTGTTCAAGAAAATTGATATTAAAATTTTCTTGCGTGAAATCGCCAATCGCAACAGTGAATTTTGAAGGTCGCGTAGCAATGCATACAGTGGTAAAACACCCAATGCACTTTGTTTACTACTTTGAGACAATTTGACTTGAAACACTGCTTTGTTAGGCAAGATTTATCATTGCTCTTATGAAGCAGGGTTCATGATACATGGTTTCCGTACCTGAAATGGGGCAAATGATTACTCGATGGAAAGCTTCGTTGAGTGGGACCAGGCCTGCCCCTGCCCCGTTGACCTTCCCCTTGGATGTTTCAAAAGGTTAATGCATTTAATCGTTGTCGTTTCAGTTCGATCAAAAGCAAGTACTTATGCGGAAGGCACTGTAACAAATACCTCTCGATGTCATTTTCCGGGTTTTACACAATGCCTGGAAAAATAGGTTATCCATTACTCCATTCAACTCTTTCAGCAGAGACATTACAATGGTTTGCAATGAGGGTAATTATCAATATATCAAATTTAAGAGTCGTCTGATGCTATGTCAGCCTAGTATATTATACCTGTTCAGATAAAGCATCCATTTGGATCAGAGCAAATTTACGAAGCGAAAATGCAACAATGTTCATTGACCCTAGAGGTTTAAAACTAAAGTTTTCGAAACATCATGGCTTGCACCGTGAAGGAGCTGTGGAAATTGTTTAGCTTTCTCAAACACTTTCAGAACCAAATGTCCCAGCTGCATAATCTTCGTGTGATTATTTGCCTGGCTTATTACCTTTATAATTTGTGACTTTTGATATCCCCCCCCCCCTCTCCTCTAGACCCTAAATCTTATACTTCAAACGCAAGTTATACACGACAGTAGTATAACTACAACTACAACAGCAAGTTATACACGACCTTTTAAGGGGTTGAGTATATGGAAGCTTCTAAAGGGTTCGACTCACCGTTCACATACAATATATTTGTTTTGTTTACATGATTAATTTCATTTAAAATTTTGAATTTCGAATCTATTTTCAGTTTGAACGGTAAAATGCGCCAAGGTGACAAAAATACCAACGTCCTTTGGTTTCGCAAAACGGCGGCAAGATATCAAGAAAGTGCTGTCGCTTTTTGCTAATGCGCGCGAGTTGCCTCAAGAGTGGATTAACAAGAGTTAGAATCTTTCGTACTGTATTTGTCCACATCACAGTCAGCAAAGTGTCTATTTTTAGATTTGAATTTCGCGCGCGAAAGTATTCGAATCCCCTCTTGATTCCCCTGAATTCATCGTATACCCAACACACACAAAAAAAGAGAATATCCTACCTTATCCTTGCGACTTTAAAGGTTTTTCGAATGATCTGTGATTTAATTTTAGGCTGGATCTCACAACTCTTCGCGTGGCGAGAAAGTGGGAAAACTGTGGATGACGAATTTTAGCGGGAAACCTAGTTCTAAAAATAGACACTTTTCTGACTGTGATTCGGGCGTACATAGTAAATATGGAAACTCTTGGTAATCCACTCTTGGTTGCCTGTGGTATTTTTCAAAGTGGTCACCATTCCCCTGTGGCCGGGAAAAACTAACGGCGCGGGCTGCTATTTCTCGAACATCTGCATATTTTGGCGAATTGTTCCTTCCGCGAAGATTTAAGGTAAATACTTACAGATTTCCTAATAAGAAAGTTTTGCAACGTAAACATCGACAGGTTTTGCCGGTAATTTATTCATATACGCATGCATTATGGGAAGGGTAAGTCGACCCCTTTTAAATATTATCTTTTATATAAATAATTAGAAAATAACACCTATGTTGAATTGTGAATTTGCGCATTCTGATTGGTTAAAAAGCGTGTTTGTAAGAGACCTGAGAAACACGATTGTCGCGCAACGCTGTCGCGCGTGTGTATGTTATTTTCTAAAAGCAATAAAAATACTTTCTGCGTGCTCTCTGGTTTCTTACAAACACTCGGGGAATGTTGGTCGAACTGATAAAACTTGAAAGACACTCGCCTTCGGCTTGTGTCTTTCAAGTTTTGATCAGTTCTCCCAACATCCCCCTCGTGTTTGTAAGAAACCAGAGAGCACGCGGAAAGTACTTTTATTGCTTAAGTGAAGATGGGAGGCAAATTTCGGAATTTTGGAATGAATATACCAATATGAACATGTCTGCACCGTCGCCTGCACTGTTTGATTCTTGTTGTAACTGATTTTCCATTTTATAGCCAGATCAGCTGACTGATCGTCCAGCAATAGATCATCAGAATGATCACGATTTGGCAAAACAAAAAGGTAAGTGATAGTAGTAAGGTATAACCATATACACCTAATTCAGAAAAGGTTGCTTTGGTCATTGGTCTTTGGTTATTGAACGCCTTTGTTTCGAGGTCACTGAACAAAGAATTCCATTGCTTCGCGCTATAATTGAAAGACAAAAGAACAAATACTAAAGCGACCTTTTTAAAATTAGGTGTATATGTACCTACACATGAGGTCGCACCCTGTGTGACGCATGAGTATTTGCATATCAAGAAAACCAACACCACAATGAGCAAAGAGTCTGTGAGCTCAAGCCAAGCATTCCATACTTATGACGTATTTTGACCCAGATCTGCTAAAAAAAAATTGCAAGTCATCCAGTTAAACTTATTGGCGTCGTTTGTTATGTTATTTGAATTCATCGCTGTGAAATACTTTGTGTGCTCTAAAAAATTAATTTCATCTAAAATCAAAATGGCCGTAAAACTCTTTCACCAGTTCTAGGTAAAAATAAATGATAGAATGTTTGGCTTGAGCTTTATTTGTTTATTTATTCAGCTTCTTGATTGTATATAGCCCCTTCCCATGTATAGGACCGGCTTTAGGTTCGCGTTAAAATTGGTAGGACTATGACCTTAGAATATAAGGGATTGCACCTTAGAATATAACGGATTGACTTCGACTTGTCCAACATTGAAGGCAAACATCACATTACTTTTTTTTTTCAGGCCAAACCAAGGCTAAACATGCTCACCATCACAAGAAATCGAAGTTTCACACAAGGGAGAAATCCATGAAGGATCAACAATGAACAGATGAAAATAGTGATCTCGAATCGAACGTTTGAGAAAAACCCGCTCTCGCTAGCCGCCGGCCTAAGAGAGGAGGAAATCACTACTCGCAGCTTGCATGTTTGCTGCATTGTTAAATCTATTTCTGCTATCCAATCGGTTAATAAAGTTTATTAGAGTCGTGAATTGAACCTCTATTATTCTGAGAAATTTAAAGAAAAGAGAGAAAGGGTCTTTTCGCTCGTGAGGTAACTGAGAGTGGGTGCATATAACCACCCTCTCTCTCGCCCCACCCATTTTTGGAACGAAAAATAATAGTGAACGTATAAAAAAACTAATGGTCATCTTCATATTACCCTGCGAGCAGTGATGTCCTCCTCTCTTAGGCTGGACAAGCTGTTTTTTTTTCTGCTAGAGAACCTTGCGTAAGAGAGGAGCAAATCACTGCTCGGAGGGTATCATCATGTATGTTCAATAGCTTTGACCACGTCAAATACACAAGACCTCTAGACCAAGAGAATAAGTGAAGGGCTCGCTGTAGACTAGTGCAATGGGTTGTTTAGAGCCCGCCTTTGGCGAGAATTAGGCGAGTATGCAGATGGGACCTCATTTTATTGTCTCATCCAAAAGACTAAGAAAACAAAGAAGAATCAAATTCAACCCACCGTGAACTCTCACAGTGTGCTCACAGTCTCAACCACCAGCCGGGAATCGATCAATAAAAGTTATTACAATCGCGAATTAAACCCCTCTATTATTCTGAGGTGAATGTAGACCAAGAGATGCAAGAAATTCTTAGGGAACACGGTAGGGAGCACGCTGCTCAACAAAGGCAAAAAGAGTCCCTACTGCAGACTAGGGTCCCTCCCCTTGTCAGAGTTTTGAAAGGTACAGCAAAGCCAGCCGATGCTGGACAAGCATATTAAGAGCGGTTTGCACTAACGGTCACCTATGGGCTGCAATAGAATTTTTTTTCAAATCTCTCAAACTTCGCTCGATGAAAGGCCTTTGGACACTAATTTGTCGATATAAGTTTGAGCTCATTCTGATAAATATTTTTAGCACGCGAAGCCAAAACACGAAATTTGACCTCACTTCCGGTTTTACGAGTCTATTTTAGGGTACCTACAAAAATGCTCAAAATCTATTTTAATCGATTTCGACTCGTTCAAAAAACCTAAGAGATCAAAAGACAATGTAATTAGGATCATGTAGAATACTTTTAAGTCACGTTTTGGTAAAAAGTGATTTTTTTACAGATTTTTAGATTATTTCAATGTTTTCCACATGTGTGACAGACCGTAATTTGAAACGACTCTCGCGCAAAATATACATGGCCCAGAAGAAAAACATTACTACGAGGGAAAAGGGTAATGGTATTACTACAAATAAATGAAATAAAATTTTTGGGCTGTTAAATTTGGAGTCAGGAGAGCGCCCTTCTTTATGCTAAAAATCGACCAAATTGATCTACTGCGTGTAAAGCCAAGTATTGAGTGTAGCGTACAAAACACACAAACTTGTCAAGATAACGCTTTCTAAACACAAATAATTATTCAAAAGGATCAAGCGTACCTTTATTGCATCTTCAGAGCTTCATAACACTATAAACGATGCGGAAACGAAGTCCTTGGGTTGTGAAATACGTCCGTTTCTCGTGAAAGCTGAAACAAGTCAAATCAATCAATACAACACGAATATTTGGACTCAGATTGCCGTATCTAACAAAATACTCACATCAAGAACGTCAAAATCTCTTGCCAAGTACTAGTAACGAATAGTCTTTAAGTAAAATACCTTATATTGAAGCGATCCTGCCATATTTACGAGCAAACGAGCTGAGATTCAGCTGGTTCGACTGGACTGAATATTCTCGGTTGTGCAACGTGACACGCGTGACAATAACCACAGGGAACCCATGCGTCGGGCATTAAAACCATACTGTTTTTGCTTTAGTTAGCCCTTTCAATATTTTTATTTTTGTAAGCAAGTACTTTCAGTGAGATGGCGGTTTGTCGATAAATCACTAGTCACACCTTTTTTCGCATTACGATACGTGCCGATCTTTCGCCAATTTAAGGGAAAAGTAGGATTGGATTTGCGACGCTGGATACATGCTGATAAGTCGCTTATTCCGCCTTTTAAGTCCTTAGCGAAGCGTATTTCTTTAGCTACAGTCTTAGGGTCGAGCTTGTGCCCAGACATCTCCCAGTCAAACATCTCGTCAAGGTATGCCTTCTGTGCCTCTGAAAAGCGCAGGGTTCCCTGCCCTCTTCTAGTCTCTAGAGCCCAACCTTTAGGATGTACTTCTTGCTCAGGGCGGGCTTCTTGGAGGGTAGCTGTCCTGCTTCGTACTTCTCGCCTCGAAGATCACTAGATCGCGCCTAGCGACTGGGAGCCAGCTAGCGCGCAAGGCATCATGCGAAGGGTGAGCATTCCCGTGTTTGCGAGAGCGCCCGAACCTTCCCATGATGCATTGCGCGCCTCGAGTTTTTCCTTTCGTCGTGGGATCGCCCGCGGGTTTTTGCCCTTTTTTGACACACCTGAGACGCCTGGATACGAGGCAGGTAGCTGTCTGTAACTCCCGGGATGGGTACTCCACTAATTTTTTGGTAGGGGTGCGTCGCCAAGGTCTCCAAAACCTGACCCTATCAGATACCAAAAATCTCGTTTCATTATACCCTACCGTAGACCTACGGTTAGCCTGCTAACCCATGGTCAAAATAGTACACCCTACCGCAGACCTGAAGTCACTCATCAGGGTGGCGGCCCCTTAAATGTTCTCTGTTTTTCCCTGGTATGTCCTGTTTACCCACGGAATGACGTAATAAAGTGGTCCAAATGTTGTGGACTCACGAGGCGCAGCCGAGTGGGTCCGCAGTTCATTTTGACCACTTTATTACGGTATTCTGTGGTATATTAGAGGACATACCACGGAAAAACAGAGGACATTTGTTTTATACCACAACAAAAAGGCAAAAATAAATACAAAAACAGCGCGCGCGCTCGGCCAAACGGTGTTTTCATTGGTTCTTTTTAGCGCGCGCGCTGATGATGGCGCGTTCGTGGTATATACTTTTATGTACCCAGGGCTGAGAGCCAATCAGAATTCAAGAAACGCGCGCGTTGTGGTATAAAGTGTTTCTATCGACCGTCGATCATGTATAGCGACCACATACTTTTTATAAACAATGACGAATGTTTGTTTTTTAATATCAATGTGGTATAGAAATATATGAAGATCGTATTTTACCATGACAGTACGGTTTCTCGCAAAATGATTGGCTGATTTGCCTTGGAAAATAAAGAGTCCATACCACTTTGCTCTCAGCTTGCGCGCGTGGCTCAAAAACACGGGAAATCATTCGAATGCGCGCGCTGTTTGCAACGGAAAATGATCATAATTAGGGACGGACCATTATTTTTCTGAAGGGGGGGGGGATTTTTCCTTGCAAACAATTTATTTTTAAGAGGATGTAGCTGCAACAATTTTTTTAGGGTAGCGGTCTTTCTGCAAACAATTAATTTTTTTAGATAATTTTAATATTTTTTTACTTTATTGAAACGCGGCTTCAAAACGTTTATTTAGAAAGTCTGCGAATATCAGGCACAAAGCAATCCAAAAATTGCCTGCTTGAATCGAGACAGTTTTAAGATTATAAATATCGCCAGCCCAAAATCCATTTTGCGCCGGCAGCATGGGCGCGAGGCCTGTGCTCAGGGGAAATAGATAGGCAATCGGCAAGGAACCACATGTCATGGTCATGGTCATGATGACGAAACTACTCATTAATAGACCTCCTCGGCTTGGGCGTAATGTTTCCCATTTCAGATGACGTGGCATTCCCATGGGTATCCTTTCTTTGATTTTCTGCTACGCACCGAGGGATATGTGAATAAGGAAGCAATCCAAACAAAGAAATATTATTGAAATGAATGCTACGTGATTTGAAATGAGAAATTGTGAAATGTAGGTATTGACTATCTCCAGTCAGTGTTTCCTTTTTTTTTTCCTGAGAAAATGAAGTTTCGGCTTTGAGCTCTGCAAACAATTATGGCTCTGCAAACAATTTATTTCAAAATTTTCCGGCCTCCCCCCCCCCCCCCCCCCCCCCCCCCGCCCCCCTTCAGAAAAAAAAATAATGGTCCGTCCCTTATAACATCTCGCCTTCGGTGTGAGTCCACAACATTTTGCCACGACGATGACGTGAAGCGTGGTAAGAGTACATACCACTCAAAACCTCTGGAAATTGGTTAAATATCCAATGCATGCTCCATGTTTTATTATTCTTGATATTATCCCGATTGTCATATAGTGCGCGCCCAGATGGGACGTCTGTGGTGTTTTCCCTGTCACGTAAGGTTAGAGTATCATATTGCGAAATAAGGTGTGACTAGTGATTTATCGACAAACCGCCATCTCACTTAAAAGTACTTGCTTACAAAAATAAAAATATTGAAAGGGCTAACTAAAGCAAAAACAGTAATGGTTTTAATGCCCGACGCATGGGTTCCCTGTGGTTTATTGTCACGCGTGTCACGTTGCACAACCGAGAATATTCACTAGTCGAACCAGCTGAATCTCAGCTCGTTTGCTCGTAAATATGGCAGGATCGCTTCAATATAAGGTATTTTACTTAAAGACTATTCGTTACTAGAACTTGGCAAGAGATTTTGACGTTCTTGATGTGAGTATTTTGTTAGATACGGCAATCTGAGTCCAAATATTCGTGTTGTTTTGATTTGACTTGTTTCAGCTTTCAAGAGAAACGGACGTATTTCACAACCCAAGGACTTCGTTTCCGCATCGTTTATAGTGTTATGAAGCTCTGAAGATGCAATAAAGGTACGCTTGATCCTTTTGAATAATTTTTTTGTGTTTAGAAAGCGTTATCTTGACAAGTTTGTGTGTTTTTGTACGCTACACTCAATACTTGGCTTTACACGCAGTAGATCAATTTGGTCGATTTTTAGCATAAAGAAGGGCGCTCTCCTGACTCCAAATTTTAACAGCCCAAAAATTTTATTTCATTTATTTGTAGTAATACCATTACCCTTTTGCCTCGTAGTAATGTTTTTCTTCTGGGCCATGTATATTTTGCGTGAGAGTCGTTTCAAATTACGGTCTGTCACACATGTGGAAAACATTGAAATAATCTAAAAATCTGTAAAAAAAACACTTTTTACCAAAACGTGACTTAAAAGTATTCTACATGATCCTAATTACATTGTCTATTGATTTCTTAGGTTTTTGAACGAGTCGAAATCGATTAAAATAGATTTTGAGCATTTTTGTAGGTACCCTAAAATAGACTCGTAAAACCGGAAGTGAGGTCAAATTTCGTGTTTTGGCTTCGCGTGCTAAAAATATTTATCAGAATGAGCTCAAACTTATATCGACAAATTAGTGTCCAAAGGCCTTTCATCGAGCGAAGTTTGAGAGATTTGAAAAAAAATTATATTGCAGCCCATAGGTGACCGTTAGTGCAAACCGCTCTTAAGTGCAGTAAGGCTGAGCAAAACGTACTTTGGTCGTGCTTCTCTAAAGATTCGGCCTCGTGGTGTATTAGAGACCTTAAGCAGCGACGACGACAACGAGGACGACGGCGTATCACTGAACTTCGTCTACCCGTTTGTTCATATGTTTTTAATATGCAGCAACAATTTGCAATTCAACATTGTATTTTAACTTTGATAGCAGCAAATTGACATCCAACTGCAATCATATCAAACAACATTATGCAAAATCGCTAGCTGCGCTCACGTTCTCGTCAGACCGTAAAACTTAGCAGTTTCACGTCCTAGTTCTACAGAAAACGGTTGAAATGCATTTGATTTCATACATTTACACGTGCGCGCTTTGTGTTCTGCAATCAAGTGTATTGTTCTCTGCCGTTGTCGTCCTCGTTGTCGTTGTCGCAGCTTAAGGTCTCTATTGAATAATCCCCGACACAGACTTGAGGTTGGGTAGTAGTTAAAGTGCCAGTAAAGGCAGAACTCGACCACATTAGCGAAAGAAAATGTGTTGCGTTCATCTATGCGCACTGCATCTTGTGGGATGAACAGTGGCTCCTGTGACGTAGCAACAAGACAACAAAAAAATAACGCTAATAATGGTGTCTTTGTTCTTATTTCTTTGTCTTGTTGTTACGTCACAGGGACCATTGTTCTGAAGAGCTTCTCAAGATGCACCGCGCATAGTTCAATGACAAAAAACGCCAATCGAAAATATTCACAAGTTATTGCAATATTCACGGCGCGCGCAAAACACACTTTTCGTTCGTTACTGTTGCCTTGGTTAATATACACCTGTTTCAATTAACGTTGCTCTGCAAAACGTAAAACCATGAACCATGCTTCATAAGTTGTAATGGTAATTCCTGTCTAAAACGAAGCAGTTCATGTCGAATTGTGTCTTAAAGTAGTAAACAAAGTGCCATTGTGTGGTTTTACTTTAGTTTGGTTTGCCAAACTCGAGGAAAATACGAGAAATAGCGTCTTTATTATGATGCATGGTTCATTGTTTTACGTTTTGTAGAGCAACGTTAATTGAAATAGGTGTACCTTTTTGATGATAAGCGGTTGATTACTGTGTCACTTTAATAATGAGTACCACACGTTTTATTTGTTTGATTGACGGAAGCCAAACCGTGGTCGGTGTAGAGCCCGCAGAATTATGGACATCGCGTTAAGCCCAGGATCATCACTGTTGACCTATACGGGTTCCCCACAGAAGAGTCAACAATTGGAAGAAAGTGAGAGAGTACTTCCAGAGATAAAGGCATCATCAAATCCTCGTCTTTCAGTCCTTATACGCCTCGGCAATGGTGTGTGTCCGGAAGAAGGATGGAATTGTGAGGATATGCTTAGACTACAGACTCCACAACGTAAGACACACAAGGATACATATCCCCTGCCTCGAATTGAAGAGGCACTAGACGTATGGTACAATCGATGTTAGTCACACACTGCACACGGCACTTTTCGTTTCTTAGTCGCGACTGGTGTTTGGTGGACGTCAATCAAGACTTGCGACCTAGCCACGGGCCAACGACCTAGCAAAATATGGCCAACCGAACTTTATATTGCACGAGTCTGTGGGGCCCGTGGCTAGATTAAAAGTCTTGATTGACGTCCCCCAAATACCAGTCGCGACTCAGAATGGAAAAGCGAAGGGTGCACGTGTGACTGAAAACGAGTGTAAAAGGAGCAAAGTACTTTTGCAGCCTTGACCTGGCTCACGGATTTCATGAGATCCTAGTGGAAGAGTTCATCGACATAGACCCAGGGAGATGGTACAGGTTCACCAGAATACTGTCAACCATCTTAGTTTATACTTTTATTTATTTTTGTATCGTTTAGGTTTAATCTTCCTGCAATAAATGCTCATAATAAACCAGCCTTACAATAAAAACGTGGGTTTGTTTAACGCGTCTGATGAAACAGAAAGAGAAACCCGCGTCAGCAGATCCGTCCTAAAATGCGCAAAGACCATATTTGTCTCTAAACTTTCCCCATTGAAATGGGAACACTGATCGTCGGCCAGTTAATGAAGCCGAGCTTTGCTTCGATGCAGGCGCATTCTGTACATGATTGTGAAACTGGCTTATTACCATTCTCGTATCCAGGCTGCCTAGCTCATCACAACGCACGGGAGGTTCTGGTGACATCGCTGTTTGGCTCAATTTCATACCCAGAGCCCGTCAAATATTACTCACACAACATTTTGGACGCTCAAATAGTGGACATTTTTTGCTTCCGGAATTTACTGTCGTTTTTGTAATTCTGCAAACTCCCGCTATTGATTTCCACCCTCCAAACCGCCTTGTGGCTTCCGTCCATCAAACTCCCGAGTCTTCGTTGTTCGGTGCTTTTTGAATGGCCAGCACCTAAGCAGTGCTAAAATGGCTTCCTGTTTCGCCAGCAATGGCTACGTGCTGGCCAATGAAAAAGCACAAACAGTAGCAATGAAAATTCGGTAGTTTAATTGAAGAAGTGGACATCAAGTGGGATTTCGCGGAATTATGAAAATCGCAGTCAATGGTTTGGGGACAGTTTTTCGGCAATTTCAGGCTAACATATTAGACACGTATTATTGTACATCAATCTCTATCTTTGCATTAAAGCTGGCTCCCGGATGCATTTTCTCTGTGCAAGAGCTGTCTGCGCGGCAGCGGCTTATGCCATTTTATGTAGCTTCGACGAGGCCTTTTACTTATTCTCTTAGCCTAGAGATGTTATGAATTCGACGTATTTGGCGGATCAAGCATGGGGGATGGAATCAAAGCTATTGGACACGGGGGGGGGGGGGGGGGGGGGGGTGCGGAGAGAGACATGAACCCACTACCAGTTACCACTATCAGTTACCTCACGTGCGAGAATACTCTTTAATTTATTTATTTTTTCAGATTTTTTAGAATAGTAGAGGTTTAACTCACGACTCTAATCAACTTTAATTAATGGATTGGATCAGAAACAACATTTTAGCAATAACACTCTCAGGATCACTGTTTTCTTCATTTTCCTCCTGTTCATTGGTGATCCTTCATGGCTTTCTCCCTGGTGTGTAACTTCCATTTCTTGTGATGTTGAGCATGTCTAGGCTTGGTTTCGCCTGAAAAAAAAAAATGTCGTGGTGTTTGCCTTCAATTTTGGACAGGTCGGATTACCCCCTTATATTCTTAGGTACTTAGGTACACCGTTCTTAATATGGGGCGATTAAGGTCATGTCCTAGCGAACTTAAAGTATGTCCACTTCAAGGGAAGTGGCTATATAAAATCAAATCGTTGCCAGGTATTAGTACAATTAATCAAGTGATTACGCACGTTGATTGGTCGAGACGTTCGTCATATTTTGCTTTAGTCAAACAACGGTAGTGGTCTATTGCCAATGCTGCGTGCTGATTGGTTGAGGTATAGTAGAAAAAGCTACTAGTAGAAAAAGACGTGTGGGATTTGGAAGCCATAAAATGGCAAATGACAAGACGAGGAAGCGTTTTAAATTGACCTACTAGTGTAATTTGACTAAAACAATTATTCCTCTTGCCCTCATAGTCCAGGCATTCTACGACAAAAATGTGCCTAACCTGGAACTAATTCCCACAAAAGAAATTTCAACTGTTTTTGGTTCTTTGATCACCTCTTAATAACATATGAAAAGTCCCAGAAAATCCCACCACGGCAACATTCCGAAAAACAGGATTTATTTGAGGCAGTCGATAAGCGATTTGTAGCCGCATGGAAACGAGGCTTGTATAATAAATCAACATCGCGGCTTGTAAAGACGGTGTAAAATGCACAAAACTAACTTATCGCATTGAAAATAATTTAATTATTTTTCATTGCAAAAATCCCACATAACAGAGAATAACAAATCAGAAATTTATGAAATAGAAATTGCTGAGTTTGGTTGTTTGGACTACTAAAACTAGAACCCACGGGAGAATATAAATGTTTTACTTGTTAATGTTTAATTGCAAGAAAGAGAAATTGCCGAATTTGTTTCTTTACTATAAAACTAGTGCCTCCAGAAAGCCGTCTGAAATGATGTTTCTAGCGCGCGCGGGCATCGTTTAATTACACTTGTTGAGTAGTTGTCAAGTCAAGCGCTCGATCGGAGTATTTCACCTGTTGCAGAAGGAAAAAAAGCAATACTGTAAAGATGTAAACGATTCTGCATTTATTATAGTATATATAACTGTAAGTAATTTCTTTGACCGATTTCTTGAATAAGGTATTTTAGCAGTGGGCAATTCAATTGTCTATTTACACTAGAAAATTGATTCAGGCCATTGCAACATTGCTTGGAATAAAATTATTATTTCACGGTGCATGATAAAATGTCATGACTAGGGCTAGAGAAATTCAGAATTCTTACAAATCTGCAACAGTTTTGCTATTAGAGACTTTTTGGAATAAATATTCAGAAACTTATTGGATTTTGATTCACGCGCATTTCCAAGCCATCTAGTTTTAATTGAATAATTCAATAGCGCTGCGCACAGATTCTAAAATTAAATCACAAGACTCACACAATTAAAAATCCCTCTGAAATCCCATTCAGAAGGATCGCGCTTGAAATACGAGCCAGTCTAAGAGTGCATATACAAGCTCTACTATAACGAGTGGAACTACCAGTTTATCGATTCATTTTGTATCGTTCTTTTGAGAGAAAACCGAGAAAATGGGAGAAACGTGTATTTTGTTTGTCTGAGTTTTTAATTAGTGTGACGTCATCTGTGTGCAGCGCTATTGACCGTTTTCACGATGCTGTGTGAACAACACCCTTGAGCCATCCCGACCATTCTGGCGAAGACAGCTTTTGTTATTTAAAACAGACAAGCATTGTTCTCATCTCTTTGAAGTTGCGTGCGCAGTATCGTGAATGCTGTCAAATGGCCAGCGTAAAAGTCGATGTGGATCCCCCCACATTTCCACGCTGGGTGTGGACACTGCCAGAGGGTTTATTACGTCCCCAGTGGTTCTTTAATGCCCCCTCCCCCGAAACTGGGTACAGCTTATTTTAAAGGCAGGACGGAACCACGGTTATTGTTTCATCCGAAAGACGAATGGTAAAGATGAATGGTAAAACGAGTAAATGATAAACGCAGTTAAGAAGCAATCTAAAGGCCGGCGCGATCTTAGCCGGGGGGGGGGGGGGGGGACTCCCATATTTTTAGGGCGGGGGTGCTCGTCGGGAACTTTCGATTTCACCCCTAAAAGGTACCTAAAATGGCGTCGCTTAGTTGATTTTGACCCCTAAAGGGTACCCAAAAGACGTATTTTCCCTCGTAATTTTCTCTCGCATTTTTTACGAGGGAAAATACGTCTGAAATTCAGGCTACCAACAAGTGTGATTTGCTTGATTTGCTAGAACGGACCTCTAACAGGTACCTTTCTGTAAAAAAATGCAAGTTTTCGAACTTTACCCCCTAAAAGGTACCAGACGCCTGATTTAAAACCCTAAAAGATACGACGAGCACCCCCGCCCCAACAATAGGGGAGTCCCCCCCCCCCCCCGGGGATCTTAGCTGCGATTTTTGCGGAGATCGTCGACGTCATATATCGCACGGTGTGAACGGCCGTCTATTTGGCTTTGCGATATTTGTCCGTTTGTTGGTGATATGAAGAAATCGCACCCGCATCGCAGTTCACACCGCGCGATATGACATCGCCGTGGAATCGCCACAGAAATCGCGCCTTAGATCGCAGCTAAAATCGCGCCGTGTGAATGAGCCATAAGCGATCGTTATAAATCGGATAACTGATAGGAAAGATCTCCGTCATGAGAACATTTTTACCTTCCATCACTCGGTCAGATTTTCCCTTCTTAAAAAAACAACATTAGGCGGGAAAATTGGCGAGCCTATTGGGCAGATTGGTTCCGAACGGTTAACCGACGGAGAGTCGCACTAGCATACGCAGAACACTCAAGAAAGTACGATGGCACATAAAAAAATAGAAAATCGTCAAGTCACCGGTTCACGCACATCCACATCCCACATGTGTCCATTGAGACGAAATGGCTGAATGCGATTTTCAACGGGCGTGGCTGGGAGGGATGTGACCTGTGACTTGCGTTTTATACCTGCCGGGACAAACTGGCCAAGTTTTAACTGGCGGGCCTCTTCTTCACCGAGTCCCGTGGCCAAAGAAGTACCGCCAACACGCCCAACTATCAATAAGATGACCCACTACGGACAATCAGCGGGCAAAGGTGCAACATTTTCCTTTGCGGACGGGATGAAGAGAGATGTTTTCCTGGCGATCTCACAAATAACGGCTAAAACAGCACTACGGCGTTATTAAGAAGTGGTTCTGCACTCGTTAAGCCGATGGCGACGCATTGTGTTCTTATCGTGAAGACATCCACTAGGTACTGGGTTTTCGGCTTTCGGCGGCGGTGGAGAATGGAACTGCTTTTGTTTATTTCGCCCCGAGCCCAAGTCCACCTTGGAGAGTCCAAGCATAGCTACGTGACGCCATGCACCTCCTACTGCCCAAGGAGGTTTGATATCCATCACACGAATATTTTAGTAGTTGTGATCGAATTTATAATTATAGAAAATGCGCTTGGACTTTTCGTGACATTTACACAATTACGAGCTAGGATCACAATGTCATGGACTGTATATCACACAAAGAAAAATTGTCACTGTCGAGATGCCACCATAGATACGGCGATGATGCTATTTTACAAAAATTCACATTTCGCCACTTTACTGGTGACCATTGAGCAAGTTACAAATAAAGAATATTCGTCAGTGTGCTTTTTATCGATATTTGACGTTTTTATGCGAAACTGTCGAAGTTTTGATAAAATTTAAGCAAATCAAAGGGCACTTCCGGTTTCAGCCTCGTTTTCATGTAGCACGCAGAGAGCCTCTCCGCTTAAAGCTGCAAAACGGAGTGTTGCCGTGCTGGGATTTTTTGGGACTTTTAGTATGTTATTCCAGAGGTTAATTCTAGCAGGTTTCTGAAGAGAAAGCTTTTGTGGGAATTAGTTCCAGGTCCAACCATAAAATGCCTGGACTATCATGGCCTCAGCTGAGCCAATAACCCATCGCGGCCTCGTATTTCCCTACAGATTATATTCTTAAAAATATTCAGGCTCCGTAAATATCTGCGAGTACTTGTTCACTAGACAGTGTTGCTCCCATCGGCTTTTTTTGAACTCCATTATCATTGGGCTCTCTGTGTGTTTGTTTTCTTGGTTTTGGGTTTGTGGTATTTCACTCGTATGGCTTGAAGGTCATGCGGTGAGACCATACAAAGGCGGAGGCCTCCTCGCTCCGAAAGAGGCCTCCTCTGCGAGCTGTCAAACATTCCATGCCTTATTTTGGCCTTTAAATCTGGTAAAATAATGTCACGGCCATTTGATTTTAGATGGTATTTAATTTTATAACACACAATGTTTTAAGTAGGAACATTTCAAATAACATAACAAAAGACGCAAATCAGTTTAATTTCAGCCGTAGGTCAAAATACGTCATTAGTATGGATTGGATGCCAAACAATCCCTGACGAAAATTGTCGTTTTTCAACATTTCACGGCCAAAACTAGTCCTCCAAACTGCAATGAGGAAAAAAAAAACGACAATGATTCATAATTCGGAATGGTTGGCTTCAGCTCGCATACGCCTCTTTTCTCTTTGTCGTGTGGATTTTCTATATATGCAAATACTTATGCGTCACACAGGCTGTATATGGTTATACCTTGCTAGAATCATTTACCTTTTTGTATTGCCAAATCGTGATCACTCTGATGATCTATTGTTGGACGATCGGTCAGCTGATCTGGCTATAAAATGGAAAATCAATGTCACATAATGAATCAAATAGTACATGCACATCAACGAGAATAAGATGGGGGAGGTCTGAAACAAAGTAAATGAAAAAGAGGGCTTTAAAGCATAATATTTAGGGTCTCGGGGGTATCCAAAACCTCCAGTTATAACGATTCGGGGTTTTCTCTTATAGCTCTCTTAATACAACTCCTAATTTGTTGTTGTTCTCGTTCAATATAGAAAACGAATTGTGTGTAGAAATCTCTAAATCAGCATCTTAAAACAATGTTTCACATTTGATTTACCAAATGCAATCGAGAAAATTGCTCTATATTCTCTAAATCAGCCGATGGAAATGGATGCTTTCTCCGACTTGGTATGTTTCTATGCTGTCAAAATGACGGCTGACACAGGCTCTTTAAAGACGAGTCAATCGGAGAACTAGTATAATATACTAAGCTGGCATAGCATCAGACGACTGAAACTCGTTAATTCGATAGATCGATATTACCCTCAATGCAAACCATCGTAATGTATTTTCTGAAAGAGTTTGATGGAGTACTGGATAATTGATATATCCAGGCATGGTGTAAAAACCGGATAACGTCATCGAGAGGTACTTGTCACAGTGTCCTCCACATAAGTACTTGCTCTTAATTGAACTGAAACGAGAAAATGTATTAACATTACTTCTAATTATTCACGGGGCAGGGGCAGGGGCCTGCCTATCAAGCTAATGACCTGCCTTTCAAGCTAGGTGTAGATTCCTCCTAAAAACGTTTTCTTGCGGACATTTTCCACAGTCCGGTTTAAACATTAGCTCCGGAATTAAATCAAGACTTCTTCAATCTGGTTTCTTTACGCTAGTCTCACGGGACTATACATAATCATTTGAGGAGTATTAACAATATACATTAACTCGATCATCGGCTATCCTCTTTTTTGGGGTAAGAATTATCATTATTGTTACTCTTGGTAAAAAAAATTGTTTCCTGCTTCTTGAAAGACCGGCGTTTTGAAGAAAAACAAAACAATGGCGGCCTCTAAAAAGTTTCATTTTTCGAAGGTAGTGTGTGAGTGTGATTTTACTAAGACACTTCTTCGTCAACTATTAGCTCATAGAAATCTCGAGCTCGTAATCTAAATGTTAATATTATGAAGGATATATAAAAAGTTACCCGCCGTTTTCCGGGAAATGCCATATGATTGGATTCCCGCTTTTCTTCGCCACAACTCGATCCCCGTCAAATTCTAGTAAGGTGTTGCACCAAGGCGAAGGCGGAGTTGACCCACATCCATATTTATACACAAGAGAGAAGTGTTTTTTGCCATGCGGGCGAAGTCTCCATCGACATTTTTCATTTGTTTTAGCTTCTCCAAGTTTTACAATAGGGTCGTCAATTTCTGGGCGCAAATGACTGTCTGGTTTCTCGACATACGCGAACGCAGTTGCTACTTTTCCTTCTTTGTTTCTAAGTGCCGTCATGAGGCAGTATTCACCAGGGTAATAATCTGCAAAATCAACTTTTTCGTCGCCAAGCATTGCGTCCTTCAAGTAGCCCACCGCTGTTTCGTGTTCTTTTACTTCAAAGAATGGGAGCATTTTGCTTGGCTTATTCCCTAACTCTTTAAGTGATACATCGTATAAAAACTTGAAAGGCTTCTTTGTTTCTCTGTCCAGGTACAACTGCATTTTCTGATAGCCTGATATTGTTCCTTTTTGGTTTTCGGGGATGAAATCGATCATAGACAAAGTGATGCCATTCTTGATTGTATAAATCTTGAAATACAGGTCCACGTAATCAAAGCATTTCTCTACATTATCGGCGTTGTCTTCTTTTACAATTCTCTGGATCTCATTTGCAAGCTTTCCCAACATCTTTATACCTTTATAGATAGGAACATTGCAAACTAGCAAATTCAACTGTTCTGCAGGCATCTTTTCTTGTACTTCTCCGACGCCGTCTAGAAATTGCTTGGATGCTTCAAGATCCATGATTCCCCCTGCAGCTTCGTTTTTGATGTTTATGTCATTCCACTTGTTGAACGCCTTCTCGATTTCCTCTCGTACGATTTCCCCTACAGATTTCTGTTTTTTTCCATTTCCGAACAGGGCAAGTAGTCCCGATGCCAGCATTGTGAATACGCTAGCACCTTGCCCTAGAGGACCTCCAAATGCCTGGGCCAAAGTGGTCACCACCGTCAAACCCGCTTGGATCGCTTCAGTCGGGTTTTCATCAGCGTTTTTGAAGGCTTGCATAGTACTGACGCACGATGTTAAAGCAGTAATTCTTGCTTGCCTCTCATTGTAAGTCTTCTTCTTCCAGTTTTCCCACTTGGTGTCAACCATTTTTCTCATTGCACTCTTTGTTCTTCCTCCCGTTTTGTCGTTGAAGTCTTCATCAAGTTTATCAAGTACAGTTTTGACTTTCTCTTCGGTAGCTGTTCAAAGCGAAAAACAACATGTGAAATGTTAGCACTCTGCATCCTGAAACTGTATATTGATTGAGTGGTGTTAATAGATATTTGGCGAAGGCTTATTTAAGGGATGTTATTTTTTCTAAAAGAGTTTTATTTTGTCTTATATCATTGTAGCCTTTAAATACTATTTAAACGCCTTGTCGTCTGTTGGTGAAACTTTTGTGATTGGTTGATTTTTTTCCACGCCACGGTTTGCGTGCGCGCGTGGAACACAGGAAGCCCGTGCAACAGATATTTTCCTGAGGTATGAATTGAAGCTTACGGAGTCCTCTCTATTTGTTTTCCATATTTCTGTGCAGGATTAACCAGATGGTGCGAAAAAAAATTGAAGCATCCCAAAAAATCCTTAGCAGTACAATTACTCGGGAATTGCGTTCCAAATTCCAGGGGAGGGAAGCTACTGTTTTTGTTGGAGGGCATTATTTGTTTCAACGTAGTTTTGGGGAGGGTCGAGATTATTTTCAAACGACGTTTAGGGGAGAGGGCGGATCATCCTTTTTATTTACCAAAATATTTTCTTTGTAATATACCCTGATGTATTCAGTACGATATATGCCCGCTTGTTTCGGGAGCGCGAGTTTCCGGAAACCTTCATGACTTTGTATGATGAAATGCAAATATTATTGTACATGTTTTCTTCTAATCCTGCAAACAGAGCTGAAAACAGACACAGCTCGTTTGGCGAGAAAATCAGCATATACAGAATCAGACATGTTTTTTTTTTACATATTTTGTAATTTTAGCGACTACGTACTATTTATGTCGCCTAAAGTCTCCTAAACCAGCAAATGATGGTCTTGGAAAGACCTCTTTTTTTTGTTAATGTTCCCCGGGGGGACCTCCCTAATAATATACGGGGTGATTGTTCAGTCCATTAGGGTGATCTCGTTTGCTGTTTTTCCTGCGCAAAAAAACGGGTAATTCGGTCCCTCCTATACTACTCTCGTTTGCTGTTTTTCAGGGATGTCAGGTATCCAAATAGTTGTTAAATGGGTTAAACATTTTATTGATCAGACCCCAAGTCCCATCTCTTTTAGGAACAGTTGGTATAGACAACTCTCTGTTTGCTAACCCCCTTGGTTTGAAAGTAATTTTATTCGCTTCACAGTAGTTGTTTTGTCTACGAAAGAAATAAGAGAAAATTATAGCTGTAAAATGCAAAAATCTTTAAAAACAGCCAATACGTAAGCCTCAAGAAGATTCTAGCTTGAAAGTAAATGTTTTTATAATATACAGGGCAAAATTACTCGATACTGATTGGCTAAGAGCGAGGGCATTTTTCTTTATTGAGGGCAAAATTACTTCGCACACGTCTGAATACGTTCAGTGAACACGGGCGCTGAATTTTGCCCTTTGATATCATAAACATGTAATCACATGAGTTCCTCGAAAAATTAGGGATTAATTTCACAAACGGCTTGGGCAATTTTGGAAAAAAATTGAAAACACTCAACTAATCCCTAATTTTACTCGGCCCCATGCGATTACCTATACATATTACCACTCAGCTCTGTTTGTATTTCCGCATCTGTTTGTACTGGGTCATTCGCGATTTCCTCAGGTTGTACAGAAGATGGTTCCTGTAAAATATTGATTATCACTTAATACAGTTCTCCAAATAATGTTTGTGCGAAAAATCACAATATTTAACAATTGTGTCGGCCAGAAAAAATTCTTTCAGTAAGACGTCTAAGCACTAAAGGCCAAAATAGTTGTAATTTCGTCTGCTTTTAAGATAGGTGCATGTATTATAAACCATTTTAAAACTTTTGAAGAGTGGAACCACACAGATTACGAATTAATAAACTATTAATAAAATCAATAATTATTTGTCAAAAACTGATTTTCTTGTTTGACCAAGTTCTAGAATTTGAAGGTCCTTCGCTGATTGGCTGTTTTTGAACGTCGGGGCATGCGCAGAAAGATGTTTCTCTCATCGACTCTGCATCAAAACTTGCGCATGCGCCAATGACTGTAACGAGAAACTGTAATTTGACAAGCTAAATGCAATATCCGCTCCAGATATTGCATATAGCATGTCAAGTTCACGCGACATAGATAATTGATTGTTTGCTCTCGGCCAATCAGATTTGCGATAGTGAGTTCAATGTATAATAATAGATGAATGAGGATGTGGTTGATAATGCGTATTTGGATGAGAATGAGAATAATGATAGACGAAGATGTGTATCAGGATGAGAATGAGGACAAGGATGGGGGTAAAAAGCTGGACGTGATGTTGTTGATGATGCGCATTAAGATAAGACATGAGAATAAAGATGAGGGTGAAAAGGTGAACGAGGATGAGGTTGATGGTTTAAGGATGAGGATAAGGACAATGATGAGGTTGGAAACATGGACGAGGATGTGGTGGATGATGCGTATTATGATAAGAGATGAGAATAAGGATGAAGGTGGTAAGGTGGATCAGGTTAAGGTTTGCATCAGGATGAGAATGAGGTGAAAGGATGAAAGTAAAAAGGTGAATGATGATCGGTTCGTGTTCAGAGTGCGAAATTAGGATGAGAACTGAGGATAACGATTAGGGTGAAATTGTGGACCAGGACGTGGATCGTAGAAAATGACAATAAGCATTAGCGCGAACATATGGGCGTACGAATGACCCAACTTGAGTGTTTCTTTTCAAATCTGTTTACCTGATCGAGATCCTTCTCGTCTTGGGTGTTATTTGACATCAACATACTGTAGACATCGTCCATGGAAAGATCTTTCGGCCGGTAGGCACGCACTGAAATGTAAGTAAAATGTATCATTCAGCGAGGCACATTGTATCCACCTCTTTTTGGTATGGACCTTTAGTGTACATTTTCAACAACACTGTGTTGTTGGTTGTCTCTGCTGGAAAATTGGCTGAATATAACTGAAAATGATGGCGATGTTTTTTTTTTATTCGCGATTAGGTTGTGTAACAACTTTTTTCCGGAAATCAGATATTATGTGTTTTTTACTTGTTTGAATCGGCGCTAGCTAGGGGGGGGGGGGGGGGGGGGGAGGATTCGCCTCCACTCCTAACTGAAGGGAGTTTCGAACGTAGCCTTTCCACATGGATGTAAGTTGAGCTTACGCTGACTAGAGCAAACAAGATGAACTTTTATAAAATAATTTAGATAGTACGCGCGCTGTGATTGGTCGAGAGCCGTGCTTGCATTTCCCTGTGCAAACACAGTTGTGACGTCACCCACTGGCGAGCTTCGGGCCGGGTAATAGGAGGATCCTTTGTTTACATTTTGAGCTCATTAGCATAAGCAATGTTCAGAATCAGACCGTTCGAGGGAGCTATAAAATGATGAGTTCTGAATATCAATAGAGGACTGTAAATGAAACATAATTGGAAAATTTCAAGCTGATATCTTGAATTCTAAGCGCGTGGTGCAACGTTCAATTTAGAGGAAACATGTGAGCAAATTAGCGTTTTGCCCCAATGATTTTCACACAATTTTGAAAAACTTCAACTAGCCTGAAAAATGACACAGAAAGAAAGGAAACAGGTCAGGACTTTTTTAAGAATGAAAAATAAACTTGTTTTGAGCTTTTCGTTGCATTTTCAAAGCTAAAAACGGCGTTTCAAAATTTCGAGAATGTAAACAATGACGTCAGCAAGGATCCTCCTATTTGAAATAACTTTTAGAAAAAGTAACATGTTTTAGGCAAAATCATTTATTAAGAAGTCAATATTACTTGGACATACATTTGATAAAGCACATTGAATTCACATAAAGCATGAGATTCGTGAAATAATATTGTTTTCGCTTCTTTACCTGAGCTGAGTTCGGCACAGTTCGACAGTCACAAGTTCAGTCTCGTTCTGCAGATCTTGAAAAAAATGCTTCCAAAAAGTAATCCTGGATCCTCGTATAATGTTTGACAAGAACAGAAGGTACAAATAAGTGGATTCCTTCCTTCTTTTCCATGCTTGCCGTAAATAAAGCGTTCAAATACGCTCTTCCAAGCAGTTCCGCTGCCACATGCAAGTTTCTTGCTCGGGAGAAATTATTTCACAGACGAAGAAACTGGGCCAACACACATATGTAAAACAACGGTTTCTGTACTTAAGTCTTCTGTTCACCTTCTGTCGTAATTATTTTGTGTTTTGAAAGGAAGAAGCCTCCATGTTAAGCCACGAATGTCATTTTAAATCCAATTCGCTTGCCGCCATCTCAGAAAACTTGCAGTCCGATCAGAAAGAGATTGACAAATCATGCGATAGACGGAGCGCTCTGATTGGCTGATGCAGCCTTTTCATCTGTATGGAGAATTTAGAGTCTCATCCGCTTCAAAAACTTACTATTCCTGTCCACACGGATTTTATTTATGTAGATAATTATTTTATAAAACAAATAAAACCGCCTGCGGCTCGTGCTTCCACTGATCTGCTCTCGAATTCTCCCAACCACATCTCGGTTTGCATAAGCCTGTGCAGTCACGGGAACTGTGTTTTATTTGTTAATTATCACTCGGGCGAGTCGCCCAATACACGCAGTAAAACAATCAGCGGTGGTCCGACAACGCCAGCAACGTGAAAGAACGTTTTTTTCTACAGTATTCAACACGTTGGACAGGTGATAAGTTGAAAACAAAAGCTTTTGGCTTCTATAATGTCTCTCATTATAAATGCAAGGGAAATTTAGTAAAAGACAAAAGAAACCCTGGCGATCAAGATATAATTCTAATAAAATTATCTTTAAATGGACAAAAACATCGAGAACATGGAGATGGGGGAGATTATTGCCATATCACGAGAGGGAAATTTAGTCAAAGACAAATTATTATTTTCTATTCTAAATTTCCCTTGCATTTATAATGAGAGATTTAGTTAGTAATTCTCCCTCGTAGAACACAAAGAAACCGAGGCGGTCTTGGTATGATTGTGATAAAGCTATCTTTAAATTGATAAAAGCATCGAGAAAAATGGGGGAATTATAAATTGCACTATTAAAAGTATTCATTAAGCATCGTACATATCGTACATCCTCGCCAAAACGTTTGATTTTTCATATCATATTCCTTTGTACTGAGTGCCGGATTAACTAAAAATACCCTAAATATCCTAAAAATACAGGAAATGGTCTACTTGGTATCTAGATGTCCCAAAATTTTGTCCTGATCTAAAGGGGGAGGGGGACTATCATTATTACAAAATTGCCTAAAAGGGGTTTTGAGGTTTTTATTGATACTTGGAGGATTTTGGGGCTGTATGAAAAATCTTGCCAGCCCACCCCCTGGCATAAATAATGAATGCTCCCTTACAACAATTCGGTTGTTTGCTTTTTCTGTGAAAAATTGTGTCTGTACTTACCATTTGACAACAATGCTTATAGCGCTAAAAGGGGAATAATGAATCTCATGATTTAGCAAAACCTGAAAAGAAAAAGACAATTCTGTTTTTGATACAAATGCGGATATTTTGACCGGGTTAAACCCGTCAAAATGGCTATATAAATACACAAATAATTAAATTAAAAAAAGCGAGCACATTAACACAACAGTGTATAACATCAATTGTCACTTTACAAAAGTTTTACCTTTTGTAAAGGAAAAGTTTTGCCCGCGGAGTCTCTCATAGATATAACTGCAAATAGCAGTCACAAGAACAACGACAGGTTAAGAAGAACACAATCTGCAAAGAAATCGAGTGACTTTGACACAAAGTGGAAGTAATTTTTAGAATACAAAACAAATTTCCTTGTTTGTAGCAATTGTTTGAAGAATTGGTGATAACACCGAGAAAAAATTCCAAGGAAACCCGACAAATAATTTTTCAAAGTTCTGAACTAGGTATGGTGCTGTCAACCTACATAAATTGTATGGATATGTTTGCCCCCTGACAAACTTCAGGGTTTGGTGTTGTAAGAAATTATTTTTTATAAAGCAGATATCAAAAACAGCAAGACAGAAGTCTACAATATGAGGTAAATTGTTTTGTTCCAAGAATTGTTCCAATCGTTACTGGATTTTCAAATGGATTACGCCTTAAAATTCAGTGTCAAATTTTAATGGTCATCTCGACATAGGACGCACTGTTTTTTTTTTGTGGGCGGGCAGCGTTGTAATCGTCACACACGATTGCAATTTGACGCCAACAATTTGGCTTTTGTCTCTTACCTTTTTTGTTCAACAGGCGTTATTTAGTCTTCCAATTCCAAATCGCTCCTCGCGTAAGGAACAATATGAATCCACAAATTAAATCAAGTTCTTCAAGAAGTTCACGGGATATGAAAAAATAATAGTATACAAGTCACACTTAATGATATAACGCGTCTTGCATGACGGAAAAACAATAGCACACCAGAAACTAATATCACTGATACAAGTGCGAAACCACATAAATATTTGATGTTACTTTTACTTTTTTACAAAATAATGAAAAAATATATATGTATTTTCGTTCCAGGGGGCCGTTTCTCGAAATGCCCGAAATTTTAATGGATTGATCCCAAGTTTTTAGTTTTCTTTTCTACCCTGCTGATTTAAAAAGTCTACAACTTCCTATCTAAGAATATGTCTACTGTTTACGTCCAAAAAAGAAATTTTCGATTTCATTCAAACCCTCTCAAATCGACGAAAAATCACTCGAAAAGTCTCGGGAGGTCAGTTGCTCCCGAAAACTTTCCACTGTTTTTCACCCGAGTTTTTCGGGTGCCCGAAAAGTTCGGTTTAAACTAACGTCATTCTATAAATACTATGGAATAGAAATAACCGCGAAAAGGGAGTTATAGACTATTCAAATCAGCAGGGTAGAAAAGAAAACGAAAAACGTTTTAATAAATAAAAAATTCAAAACAAAGTTCTCGGGCCCGATAATTCTCTGCCGTTTCGAGAAACGGGCGCCAGGGCATAGAATAGATTTTGTATGACTTCGAAAATGCACTGAAGAAAGTCGCGATCCATCCGACACGCATTCTCTCGTTATCGTCCAACCAATCATAATGAGCGATATAGACAAGATCGTACAATTATTTCTTTACATGAAAATGAAATAAAATATAAAATAAATAATATATAGATTTAGCCACTGGCTAAAAGCGGAGCTCCTGGTTATAAAATTTTCTGTGAATGAAAGGGATCCCATGTGTACATGGTTTACATGGTTGCTTTAGAGTCTTCCCTTCACGAGATTAATTTTTCAAGCATAGATGACGTCATCGATGACGTCATATCACGTGACCACTTCATTTCGCTCATCTAGTTACCTAGACTACACTACCCAAGTTTGGTTGTTTTTAGAGTCTTCCCTTCACGAGATATTGATTTTTCCAGCATAGATGACGTCATCGATGACGTCACATCACGTGACCACTTCATTTCGCTCATCTAGTGACCTAGACTACACTACCAAAGTTTGGTTGTTTTAGAGTCTTCCCTTCACGAGATATTGATTTTTCCAGCATAGATGACGTCACATCACGTGACCACTTCATTTCGCTCATCTAGTGACCTAGACTACACTACCAAAGTTTGGTTGTTTTAGAGTCTTCCCTTCACGAGATATTGATTTTTCAAGCATAGATGACGTCATCGATGACGTCACATCACGTGACCACTTCATTTCGCTCATCTAGTGACCTAGACTACACTTCCAAAGTTTGGTTGTTTTAGAGTCTTCCCTTCACGAGATATTGATTTTGCAAGCATAGATGACGTCATCGATGACGTCACATCACGTGACCACTTCTTTTCGCTCATCTGGCGACCTGGATTACATTACCCAAATTTGGTTGGTTTAGAATCTTCCTTTCATGAGATATTCATTTTTCAAGCGTAGAGGACGTCATCGATGACGTCATATCACGTGACCATCTCATTTCGCTCATCTGGTGGCCTAGACTACACTACCCAAGTTTTGTTGTCTTAGAGTCTTCCCTTCACGAGATATTGATTTTTCAAGCATAGATGACGTCATCGATGACGTCATATCACGTGACCACCTTATTTCGGTCATCTTGTGGCCTAGACTACACTACCCAAGTTTGGTTGTTTTAGAGTCTTCCCTTCACGAGATATTGATTTTTCAAGCATAGATGACGTCATCGATGACGTCACATCACGTGACCACTTCATTTCGCTCATCTGGCGACCTGGATTACATTACCCAAATTTGGTTGGTTTAGAGTCTTTCTTTCATGAGATATTCATTTTTCAAGCGTAGATGACGTCATCGATGACGTCATATCACGTGACCATCTCATTTCGCTAGTCTGGTGGCCTAGACTACACTACCCAAGTTTTGTTGTCTTAGAGTCTTCCCTTCACGAGATATTGATTTTTCAAGCATAGGTGACGTCATCGATGACGTCATATCACGTGACCACCTCATTTCGGTCATCTTGTGGCCTAGACTACACTACCCAAGTTTGGTTGTTTTAGAGTCTTCCCTTCACGAGATATTGACTTTTCAAGCATAGATGACGTCATCGATGACGTCACATCACGTGTCAGTGTTACAGCACCCCCCTTGTGGCATAGACAAAATATCCCAAGTATGGTTGTCTTAGCATGTTCCCTTGAGGAGATATAATTTTTTCTTTGCATACCACAGGGTTCCCATGTGTACACGGACGGACGGACGGACGGACGGACGACGGACGGACGGACGGACGGCGTACGCTATAGGTTTAATACCAGAACAATAAAGAAAAAATCATATCTCCCGAAGGGAAGCTTCTATAGAAGCCAAACTTGGACAAAGTTTCAAAGACCATAAGAGGAGCCCTACACCAAAGTCACGTGCCCTTACGTCATCAATGACGTCATCAAAATGATCCAAAACGCCCGTGACGTTCAAAAATCAACTCGATAGTATACTATACGTTTTTCCCTTAGGTATGGTGCTCCGCTTGCGCGGGCCTTCGGCCCGCGCAGGAGCTCCGCTATAAGACAAAAAAAAAGGAAAAATATAGATAATTAAAATGGAATGTAAAAAAAATTGATATTAATTAAGGAAATGTGAAATAAAAAAAAATAAAGTGTTGCATCATGGGCAGGCAATCAGGACAAGTTGGTGAGAACAAGTAAGATTCGTAGGGAAAATGCAAGCTTGGAATCCTCGAATCCTTCTCTAGAAATGTCAAGAAGTGACGCTATGAATATCAAATCCATAGTTGCATCTGAATGTTTTTTTTCAAAGAATCAACATTTCATCATAATGAAATCAAATGTATAACACTTGTATACCGCAAATTATTATATGGATATGCTCAAATGCGCTTTACAGATGTTGACATGTCTGATCGCTAAATGTGGACTGCCTCCGCCTTTTTAGTTCGTAGGCAAACGGCCCTCACCTTCCAATGAATGCTCCGCTGCGAAACCCCTTTCTTTCTTTTGATTTTCAGACTTTCAACAACATCGTCTCTTCATGCTTGGACAAGCGTCACGTTTTCGTTACAGTACAATATTAAAATATTAAAAATACAAGTGATTACAATCGAGTTAATAAGAATTAAAACCCAAAAGCAAATGGAAGACTATAATCTTATTATATTATTATATTTATAAAATAGGTTGAAATATGTAACAAAAAATGTTCAACAATGTACGATTAAAATGATTGGAAAAAGTATGTTCTAAGATTGCGTTTAAAAGAAGAAAAGGACGTAATAGGTCGGGGCTGTAAAAGGCAAAGAATTCCAAAATTTGGGAGCACATGCGGAGAACACCCTGTCGCCATAAGTAGATTTAGTATATACCGTTTCCGGGAAATGTTGTCACCCATAAAGCCTATAAGCTTGAAGCGCAAAGGACGATGGGGGCATCTAAACTGCTACTGTTTGATCTGAATTCAGACAATAATCGCAGCCACAGGTAAAATGATCAAATTTCAGCACATTTCTAAGCATCTTGTTTATAATATTTTACAGAAATTCAAATAAATCTTTACCCATACTCCCTAGCGCACCAAGCTTTGTTGCTTTTTCCAGTGACAACATATCCCGGAAACGGTATATACTTCACGGGAACCTCCATAGATCGCGCGTTTTGATTGGTTCGCTATTTCGGAATATTGCCACAATATCCCGAGATCGAAAACATTATCCCGAGATTGAGGAGCCCGAGTGCAAGTTTTACTTTCTAAGGGAAACGCAACAAAAATCCTTCTCAATTAACTTATATTGTCTCTTAAGTCTTTCAAGGTGAATCCAGAGAGAGAATTTATTTCTTGAACTTCGAGAATTTGCTAAGTCTGCTAAGTAAAAGTCTTGTTCTCAGTTGTTCGGAATCGAAGGTCGATGCACTTTTTGAGAAGCGAATTACATTCACAAAAACATATTACTTAAAGGCAATTTTATCGGAAACATATCACAAGAAGCTCTTAATCTACCTTGCACATTTACCTGCAGGTAAATGCAGCCGATTGCGTTTGAGCGTTTTACCCTAACAGCTCGCACGTTACGTTTGAACGTTTGAAAGTTGCGTTGTGAGACAAAAAGTCGGACGTTTCCAAGAGCAACCGCCATGTGTATTTTTCACTGACCAATCAGAGAGGACAGAACTCTTTGGTTCGATAGATAGATAGATAGATAGATAGATAGTTTATTAGTTAAAAATTTACAGCCAAGGGCTGAAATGGTCTAACTTTACAATATAAAAATGCTAACTATAGTTTCTATAATAATAAATGTGTATAATAAATATAATAAATGCTAAAAGGATAAATATGTCTAATAAAAATGTATACTAAATTATGGAATATAAAACCTTGAATTACAATTTATAAAACTACTTTGGCAGCGCTTTGTAGAACATTTGGCATAACGAATTTTCTTTTGTTCCTTAAATTATATTGCGATTCGTTTTTCTTTGGCAAGAGACGATTGAGTCTATGGTCAGTGTTCGCTACAATCTCATCGAAGAACCTAGAAGTGATGTCTTGGCGACGCTGGAAGAGTGTTACGAGGCCAGCTTCTTTAAGGGCTTCAGCGTAGCTTAGTTCTGGATAGATGATGCGCATGGCTCGTTTCTGTAGGCGCTCAAGATCATTACTTAAATAATTAGGCAGACTATTGTGATAGACTTGGCAAGCATACTCGGTCACAGGTCTTATACATGTAATGTAAAATTGCATCAGATCTTTGCTGGCTAACTTGGAGCGCTTAAGTTGCCTAAGGAAATATAACCTAGAGGCTCCTTTCTTAATGATGGCAGCAATATGGTTCGCCATAGAAACGTCTCGTTTCATCCTAGAAACGCAACTTTCAAACGTCCAAACATAACGTGCGAACTGTTAGGGTAAAACGCTCAAACGTAATCGGCTGTAAATCGTAGAAGCCAGCTATTGCGTGCAGAGTTTTAGAGGGAAGTTCAGTTACACGTCGCCATGTTGATTCGCTTGATACACGAGCCAATCCGGCATCAAGCGTATTTAACCCTATTCAGACTGAGGGGGGGGGGGGGGGGGGGGCTTTTCGAGCCCCCCTCCAGTAAAATCCTGATTACTCTAAAACCACTGCAGCTATGATGGTGAAACTTCGTGACTTTTCCTAAAATTTATCTGGGAACATTTTGGTGTCAATGACATGTCAGTGTCAACGGCCCAGTTTCCATGGCAACCAATTTTTGACATGCATGTTTTGCAAAACTCGAAAAAACGTGAATTTTTCATATTTCAAGCTGAATGTTGGACACATTGCCCAATTTATGACTATCGGAGCTTGTACTCCTTAGTAATTTATGTACAGGCTACTTAATTTTTGACACAAAATATTTGGGGGGAGGGGTAGGGGGATTTTGTTCATTTTAACATATGGTCTAAAACTAGCTCTGGGATTCACAAATTTCCTTTTAATTCAACTTTTTGAATGTCAAACACTTCTTTGATGAGTATTTTGTACATTTTGACCATTTTTTTCTCATTGAGTATTTATCTGAATAGTCAAATGGAAATTAAATGAAATCCAAGATGGCGGATCCAAGATGGCGGACAATATTTTCAAAAGTCGTCATTATGACGCAAGTTTAATAAAATTTATGTGGTAATGCCACAAATTATTACATTTACATTATCTTGATGTTAATTAGTTGGCTTTTAGAGTATTATCTACCAAGTTTTTGGAAGTTAATTAAAATTACTTAAAAAATGATAAAACATTGAGAATGACGTCATTGTGACGTCACATTTTGCTCCCACGTGACAAAATAGGTGTGGTGATTTGTCTAAGGCTCATGGTCATTGTGTGAAAGTTTGATGATCATAGCCCCAGTGGTTCCAGAGATATAGAGGGGGGGCCGAATTAGCCCCCCCCCCCCCCCCACCCCCCACCCCAGTCACAGATGGTCAAAAAAAGCCCAGTCTGGATAGGGTTAAGAGGCAGTCTCAAGTGCGGTCCGGTGAATTTCGCTTCAGAAAATAAAATTCCTTCAAACTTGGTAGATTAAAAGGGTTTGGTACACAACTTAAAAAAACGGTAGAGTTTTTTGCAATGGGGTGTGCCACATATTGTGGCTTGTGGCGGTAATTCACCCAACCTTGTAAACTGAATCAAATTAGATCGATAATTGTAATAATTATTTGGATTTTGTTAAAGAAAATAAATGTCACTTGAGTGGCCATTTAATTCCAAACCCAGTGTCTGTATTGATTCAGTTTCCCGCCAGAGACGCGCAAACAACGAGTGTTGATTAGCATTGGTTAATTTTCGGAAAGGGGGAAAATTATTAACCGAATGTGGGTTCTGTCGGTGTGTCGGCATAAAACCAACATTATTGAATAAGAGCGATAATGTGTTTATGCACGACGCACCCACAGACTTATCAGATACTACAGGCGCCAAGGTTGACAGCTAATGATAGCGGTGCGATGGGGGCACATATTTAAGGCCAAGTCAACGTGTGGCACATCCCGTCTCTCTGCAGATATCGACGCGTAGCGAACTTAAGCTCTTACAAATTGTGGTTTCTTCAATCCCACCACCTCCCCTCTGCTCTCCACCTTGGCTACCTGTTTTTCTTGCAGATAAGGGCGGTAATTCACCCAACCTTGTAAACTGAATCAAATTAGATCGATAATTGTAATAATTATTTGGATTTTGTTAAAGAAAATAAATGTCACTTGAGTGGCCATTTAATTCCAAACCCAGTGTCTGTATTGATTCAGTTTCCCGCCAGAGACGCGCAAACAACGAGTGTTGATTAGCATTGGTTAATTTTCGGAAAGGGGGAAAATTATTAACCGAATGTGGGTTCTGTCGGTGTGTCGGCATAAATTTTTTTTCGGCTTTCCTACAGGCATGAATCCGACCTGGCCGAGCAGGCGGCTTTGACCACCCATTTCAAACCCAAAATTACCTGATATTTATGACCGCGGCGTATCAAAACTATTCGCCTTGGCGAATTTTTTTCTTTGCTGTCTGCTTTATTTATCTTTCGACTTGAAAAGTACCAAATGTGACTTTAATTGATTGCTTTGCCGATAAGTTATAAGTCTCGAAAGCCCTCCCCTGTACGGGTTGCGAAAGTGCGCTAAAATATAGTAAAACTCGGAAGCCGAATTCTCGTTTGTTTGACCAAAATTTAAATAACATTTTGCACTTATCTGAAGCTGGTAAGTGTATTTCTGAGGATCTAAAGTCAAACCTCCGGGTATGCCCCTGTACGCGAATCGGTGACAAGGTCAAGTTGGTCAAGTTGGTGCTTTGTTTACAAAAACAACACTTCGTAAGGCTTTTACTCAGTCTGTCAATTCCGGCTCCCGGCTCTTAAATTCGGCAAAATAGTTTTTTAAATCCAGTAACAAAGATATTTGAAAGTCCTGTGCAGGTTTTATTGAAACTAAAATAAAATTATCCGACAAACCGAGCTTGTGTTCTGCTGAGGTCTTTTGCGGAGGAAACCCGCACAGTCGCTGAACAAGTACCAAGTACAACGCTAGAAATGAACCATTTGCAGAGGCAAACATTTATACCCTTTTGTCGGTTGGATAGAGTTAATCCTGTATGTTTAGTAGTCTACTGGGCAATTTATAGCATTTGCGAAGATTGCGAAAGTATTTTCTTTGTATAGGACCGCTGCTAGAATTTGCTTGGTAGCCGGCGCGGCGCTTTAATGATCTCATATAGAAAGACATAACTAAAGTTAAAAATATAGTTTTCGTCTATTTGTGATTTCCTACCCAAACTGGAAATGTTGGTGAGATATTCTGCGTTACGCCGATGGACAAATAAAACCTGAACGTGTTAATCTTTTCTGATGTAGAGAACACTTTTTATATGCAAATAAGCGGTGCGTTTGCGAAGTAAGGGCCTCTTCACATGATTCCGGAATGACTTTCATTCTGGAATGAGTTCATTCCATCCCCGTAAGATTTCTATATATTTTCTATATGTCTGTTCACATGATACCGGAATGAAATTTTGCTCCCGTGCAGGTCATTCCGGAATGAGTTCACTCCGGTTTTCAATCGGAGTGAAAATTTCGTTCCGGTATGAAGTTTCATTCTGGAATCATGTGAACTGAAATTGAACTTCGTTCTCGGACAAAAATCACAAACAGTGAAGTCTGGAGCGAGTGGCGCATGCGTGAATATTTGTTTTCTTATTTGGTACCAAAATCTGAAACTGATTGATCACGTCATGTGAATACAGTACGAACTTCATTCTAGAATGAAACTGATTCTGGAATGAAACTCATTCCAGAATCATGTGAAGAGGCCATTGCCAGTTAGCAAAATCATAGTTTGGCAAAATGGATGGAAGGTTAAGAAGGACGAATGTCTTCTTGCATTTTAAGATGTCGAGAGTTTGGAGACTGTGGAGAGTTTCGAGGCAACACCGAGCTGATAACCCTGTATATGAATGCAACTGCGATACAAGCAGCCATTTATCGCGTTGTCATTTCGGCCGTGTGAGGGCATTTCAGAAGATGAATTAATTTTAGCGCGCTCAGGGTTGTTCAATGCGACGTTCACATCGTGGCCAGATTTGTCATAATCAATTTCAAAATCCATGTGTTGTTCTGTTTTTAATGGCCCGCTTTTAGGGACCTGTCATTATTTATCGCCTGGCGAAGATTTTAGGGGGGATCACTTCATTTTTGCCAGAGCGAAAAGGGCGGTCCATTTGGATCTCTCGAAACCTGAAGCCCTGAAAGACGAGACCACAAGAAATTTTCTAAATACTTCTCTATCTTTTGCATTTTTCTATTTCACTTCACTCAATACATAATAAAAATTTTGACGCGCTTCGCGCGTATAGAGAATAGCATCTAATATAGTCTGTGACAACTCGCGCAACTGTATCTTGCTGAGGTAAAACAAGCTCTCACAAAAATGCCCTGCAGAGATAGGCATGGCAGGCAGTCACTATGTTCGAAAGAAGACCACTTAGAAAAACTTGAGTTCGTCATTTGGACCGCTTCATGCAAACGAATAATAACAATTTCGTCATTTGCGGGTGCGCATAAAGGCTTTGCTTACTATACTTTGTTTACTATACACACAAAAAACGGAATGTTCAACTACCCCCGGGGGAAATTCCATTTGCGTCGGGCGGGGCCCTCGTCGTATCTTTTTAGGGGTTGAAATTCTGGTTGACCACGCCTAGATTGGTATCTTTTACTGTTGAAATTTCATAACACATTTTCGGTTTAGCAATATTTATCCCTTGATTTCGAAAGGCCATATCGAATGAAAGCTACACATCAAAATTGAGGCAAACCAGTGGCAACGCAACCAAGATATGGCCCGCTGAATACATAATTTTCGTAACAAATGACTGTATTTATGGTTCAGTTCCAAAACACAGTGCTTTGTTAAAGAAAACCAGCGGGCCATATCTCAGTCGCTTTGCAACCGATTTAGCCCATTTTTTTTTTGCATGCAACGTTCTTTGGGGCTGGTCTTCCATTATTCGAGGACAAAAATGTAACATTCGAAAATTTTCAAATTTGTGACGTCACACTATAAGTAAAATGCAAACCGGTCTATCTGTAAAATATCTTCTACTGGGTCAAATAGGGGGCAGGTAGGATCACGAAAACGTTTAATGGCTCCGAGGGGGGGGGGGGGGGGGATAACGTTAATCATTGCATATCAAGAAAATTTCGCCAAAAACTGTCGTTTTGTCGACGTTGCAAAACTTCCTTATTAGGAAATTCCCCCTTACCTTATTTGGAAGGTCTGTAAGTACTTTTCCTCATATTTTAGCGAAAAGGGCAGGAAAATTTAGCAAAACTTTGACCGGGTATTACCCAAAATCCTCTAACCCCCACCCCCAAGTGCGAGATATTCACATCACGAGTAAATGAAATAGCATGACATATAATGCAATGAACTGTCGTGGCCAACTGCAAAGCGGATTTTTTTTTCAGCAACAACCCGCTCTTTTCCCGCCTTGCACAGGGGCGGATCCAGGATTTTTGAGAGGGGGAGGGGGGCGGATAGTGAAAACAGGGGACGAAAATTTTCAAATTTCCTCCAGCAAATACAGTAAATGTATGCGAAAATCTACCAAGAAAGGTGGGGCTGCGATTTGATTACAATGTATTAAACGGATTACTTGGATTAGTCGTTTCGTCGTATAGTTGTTTCTTGGTAAGAGGCCGACGACTATTAAGAGGGGGTGGGGGGGGGGGGGGGGGGGGGGGGGGGGTGGGAGTCGTGCACTCTATTATTGGAAAAAATTCGCACCGCATCACATCGCTGTGTGCCTCAACACTTATTTTGAAATTGTATTAGGCGCAAAATCGTGGTCCCAAACGAGCGCGCGCTTGATGAAAACTATTTCAAGCTATAGTGGTTTATGCAGCATGTTTTGGCTAACTAAAAACTTTTTGTTGAATAATTCAGAATTGGTAAGATCGAGGAATTGGATTGCGAGATATTGAGTCCTGCCAATCCTCTCCGTTTCGCTTAGCGTTGTTGACATAATATCCGCCTCTGATGATGTGATTGACTATTTGCTACAGTGAGTTTACATGTAACACTGACCGCCACCTTCATAAAAAGGTGAATGTAAGGAATGACTGATCCGTCTTTATGACTAATTTGTTATGCCTTAGCTATGCTTCACCGCTTCTAAGGGAAACAAATGGCAAAACTATGGTGTTTATGCAAAACATTGTACAAAAATAATCTCCATTACAAACCCGATCGCAATTGAATTTACGACCAAATGCCTAAATCCAAATGTCAAATTTCCTCCCCCTGAGCCGCGCGTTCTTGTGATTTCTTTGTCAATGCATGTACAGTTCACTGCAGGAACCATTACAATAAGCAATTTGAATAAAGGAAGTTCATTACTATCACTGTGGCAAAAGAATAAGAAATAAAAATATAGAAGTCGAAAGGTTTGAAATGTTTAGCTTGATTCATTGTAATTGCGTGATAGCTTACGTTACAAATCTATGCTAAGAAGAAAATACGTTCGCATTCTTCAATGATATAAATTGCCCCAGTAGACTGCTGAACATACAAGATAGTACATCTTGATGTTCTTTGACAAAAAGTACAAGAAATGTTTGCATTTGCAAAAGTAACAAAAGGTGCGTGTGTTCAGAGACTGTGCGGGGTTTCCTCCGCAAAAGACCTCAGCAGAACACAAGCTCGGTTAGTCGAATAATTTTATTTTATTTTCAATAAAACCTGCACAGGACTGTCAAATATCTTTGTTACTGGATTTAACAAACTGTTTTGGCGAATTTAAGAGCCGGGAGCCGAAATTGACAGACTGAGTTAAAGGAATACGAAGTGTTTGTTTGTGTAAACAAAGCACCGACTTGACCAACTTGACCTTGTCACCGATTCGCGTACAGCGGCACACCCGGAGGTTTGACTTTAGATCCTGAGAAATACACTTACTAGCTTCAGATAAATGCATGTAAAATGTTATTTAAATTTTGGTCAAACAAACGAGAATTCGGCTTCCGAGTTTTACTATATTTTAGCGCACTTTCGCAACCCGTACAGGGGGAGGGCTTTCGAGACTTATAACTTATCGGCAAAGGAATCAATTAAAGTCACATTTGGTACTTTTCAAGTCAAAAGATAAAGAAAACAGATAGCAAAGAAAAAAATTCACCAAGGCGAATAATTTTGATACGCCGCGGTCATAAATATCAGGTAATTTTGGGTTTGAAATGGGTGGTCAAAGCCGCCTGCTCGGCCAGGTCGGATTCATGCCTGTAGGAAAGCCGAAAAAAAATATTTGCAAAAAAAACTCTACCGTTTTTTTTAAGTTGTGTACCAAACCCTTTTATTCTACCAAGTTTGAAGGAATTTTATTTTCTGACGCGAAATTCACCGGACCGCTCTTAGGGAGACTGCCTCAGTGGTCTCTTTTTTATGGTCTTCCTCATTGTCCTAGAGTTTGAATAGGTTAATTTCCCAAATTTCTGTTTGAAAATTTCAAGTGATTTCTAACCTTTTTGCTTCTCTAAAACAGCAGCTAGTTTCCACCTCTTACCATGTGCTGAGTAGCCGAATGCTTGTAGTGAAGTCTGACGTTATGTCACGTGCGTGAAAAACGTCACGCATGCAGAAAGAGGCTACAAAATGTCGGCAAATGCCACATTTAGTGTCGTTCGGATATTTTTTGGAGTGTTCCCATGTAGTATATACTAAAACAATTCATTCTCCTCAGGCTCCGTGAATAGTGGCGAATTCACTACTATTCACTACGCCTTCGGCGAATAATTGTTAAGTATTAGTCGTAGGCACTTGCAGTAGCTGTGTATTAGCAGACCGAAGAGACCTGGGAGGGCCGGCTGGGTCTTCTAAAATATACTCTCAAATTTCTTTACGGGTACATGCCCTCAACCAAATTTCCAGCGCGAGGAATCTGACACAACGCTGCCATGTCCGATGTCATTGTGAAGCTCCGAGACCGACGATGCTATTTCCGTTCACATCTCTGATTGGTCGGCTTTCTATCGGGAGGCCCTCGTCTGACCGGAAATCACTATGGTTTCCTACCCAGTGTGCATTGCGCGCCGCTTTCGCCGCCATCTTTGACAGATTTAATGGCCGCTTTTCTGACGCCCAGACGCCCAAATTTATCAATACCGTGTCGGTACTGATGTCTAAAAGCATGCCCCCAGGTGCGTCTAATCGGATATACAAAATACCCTTTTATGACTAAAAGTAAAAAAAAAACGTAAAAAAAGTTCCTTACTTTAACGTCGATAACTCGTAACAGCCTTCGGCTGACAAACCTGAGGTCGACGGTGCAGCACTTTTACCCCCTCTCTGTCAGAGCTCCATTTGAAAGAAATTCAAAGATATAAGCAAGCTACTCGGAACAGAGAAAAGTCGATACGGTTGGTCGATCCGGGGTTCGAACTCAGGACTGTACGCACAGTCCGCACTAACACACTGCGCCACCTAGCCGTATCTATAAATGTTTATGAATGCCCCGACTAACTTCCAAACTATCTCATCATAGGCGGACACCTCTTGTAAGCATACACTTCAAGGAAGTCTTATAGGTTTCCGCTTAGGAGAGGTTCCGCTGTTTTTTTATTACTTACTCTGCACATTGATTGCTTTTATACATTTGTTGAATCATCCTCGTCGACATCTGATATAGACTGAGGACTCTTTCGTTGCCATAGAATTATCAATGTCATTTGTTTTACTGAAATAGAAAGGTTTGAAGAATTGTTAATATAATACTTTTAATACCAAACCTTAAGTTGAACTGTAAATAGAAGGAGCTGTTTAAAACCATGGTAAAGGACTAATTCCTCGCTAGCGGTGAAGGAAGGGCTCTGGTTTTACTGGCGGAGGCTCTTCCGTAGATAGGAATGTTTGAGGGGAAAAGGGGTGTAGCTAAAAAATGGATGGCCTTGAACCAGAAATACCTATTTAGCGTCTAGTTTTACCTTTATTTTATATTTCCACTTTACCAACGGAAGCTACGCAGATTTTCTTTATATTACTAAAAATACCAAACGTGGTCAACCATTACATATAATGGCATTAGAATTTAGTGTATTTTTTTATTCTTGTCCTTAGCAAAAGGATGGAGGACAAGGTGCGAAGAAACACACTAAGAATAAAAAACTTGTGTTTAAAAGTCCTGCATTCGTATTTTTCATCATGGGCTAAGGATATACCTTTCTGAGAAGATGAACAAGTGTCTTCCTTATCGTCTTCATAACCAATGTTACATCAGAGAGCCACACCAATCGATGCCGTGAGAACTCCCAAGGAACTTCTCCGTAAATATGCTGTGATTATTTAAACGGAATTGGATGTTTTGTAGGGGAAATCCACGGTACCACCCCTAGTACAGCCCCAAGGAGAGTTCCAGAAACTCTCATTGAACCTTTCTTTTGAAAAGAGAGCTTGACAACTTAGAAGCCCAAGACATTATCTCTAAGGTCACTAAAACTACAGATTGGGTCAACTCTCCGTTTTGTGTTACCAAATCAAATGGAACACTTAATCTCTGTCTAGACCCTAAGGACTTCAACAAAGTCAATTGACGCCCCAATAATTGGGTCATCTCCAGTGTAAGAACCATTCCCTGAGGACACCTTTGTGTTTAGTTACTATTTAATCATGATTGGTTCAACCTTCGTTCTACCAAACAAAGAAAGCTTTGTGACGCAGCTGGTGAGTTCTTACACTGGAGATGAGCCCAATAATTGTACCCCGACAATCGATGAGGTGCTGCCTAAGCTAAATGGAGTACACATTTTCTATCGTGGAATTGCCTGCAGTGGTTATTGGACCATTATACTTGATCATGCAAGTTCCCTTTAGACTATAATCATAATCATAATCTTTATTAACTCATAATGAAATGTTATAAAAAAAAGTTACAATATTATTGTGTAGTATCTAGGGGTAGTGTATAAAGGAAATTTGAAAAGAAAAATGCGAGAGGGAAGTTAAATGAACCGGTTGGTTTTCTTGTTAACTTCCCGAACAGTCAAAGTCGGAGTTTATATAAAAAAGCAGGCAGATCATAGAAATATCAAGAAAAAGATTAAATTGGAAGAACTAACATAGAAATATTATTTATGAAAAGAGGAATAAATTATGATATTACATTCAACTCACCCCGTCCCCATGGCAGATATTGTTTCCGTAGACTCCCATTTGTGCTCAAGATGTCTTTCAGAGAAAGGTCGATAAGGCGACGTCCCTGGCGTCATTGGAATCGCAGATAACATCGTCGTCTATGGCAAAAATCGTGCCGAGCATGATAACAACTTGAAAGCTGTCATGCAGCGTGCTCGTGAAACCGGCATACGGTTCAACCCAGACAAGTGCAAGATCGCATGCACTGAGTTACGTTCTTCGGGCACATCATCCGCTCCTCTGGTTTGAAGCTTGACCCGCAGAAGCTTCAAACCAGAGGAAGCTGGTTTGAAGCTTCTGCGGGATTTTCAGACCGAAGCTGGAAGCTGGACCCTCTCCACAAGCCTGCGCGATCTGGAAACTTTCTTAGAAATGGTCCAGTTCCTTAGTCGTTTTATTCCTAACCTTGCTTCACCTTGCTTTCCTCTGATGCAATTAAAACTTCACAGAGTTGTAACCTAACAGACCCCTAACAGAATGCTAAACGCAATCAAAGCTCATTCAACGGTTGCGAGCCTCTTGGCGAGCCAGCTTGGCGAGCATTGCACGAATGATGCTACGGCTCCAGAAATATGACATAGAGATAATATATGTGCCTGGAAAGGACATCCCATGGGCTGACGCGCTCTCGCACCTGAATCCATGTCCAGCAGACACAATCCCCGGTCTTGATGTGTCAATCCATAAGCTGCATGTACGCCTGAATGCGAGCCCCACAAGAACCCGACAGATCCGTGGAAACCGCGAAGATCCAACACTCACATCTCTGCGTTCCATCATCAGTCACGGTTGGCCTGACAAGAGATCAGTGTCCACCACACCTTCACGGTTACTGGAATTACCGAGATGAGCTAACTGTCTCGGATGGCTTGATCCTTAAAGGAACCAGAATCGTCTTTCCTAAAGACACTACAACCTGAAGTCCAAGCAGATCCACTTATGCACACCAAGGTGCAGAGAAATGTAAGCTAGAGCGAATTAAAGGCTCAGTGTTCTGGATCAACATTAATGCAGATATTGTTAACATGGTTAAAGGCTGTGCCCCATGCCAACACAACCAGAAAATACACACAAAGGAACCAATAACACCACATGATGTGCCACCCCAGCCATGGTCACACTTGGTTATGTTCTATTCTTCTGAAACAATGGATCTTATTTCCTGTTAGCAGGTTACTATAGTAAGTTTCCATTGGTTCGTAACCTTTATGACGTCAAGTCCAAAGTCATCAACACATGAACTCTATCATTAAGGAATAAGCTTTATGACGTCAAGTCCAAAGTCATCAACACACATTAGCAGCAATAAGGGTCAAGATGGCGGCGGCTCGTATGCAAATTAGGTCAAAATGGCGACCGTGACTAACAGAAAAACATATGGGGAAAGATAATTTCTCGGGGAAGATGCCGTCGGTTCAGTTTTGCGCGACTTAAATCCGAAACAATGATCTTTATTGTACTCACCGGGCTACAACATAGTTTCCTAGGCAGACAATAAATGGGTTCCTGAGCTTGTCCTTTTCAGTGCTTTAAGAAAGCTCCTTATGTTACACATTTCCTTATAATCGAGGTTCACGGCAGTTGAGATCATGACAAACAGTCGCTGATTCGAGAACAAACGCTTTCGAAATGTAGAGTTGCGCGACTCGGGAATGCTTCTACGATATACATAGTATCCAAATGAGGGCAAAATGTTCCGTAAATCTCCCTTGAATGTGGTTCCCTGATTGAATAAAAGTTCCCTATTTCCCGGCCGTGGATTCACCAACAGGACGCCATGTTTATAGTAAATATAAGGCCGCTAACGAAAGCAGAAAGACCGAACATCTCGAAACAAGCTTCACGAGCAGCCATGTTGTTTGTTGCTGCTTAACCAGCAATGCTTGATGGGAAATCAGGGCCCCAGGCTCTTTGCATGGCAAAATCAGGCTTGGTTTCTTCAGAAGCACACTGAGCGGGAAATACAAAGTGAATCACCAGAAGCTCGATAACAGTTCCAATGCTGAAACATTGAACTCTACAGGCTTCTGATAGTTTCTTCTGTCCGCTATATCATTTATAGAATCTGTATAAACTACAGAGTTTTAATTTGGAAAGAAAAGGGTACCGGGATCGCTTTATTGCTCTTCTAAATTATCGAAATTTTCAGTGTAATCAGGGATATACCGCTGACGAAATCGACCAATTTTATCACGGGCTCGTAATGACCCTCATTTCTGCTAATAAGAACTCTATATTTGAGGAATACGACTTCCTTACAAGCTAGTTACTGGACATGACACACAATCCACATCGTCCATTTGACCGATTTCAGTCATGAGTATGGTTTCGAGCATAGGCCTCTACAAGTTCATATTACTCTCAGACAAACGGATTTATAGAAAGAAATGTTCAGACTGTGAAGAATGTGTGGCAGAAATGCAAACAGTCGGGCGCTGATCCAGACCTAGCCATAGTTTTGTCCTCGCGCGACACCCATTGATCATAACATGCCTTCCCCTACAGACAGTTGTTAAACTCCAGAGTATACCATTTAAACTATTGACAAACACAAAGAATATAAAGAAAAATGCTGTCCCGAGTGGGAATCGAACCCACGTCCTCTGGATTCATAGCCAGACGTGCTAACCACTACACCATCGAGACATCCACGCGTGAACGCAAATGAATTTATGGGGCAGATAGTTTCGTAGGTAGACTAGATACACTAGTCTACCTAGTCTATTGATATATAGCTGTTGTTTAGCTAGGGACACTGAACATTGCTTAGCTAAGATGCTTCGACTAATTTTAGGAATAAGGGGATGTCATGGTATCCCTGTGGACTTCCATATTTGTAATTACAATTACAACCACACGATAGTCTTACTCATAGGAATCGCTAATGCCTGGGTAGGCTCTACAATTTCTTGTAACTCTTTATATATACCATTCACGATGTTGTCAAGACGTCGTAGATATCCAAGGTTTGGCTTTTAAAAATGTCCATTTATGGGCTGGTTTTGGTGGCAAACATGCTGTGAAGAATAAACAGATCGTTACTTTCACAGTTATTCCAATAATTTCTTTCCAATCGTATTACGTCTTAAAATATCAAATTCAGTGTCAAATTGTAATTGTGATCTTGACACGGATCGGACTTTTGCAATCGTCATACATGATTGCAATTTGACACCAATAATTTGGCTTTTGGCTCTTACCTTTTTTGTTAAACAGGCTTTCCCCAGTCTTCCAAATATGTTCGGGTCTTGATTTAAGTAGCTCTTTAAAAAAAATTAAATCCACAGAGTAAAACCAGGTTGTTCAAGTTAACGGGATATGAAAAAATAATAGTATACAGGTCAGAATGAATGACACCAGAATACGCGTATCGCATGACAGCAAAACAATAGCACACCATAAACTAACATTTCTGGTACCACTACCAAAACATATACATTTTTTATTTTACATTTACCTACTTTGAAAAAGAGAACCAAAAGAAAAACACAATAACAACGAAAAACTATTATGTGTTCGTTTCCGGGCATAGATTAGATTTTGTATGAGTTCGAAGATACACTGAAGATGCGGTATTATAACATAGACACGATATAACGCGCGCTCTGATTGACTGATTTTCTATGTGAAAGAAATGGATATATAGAGATTTCCCATAGAAAGTGCGTCACACTCGGAATCAAGCGAAACGGGAGGCTAGTTTGGCTCGCTAGTCACAAAGGCTGTCAAAACCAACACCCTGGATCTAAATAAGCTCTGGAAATTGAAAGCAAGTGAAAAGGAACCTGTTTCAGATGGATTTATTTAGTTTGGGAAATCCGATGACTGATAAATAGGTTTATTCTCAGGTATATTAAGGCATGGGTGTTTTTCAAAAAAATGCGAAAAATACTGAGAAAAATTCTCTAGGGTAGATAAAATATCTTCTGTAGAATGTTTTTCGTTAAGGTTGCTCTACCCGATGAGACGTTTCATTTGATGTATTTGGTTACCATGTCAACGGGTTGCGTGACTCGTAAGAGCGTGACAAAGGCACAATTTTCTTTCAGTCCTCTGCATTCGATGGGGGTCATACCAATGGTTTCCCAATGGGTCTTATTATGACCAGTGTCGGGCGTATATTACCATTCCAACGAGGATGGGTGTCCAAGTTATCCACATTTTAAGAAAAGGAGAGGTATCATATTACATCATTACAAATAAGGCTATCCTAAAAAAAAATTTCGGCCATCCTCGTTGGATCAATAATCTACACTATATAACAAACACTATAATGCACTCTGGGGAACGATTTCGCTTTTCCCCATTGAATGCAGAGGCCATTTTCCTAGAAATTAAATTTAAGGTCAGAGGTCATGCATTTGTTGCCATAGAGACCAACATTGGTGAAAATTATTGAGAATGATCAAAGGTATTCAAATGTAGATTGTTTGGATCCCTCAGAGGCATTTGTTTTGAGATGGACCACCCCCGTCAGTTTTACGTCCGCCATTTTGGATAGGGCTTCCGCCCAGGCCTTAACTTACCTGAGTTTTTGCAAAAGTTTGCTCCTTTTTTCGTACGAGTTTTGAGGGCCCTGTTTTGAGTGCTGTTTTATTCAAGTCCGGAAGAATTTCTACTTCTGCGGCCACAAAACTGTCATGTGAAATATTCGTGAAAGCAACAAGTTAGCAGATAAGTAAATCAATTAATCCTAATTAATTTTGTTTGGGATTAATGTTTTTTAACCCTGAAATCAGCTACTTCAAATTTAGTAGTTTGCAATTTCTCTTTTGGCGAGTAAGGTTTCCTTCGCGCTGCTTTCGATTTTCTTCGTATTCTTTTCTCTTGCAATGCCATGATTGACATGATTGCCTAATAAAATATGAGAATCAGAAAAGACTCTGTTTCATTATATTTTCTAGAAAATAGTTTGATTTTGTCATTTAATTTGAAAAGGGTTTCCTTGTAAAAATTCAGCGTTGAATGCAACGATGTCGATGTTGCTTCCACTGTAGCCTGCTTGCAGGCGGTACTGGGTGTTTTTATCGCGGAAAACCCGGTCCGTTCGATGATCGGGCGCCATCTTGGAATTTTGAGGGCCCCCGGGACCGCGCGCCTCAAAATTCCAAGATGGCGCCCGATCATCGAACGGACCGGGTTTTCCGCGATAAAAACCCTCAGTACCGCCTGCAAGCAGGCTACTTCCACTGTAAGTAAGCTTACACACAAGGCGATGTATTATTTTCCACTAGCTTTTGAAAGGTCCACTTACAGTGTTACTATAACGTGTGTATATCCAGTTCTATAATTTCAACCAATAAACAGTTGGAAAATTCGCATTTTATTCCCGTTTGAGCATGATTTACATTTCTCTTGCAGTCATGGGGGATTGTTGTTTGCGTGCGTTTTGTTTCCAACTTTATTTTGCGAAACTTCGTTGTCTATGTTATAAAAGCAATGGTCCATACTTAGCAGTGCGTATATCCAGTTCTGGACGCACTTGGATAGTTGAGAGAGCACTCAGCTAGCTAGAGTCGCACTCGGCTAACGCCTCGTGCGACTCTTACGCTACCATCGAGCTCTCTCAACTATCCGCGTGCTTCCAGAACTGGATATACGCACACTAAGCATGGACCATTCCTTAAAAGTCACGACTTTTACATGCAATAAATCGAATGCACGCTAAATTGAGAATGCGTGTCGCGTCCTGACATTACCGTCTCCAGTGCATTTTCGAAGTCATGCAACATTTAATCTATGCCCGGAACGAACATATAATAGCTTTTCGTTGATGTTGCCCTTCTGGCTCCCTCGCGTAAAGAACAATACGGATCCACAAAGCGAAATCAGGTTCTTCAACAAATTCGCGGGATATGAAATATATAGAGGATATTACACGGTGGCTTGAAGATATGAGTTTTATTTTCGAGTGGCAAGAACAATACTTTTTACGAATTAGCGCAGCGAATGAGTAAAATATTATTTTTGACACGAGAAAATAAAACTCATATCTTCAAGCCACCGTGTAATTTTCTTTTATTATATAGATAAACCAGAAAAAAATATTCCAAATTGATTTCCAAGCACTTTTGTTTTGACCGATATCCTCACTAGTGAGGATATGGAAAATATGTCACTCAGGTCCCGGATGTAGCTTCGTATGAGATCTACGAGTGGCATATTTCCCAGTAAAACACTCGTGTCTATATAATAAAATAGCATACAGGTCAGACTGAATGACACCAGAATACGCGTATCGCATGACAGCAAAACAATAGCACACCAGAAACTAACATTTCTGGTACCGAATTACGAAAACACATAAATATTTGATTCTGCTTTTACCGTACTTCAATGAAGAGAACTACAAGAACAACACAAGCAACAACACACAAAAATTATTATATTTTCGTTCCCGGGCATTTGTATGATTTCGAAGATGCACTGAAGCGGTTATTGTCACGACGCGACACGCATTCTCAATTTAGCGTGCATTCGATTTATCGCATATACAAGTCGTGGCTTCACCGCAACGTCAGTGCATCTTCGAAGTCATACAAAACCTAATATTACCCGGGAACGAAAATGTAATATTTTTTGTTGTTCTTGTGTTTTTCTTTTGGTTCTCTTTTTCAAAGCAAGTAAAAGTAAAATAAAAAATGATATGCTTTGGTAGTAGTTCCAGGAATGTTAGTTTCTGGTGTGCTATTGTTCTGCTGTCATGCGATACGCGTATTCTGATCTCATTCATTACTGACCTGTATACTATTATTTTTTCATATCCCGTGTACTTGTTGAATAACCTGGTTTAATTGCTCTGTCGATTCATATTGTTCTTTACGTGAGGGAGCGAGAAGACCAACTTAAATCAAACCCCAACAAATTTGGAAGACTGAACACGGCCTGTTTAACAAAAAAGGTAAGAGACAAAAGCCAAATCGTTGGCGTCAAACTGCAATCGTGTATGACGAATACGAGGCTCTCTGTCCACAAAAAGAAACACTCCGATCCATGTCAAGATGACCATTGAAATTTGACACTGAATTTGACATTCTAAGACGTAATCCATTTGGAAATGGAGTAACGATTGGAAAAAACATTATTAGAACAAAATAGTTAACATAACTTGCGTTTTAATTGTTTTTGATATCTGATCTAAAAAAATCATTTCTTATAACACCAGACATCGAAAATGAATCCTGAATTTTGTACAAATCCATACAATTTGAATAGGTTGGCAGCACCATGAAATTATCATCAACAGCCAACACTATTCCTTCACAACTTTGTAAAATAATGTCTCAGGATTCCTTTCATTTCTTGTCAGTGTTATCGCCAATTCTTTACTCTATCAAGACCATTAAAAAAAATACCACAAACAAGGAAATTGGTTTTTAATACTCTATCTGAAAATTGTTTCCATTTTGTGTCCAAATTACTCGATTTCTTGGGGATTTCCTCTTCGTAACTTGCGGTTATCTATGCGAGATTCCGCAGGCAAAACCTACTTCTGTGAAGTGACAATGTATATAAATCCGATAAATCCAAATGCACGCTCAACTGACAACTGCAGCATTTCACCTTTTTTTTCATGCTGGCGACTGATGTTGTGATAATGTGCTCGCCTTTCTTTTTCATTTAATTATTCGCGTACTGATAGCCATTTTGACGGGTAGACCCGGTCAAAATTTCCGCATTTGCATTACTAACATAATTTTCTTTCCTTTTCAGGTTGTTAAACCATGAGATTCATTGTTCCCCTTTTGGCACTATTAGCATTGATGTCAAATGGTAAGTACAGAATATTTTGACTCAAAAAAACAAAAACGCAAAAACTGTGCTTTTATAGATATAACTAACTAATACCATGATCGCCTCGGTTGCTTTTGTTCTCCGAGAGACATTTTACTAGCTAAATTCCCTCATTATAAATGCAAGGGAAATTTAGTAGACAAATTAATCCTTTGTCTTTTACTAAATTTCCCTCTCGTGACGTCATCAGGGGGAAATTTAGTAAAAGACAAAGGATTCTTTGATCTACTAAATTTCCCACATTACTATGCAAGGGAAATTTAGTAGACAAAAGAACCCTTTGTCTTTTACTAAATTTCCCTTGCATTTATAATGAAACTTATTGAACAGGCAACATGGCTGACAGGCAGGATTGGCGGCCGCCGTGATGACGTGATGAATACACTCGTCGTGCGATGAATTTATCTATCGACACAAATTTTGCCTTGAGGTCTTGAGAAATTGTTTGATATGCGATTGCGTGAGGTAGTAACATTGTATTTTTCAGTTTACATTTAACTTTTTTTACCGGAGAGTTGCTGAAAATGTACAATAAATGTCCAAACCATGTAAGTAAACGAAAAGAGCTGGATACATTGCGTCTCGCTGAATGATACATTGTACTTAAATTTCAGTGCGTGCCTACCGGACGAAAGATCTTTCTATAGACGAAGTCTACAGTATGTTGATGTCGAATGCCACCCAAGATGAAGAGGATCTCGATCAGGTAGATCTAACATTCTGTGTTGAAAAGGATTCAGTATTTAAAAAAGAAAACACAAATTGGGCTGTTTTTTTGGTAGTACCACTCTTTCAACCTCATGTTTATCCTTATACTTGTCACTCGTTCGCCCATATATCTGCGCTCACGTTCATTGCCATTTTCTTCACCCTTATTATAATATTCAACCACATCCGCATCCACGTCCTCGACCACCATTCCACCACCCTAATCATTATCCTTAGTTCTCATCCTAATTTCGCACTCTCAACACAAACTTATCATCATTCTACCTTTTTAGCCTCATCCTTTCTCCTCATTCTCATCCTGATAAAAATTCTTAGCCCGATCCACCTCACCACCTTCATCCTTATTTTCATTTCTTATAATAATACGCATCATCAACCACCTTGTGTTTGAGGGCCATATGTATATTACCACTTGATATTTCAATGCCACCCTCGGTAAATAAAGTTTATTCATCCATAATTCATTCATTCATCCTTGTCCATCTTTCCGACCTCATCATTGTCCTTATTCTTATCCTTACAAGAAAACAGCCCGTCACTTCGTGACGCTAGAAGACTCAACCTGAGTTCCCCCTTCCATAAACTGCTGATTGACACTACTAATTACCTCCCTTCGAGAAAGACCCCCTGTCGCATGCCGAAATAAATGAATTGAGCCCCATAGCTTTTTTTGCGTGTTTTGCACTGGTCTCCCTTATTTTGGTGGAGAAAATGACGAACGTTTGTCGTGTGAGTCAGTACGGCTCTCAAATCTGTCTAAGTCCGAAGAACCCGCTAAAATTGAAAACGCAAGCCTAATTACAAAAAAAAACATTTGACTTCGGAATTGTTTGTATACTTATTATATCTCAGTAGGGGAAGATAATAAACAGGTAGAGTAAAATTGTTCTAAGAAATTTTTAGTTTATCATAGGTTTTTAGAGAATTTCATTCATGGCTTAGCGTGCGCTCTCTGTAAGCAGTGGCAGTGGTGTAAGTTTGTTCAAACTTGAATGAAAAATTTTCTCAGCTCAAATCTTTCGAATTAAAATTATCCCTGTACATAATAGTAAGTAATCTGTAATAGAACCATTTAGTTTTGAATGTCTATGGTGCTTTCGGCTGAGGAAAATAAGTTATTTTTAGTTTTGTGGGAGATTTCAACATGGCCGCGATGGCGGCTTTTTCCCTTGCTGAAAAAAATCGCTTGAATTAGAACTTAGCCAAAGGTGAATCTTTTCCAACAAAAACACGCCCACTTGATAGATTTCCTTCTTCTATTCGGGTGCGTGTCCTTAGTTTTGCGATACAGCGTAAGGATTTACACTTTGATAATATTATTCATGGCTTTGCTTTGTGTAAATTTGTCACTCATTTCGCCTTAGCGCGCGAACAGGAAAGCAAGGCACTGGTGTACGTTTGTTCAAGCTTAATGAAATTTTTTCTCAACCTAAAACTTTCGAATAACAATTATCCCTCCACATTCCTGACAGTAATCTGTGACAGAACCATTTAGGTCTGAATGACTATAGTGCTTTCGGCTGTGCGAACTGAGTTCTTTTTTAGTTTCTGAGGAGATTTCACAATGGCGGCGATGGCAGCTTTGTCCCTCGCTTAAGGAGTCGCTTGAATTAGAACTTAGCCCAGGGTGAATCTTTTCCAACCAAAACACGCTCACTGTCGAGATTTCCACCTTCTCTGCAGGTTTGTGAACTTCTTTTGGCGACACAGCTTCAGGCCTTAGCGGAGTGAGTGCGAACGATTTAGCCAATCAGAAACGTTTGCGCAGACAACCCGATTATAGCGGAGCTCCAGCGCGGGCCGAAGGCCCGCGCTAGCGGAGCACCATACCTAAGAGAAAAACGTATAGTATACTATCGAGTTGATTTTTGAACGTCACGGGCATTGTGGATCTTTTTGATGACGTCATTGATGACGTAAGGGCACGTGACTTTGGTATAGAGTTCCTCTTATGGTCTTTGAAAGTTTGTCCAAGTTTGGCTTCTATAGAAGCTACCCTTCGGGAGATATGATTTTTTCTTTATTTTTCTGGTATTAAACCTATAGCGTACGCCGTCCGTCCGTCGTCCGTCCGTCCGTCCGTGTACACATGGGAACCCTGTGGTATGCAAAGAAAAAATTATATCTCCTCAAGGGAACACGCTAAGACAACCATACTTGGGATATTTTGTCTATGCCACAAGGGGGGGTGCTGTAACCCGGACACGTGATATGACGTCATCGATGACGTCATCTATGCTTAAAAAATTAATATCTCGTGAAGGGAAGACTCTAAAACAACCAAACTTGGGTTGTATAGTCTAGACCACCAGATGAGCGAAATGAAGTGGTCACGTGATATGACGTCATCGATGACGTCATCTATGCTTAAAAAATGAATATCACGTGAAGGGAAGACTCTAAAACAACCAAACTTGGGTAGTGTAGTCTAGACCACCAGATGAGCGAAATGAAGTGGTCACGTGATATGACGTCATTGATGACGTCATCTATGCTTTAAAAATGAATATCACGTGAAGGGAAGACTCTAAAACAACCAAACTTGGGTAGTGTAGTCTAGACCACCAGAAGAGCGAAATGAAGTGGTCACGTGATATGACGTCATCGATGACGTCATCTATGCTTAAAAAATGAATATCACGTGAAGGGAAGACTCTAAAACAACCAAACTTGGGTAGTGTAGTCTAGGCCACCAGATGAGCGAAATGAAGTGGTCACGTGACATAAGGTCATCGATGACGTCATCTATGCTTGAAAAATTAATATCTCGTGAAGGGAAGACTCTAAAGCAACCATATAAACCATGTACACATGGGAATCCCTTCCATTCACATAGAAAATTTTATAACCGGGAGCTCCGCTTTTAGCCAGTGGCTAAATCTATATATTAATAGTATAGATACACATCATCAACCACATCCTCGTTCACCTTTTCATCCTCATCCTTATTCTCATTTCTTATCTTAATGCTCATCCTGGTCCAGCTTTTTCCCCTCATCCTTGTCCTCATTCCCATCCTGATTCCTCATTGTCCTCATTCCCATCTTCATCTATCATTATTCTCATTCTAATCCGAATACGCATTATCAACCACATCCTCGTCCACCTTCCACCTTCATCCTTATCCTCATTGTAATAAGCAACCTCACAACCACATCGCCATCACCAAACGAACTGAAGGATATGCGTTTGAAATTAGTCATATTGTTCTCTCAAAGTGTGACATATGTGATCTTCTGTGTTGCTGGTTAAGTATGTGCGTTTGCCTTTGGTTATAACGTGCCAGTGTGTCACTATTTTAAGTTTGTACCGTATATATGATACCCCAGTTGAATATGGCTTTGCCGAATATCCTAACTATTCTGATCTAGACCTCTGTCATATGTTTGCACTTGTATCTTTTTTTTACTTTGTGTCATATATGTGCCTGACTGAGTCATATGTTGATGTTGACATATGACATACCTTAGACCAGTTTGTATCATATGTTCGGCCGCGGTAATGTGCTCTATCATATACCGTTTCCGGGAAACGTTGTCACCCAAAAAGCCTATAAGCTTGAAGCGCAAAGGATGATGGGGGCATTTAAACTGCTACTGTTTGATCCGAATTCAGACAGTTATCGCAACCACAGGTGAAATGATTAAATTTCAGCACATTTCCAAGCATGTTTGTTTCTAATATTTTACAGAAATTTAAATAAATCTTTACCCATACTCCCTAGCGCACCAAGCTTATAGGCTTTTGGGGTGACAACGTATCCCGGAAAGGGTATATATGAGATACATGACATACCAAAATTGAAACATATGAATTGCTGCAAATCTGTCATATGATTCATTTCCTGTGATATGTAAACACATGCTAGCGCTTGTTCTGTCTTATATAAAATGTTTGTTGTCATATACCTGTCATATGTTCTCTTGGATTGTCATATATTCCCCAATTCTACCAGCCTGTTCCTCGAAAATCCTTCCAAACTCGATCTTTTTGAAAACGTACGTCAAATGTTTTTGTCATATGTTTGTAATATATTTTTCACATATTTCTCATAGGTTTGTCGTATGTTTATTTTCCAGTAGCTAGTGTATCGTCCAAATTTTTGTCAACTTTTCTACCCCTAATTCTTATCCTTTTTCTCTTTCTTTACGCATCCCCAGCCTCATCCTCATCCTAATATTAAGTCGCCCTAAGTCCTCATTTCTAATCATATACGAGTCCTCAACCTCGTTTATATTTCACCCTCATCCATATCATCGCTGTCATCCTAATACGCATCATCAACGACATCCTCGCCCACCTTTTCGTTCTCATCTGCATCCTCAACCATATATCCTCATCCACTTTACCTTCGTCCTCATCCTGGTACGCGTCGTCCTCGACCGCATCTTATCATCAACCATCGTTACCCTTATCATGATCCAAACTCTTAATGATCGCTTTTTTGCCCCTAATTCTTAACTTCATTCTCATCCTTATACGCGCATCCTAAGCCTCATCCTAATCAACATAATTATACCTTGTCAAACTCACCCTTGTCCTGATTCTTATCATAATACGTATCCTTGTCTACCTTATCACCCTCATCCATATCCTCATCCTTGCACATCCTCGAGCTCAACTCTATCCTCATCCACCTTACCTCATCCTTAATATTCTCAATTCATCGCGCCCTCAATCACATCCACATCAGGCTTTCTACATCCATCCTTGTCCTCTTTCTACGTATCCATCTACATGTACACCCTCGTCTTTAGTTTTTTTTTTTACTTTGTGCGCACGATCAAACGAGGGTACTTCTTCTAAATACAAAGTATGCTTGCCAAGTGCAATAAAATTTCTGCGATCAAGATATGGGGAAAGGTTAAAATGCTCCTTTGGCAAGATTGTTGTTATTTCGTGTGTTTTTAAGGTAGGTTCATGTATTATATACAATGTTTAAGCTTTAGAAGAGTGGAACACATATATTATATTTTATTAACTATTATTAGTATAAGCCAACTAATGGTCTATTCTGATTCTGATTGGCTGAGGTACTCATGGTCTATTAGTGATAGACCGTACCTGGCAAAGCCACCACCTTTCTTTGCAAGAAAACTTGATTTTTTCAACATAAAATAATGGAATTCATTGCCAAAACCGACCAACTAGTTGGTTTATACTAAAAACAATTAGACCTCTCGTCCTCATGTGCTATGATATCAATAGACCATTCGGCCTTCGGCCTATGGTCTATTCATCATAGCACATTCGGCCTCGAGGTCTAATTGTTAAATAACTACTTAAAATGAAATCAATAGTTATTTCTGAAAGACTGATTATCTCGCTTAACTATGTACTATGTCCTAGTCCTTCAGAACTCAATGGAGCCACCCAGTTTTGTATCAAAATGAATGATACTAAGGTGGATTTTTGTATGTTCGATATTTAATGTTTTATTGCTTTTTGACTGAAAGAAAAATCTTCATAATATTGGAACAAAGAAAAATTATTAGTTATCCAAGTTGATATAAAACTGGGTTGGTTCTATTGAATTCTAGAACTTGGTCAAACGGGAAACTCAGTTTCCGACAAATCATTATTGATTTTATTAATAGTATTTAATAATATATGAACATATCATATATGTGTTCTACTCTTAAAAAGATTTAAAATGATATGTAATACATGCACCTATCTTAAAAGCAGACGAAATTACACCTATTTTGGTCTTTGTGCATCTTAGACGTCTCACTCAAATCGTTAGAATTTGGTTTGGCCGAGATAATGTTTAAATATTTGAAAACAAATATTGTGATTGTTCACACATTTGAAGAACTGTATTTAGTGATTATCAATATTTTACAGGAACCATCTTCTGTACAGCCTAAGGAAATAGTCCCAATAGAAACAGTCCCAGTACAAACAGATGCGGAAATACAAACGGAGCTCAGTGGTAATACAAGCATTTACTTCCAAGCTAGAATCTTCTCGAGGCTTACATATTTGCTATTTTTGAAGGAAACAAACCTGAATTTTGCAGCTATTGTTTTCTCCATTTTTTTTTTAAATAAAATAATAACGGTGTACAGCCTAAAATTACTTTCAAACCTGTAGGGGTTAGCAAAAGGGAGTGGTCTATATCACCTGTTCCCCTAAGAGACATGAAATGGGGTTTGATCAACGAAATGTTTAGACTGCTAGCAGCCCGTACTTTGGCGTGTCCCCAAGAGAAGTGCGAAGATCACCGACGAACACAATATTGATTAATGGTATTATAATAGTTATCAGAAAATGGAATCGAGTTTTCAATTCTGCACATCCGTATTAGTAAGGCTGCAAAGTTTAAAAACAATTACTTGAAAACTGGCTGAGATATGAATTTTCAAAACTTCGAATTTTGGCTTCATTTACAAAGAAATGCATTGGCAAATACGTCAGGTCGAGGCGGAGCCAACAACGTTCCGATGTATTTCCCATACATTTCTTGTAAAAAAATACGCCAGAATATAAAGTTTTGAAAATTTATATCTACTATTTACTGTTTGGAGAAAACTCTCAAAATGGCGGCTCGTTTGGCGCGCGATACTGCGTTTTGAACCTTTTAAGGTTATTCCCCTGTTTTGCACGGCGCACGCTGTTCTGCGCATGGACGCGCGATCAATTCGTTCGAAAATGACGCAATCGAGCGCGCGCGCAAGCTAAATATCCCCATTATTTGAGCGAGAAACACCAAGAAAAAGTCGCTTTTTGGGATATTGCGCGAAAACAAGATTGGGCACCCCCATTTTTTATTTTACCATTTTGACTATCATTCCCCTGTTATAAAAAAAGTTTAAAGAAATTTCCACGACAAGTTTTTGAGCTATCGTCATAAAAAGCCCCAAAACGAGACACAAAAGACTCTCAAATTATCACGAGCGGTGCGCACATTTTCAAGAGTAGCGTCAACACACATAGCAAATTAAACATTTCAATGTTCGTCCTAGGTAGTGAAGCATCAAACAGTTCTGTTCAAACCTGCAAGCGAACTGGATTGCTTCATTAGTGAGCGTTTTATCACAATTTTCTTGTTTCACGTAATCCTTCACAAAAAAGCCCTAGGCACTAAAAATGGGGTATGTTTGCGCCATCACAGTTTCTAAACGAGCATGGGCACCCCCTCTTTTTATTTCATATTTTCATTTCTTATAAATAGTAAATAGACAAATTAAGAAAAAAATTCTACGACAAGTTTTATTTCAGGGGAATTACCTTAATTGTCGTATTTTATTCTACTGATTTGGTATATACTAAAACAACTATCCCCCTCAGGGTCGGTGCCTAGCGGTGGATATATACCTCGACGCTTCGTGTCTCGGTATATATATCCACCGCTATTCACCTCCTTTTCGGGAATAGTTGTTAATTATTAATCAATATTGCGTGATAAATGCCTATGCTCACTACGGAATGGTATATCGAACAACCACTCATGAATTGTAAACTGTGTTGTATAAATCCGCATCTAGGGACCAGACATGTCCACGTTATGTATGTAAACCGCATTGAACGTGATAATTTGCGTTATACAAGTGCATACATTTCAAATGATTTCATGATGCAATAAACCGAGGTCCTATGTCTAAACGCACTGCAACCTGTACATGTTTTGGAGGGGAAGTAAAATAGAACCACCAATGACGCCACCTTGAAAACGGCTGACACACATTTGGAGTCACCCAAAACGTGTAAATTTCATTACACTTTATTTAAGCATTAGAGCTCAATTTTCTATGAATTTATCTGCGAAATAGAGCACTTGTGATGTTGGGAGCATTCCATAATCTTCAAATATGTAGCTCAGCAAGATATATGTTTTGGGCTTCCTGTGTTACACGCGGCACGCCAACAGTAGTGGGGAAAAAATCAAGCAACACACACGTTTCACCGACAGTCACGCTGAAGGCGGTGGCCCGCGGAGAATTACTTGTGTTATGACACATATTTTGCAAGGCCAGTTATTGGTTTTCAACTTGATATGATCGCTCTAACATGTTGCATTCCTACTGACCAATGATTCTGAAGGCGGAGGCCTGCGGATAATTATTTGTGTTATGACACATATTTTGCAAGGCCAGTTATTGGCTTTCAACTTTATCTGATCGCTCTAAAATGTTGCATTCCTACTGATCAATGATTCTGTATTGTAATGAAAAAAAACGAATTTATATGATAACAATGAATAAACCGGCGAAGATGCTTGGAAACAAAACCCACTTTTTTACTTTATAAATCACTTGGTATTGCAGACGACGTTTATTCTACTTATACCGTTATCGATACATGAGAATACATACAATAAATCATACAAACATTAAGAGAAATGGAAAACTGTACCAAAAATCATAGTAGATCATACTGGTACATTAAATCATTGATAAATTTAGCTGTCCGATTAGTGATCGATTCGTCATTCATTGAGATACAATACAGAAAAAGATCGTTACAACTAAAAAAATTAAAAGTTGGATTGATCTCTTTCACATCATGTAGAAATTGACTTCTGATGGGTAAAATCTTATCATTACAACAGAAGGAAAAATAGTGTTGTTCATCACCAATCTCATTTCGGTTACACAGTGTACATATTCGCGAGTCATGGTCAAGTCCTGAATATCTCCCAGATTCAACCGGAAATCGATGGGCTGAAAGCCTAAATCTCGCCACCGCCTTTCTGTATTGAACATTTGCAATTTTAAACAGATAACAGGAAAATTCTAAACGCGGTTTTACAAGATTCAGAGTTTTAAGCTTTCTAGACGGTTGGATCTGGCACTTCCATTCATGATCATAACATTTATTCAAGGAATCATTTACCCTATTCGAGATTGAATTAATTCTTTCAAACGGAATCGCAAGGTCATTTAAACTCCCAAAACCTCCTAATTTCAATAGATAATCTGTAATAATACTTCCCTGAGAATCAGACTGGATACACCCCCTTGCCGCCTTTCCAACTAGTGTGTCCTTATATATACTATTAGAAACTCGCAACCAATATTTAACAACCCTGGTCATAATTGTAATGATTAGGGGTCTTCTACCCAGCTCTGCATACACGCCTATGTTTACGGATTTGTTGTGCACGCCAAGCAACCTCTTACAAAATTTGAGATGAAGTCTCTCTATGTCACCTATATTCTTAAAGAGTTTATCTTTAAACAAATCAAAATTTGGCGTTCGACCTAATTCATATACACCCCAGATCTCGCAATTATACAATAAAACCGGAAGCACTAGTGACGAGAAAAGTTTTAACATCACTCTTATTGGTACTCTCTCAAGATTTGTAAACTTAGCAAATAAACTATGATAAGCCACGGCTGTTCAAGAGCTCCCTGAGCGGACTTTTAGTTAGTGATCACTGGAGCGCGCAATTTATGCAAAACTGTTCCATTTCATGTTATGCAAGAAGCACAGGAAGAAATGAAATGTACAGAGATAAAAAGCTTCAGTGATATGGTTCAAGAAAATAAATTCGTATCGCAAAATTAGTGAAAATAAAGCGGTTTTCAATGACATTAAAAACCTTCGGACACCAAGGCGTTGAAGCGTAACATAATTTTTATAATGAGGTTTAAATTAGGAAATTTAGAGAGCCCACAAAGCACATAACGTTCGAAGCCTTTGTTTCATGCTACTTTCTTAAAGCGCGGATTTAAAAAATTATAGTGCGAAAACGTGATTTTTCCAGCTTAATAGACCTAATGTATGATATTCTTTCATGTTTTGCGGAAACATCGAGCATAGTCTGCGCTTGCTAGGAATTCGTGATTTCGGATACTTGAATTTCAAACTAAACTACGCAATTAATTCAACAAAATGTTTCTCACTGACGTTCTGTTATTCATTGTCAAACCACATTTGCGCATTAGCCTTGAAACATCGTACCACGCGAGGTAAAGATGCCACAAGGTCTCGAGGGACTTATTGAGAACGTGTAGTGTGCGGTGATCGCTTAAATAAGTCAAGGAGTCAATAAAACCGAGAGAACAGTCGACTGTGTCGAATACAAAAGACAAGTTGTCTCGCGACTAGGCATCAACTCTATACCACGAAAAATGATAACGAAACTCAAACCAGCGTTTCTGTTCCTCGTGAAATCTTTCTTCGACAAGAGAACGCGTTTTCTGGCAAATGCACGGCAATGAAAACTGACTACGCCTGTCCCAAGGATGTTAATATAGGCGTGGCGGACGGATAAGAAAAAGCCCTAGGCTGATAAAGCATTGTTGTAAATGCCTTGTTTAACCATGTGGCTGCCCTGTGTGTCAAGTTCACTACTCTAGATGATCTAAGGGATCACTCATTATGTTTTGCTTTTTTTTTGGGGGGGGGGGGGGGATTGGGCAATACAGGTCAAAATTAAATGATCACCCCTCTAATAAGTAATATGATTTACATGACCCCCCTCCCCCCTCTTCAAAAACAAATTTACTATTATTCATGTGTGTGAAGACAGCACCTGTCAAATTTCTAATGTCATGATCTCAAACTCATGCTCCTAGTAATAAAGGAATCTTCATCTGAACTCTAGAACTGCCCCCTCCCCGAAAAAAGTTATTTTTAGCAAGGGGTTTTCCTGCCCAAGATACATGTTGTTATAGCAACATGTGGCAGCATTTTATAAAAAAAAGTGGATGCGCATATTATTCCGTTATTTCGGTTCTGAAAAATCATATCAGTTAAGTGCCATTTTTGCAAGCTGCAATTTTCAACATATCCACTTGACTGAGCCTGTAAATAATTCAGTTGTTGAAATAACTTGTTCGAAAATTTCCTGTTCCCCACCCCCCACATATTTGAAAGTGTAATGCGTGGGTATTTTTTGAAAAAAAAAAAAAAATCAATGCGACCCTAATTCGACGTATGCCCTAGGCCTTACATATACAATAATAACCCAATCACATGCAAACTATTCTTCTTTTTTCACAACTTGCCTCTCTAAGTTTAACTATGCCATTGTAATGGCCTACAGTATTGACACATTAGTAAGATTAGATCTTGGACATGATCACTGCTTTGTATATTATGGTAGCTAATGAAAATGATGTAACCAGAATAATAGAGTTGAAAGCAATGATGATATCACAGGGGCACCCAACGAGTCAATACCGTAAAACAGCTCAGAATGCCATTATAAGTCGTTACTGAGCATACAAATGACTATAAACTGGGTATTTATAATCCCTACAAATTTAATATCTGTTCGGATTTCGTAGCTGAAAATTTTGGGTTGCGAAAATTTTAGGGATTGAAATCAAGTCTTCCGAAAATGCCAGGGGAAAAACTCCATCCGAAAATTTTAGGTGACCTTTTTAACGGCAAAAATCCCCCCAAAATTAGTAAAATTTAACCTTTTTGTGCAATTCGAAAAATCTAGGGGATCTTATGATCTTTATACGAAAGTTAAAGCTTCAATTTCTGAAGCGAAAATTTCAGCTCTCGTAGCGCCATCCGAACAGATATTTTACCGAAAATGATCGTTGGGTGCCCCTAAACAGCATTTCTCCTTGTATTTTTCCTTCATCTGGTCCAGTCGCATGACTTCGAGGATTATAATAAATGAGATGAGAATGAGGCAGACATACTATTCATTCATCTGAGTGTCAAAGAATAAATGAGTGCCTCGAATTTCAACACCATGACCAAATTTGTACCTACAATGTACTTCTTGGTCAACATACAAGGGCTTGTCGTGTTCTTTTTCCTTTCAGAGAGTTACATCAAGAAGCTAATCGCTCATATTTCCGTACATCTTTCACAAACCACACATTTCTACAAAAGTTCCATATGCCGGTGATGCATACCCTTTCATTCATTCAGAAAATAATGGCCATTTTCATTAGGGTTCATTGAAGAACAAGGAGGGTAGTCATTTCTCAAGAAAGTACTATGAACAAATCCACAGTGTCACTCCATGTTGTGGCAACATTTTGCCTCCTCTGTCTAGAGCATGGATCCTGAAGAAGAAAACAAAGGCTCTGAAAGGGAAAATGTAGCAAACAAACTGAATTCAGGATTGCAAAGGCAGTTTAGATAAATTCTTTAAACATCGATATTTTGATCTCATCTAATTTTTGGAGATCAGATGCTCGAAGTATTCCTTTCCCCTGCTAACCTGATGAATTTCTACATATAATCAATAAGGTACAGCTGCAGTTTGTTTTCTCTGGTTTCAGGGGTTGCAACAGGTGTATCTTTTCTTACATCTGTTGTGAACAATAAACTGCAGAGAATCCCTAAAAAATCCTAACACTCCAAACATTTTTAATAGGGTGCAAGTGCACTTTCATTTTAATCTTCTGAATACCAGAGACAAAACACAGATCTGCGGGATAATGAGAAACTTTCAACCATTGCATTGTACGCTTTAAGAAAGCTTACTTATCTTTCGACGAGCCTGCGTAGTACCACTTGTGGCGCTCGTCGAAAAAAAAATAAAAACAGGTTGCAACGAATTCCTAGCATCGAACCTACCTCTTCTAGCTGAAGCTGAAGACCCTTCAAATAGCATGTGCTGATCCTTAGTTCCCAGAAAAATCACAAAGTCAAGCTATCGTGGCTGTAATCTTGACATAACCTTGTTTGTGGCCCGAGAACACTAGATATGATAGAATACGTGTGTCCAATTGTTCATGCGTGGTTTGAGGTCAATGCACATTAGATTGCTGTTATTTTGTCTCTTCGAATTTAGTTGACATTATATCTTTTAGTCTGCTACTATTTCAATGTTATCCTTGTCCCAAAACACTTCGTTTGAACCGTAAACAAATGGGTAATACGCGTGGAAGCTGTTTGTGCCTTGGGCGCCATCTTTGTTTTTTCATTGAGCCAGGGGGAAGACCGCTACCAATGCTGCCCGTGGGCTCAAATCAATACGCTGTATGAATAATAATGAGCTTGAACTTAAAGTCCCCTCGGGAGCAGCCGTGAAGCCCTTAAGGCCTTATTAAAGAGACGTTTTCGGGCCCGTTTAAAGTTACCTGAGACGTGTAAAGTTATCCCTAAGTATACATACTCATCCACACATCCTAAATATTCTTCACCAAGAGTCCAGCGAGAAAGCAAGAATGGACGCCGTATCGCTGGAGTGCCAAATACCATAACTTTGGATTTCTTCATATTGACCGACAGTTTCCATTTTTTCGTATAAACACTCAACCGGTGTAGACAACACTGTAGGCCCGCCTCTGTCTCAGAGAATATCACCAAGTCATCAGCATATAACAAACAGTTACAAGGGAAGCCGTTCAAAGAAACTGGCCGGCACGAATCACCACTAAAGATATGTGGTAAATCATTGAGGAACATATTAAACAATGTTGGACTAAGATTGCAGCCCTGTTTAACCCCTATATCTGAACGGAAAAAAGGCGTGAGTCCCTCCTTTAGTTTCACGGAGGACTGGACTGACGAATACATATTTAAAAGAATCCGAACAAAATTCTTGCTGCACCCAGATCGAATAACCTTATAAAAGAGACCTTCGCGCCATACACTATCGTAAGCCTTCCTAAAATCCACAAAACACGCAAATAACGGCTTTTTCTTCACCTTGTAATACTCAAGAAGGGATTTGAGAACCAATACATGGTCTGTAGTCCTAAAGCCCTTCCTAAAACCTATCTGATTGACATTCATAAGCCCATTTTCCTCCAAGAACCTCGTCAACCGATTGTTCAAAATTAGCGTAAAGAACTTCCCCAAACAGCTACTGACACAAATGCCTCTATAATTACCAGGATCCAATTTATCTCCAGACTTATGAATTGGCACTATGAGCCCTTCTGACCAGACCCTCGGGAAAAAACCTCGAGAAAGTATTATATTGAATAATCGTGCAAAATATGGCGATAAAGGACCGACACACTGCTTAATCATCTCATTGTTTAGAACATCACGTGCACTCGCTTTTCTGTTTTTCAGTTTTTTCGCAACACGACAAACTTCTTCAACGGATACCGGAGCATCTAAAATCTCATTTCCATTAGCAGCCCAGGTCTCAAAATCACTAACAAAACTAGCTTCAACGCTTCTACCGACATCCGGAAAGGAAACAGTATTGAGCCCTTTGAAATAGTTAAACCATTCATCCGCAGGGATTGCATGTATGTCCTTGTCCTATTCCACTTCTATGAAGCAAAAGGGACTCTCCATTGATCGAGACCATCAACTTCGAGAAATTCACAAGCTCAAAATCAAACACAGAAACATATGTCCCGTACATATTTGCTAATCCGATTGCTTAACTCGTCGTACTAAAATCCGCACTCACGGTATAGTAGTCAACTATTTTACTAAGGGAAATGACAGATTTGATGTAGAACAGGAAACGGCATCATCTGGAACAAACCATCGTTACGAATACACACATTTGTTGCCAAACTCTTGGGAATAATAGATAAATGTCCGTACCAGGCCATTCTAGCCAACGAAGATGAAGAACCTTGCTAAGTCTGAGCACTTTCTACCATACGGTTTCGAGAACTTAGCTGGCGAAGTTGGCCATTTTGAGACAATGTAAAACGCATTGACTGCATAAGGCAGATAAAAGCCAGCTCTTGTGGTTTGTTGATGAATGCAGACTGGACGCACGATTTTTTTCTCAGTCCCTCAGGAGGGCATGTTGTAAAACATGGACTGGACTGAGAAACATGGACTGAGAAAACATGGACTGGACTGAGAAAACATGGACTGAGAAAACATGGACTGAGAAAACATGGACTGAGAAAACATGGACTGAGAAAACATGGACTGGGAAAACATGGACTGAGAAAACATGGACTGAGAAAACATGGACTGAGAAAACATGGACTGAGAAAACATGGACTGAGAAAACATGGACTGAGAAAACATGGACTGAGAAAACATGGACTGAGAAAACATGGACTGGGAAAACATGGACTGAGAAAACATGGACTGAGAAAACATGGACTGAGAAAACATGGGTACAGTTAGTTCCAAAAGAGTGAAATCAATCGCAAAGTGATTACAACAATTCTGAACAATCCAAAGTCATCGAAATAGCGTTGACAAACATAAAACAGGAAATGATGTAGTATGGAGAGTATTTTCCAAACATGAAGACCGTGAGAAAGCAGGCGCACGCTCATAAAACCAGCACTCTGATGTTTTAAAATATCAGCAATCGCTCATGCATTATGAAGTCCGTCAGCCGTCTCAATTTGATGGACATCTGATAGCTGGCAAACTGCATGAGCGTTACTCACTTTATTGTTTACCACCAAGGTTGACACTTGATACGACGATTAAGTTTCAAGGTCAAAAGCCGTCACATCTGGTGGGATGAAGTTTATTTTCCGGTAGCTTGCATGTATGTTTGGTCTGTTTTCTGCTGGAAATAAACTTCCTTTCCCAAAGAATGAAGTGTGGTGTTGTTGTTTGTTTTGCACGTTCGGGATCTCAAGCGCAGAATTCAGCATGTATTTAAAGTAAACCGTATCTACTTGGCTAAGAATTTGCTATGACCTTTGTTAAAAAAATAGGGGCGATTCTGTAAGATTAGTGTGTTAGCTAATAGACTCGAATGAACTACAATTGTAGCTCACTATGCCTGTATGCGTCGAACGAATTCGTAAACGAAACGTGTGGCGACTTGAACTTGTATACCTAAGCACAGATTGGCTTGAAATTTTCAAATATTTCTGAATCTAGCATCATTAAGTGGTATTCTACGATGACACTAGGTTTTTCCCGCCAGTTTTCCCAGTTTTCTCAGTCCATGTTTTCTCAGTCCATGTTTTCTCAGTCCATGTTTTCTCAGTCCATGTTTTTCCAGTCCATGTTTTCCCAGTCCATGTTTTCTCAGTCCATGTTTTCTCAGTCCATGTTTTCTCAGTCCATGTTTTTTCAGTCCATGTTTTCTCAGTCCATGTTTTCCCAGTCCATGTTTTCTCAGTCCATGTTTTCTCAGTCCATGTTTTCTCAGTCCATGTTTTCTCAGTCCAGTCCATGTTTTACTAGTCCATGTTTTACAACATGCCCCCTCAGGAGTAATGGAATTTAATGGGTCACACTTATAGCAGCAAGAATTATTTAATTTTAATTATAATCAACCCCTAGCATGAACAATAGATCGAAACTGAGACGACGACAAATCCCCGAGGGACCGAAAAACAAATCGGGCGCCAGTCTGCCTTCATCAACAAACCGCAATAGCTGGCTTTTCTCTGCCTGATGCATTCAATGCGTTACTGTCTCGAAATGGCCAAATTCGCCTGCTCAGTTCTCGATACCGTATGGTAGAAAATTGCTCAGACTTCATCTTCGTTTAGTTTACTTTTTTTCTCAGGGCGGCTAATTATTGGTACGGACAATTAATGATTGTTTGAGTTGAGTTTTGCAACAGATGTGTGTAAACTATTCGTAACGATGGTTTGTTTGAGGTGCCGTTTCATGTTCTCCATCAAATCTGTCATGGCCCTTGGCCCTTAGTGAAAGAGTTGACTACTATATGGTGAGTGCGAATTTTAAGTACGACGAGTTTAGCTATACATATTAGATGCATGGGACATATACTTCTGTATTTGATTTTGAGCCTTGTGAATTTCTCGAAGCGTATGGTCTCAATCAAGGAGAGTACCTTTTGCTTCAGTAGATTAGAATAGAAGTAGAATAGTTAAGGACTTCGTACATGCAATACTATGCAACTCTAGTTTTTTTAAAATCACGAAGTAAAAATGTAGGTTTTGTTTGACGCCGTTTTAGTCATTGTTATTGTAAATTCGTTTTATTTATTACAAAATAGAAGCATTTTTAGTTAGTAGGTACGCAAAATCTTAGAGCGATCAGATAAAGTTGAGAGCCAATAACTGGCCTTGCAAAATATGTGTCGTCCTAATAATTACCCGCGGGCCACCTTAATATATAAGATATAATGTGTAGTATTTTACTCTTCAAAGGCTTATAATGATATAAAACTAAATGAAAATTATTTTAGCAAAACATTCCTTGAATTTGTGGAGAAGAAGTGCTCCCATTAATGTCATACAGGTCACACTTTGCCCCATGGACTAAAACAATGATAATTTAAAGTTGTGGCTATGGTAACCATGGGGTAGAGATTCAAATTACTTATCTCATGGGGGATCACCGGGGCCCCCTGAGTAGGACTGGGAGAGCATGACCCCCATGGCGAATTAGGCACCTCTCATGGGGGATGGCTAATGGCCCCCAGAGGAGGACTGGGGATTGTGGACCCCATCTTAGTTGAGGGTTGAAAACCCTCCCCTTCGCCTAAATTTATGTGACTTGGATGGGCTTGCAATTGGAGTGCTTCACATCCCTTGCCCCCTTCTCCCACATACAATGTTGTCTCTTGTATTCCTAATAGGTTGGGAACATTAATGTGAAGTATTTTACTCTTCAAAGGCTTATAATGATATAAAACTAAATGAACATTATTTTAGCAAAACATCCCTTGAGCCATTCGCCAAACATCTATTAACACCATTCAATCATTATAGTTTCAGGAGAGTGCTAACATTGATTTACGTTGTTTTTCGCTTTGAACAGCTGCCAAAGAGAAAGTTAAAACTGTACTTGAAAAACTTGATGAAGATTTCAACGACAAAACAGGAGGAAGAACAAAGCGTGCAATGGAAAAAATTGTTGACAAAAGATGGCAAAAATGGAAGAAGAAGAATTACAACGAAAGACAAGCAAGAATTACTGCTTTAACATCGTGCGTCAGTACTATGCAAGCCTTTAAAAACGCTGATGAAAACCCGACTGAAGCGATCCAAGCGGGTTTGACGGTGGTGACCACTTTGGCCCAGGCGTTTGGGGGTCCTCTGGGTCAGGGTGCAAGCGTTATCACAATGTTGGCGTCGGGACTACTTGCCCTGTTTGGAAATGCAAAAAAAGAGAAATCTGTGGGGGAAATTGTAAGAGACGAAATCGAGAAGGCGTTCAAGAAGTGGCAGGATGTAAACATAAAAAACGAAGCTGCAGGGGGAATCCTGGATCTTGAAGCATCCAAAGAATTTCTAGACGGTGTTGGAGAAGTACAAGAAAAGATGCCTGCTAGACAGTTGAATTTACTAGTGTGCAATGTTCCTATATATAAAGGTCTAAAGCTGTTGGGAATGCTTGGAAATGAGATTCAGAGAATTGTAGAAGAAGACAAGACCGAGAATGCAGAGAAATGCTTTGATTACGTGGACCTGTATTTCAAGATTTTAACAATCAAGAATGGCATCACCTTGTCTATGATCGATTTGATCCCCAAAAAAGAAAAAGGAACAATATCAGGCTTTCAGAAAATGCAATTGTACTTGGACAAAGAAACCAAGAAGCCGTTCAGGTTTTTATACGACGTGGAACTTAAGGAATTAAATGATAAGCCAAGCAAAATGCTTCCGTTTTTTGAAGTCAATGAGCACAAAACGGCGATGGATTACTTGGAGAAAGCAATGCTTGGCAACGAGAAAGTTGACTTTGCAGACGATTACCTGGTGAATACTGCCTCTTGTCGAGTATTAGAAACACACAAGGAACTGTAGTATTTGTGCACGCGTATGTCGAGAAACCAGACAGCTTTGTGCGTCCAAGATTAGACAACCCCATTATAAAACTTGCAACAGATGCTCAAGCAAAACAAAAATGTCGATGGAGACTTCGTCCGCATGGCAAAAGGCACTTCTCCTTTGTGTATAAATATGGATGTGGGTCAACTCCGCCTTCGCCTTGGTGCGACTACTTACTAGAATTTGACGGGGAGCGAGTTGTGGCGAAGAAAAGCGGGAATCCAATCATATGGCATTTCTCCCAAGACACCGGGTAAGTTTTCATGTTCCTATTTCTGTCGAAATGGTTGGTGATAACATACAGGACAGGGGCGTAGGCAGGGGAATTTCTCAATGGGTTCCGGTGTGCTGTCACGCATATATTCTTATTACAACCTAGTATTAGTTACTGTTTTTATTTCATATCAAGTTACAGAGCTATGTAAACACTATGTAAACACCTTTGACTTAGTTCCTTTACAGCTGTTTCAGGTAACACGCGACCCAGCGCATTGAACACATTTTTTGGCAGTCGGGTTTTTCTGCGACGTCAATCAAATCGCCTAGTGCAGTGAGTTGGCTTCTGTCGCGACTCTCGCAAGAGAAGCCAAACAAATGCACTTGGCAAGAATTTGATTGGCTCACACGGATTGCATTGATTGACACCCAGAAAACCCAACTGCCAAACTCTAAGAATCTGACAACGGCGAAGTCGCGTGTTACCTTAACCAGCTGTAATGGCAAGATGTTAGTTTCACAATCGCTTGTATCAATTAACTTTAAGTCATAGTCTTTTTACCAAATCAAATCATATCAGGAATCTACAATAAATTCCAGGATCATCGGAATAGTGTGATTACGGTTTTGAAGGTTTACCTGCCGTCTTCTAGCCGCCGGCGGGGGTCGGGGAAGCGGAACATCCGTTACCCCCATCTTCAGTTCCCTATTTAAAATAATAAAACGTTAAAAAACCGTGAAAGAAGTTTTTTAAGCAAACGCCTGGCTACGAGATGATAAGCGGTAATGATCATTCTTGCCCCACGAGAGAGGATAACCGAATATGAGTTAATGCATATGTTTGATACTCTTATAAATGATTAATATGTATAGTTCCGTGAGACTGGCGCAAAGTAACGGCCGTGGACTGTTTTATCGCCTATAAAAAGCTACGGATAGCACTATTAGAATCCTTGAAATCACACAGAGACATCAGAAGAAAGGTAGGCATGATTCATTGTCAAACATTGTATTGGATCAGCAATTTCTGGCAATTTATGGAGTATTACCATCGGGTATCATACGAGTTGTGTGTGTCATTACAAATGCATACAGATTAAACTGACTACAAGGATCATGAGCTTGGGCGCCCTGTTATATAAATACAAGGAAAATTACAGTGGCTTTGTGTTACTCTTGCTGTACTTGTCAAGATATCCTTCTTGTCTCTCAAAAGTAATACTCATATCTTCACGCCTATTTACATGTAAAATATCCTCTATAAAAATTACAGTGATACCTCTATGAATCAGTCACCTTCGGGACCGAACCAAGGCAAATAAGTGATTTATGCTCCTGTCTTGATGTAATTGAAGCATGCGGTCCTGATGGTATTAGCAATAAGATCATCTAAGATTTGTAAGAAGGGTGTTTCTGCCTCGTTTTCACGTTTAGTAAATTTTTCGCTGTCCTCGGGTGTCTTCCCAGATGTTTAGAAGCTAGCAAATGTTATTCTAATTTTCAAAAACACGATCGTCCACAAAAAGTTAACTACCGCCCCGTCTCTTTATTAGATGCTTCTGCAAAAATTATAGAAAAAGTAGTTTTTATCAGGCTGTATAATTTTCTTCGTAAAATTGGATTGCTTAATCCACTAAAGTCTGGCTTTCGTCCAGGGGATTCCACTGTAAACCAATTAATTTATATTTCTCATAAAATGTATGAAGCTTTTGGACAAGGCAAGCAGGTGCGCATGGTTTATTTAGATATTAGTAAATAATTTGACAGGGTGTAGCATAAAGGATTGTTGTTCAAGCTTGAAGCAATCGGCATCAGGGATCCTCTGTTAAGCTGGTTTGACAGTTACCTTTCTGGACGAAGGCAGAGAGTGGCAATCGAAGGAACAGAGTGGACAGACGTTAAGGCTGGAGTCCCCAAGGGCTCTGTCATTGGATCTCTACTTTTTTGATATTTATTAATGATATTTCTGAAAATCTCAAACTGACTGCCTCTTGTATGCTAATGATACTTCCGTTTTTGATATCGCTAATGATCCTTATGTTACCGGCACTAAGCTAAATAGTGATCTACAGGAGTTCGTCAATGGGCGAAGCATTAGCTAGTTACGATTACTCCAACTAAAAACTAAATGCATGACTTTTTCTGTAAAGCGCCTAAAACCTTTCCATCCAAGTCTCGAGTTCTTTGACAATCGTGAAATGGATGAAGTTTCGCAGTATATTCACTTGGGCCTAACGTTAACAAGCAATCTGTCGTGGTAATGGAATATGCTGATGTGGTTTGTGATGGTTGCAATGAATACGAAAGTGTCTCCTCGAGCATGCTCAGTATGAAGCTTCAAAAGTTGTCTCTGGTGCAATAAAAGGGACAAGTAGGCAACACGTTCTCAGGATTGGATTCTTCAGGATTGGATGAGATAAGTGACGCAGCGAATGATCGACTGCATATGAGTAACAGGAAAGGTCGTTATCGAATCAAAGGCACCGAGTGCCTCGGCGAAATCGTGGATACCTTTTTGTTAAGTGGCAGCATAGTTAGTAGAGGAGACTATAACTATGGTGGCAGTATAGTTAGTAGAGGAGACTATAACTATGGTGGCAGTATAGTTAGTAGAGGAGACTATAACTATGGTGGCAGTATAGTTAGTAGAGGAGACTATAACTATGGTGGCAGTATAGTTAGTAGAGGAGACTATAGTGGCAGTAGAGTGTGCACCGTACAACCTGATTACCTGCCCCAGAATTCTGAGGACTGCAGATACTATAAAAATCATAAATGCAGTTATCCAATGAATACAATAAGACAATCATTCTGATATGTGTATTATTTCCGTTTTACATCTTTTAGTTGTAGATGTGAAGATAACATAATTTTTTCACTTTGATTGTCCCATCATTAAGTGCCAAGTTTTGATGACTGAAGTTTGTCATCATTTTAATTACATGGTTCAATGGTTGTAGTTACTGAAACAAACAAACAAACAAACAAACAAATAAAATGATACACCAGAAATTACAGCATGAACCAAAAAGCATGACACGGTGCGTGTGCGAGGTAAGGGTGAGTCCTCAGGCACTTTTTGTGGGGTGGATATTCGTGTTGGTATTTCTAACTTTAAAGATACAATAGCCTTTTTCTTGTCCTAGTGCAACTAGATTATTTTTTTGGCTGATTTAGGTTTTGCTATTTTGCTCCTTAAAGGTTAACTAAACTGTTTATGAGCATAATTTATTAACTTAGCTTCCTAATTTGGGGCATGAAACAAAACAAAGGGTTGAGGGTGACAGAGGTCAAGATAACAAATGAAGTTTACAGAAAGGTACATAATGTACTGTGAATGAGATTGCCAAACGTACCTGAGTAGTAGTGATGGCTCCCAAGCTGACGGCTCTCCTAGCAGATTATATTGGGTTTGTAATTCTAAATAGATCATTCTTTGCTGTTTCTTTTTTTTTTTCTTGTGTCCTTTGTGACTCTAAAAGTCGTTATTAATGCACTTAGATCATGGTAGTTTTCTTGAATACATTGTGGGTTACAGTAAGGCAAATACAGTACTATTGTTTTGTGCATAGTTCTTCTTTTTCGTTAGAAAGCAACGGGAAGCAGAAAACAAGCCAGCCGAAAATCAACAAAATCGCAAGTTAAAAGTTGGATTCTTCTTTCATTCATAACTCTGATACTAAAAGTAAGCACTTTGAGTGAAGACTAGGGCAATAACTTTAGAAATGTGGACCTCCGAAGTCAGAGAAAAGGATGTGGTATCTTCCCCTTTCTAGACTGCTTGCAGCCCCTTCTTTGGCGAACGTCCGTAAATCCAGGGGAAAATGTTTTTTTTTTTACCCGCGACGCGCTTAGATTTGTTTACAAGTGTCGAGTTTCTCAGGAGAGGGAGAGATGCGCCAATCGAAGCGCGCCGCGGGTAAAAAAACATTTCCCTCGATTTACGGACGTTCGCCGAAGAAGGGGCTGCAAGCAGTCTATCCCCTTTCGGTGTCTGCCATTGTTTTCCTTGAACTTCAGAGCCTGATGGGTGATACCGCTGGCTAATTTTCGCGGGCTACTCAGATTGCATTATTATTGCGCAACTTGAGCTAACACTTGAGTCATGAGTGACATCGGACCCACCACACTCGTGTCATCGCTTCGCGAAACTACAATTTAAAACCAAATCGAAAAACGATATAGGATGCGTCTTGATCCCAGCAACTTTAGATGCAGTGAAAACCCGCGTGTAAGAACCTAGGGATTTAAGAACCTGCTGGCTTAAGGATGTAGATGAAAAACTTTAATTGCCCAAAACAAATACATGTTTATGTAATGTACTACTGTTTTTCATTTTTATCTATTCCATTCATTTTTGTTTAATTTTTACTTAGGATTCAAAAATTCTTATATGAAGGACAAAACATATCCTTTACTCTTTTCTGGTAATCAATAACCATGTCTCCTCCATAGAAATTAAGGACCTATTGAAATTAAGAACCTACTTAGCCTAAACTGCCAATAACTACCTTAAACAATAAGAACCTGTTTTTGCAAACATGGAAGAATGTAGGTTCCTTAAACGCGTGTGTTTACTGTAGTACGAAAACTGACTCCACAACGATATGTATAGCGCAAACCACTTAGACGCAGACACCGAACGAAATCCAGAACTGACGTATTGATCGGTGAGATCAAGTTGTACGTTTTACGATGAGATTTGCGAGAGACTGTGCGACAAAGTGGTAAGTGAGTTCAGCACTGCCCCTGCCCCTGCCCCTGTCCACGGATTCTTCAAATGGTTGATCTGCGTCAGTCGGTTGATTGATTGCAAATGTTATTACATGCTATATCGTTTTCGTTTCAGTTCAATTAAGAGCAAGTACCTATGTGGAGAGCACTGTAATAAATACCTCTCAATGACGTCCGGTGGTTTTTACACCAATCCTGGACACGTCAATTATATATTACTCCATCAAATTCTTTCAGCGGATGAATATCCCTGGCTTGCATTGAAGGTAATTATCAATGTGTCACGAATTACAGAGCGTCAGTCGTTAGATGCTATGCCAGCCTATTTATACACCAGTCAAATTATAAAGCATCCATTTGGATCATATCAAATTTGCGAAGAACAGTTATTCACCGGTGCAATGAAAACATCCCGCCCCCAGCCGATTTTGACTGTTTTTTTTTACACTAAGTTCATTACATCATTCAAGTAAGATTTATATACCTCGATTGTCGTCTATGATCGATTTATAAACCCCAGCCCGATAAATCGATTATAATCGACATTCGTGGTACTAAGGGGCCGACCTTTTTTTTTTTTCGGGGGGGGGGGGGGGGGGGGGGGGGGGGGTTGCAATTTTTTTTTTACTTTCTAAGATATTGTAGGATATTTATTTCGGAAAACTAGTTGAGGATTATAAACAAATATGCTGTGCAGGATATTTTTTTTAAAAAAACATCCCCCCCCCCCCCCCCCCCCCCCCCTCAGAAGTCAAATGGTCGGCCCCTAATTTTCTTATTCCACATTTCACGAGGCATATCGAGATAGCGTTGTCGTTTTCTGTGAATACGCGCGGGCTACCTGTGTTTTGCCCCAGGCCCTTTGGCGGAGACAAAAACAACATGGCGGCCATGAGTACGAAGTTTCTCGAATACCTGCAAGTTTTGGTGGATTTCTCTGCTTTTTTCGCTAAAATATGAGGGAAAGTACTTACAGACCTTCCAAATAAGGTAAGGGGGAATTCCTAATAAGGAAAGCGGCAAGTCGACAAGGTTAGGCTGCAAACATCTTTTCGGAAAAAACCAGCCTTGGCTGAACTAGACCTGCCTGTCTAAATATTGCTTATAAATAAATAAATAAATAAATATGTTTTCTAAAAAATGGCTATGTAATGTCTTGAAATTTGAGTGACATTTTGAAGGAATTGTTTGCTCCAAATAAACTAAAGCCAATGTCCATTTTTAATTTTGTCGTCGCGCCTCTTTTGTTGTCAAAAGAATGGGTTTTGTCTTTTGAATAGAACAAACGCTTTTTTTTTTTCTTTTTATAAAGACCACTCTTCTGGTATTTCTTGCTTGCCTTTTGTCCTGCAAACCATGAATTCAAACATTTCAAATTTTCTCTTTAGTTCTAGAAGCTAATGAGTCTTTTCAAATTTCCCTCTTGGTTATTTTGCCAATAGACCTTTCATTAGCATTTGAAATGACTTATCCGAACCAAAACAGTTCGGTATTCAACCAAAGACACTTGGGCACAAAACCTCTCTCTAATTATGAAAAGTAGCGCTGGAATGAATCGAAATGAAGGCATCCAAGGCCACGAGAGAACTCGGAAAAGACCTACCCGATTAGTTTGTTATGGCGAGGACGGGGCACAGAGAGCCAATTAAGGTATGTTTTATTACTTTTTTTAAAAGCCGTTCAAGTCAAACGACTCCAGTCCTTGCTAACTGGAACTGAATTGTTTGTTAGAACGGAAAAGTACTTACAAGATTCAAATGCCGTTTATGCTTTTGATAACATTCTTTCTAGACATTTGAGAATTTCACTAAATAAAATATCGTTACATGAAGTATTATTGCTCAATACTAGCCCAGACAAATTTCTCTTTCTGATTTTGTAAATTAATGTTATTTATGTATTTATTTCAGATCAGGGATGTGGGTTCGAGTGCAGAGGCCTTGGTCAGAGCAAGTAGTTATCACTAATTGTACTTTTAATTCTAACTAAGAAAATCACATCTGATTTTGATAAATGAAATCGTTCATTTTGTACATATTAGCAGGGGATTAAGTTGTTGTTAATTTGAATATTTATCGGGAAAAGGCGGGGTTGGTGAGTGGTATTTATAGAACGAGCTGGAGTGTTTTATCGGATGATATAAACACGAGGCGCAGCCGATTGTCTATATCATCCCGATAAAACACGACATGCGAGTTCTATAAATCACTTCTGAAATGTATAACGTGAATTAGGCACAAAAACTGAAAACGAGATCTGTTTGTTTTATACAACAACAAACAGGGATTTTTGTCAACCGCGTATCTGTACTCTCTTATAGCAACATGGCTCTCAACCAATCAAAGCGCGCGATTAACTAGTGACTTGTTATATTGTACAACCTGCCTCATCTCTAGTTATAAACCTTGCATTTAGCCACGAAATTCAATTCTAAAATTCATGAGTTTGTTTGATTCTGTATCTGCGCATCCTTGACGTTCTACGTCACACTAGCTATACTTTGCGGTTGACTACAGTTTTCTTCATTTTTTCTTCAAACAACTAAATGAGCGGTAGTTTTCAATTTTCTCAAATAACCCCCCAAAACAACAACTTAGCAAATAAAGCTACTCTAACTCTATTTAGGATCTAAAAGCTTTTCAATTTTTTAGGATGACTTTTTATGTGTGCGCTTTTCGTTGTCTGTGCAGCTTGTCACAGTGCGAACTGTCGGGCTCAATAGATTTTTTTTTAAATAACCCCCAAAACAATATCTTAGCGAATAAAGGCTATTCTAGTTTTATTTAGAATCTCGTTGTCGGTTTCGTAACGGCCGGCCCTCCTGCTGAAAGTCTTCAGAGCTAAATGAGCGGTAGTTTCCAATCTTCTTACCCCGGCCTCAAAACAATATCTTAGCGAATAAAGACTTTTTTATAAGGGGTTATTTTAAAAAATGTCTGCAGAGACAACAAAAAGTACCCACATAAAAAGTAATAACAAAAATCGAATTCGCTTTTAGATTCTTAACAAAGCTAAAATAGTCTTTATTCGCTAAGATATTGTTTTCGAGAGTTATTTAAGAAAATTGGAAACTATCACTCATTTAGTCTATTCAAAACTTTGAGCGGCTACCGCTCATATAGCCACTTCGTACTTTAATTACAACGGACGTCCGTTTCGAAATTCGCTTAGAACCCGGGAAAACTGCAATGAAAACTTTCCTACTCCAGTGAAAAACAGCCTTTGAAACTAGCTGCGATAGCTTGCCTAGATGTAATAAAGGTAATTAATAACTTTTAACCAGGAGCCCATAAGTAGGAGCTTTCATCTAACATATATAGTATAATATTCCGCCCTGTCTATTGTTATTCATGATATGTAAATAAGGTATGGGAAATCGCTCTGGCCTGGGACAAGCCCAAACCAGAACGAGTATAAAGTGTGCATTACTGCACTCCAAACCCTAGGCTTCCTCAGTGGGCGGGAGGGTGGGCCGCTCAACCGTACAGCTAACAACGACCAAGAGTGGAGTGACAATGAGTGGATACCGCGTGACCCTTTTGTATTCATGATTTGCATATTCCAGGGCATTCATTATTATTATGCAAATGACTTTGCATAGTATAATATTCCGCCCTGTCTATTGTTATTCATGATATGTAAATAAGGTATGGGAAATCGCTCTGGCCTTTCCCAAGCCGCACTCTAACTCTCTCATCAGTTCCCACATAGTAACCAATCGCCCCAAGATACAAACAAAATTGTTATTTTTTGTATGTCCCCACAAGTTGAGGCGTCTCAGGTGTTACTACCCCTTTAATACTTAACTATTCCGCGCTTCTCTCCCAATCCTTATCTCTAATCTTATTACCAAAAATATGCAATGGCTAAACAGTACTACCTGCCGATTGAGCCATATGTATATGCAATGGCTAAATAGTTAGAGATAGAAAAATAGAGTGAAGCCTTTGAAGATTATTAATACTGAATATATGAGTTCCAGCCATACCGAATCCAAGATACCATACGGTAACCATACTTGTCCCCAGGACTCCTTTGCTTACATTCCTCCTGATTGGGAATCTCATCATCATCAACCCAATTCTCCTTGGTCAAGCAGAAGCAAGCTGAGTCGGAAAATCCAGTTTGCCGCTCTTCGGCTCATAATCGTGTTATGTTAGGACCCTACTAAACCAAAAAGAAACGAGAAAAGGGTTCCAGAATCATTCCGAACATGAAAATGAAATGGACGAAAAATGAGATTCCCAACCAGGAGGGAGCAACCTCACAACCCCTGAAAACAGAAGGTCTATCAACTTATCGAGTATGCGATAAGCCAACATGAGTTGCTCGCCCAAAATTGGAAATTGCATGAAATTGTTGTTTTTTTACTTATTTTTTAAAGGTGAAGATTTTTCCACAGCTACTTAAGTCACAGCTCTTTGATTTACCACAAGCACCTTACAGCAAGGCTCTCAGCCACTGCCACAGCAGAAAGCTTTCTGACACAGCCACTTAAGGCAAGGCCTACTGCCACAGCCAGTTAAGGCAAGGCCTACTGCTACAGCCACTTAAGGCAAGGCCTACTGCTACAGCCAGTTAAGGCAAGACTCACCGCCACAGACACTTACAGCAAGGCTCTCAGCCACTGCCACTACAGAAAGCTTTCTGACACAGCCACTTAAGGCAAGGCCTACTGCCACAGCCACTTAAGGCAAGGCTTACTGCCACAGCCACCAAAGGCAAGGCTTACTGCCACAGCCACTTAAGGCAAGGCTCACTGCCACAGCCACTTAAGGCAAGGCCTACTGCCACAGCCACTTAAGGCAAGGCTTACTGCCACAGCCACTTAAGGCAAGGCTCACTACCACAGCCACTTTAGGCAAGGCTTACTGCCACAGCCACTTAAGGCAAGGCTTTCTGCCACAGCCACTTAAGGCAAGGCTTACTGCCACAGCCACTTAAGGCAAGGCTTACTGCCACAACTGGATAACCTTTCCTCGGCAACTACATAAAAGGAAAAAGAAAGAAATTACACGCTTATAAACCAACAATACTTGGATCAAAACAATGAACAGAGACAGTCTACAATCACACTAAAACACTAGATATGAATAACGAAGTTACCCAAATGAAGTAAAATATAACACAACTGCTCCTACATTAACCTAAGAACGAGACAAAAAGGAATATTCCTTAATTACTAAAAAGATGCACACTCCACAAGCTAGAGTTGAAAAGTTATGTACAACTAGAACAAATAAATAGCTATGAGAAGAACCTGACAAATAAACAACAGAGCAATGCATGAAGTCTAATCACCGAAGGTACGCCTTTATAAACTCCTACGTGAAGCGGTCGAACTGGTAGTGAAATACAAGGGTGATAATTTAACCGTACCGTGTCTCACAGAAACTGCAAAATGCAGCTACTTGTAACTGACGAAAACCGAATCATCGCACACTAATTCAAACCAAGGCATTACCTGAACAAGTCTAAAGTCCTCTGCTTACACATTCTCAACAACTGGCTCGGCGTACAATTCAACGGCTCTGACGGCCGGCTGGTTCGAGCTTGTAGTAACGAACGCCACAGCATTTGGTGGTTGAGTAGAACAGGCACTTTGGATAGCCATCTCTGAGGAAGCCGGGTTTGGAGTTTTTTATTAACGCGAAGACCGTACAGCTAACAACGACCAAGAGTGGAGTGACAATGAGTGGATACCGCGTGACCCTTTTGTATTCATGATTTGCATACAGTAAAAACCCGCGTATAAGAACCTGGGTTTTAAGAACCTGTTAGGCTAAAATGTTCATTTTAAGCCCCCTCCACATAAGAACCTATTAAGGCTAAAATTTTAAGTTAGGTTCTTATCAGTGGAGTTGCTGTAAAAGTGCAAAGGTAGAAACTGGTGAATTGAGATCATCATCTGATTATATTTAAAAGTAACTTGACATGACATTTTTTCTTTCAAGCTTAAGTACAGTGTTGTATGTTTAAGCTTATATGTTTACCATTCAAATAATTCCTCAAGTATTTGCAAGTAATACTACAGCTCTACTCCCACTCAACTACTGTAATTCAAAAAAAGGTTTCTGGCTTCTCCAGTTCTGTTAGAATAACAAAAAATATAATCCCAATAAAATAAATAATGTCAAAATGTCAAAACAAAGAGAGTAAGCTCCCAATACAGTCAATGCTTCAGATTCTGAAGTCAATGTGAGATCATTTAAAAAATGAGAGATCCTTGAGACACAGTGCAGCATATCAATAGTTCTTGGTAGTGGCTGATCAGCGTATAAATAAAAATATTGAACATTTTTTATCTGGCTGACCTTTCTGTGATCCGCTGAATTTTACTGATGTTAATATCATCAGCAAAGTCCTTCTTAGACAATTTTCTCTTTAGCCTTCCCAGATAGGAATCATTGGCCACAAGTCTGTAGTCCACAGGAATTTCAACCCCTTTTCCTTTCCCAGCATTGAGCCTATTTCCAATGCATTCTGCTTCAAGTTCTCCAGAATCCTTTAGTAGCTTATAACAGGGCCTTGATAATTCCTTGGTACATGACCAACCAGGATTCCATCTTGGTTTTTGACCGCCACAGCATATTTGTCATGAGGATTGTCGAGCTCCATTTCACATGTCAATATTTCACCAATCCGAACAGATGCATTATCAAGATATGCGTGGTAGCCTCGCACAGTTGCTTCGATATACATTTCAAACATATCCAGGTTTTTTCTCGTCAATTAAAGTAAGTTTGGAAGATAAATATCCCTTCTGATTTCACAACAAATATGGCGGACAACGTGGAAGGTGGGAAATGACCGCTGACCAATAAGTCAATACAAAGGATTTGGATCGCTGGCTCAACACTAAGGCTGAATTTCTAAAACAAACAATCTTCGCCGGTTTTTAAACCACGTGTAAGTATGAGACATGAATCGTACGCTTTTTGACTGTGGAATCAAGAAATCTGTAGAAACAAGAAAAGGAGAGAAGTTTGACATCACGAGTGTGTTACCAAAGTCTGTAAAATTACAGAGCAGGCCAATCGAATGTGAGTTTTGCAAAGAATCCTTTGCAGCGAAGAAATACCTTGATTCACATGTACGATGGAAACATAGCATTAGCAGCGATGTAAACAACAAATCTAAACCAGTTTGTACTCCAAGCTACACTGAAAACAGAAAGATATCTGATAATGAGTGCATACTGGTGCTAGATGACACAAGCGTGGTGGATACGAGACAGTACGAGGTGGCAAAATCTGACAACAGGAGAGGAAGCAGCCAGAGAAAGTCATACACAGTTGAATTCAAGGCAAAGACTCTTGAACGTCTAGAATTTTTCAGTGAACTAAAGGTAAAAAAGAAGTGGGAAAAGGTTGCAGAAGAACGAGGAGTTAGCAAGTCACTTGTTGTAAAGTGGAACAATATTAGGGTTAAGATAAAAGCTGAATTTGAACGCAACAAGCGAAAGGAAAATCGTGGAGGTGTACTGAAGCCGGCAAGACAGAGGAGAAAGCTTGTATGTGAAAAAGCAAAGAACAGCGAGAAATATCCCTTGGCATCAGACCGAGTCATAGTTGAATTTAAATTAAGGAGAGCGAAAGGATGCAAAGTATCAAAACTATGGCTAAAGAAAAAAAATGAAAAACAAAATCGAAGAATGCTATGGAAAAGAAGAAGCTCGTAAGTTTAAAGGAAGTAATAACTGGTTTCAGAAATTTAAGAAACGGCATGGTATTTCATTCAGGAGAAGAACAAACAAGAAAAAACTTGCAGCTGATGACGGGAGACAAACAATCCAGAAATTTCACCGTGACCTAAGAGAGGCTGTTAAGTCAAGAAGAAGACGAGTTAATTCAACTCAGGATGTCAAGTATGGGCGATGGACACCACAGAACCGATACAATATAGATCAAGTTCCTTTGCCCTTTGTGGTAGATCAGGATAAAACCTATGATGTTACAGGTAACAAGCAAGTTTGGGTTTCTCAACCCTCTTCTGGTCTTGACAAAAGGCAGGCTACGCTGCAGCTGTGCATTCGGGCAGAGGGAGATCAACATGTAAAACCTGCAATTGTGTTCCGGGGTAAAGGGAACGTTTCAAGTGCTGAGAAAGCCCAATATGATCAAGATGTTGATGTGTACTTTCAAAGCTGTGCCTGGATGGATACCCAATTAAACCAGGAATGGGTAAGAAGGACATTGATACCAGGGATTGGGACGTTCCCCCAAGAGAAAGTAATATTTGCTGACAATGTTGGATTTCAACAAGATAAGGGCTTTCATGATATGTGCCGGAAGCAGATCAATGCCATCATTTATCTGCTGCCAGAAAATCATACTGACAAAGTTCAGCCTATAGATGCTGGGTTTGGAAAACAGATGAAGGCAAAGATTGGTGAAGCAATGGAGAAATGGCTAGAGGAGGATGAGAATTTGGACATGTGGCATGATAGGTTGAGTGCGAAGAACAGGAGAATCCTCATGACACAATGGGCTGGGGAGGCCTGGAGAAAGCTCTCCTCAGACAAGATATTTGCCAAGAAACTGTTCATGAAGACTGGTTGTCTAATGACAGTTGATGGCTCTGATGATGATATGATCAGACCTCAAGGGCTGGAGCCATACATTTTTTGATTTTTTTTTTTCATTGCTCATTAGAGCATCACAGATAACTTGAAAAAAGTTATCTGGTCTCCTTGGTATCAAGTTTGAAGTGGCATTTCAGAGAACTGACTCTGAGTTCATTTGAACATATGTTTTGTTAAAGACATACAGCCTTTAGGCATTATGGTATAAATGATTTATATTGTACTATGAGATGATATATTTAAATGAAATTCATATAAAAATTTAAGAACCTATTTTAAGAACCTTGGTAGCCTAAATTTGCTTTAAGCACCATTTTTATAAGAACCTGTTTAGGCTAAATTCAAAAATCCAGGTTCTTATACGCGGGTTTTTACTGTATTCCAGGGCATTCATTATTATTATGCAAATGACTTTGCATAGTTGAGGCAGCGCATTTCCTGACCTAGTTATTTTTAGATGCAAATTGCATTTTAAATTTGTTGCTGGTTCCCCAAGAGGTCCGCACAGTGCCGAAACACAAGATTACGGCGGAGGCCAAAACGAGATTTTTCGGGGTACTTTGAAGTTAGAACTTCTGCTATAATTGTTATCCCAGATACCGAACCGAGTAATAAACTACTATAGACATTTACATGAGGAATTTGACTCGGCGCAGAGTCAGGGTCTTCGCTTCTTTCCGCCATGTTATTGATGGCGATAATTTATACAATATTGAGACTTGGAAGCTTACTGGACGCTGATTGGACAATTTCTGCAACTCTTCGCGCCAAATTTCTTCTAAAAATAGATAGGCCAGGAAAAACGCTGCTTCACGGATCCAGTACCAAAGATGAAAGCTCCTACTTATGGGCTCCTGCTGTAGTACTATGAGAGGCAGAACATAAGATATGAGGAAACTTACTTACAGACCTTCCAAATAAGGTAAGGGGGAATTTCCTAATAAGGAAGTTTTGCAACGTTGGCAAAACGACAGTTTTTTGCGAAATTTTCTTGATATATAAAAAAAACTCATGACAAATATATACTTTTCTCTTTATTGCACTTTTGTTCTTTGCTGGAATCATTCCATTGGAAGTGTTTGGTTCCCTTTTTTACCTTTTAGTTTCAACAGGCCAAGCTTTTTCCATCTGTACCTTTACTGTGCCAGTGTAGCAACATACCAAAGAAAACACTGCATACATATGAAGAGACATTTTTACCACAACTGTTAGCTATCTCACGTTCTGATTGGCAAATGTGCCGTGTAAATAGGAGTCCACACCACTCTGCTTACATCAGCATGTCACGCAGCGACGAGAGAGGATTTTCAAGAGCGAAAATGTTTTCACAAAACAACAAACTTTTTGTTTTCGAAGATTTTACTGAAAACCTTGAATGATAAGATACACAAATAAGCAAGAACAAATTCAATACATTAACTTGAGTCACAGTTTCTTTATCTAAGTTCCTTAGAATTATAAAGTGGTCAAAGCCACGGATTTTTTTCTAGAACAAGAAAAATCTGGTTGCGTAAAAATATCCGATCTACATTTAGGCTTTGCAGTGCAGTTCTTTCTTGCAGTTGTGACCGATAAATATAAAGGACATTTCGTAGTTCCATTTTTAATGTCTAGATTGTCTAATTCTTTTGATAACTTTCCAGGTGTGTACTTTTTCACTTGCTTTTTTTTTTTTTGATTTAGACTTTTTCACTTTTCACATATGAAGAGACATTTTTACCACAACTGTTAGCTATCTCACGTTCTGATTGGCAAATGTGCCGTGTAAATAGGAGTCCACACCACTCTGCTTACATCAGCATGTCACGCAGCGACGAGAGAGGATTTTCAAGAGCGAAAACGTTTTCACAAAACAACAAACTTTTTGTTTTCGAAGATTTTACTGAAAACCTTGAATGATAAGATACACAAATAAGCAAGAACAAATTCAAATACATTAACTTGAGTCACAGTTTCTTTATCTAAGTTCCTTAGAATTATAAAGTGGTCAAAGCCACGGATTTTTTTTCTAGAACAAGAAAAATCTGGTTGCGTAAAATATCCGATCTACATTTAGGCTTTGCAGTGCAGTTCTTTCTTGCAGTTGTGACCGATAAATATAAAGGACATTTCGTAGTTCCATTTTTTAATGTCTAGATTGTCTAATTCTTTTGATAACTTTCCAGGTGTGTACTTTTTCACTTGCTGTTTATTGTTGCTTTTGCTTTCGTCCAAGTCCAAGTTTTGTTTTCGAGCTCCGCAATTCCCGGGCCTCACAGAGTTTTCGCCTTCTTCAGCTTATTAAGAAACTTTTCAACCTTTTACAACATCTACTTGGGTTCTACGTGTTATTCTATAGTGATTCCCTTGTTTTTGAGTTTTTTCTCCGGCTTTTCTTCAAATTCTCTTCTTCTCGTAGCGAGAACTCTTCCTTCTCTGGGGCAATCTTGCACGCGTGGGGCATTGCTAATCAAAAATTATATTGTTGTATTGACCAATCACAGACGCGCATTTGGCGCGTTTGTAAAATAAACCAATCACAACGCGAGGAAGTTATATACCATGGTACTCTTATTTCCAACTCTCTTTTCGTCATCATCGTTGTCAAAGCTTGTTGTGGACTCACTCGCCTGCGGCTCGTGAGTCTACAACATTTTGACCACGATGATGACGTAAATCGTGGCAAATGAGTACATACCACTGTAAAACCCTGGAAGTTTGTTAATTTTTCTTGAAAAACATTCTGTGACAAGCTATGTACAATGGCAACCTTGTATTTGTTTCATTAACACAGAGAAATTTGTAACCGGGAGCTAAGCTTTTAGCCAATGGCTAAATCTATATTTTAAGGGGGCTTGTAGTAGAAAAAAAGACCTTTGAATAACAAAGAAAAAAACCGTGTCAAGTGTGCAATAAATGTCTAAAAAGCCTGACAAAATCTATTTTGGGCCAAATTTTTTTTATTTCATTTCAATTTTAAGACTCGCGGTCCTAACTGACGTACGATTGATAACTATATGTCGTCAAATGCACTTCACTAATCTCTGATTATTTCTACCTTTTATGTTGTAAACTATTTGTTGTAACATCGATTTTTCCATTTGTAGCCAAGTGCGCTGAAAGATGCCCGGCAATAGATGAACAGAGTGATCATGATTTGGCAATACAAAAAGGTAACTCATATTAGTAGTTGGGATATTAACCGTATACAGATACCTCCAGTAAAATCCCCATTACTCTAAAGCCACTGCAGCTATTGATAATGAAACTTGAGAAACCACACAAACGCGAAAGGGCAGAGTTTCAGCCTCTGGTCCCCAGGGTAAGCCTATGTTGGACACATTGCACAATTTATGACTATCGGAGCTTGTACTCATTACTAATTTATGTACAGGCTAATTAATTTTTGACACAAAATCTTTGAAGGGAAGGGTAAGGGGATTTTGCTCATCTTAACATATGGTCCAAAACTAGCTCTGGAATTCACAAATATCCTTTTAATTTAAATTTTTGAATGTCAAACACTTCTTTGGTGAGTATTTGGTACATTCTGACCATTTTGTTTTCATTGAGCATTATCTGAAGAGTCAAATCAAAATTAAGTAATGGTCCGTATAGTAACTACCCAAGCCAAGGGCAGAGCATGCTGGAATGCAGTTATTTTCTATTGAAAATATCGGCGATTTCATTGGCTTAGACACAAAAATTGGTCAAATTACCATGAAAGAAAGACTTTTCTCAAAATATCAAACATATCGACAAAATATTAATCATAGCATTGAGATAGTGACTGAGACAGTTTGCATGTAAGGTTTGGAGGTTATAGCTACTTCATGAATTAAACAATTCCGTTTTTAATTATTCATACTGGCCTGCAGACCTGTAAAATCTGTGTGCATCTATGCGTAAAATAAAAGCCTGTCAAAATGCAAGGTAGATGTGGGAAACTACAATCGCTCGCTTTAGAGAAAGCGTAGGAAGCTGAAATTTAGAAGATTGATTATTTTGGTACTTAGAACTATTTCACGCTAAGTATTTTGTTGATATGTGTAATATTTTCGCAATTATTTCACTTCGCATTTGCAGAGTTTATGTTTATGTGGGAGTTTGAACTTCTTGCCTATACCCAACAAAATGGCGGCGGAAACCGTGATAAGGCCTAATTGACTCTTTATTGAAATGTTTGCTTCAGAAGTTGAAGCATTAACTTTCGTATGTACATCACAAGATCGCCAGAAAGTTTCGAACTGCACAAAAAAAGAAAATTTTCACTGAATCAATGTATAATAAAACAATTATTGAATTCGGTTTTTGTGATTTCCAGAATAAACAATATCTCGCCAAGTGGAATCAGGCTCGGCCTTCGACATTGTTTATTCTGGAAATCACAAAAACCTCATCCAATAATTGCTTATTATCAGCTTATAATGTCAGTTTAGCTATTTTACACCATGAACTCGTTGGGTGCCACTGCCGATCTAGTGATCAAATCGGCGTAGTATAGACCTTCATCACGCAATATTGATTAATAATATATAATAGTTATCAGAAACTGGATTCCAGTTTTCAATTCTACATATCCGTATTAGTAAAATTGCAAAGTCTTGTGAAGATTGCTTGAATACTGGCTGAGATATGAATTTTTAAAACTTTTTATTCTGTTTTTTTTTTTTAAGAAATATGGGAAAATACATTGGAACGAGGGTGGACGGGCATAATCGATGCCCGTCCGGCCTCGACTTCACGTTTTTGCCAATACATTTCTTTGTAAAAAGTAAGCCAGAATACGAAAAGTTTTGAAAATTCATATCTCAGCCAATTATTAAGTAATTATGAAACTTTGCAGTTTTGCTTATACGGATGGGTAGAATTGAAAACTGGATTCCATTTTCTGATAACTATTATATATTATCAGAAACATATAACTTAGTGAAACATGTAACGGCGAACCAAGCTGTGGATTATTCGTGGCCAGTTTATGACCATATTTGGTCATTATTGAACTCTCGACTGCTAACCCAGCAGGTTTTCTCTTCATAATATTTCATTTTTTCGCTCAAATAAAGTAGAGCAACAGTGGTAAGTGATAATATGCTAACATTTAACACCTTGGAGTCTTGCAACAACATTATTTTCCAAATCTGTTCAATTGTTTATTCTGCGAATAATCCGCACCTTGGCACTAAAGCAATGTATGTTTGTTACACGTTTCAACTCACTTATATGTTTCTGATATTATTAATCAATATTGCGTGATAAAGGCTATAATTATGATGGGGTGTATGTATATTGTTGTGTGTTAAGTCCGAGGAGTTACCAGGCGTTACCCCCTGGAAGTAACAACCGACATGTCAGTATGACAAGATGTTTGTTACACGTTTCAACTCACTTAATATATGTTTCTGATATTATTAATCAATATTGCGTGATAAAGGCTATAATTATGATGGGGTGTATGTATATTGTTGTGTGTTAAGTCCGAGGAGTTACCAGGCGTTACCCCCTGGAAGTAACAACCGACATGTCAGTATGACAAGATGTTTGTTACACGTTTCAACTCACTTATATGTTTCTGATATTATTAATCAATATTGCGTGATAAAGGCTATAATTATGATGGGGTGTATGTATATTGTTGTGTGTTAAGTCCGAGGAGTTACCAGGCGTTACCCCCTGGAAGTAACAACCGACATGTCAGTATGACAAGAAAGATGACCCATGCTATAATACGCCGTAGTGCAACCGGTGAGACATGAGGCTGTGTAGACTTAAGGGGCGGCACCACATATCTGTCTGTTCAGCCATGTATAGAACACACATCAACCAAACCAGTCAGGTTAGTCTGGGGCTCCAATTCAACATAGCGATCAAATCGGCGTAGTATAGAAGGCAAATACCATCCCCATCCTCTTCATGTTTTCTTTTGTACTCTTTTTCAGGCCAAAATACGGCTAAACATGCAGAACATCACAAGAAGTTAAAGTTGCACAACAGGGAGAAATCAATGAAGAATCACCAGTGAAACTAGTGATATCCAAAGTTTCCTGCATTGTTTTGTCTTGATTATCCAGTCCGTTAATAAAAGTTGATTATAATCGCGAATTAAACAATCACAAAAGAAAGAAACTGTCTTTTACTCTTCTCGCTCCTGAGGGAACTGAGGGTGGGTGCATGATATGACCCCTCTCCCCGCCCCTCTAGAGGAAGGAATAATAATAGTGAACGTAAGAGAAAAATGAACAACAAATGTCCATCATCATACTTGTTCAATAGCTGTGTCGTGACCCCCTATTTCTCAAATACTGGATCCGCCAAAGAAATAGAATAAGAGAAGGACTCATCCAGGCTGCATATAATGGCGTTATGAAAAATACACGTCCATCATCATAGCGGAGCTCCAGCGCGGGCCAAAGGCCCGCGCAAGCGGAGCACCATACCTAAGGGAAAAACGTATACCATCGAGTTGATTTTTGAACGTCACGGGCATTTTGGATCATTTTGATGACGTCATTGATGGCGTGAGGGAACGTGACTTTGGTGTAGAGTACCTCTGATGGTCTTTGAAAGTTTGTCCAAGTTGGCTTCTAGAGAAGCTTCCGTTCGGGAGATATGATTTTTCTTTATTTTCTGGTATTAAACCTATAGTGTCCGCCGTCCGTCCGCCGTCCGTCGTCCGTGTACACATGGGAACCCTGTGGTATGCAAAGAAAAAATTATATCTCCTCAAGGGAACATGCTAAGACAGCCATACTGGGATATTTTGTCTATGCCACAAGGGGGGTGCTGTAGCACGGTCACGTGATGTGACGTCATCGATGACGTCATCTATGCTTGAAAAATGAATATCTCGTGAAGAGAAGACTCTAAAACAACCAAACTTGGGTAGTGTGGTCTAGGTCACCAGATGAGCGAAATGAAGTGGTCACGTGATGTGACGTCATCGATGACGTCATCTATGCTTGAAAAATGAATATCTCGTCAAGAGAAGACTCTAGAACAACCAAACTTGGGTAGTGTGGTCTAGGTCACCAGATGAGCAAAATGAAGTGGTCACGTGATGTGACGTCATCGATGACGTCATCTATGCTTGAAAAAATAATATCTCGTGAAGGGAAAACTCTAAAAGAACCAAACTTGGGTAGTGTGGTCTAGGCCACCATATGATCGAAATGAAGTGGTCACGTGATATGACGTCATCGATGACGTCATCTATGCTTAAAAAATGAATATCTCGTGAAGAGAAGACTCTAAAACAATCAAACTTGGGCAGTGTGGTCTTGGTCACCAGATGAGCGAAATGAAGTGGTCACGTGATGTGACGTCACCGATGACGTCATCTATGCTTGAAAAATGAATATCTCGTCAAGAGAAGACTCTAGAACAACCAAACTTGGGTAGTGTGGTCTAGGTCACCAGATGAGCAAAATGAAGTGGTCACGTGATGTAACGTCATCGATGACGTCATCTATGCTTGAAAAATGAATATCTCGTGAAGACTCTAAAGCAACCATATAAACCATGTACACATGGGAATCCCTTTCATTCACATAGGAAATTTTATAACCAGGAGCTCCGCTTTTAGCCAGTGGCTAAATCTATATATTACATGTTAAATAGCTCTGTCGTGACCCCCTATTTCTCAAATGCTAGATCCGCCAAATAGTTATATATTCTCACTGGGTCCACTGTGCTACATAAGATATTGGGAGAGAAGACCTGGCGGAGCCGACGATGGCAATGGCAAATAAGGGAAGGGAGGGTTGGGGAAAAGATGTCCAAAGGCACCGCGGCCAGTTTCCAGGGCAAGCACAATGAGACCCACCACATAGATACCATTCAGGCTCTCGTTCTCAAACCAACTGAATGATATATGTTAATGAGTTTGATCTCTTATATAGCTACCGCTGGTCCCTGTGAGAATAGAAAAGTAAGAGAAGGACTCATCCAGGCTGCATATAATGGCGATAAGTCGCAGATAACAATCATGAGAGCTTTTGTACACGAGTGGAAAAGCGAAATCTTAATGACACTAGATCAAACGCCCAATAAAAAAAATTACGAACACTGAGAAAACTAGAGTTTGAAAGTTGTTTATACCCTACCATAGATCTACAGTTATATACCCCATTATATACCCCAAGGCCGCAGAAGCGGCGACTGCTTTTACGCCGCAGGGCGGCTTTTCAGTTGTCTTGGAAGTCATAAACTAAGGTGAATCATAATGGCCTTCGATGATATGCTAACATAGATATGATAAAGTACTTCCTCGCCAATCCATTGCGTTTTTCATTCTCAAACAAGTGAAAAAATGAAGGTGTCCAGTTTCGCCCCATGTAAGGTAATCCAGAATCCGGAATCCGACTTTTTGTTAGCTTTGGAATCCGGAATCCCTAGAATAGAATCCGGAATCCATATAGCAGGAATCCAGAATCCAAACGTCTTGAGAATCCGGAATCCAAGAATATATTCAGATAAAGAATCCGGATTCTTTGAGAGTTATGGAATCCGGAATCCACTTGTATGGAATCCGGAATCCAGTAGGTTGGAATCCGGAATACAAGTGCTGGAATCCGGAATACAAGATCTGCTTGGATTACCTTACATGGGGCGACCAGTTTCTTGCTCCGCTGGTTCTCGATAAACGAACGTTGTGTAGGTTGTCGTAATTGAGCTCCAAATAATTCTAACTATAATGAATGCTCCGTAAGACTGCTTCAACTGGCTTCAACGCCCAACTGGTGTTGTTTTCTTTGGCACAATACACCACTTTCATAATGGCCGCCGCTCATTTGCATGAGGCATTCAAACTTTTTAAAGCTATTTGAAATTTTGGCGTGAAAGCCTGATGATTTTCAAAGCATTTGTGGAGTTAAGTTGAAACCCGCAAATCTTGGACGAGATATAAGCATCTGAAGTTCTTAAAATACACCAAAACGAGGCCAGAGAGGCTTATAGTGAAATCCCATACACAACTCTGTATTTGTGAGGACCTATAATTCCGTCCATATTTATCCAGGGAGGTGTCCTGATTCCCTGATTCATCCAAATTATACTAAAGTTTCCGAAACTGTGTATTGTGATGTAATTTTTCTGAGCAGCAAGTTTTTGACTACAGTAAGTATTTATTTCCCCTGAATTATGGAAGTGGTGTATATACAAAGGGAAATATACAAAGTGTATCCTAGTTGAGCGATAACTTTGTAGACAGCCATGAACAGGGGCTTATGACTTATAGCTTCTGGTACATATATTACAACGCCTAAATACATCTTTACTAAGTGCCAGAAGTAACCAGTGTCCGATTTGGTCATTTATATATATACTATTTTCAAGACCCACGCCTTTTTACCCGCGCCTGCACCTTTTACCCGCACCTTTTATAAACAATGTCGAGACAGGTGGAATCTTCAAAAATCAGCATGCTGATTCTCAAGACCCTCAAAAAGTGCGTGATAAGCCAAATCAGGGTTTAAGAAAACGAGACTCGATGCAAGTCGCTTCTCCGTCGGTTGTTTCAGGGTCTCAATGGGGCCGTCAAGCGTCAAAAAATCAAGCGTCAAATTTTGAAAATATAGCCGTCAACCCTCAAAAATATTAACCGTCAAACCGTCTAAAAGTTTTACCGTAAAAAAATTAGAACCGAGTATGGCATAATATAGACACTTTTGTTGCTTTATTGAGATGGTAATGAGATCATACGCGCTCCTTGATTGGCCACGTTCAATTTATCGCTCGAGGGCACTGTCCTAATATTACGCCAACGTCTGTGCGCGCACCTTACACATTTGTCTTCCTCGGTTTCTGCCAACATTGTCCGATTAAGACAAAATGTGGAGAAGCCGTCGGCTCTTTGCATAGCAAGCAAAGAGTGATGTGCGCAGATGATGGCCTAAAAGCTATTCATCAGGTGACACTCGAAAGAGATGGGGTGACCATTTAATAATAGCGTTTTGTTGCTTGAAAATTATCCAGAAATAAATGCCCTACACGTCCAATCCCTATCACCTCTCTAGTCTTATGTGTACTTTACAACAGCGGATGACATTAATAACTCGGGTGAACTTTGTTGTTTCAATATGGAAAAACGAATAGTAAGTGCTGTTCTTCGAAACAATCCAGAATCATGCAAGAATGTAACAAGTTCTTTCAAGGAGATGATTGCTTTCGGAGACACGAAGTGTCATTATTTAGCGGGGGGGGGGGGGGGGGGGGGGGGGGGCTATTTTTGTGGGGAGGGTCAAATTTTGTTTCACTCGTATTGGGGAGAGGGTCCAAATTTTGTTCAGCAACTCCTCTATCATTGCATTTTTCTTCTCAACTTCAATACACAATACAAATTCGGCGCGCTTTGCGCGCTCGCACTAAAATAATGACATCTACTATACTCTTTGAGAACTCGCGCAATGAAGACACAACCCTCACAACGTTTAAAATAAACTCTCCCAAATATACCTTGCAGTGATAGGCCTGCCCACACAGTCACTATGTTCGAAAGACGAACCCTTAGATAAGCGAACCCTTAGATAAGCGAGTTCATCGTTACAAGCACAGACATTCGTCATTTGGGCCGCGCTTCATGCAATTTTCGCCATTTGATGCGCGCAGTTATTGCGCGCATAATAATATAACCAATGTAGTTGAGGTAGCGTATTTCCCGGGCTGCTGAAAGGCCTTATTTACTATACACGAAAAAAACTAATGTTCATCTACCCTTTCTCCGAGGCTTGATGAAATGTGTTTATCAAATTTTGGGCGCGCGCAACGACAGAAAAAATGTACCCCCATCTTTCTGTAAATTGTCTTCTACTAGGTCAAATAAGGAACGGAGAGAGGGTCCAATGTTTTTTATATTCAAGGGTAGGGTCCTATATTTTTTTGGAGCCTTGCTTTTAAAAATGGTAGCCCCCCCCCCCCCCCCCCCCCCCCCCCCCCTTCGCTAAATAACGACACGTCCCATAATCAAGAGAATTTTCCAAAGAGTTGAATAACTTCCCGCATTATTAACAATAAAAGTAGGAAGAACGTAATTGTTTGCTATTTGCTAAAGTGTTCTCATAGACGGTTATTTTGAGAGTTTTTTCACGCTTTTTTATATTACCACAAACGATATGTACTGCACTGTACTGTTGTACTTAACAATATCCAGATAAACCGTCAAGAACAAAAATTAACCGTCAACCGTCAAAAGCGTATTTTTTAACCGTCAAACGTCAGAGCCATACCCCCATTGAGACCCTGTTGTTTCTCTACCGAATGACAACCACGAGTTGAAAAGTTCTTGCTTCCTTCAAAAGAACTATTAAAAGTATTTTTTTTTCATAAATAAATCCGTTCTTTTCAAGAAATGTGTTCACATGCAGTTGTAAATGGCATATTCATTAAATCCTATTGACCTTTTGAAATCAAGGTTATCATTTAATTGTGTGACGGACATTAAGTAAAAAACTCCGCGCAGCACGTGAAAAAACATCGAATCTTTCTCTGGCATTCTAATTCGCAGCTTTATACTTATACGGAAATATCGAGCACAGGATATTAGATTAATCCTTTCTTCGCTAGAATCAAGGCGGTTTTGATCGTGAAATTATTTTCTTCTCAAGAAAAAGAAACTCGAAGTATGACGCTTCTCCATTGGTTCTCTTTCAAGTAACATAACTTGAGCAAGGCGCACGATTGATGACATTCTTGATATTTATTCATGTTCAAAAACGTAAATATATTTAACCATTATCCTGCGAGATTGCGCAGAATATTGTCTGATACTTAGCCGACGAGGGACGCAGTCCCGAGTTGGCTAAATCAGACCATATTCTGCAAAAAGCGAGCAGGATAATGGTTTTATTATTCAGCACATCGATAGCACAAAAAATCGCAGAAATGATTTATTTTTGCGTATTAAATACGAGCTCAACACATCATATTTCCCTCAGAGACGGATATCGCAGGATATATGTCATGTACATAAGACAGCTATTGGCGTTCCAATAGCAATAACTTGCTTGTCATTCGGTAGAGAACCGACCGACGGAGAAGCGACTCAGGCCAGTTTTAGACGTCGAACGTAATTCTGTCGCGCTAAATAGATTAGGTTCATTAGCCAGTAAAAACAAGTAATTTCGATAGGAGTGATTTTATGAGGTTAGTATAGCATGTCTGGCGAATTGAGAAGATCTCAGCCCTGATTTTAAAAGCGCTGGAAGGATTCAAAATTTTAATTTAGCACGGCAGTAGCACGGCGTTGGCACGGCAGATAGTGCCGTTCCTAATGCAAATGAGCTCAAGACAATAGCTCTAACTAACCAAACAATGGGAAATTGACATTTAGTGCGACAAGAATTAAGTTCGACGTCTAAAAACTAGCCAGTACCTCGAGTCTCGTTTTCCGTTTTCTTGAACAGAAAATAATTTCAGGATCAAAACTGCCTGGATTCTAGCGAAGATGAAAGGATTAAACTAATATCCTGTGCTCGATATTTCCGTATAAAGCTGTGAATTACAACGCCAGAGTACAACTAATCGAGCCTAAAACCAAGATATTTTACGTGAAACATATGGAAATTAATTACTTCCGGTGAAGTTTTTTCCTCCTCGACCCAGGACTCTCGCGGTCATTCTTAAACCCTGATTTGGCTTATTCCCAAAGTAAAGCGCGCGCCCTTTAGCCAATCAGAATCGAGATAGTGAGTACAATGTATTATAAAGTTTATAATCAGTTTCATCCTGTTTATTGTGTAACTGTACTAGTGTAGCTGTTATTGTCGTTTTTCGTGATTTCTTTATTTTCAATGTAGTCATATTGTATAAGTATGGATAAGGAAAATAGGTTGCGCCATCTATATATTAATACCGTAAGGAAAATCGTGTCGACACTCGCTCCGCTCAGCCCTGAAGCTGTGCCGCAAAAAGAAGTTCGCAAACCCGAAGGGAAGGTGGAAATCTGGACCATGGGCGTATTTTCGTTGGAAAAGATTCACCTCGGGCTAAGTTCTAATTCAAGCGATTTCTTAAGCGAGTGACAAAGCCGCCATCGCCGCCATGTTGAATTCTCACACAGAAACTAAAAAAGAACTCGGTTCGCGCAGACGAAAGCACCATTGACATTGAAACCTAAATGGTTCTCTTACAGATTACATACAGGAATGTGCAGGGATAATTCTAACTTGAAAGATTTGAGCTGAGAAAAATTTTCATTCAAGTTTCAACAAACGTACACACTACCTCGCTTCCCTCCGAGCACGCGCTAAGTCATGCTAAGTCGAAATGACACATTTACAAAACAGTCCGCCGAAAGTCATGAATAATATTTTCTCTAAGTATAAATCCTGACGGCTCTATCGCAAAACGAAGGACACAATCCCGAAGAGAAGGAGGAAATCCCTCCAGTGGGCATGTTTTTGATGGAAAAGATTCACTTTGGGCTAAGTTCTAATTCAATCTATTTTTTAAGCAAGGGATAAGCCGAAAAAATATAAATAATATAAACTAAAAAAACTTATTAGTCCTTAGTCTTAGACCATTTTTACTTGACCTGTTTCTTCTCTCCCCTCACTGAGATATGATAAACATACAAACAATTCCGAAGCCAAATTGCGCTTTCGATTTTCACGGGTTCATTTGACCGATTTGAGAGACACACGCGTGATTTGTCGCACCAATCAGGGAGACCAGTGCAAACAAAATCCTTTTGGGCTCACTTCATTTAGTTCGGCATGGTGGGACGGGGTACTCATGCTGATGGGAGGTTATTAGTAATGTAAATCCAGCAGTTTATGGAAGGGGGAAATCATGAACCCCTCCCCACATCCATATGGCCATTGTGATTTTTTTCCCGTTTTTTTTTTTAACAGAGAACACTTTAAGTAAAATAAATTTCCCCCTTACACTCCGTGAATTTTTCACGGGCATCAGCTAGTAGTATAATATAGCTAGACTTAGAATTGTTGCCACCTTTAGTGGAGACGTTGAGCCCCCTTCGTGGTCAGCGGTCACATGACCAACGACCTTCGTTCACGGTTCGGGCGCCATTGCCGCCATGTTGGATTAAACAGTCTGAACAGTGGCGAATGCAAACCCGACTCTTTGTCATCTTAATCTAATGGCGCTCCTAATCTCTCTTAATGCAAATGAGGCAACTCTGTCTAACACCTGCAATCGATGTATATTCCATGCTCTATGTCAAAGAAACATTTTGGCTTGTCCGATCACGTAGCAACAGTAACCAGGTAGAGGTAAAACGATGACAGCGGGGTAAGTGAGTTGTGAGGCCGTGTTCTCGGGGTTTTACTGGGAAGAGGAAATAAATGAAATAGACCATCTCGTGGCAATTTTTTCGCCGAGCTCGAAGACGTCTTCTTGATCTTAGTTCACGCCAGGGTAACTAGAAATAAACAAACAGAGTTCACTGAGTCGATTGGCTATATGTCGTTGCACTGTTATGGTTTTCCGCCATGTGACCTTTTGATCTGCGCATGTCGAAATTATGATATCATTTGTTCAATCAGCAACACCTTCGAGGCGGCCATCTTGAAAATAACACTGAACAGGGCGCAAAGGGAAATGTTAATACTGTAAACTGATATCGATAAAATAATAAACTAAAAGATCCCCTTTCTTGTGTCTTACAATTTGCATAACGCTGTGCAGCATTTCAGAAGAAAACAATAAAGAAAACAAAGTTTTTACGGGTGCTTTGGGTCGACCTGTTGAATATTTTATACGATTTTGTGTATCTACGAAAGTCTTTGGAGCGTTACTGGTAAAGAGCAAGAGAGCTTGGCATTCGGTGTCTCGGACTTCCAGCTGTATATTTCTCTCCTTTTGAGAGAAAAAAAGGTAAGAAATATCGCCAAAATTATTTGCATCTTAGTACTATTTTATTCCTCGGGATAAATGCCGCATTTTATGGCAAAGAGGTTCAGATTAATTGTCAAAATGAAATTGGTTGTCCTTTTTCGTGGGGCGAATTACCTCAGAGGACCTGCAAAGCTACTTGACATATGGGCTATACGCCTGATAGATTCCTTTTGTTCTTAATTTTTCTCGTTTGGGTGATAAAATTCAAATCTAATATTGTAAACTTCTATTGCTCGAAAATTTTCCATTCCAGAGTCGTTTTAGCGCTGTTATTATGGCATGTTTAAAATAAGCATCGAGAGGGAACAATTACAAGCACTCAACGATTGTTTATAGATTATTTTATGAAGTAAATATTTTGGTAGTCTCCAAAAAGAAATCGCATCCACCAATCCCATCCAATTTTTCTTTTGCAATATTTCTATCTAAATGTATACACAGCATTACCAAGTGGGATAAAATAGATTAGTTCTTCCAAAGTGTTACGGCTCGGAGAACGGAAATTCGACCTTAACTGAAGAGAAGTTCTAGAAAATATATTTGCAGTTCACGGATAGTTGTAATATGTTGATTTCTTTTATATATTAAATCAAGTTCTCTGCGGGTTACTGTTTGTTTGTATAATGGCTGCTTTCATTCTCTGAGTCTACGTGAGCCCTGAGTACTTTACTTGGAAGTAACTGCTATTTCTTGATGTTGTTCAAGGAGTTTATTGGATAATTTTTACATCCTTGTTTGTTCGTACGTGCAATAATGGTTTCCGCTTCACTGAGTAGTAGAAGCTGTGAAGAAGGAAAGGGAAACGGATGGCATACCAGGGGCGGATCGGGGATTTTTTCAGTTTTTCAGAGAGAGGGGGGGGGGGGGGGGGGGGGCACTAAGTTGTATTGGTTGTTATCCGTACTGAGTCCAAAACTTTTTAATAACTACGTACAGGGTTCATCGAATCTATCACTCTCATAGGGGGGTTGCAACACTAGATCCGCCCCTGCATAGAAAAAACAACGAGACCACGAAGGGCATTCCGAAAAAAGGATTAAGAACGATTAGGAAAGAACTATCTACTGTCACCTTTTAACGAAAACGTGTTTTAAAACTTTCATTCACTCAAATTTCCAAACAGAAAAGAAAACCAATGCAGCCTTCATAATCTTTTAATTGTTGCGGGTTTCCTGTGTCAACACGCACGCTCCAAAATTAGCGGGAATTGTGGCTGAAAAAAAATCCGCCAATCAGGAACGTCCTCGCACACATGAGAATGTTATAGTAAAGATGATTAATATTTGATTTCTGAAGAAATTGGCCCTGTTAATGTAATTCGTGGTCATCAAATTTCAGGGGCGTAGCCAGCACTTATGAGAGGGGGGGTTCCAAAATTCAAATATAAAAAAACTCCACATAGATCTCGGTGAAAAACTAGCGTTTGAAGAAATTTGCTATATTTTATTGGAGCTTTTATTTGTTGTCTATTAAATATTTACAATTTTAGTAGTAAGTCGGTCCAGAACAGAGGCGTCCCTGAATTTAACGTTGATATGTGCCTGGAGGTGCAAGTCTAACATCAAGGTCTTCTACGTTTTTAAGTTTCACCTTTTGTTTGCACTTTACAGGAGTTGAGCCACCATGAGGATCGCTGTGTTTTGCGTCCTTGCTCTATCTCTATACGTGACGGAAGCCATTAAAGAGAAAAGATATATCCGTGAGTATCAATCAGGTTTCAAATGTTGAATAGGCCTTTGAACTTGAGGTCTCGTGACCCGGTCACCCTTAAATTGAGCAGCTACACGCAAATGATGTCCAGAAAGCTACAATGCAAACTCAAAGAATGGGAATGGGCTTTTTTAATAGGTTTGTTTGGCTGGATTGCAAGCCTTGCTATCCAGTCATACAAATCCTCCAAGTAAAATAAGCAGTCTTTTGCTCTCTCTTTTCGCCTATGCATCATAGAGAGCTAAAACTCTCATATCAAGATAGCAGTGTCGCCATTCTAGAGATTGACCCAGCTTCCTGTGGTATCTTGTCTACCTTGCTGCAGGCTCTTGACCGTGAACAACACATGAGTGGAAATTGCACATAGCATCTTTCCTCGAGTATATTTGAGTTTTGGTCGAGGTTTAAGATTTCTAAGCCAATAGAAATAATGAAAAAACTTACTGGGATTCCAAATATGGTATGCAGATATTTCCTTATAAGGAAGTTGGAGAAAGTCGACACGTTTTCAAGGGAACTATCTTGATATGGACTTTTTACTAACATCACCATGCTCTTTCAGTTTCTGAGCATCATTTGGGTGAAGCTGCTCACATATCAAGAAAGTTCCCGTTGAAATGTGTCGTTTTCTAAAATTTCCTTATATGGAAGTTTCTACTTACCATATTTGGAAGTGCAGAAGTTTTCCTAGCTTATTTCTTGCCCTAAATTGTCAAAAAGTTCACCAAAACTTGCAGGTTTTGAAGAGAATCGCTGTTTTTGTAGGCCGCCATCTTTATTTGGCCCCAGGAGCCCGGAAATACAAACACAGGTAGCCCGCGTCACGCACGGGTTGGCATTGACAAAAACGACACATTTATCTTGATATGTTTAAAAATGACTGGGTCACGTGACCTCTAGTGCAAAAGGCCTATTGAATGGAATTGAATGGGTCTAAGGAGCTGTCACCTCAATTAGTTAGATGCACGGGCACACAGCGAACCCACGTCGAGAAAATCCGTTAGAATAGCGTATTAAGTCATTTCCGCACTGCTAGCCAAAATGTGCTTGCTCCTTTCTGCTGGGATATGGCTAACCTGTGCACATCCGCTACTGACCTCCAAGAGGATAGTAGCGTCTGTGAAATACTGTTACTAACGTGTTCAGGTCACGCAATTAAAAATAAATTTGCACAATAAGTTAAGCCCGAAATGACTAGCATGTGTACATCCGCTACTAACCTCCCTCCACTGTAGCAGGCTTAGTGTGCGTAAGGAAGATTTTTCAGCCAATCAATTTCGAGAAAAAATTGATAGCGTCATCGCGAGCCAATCAGGAACGAGTCCCGGAGACCTGGAGAAGGGATTGCGTGACATGAACACGATTAGTAACGGGATTTAACAGACACTACTAATCCTCTTGGAGGTTAGTTAGCGGATGTACAGGCTAGGAAACGGCCTAGACAGGAACATTTGTAGACAATCATGAAGTACGGAAAATTTTCCCAGCCTGCCAGCACCCCTTGATTTGTTTTTGCCAACAAAAGTAAACGACAAAAATATTCCAAGCAAGATGATTCCTTACCTTACTGCCATCCAGCAGAGAAGAGGGTGAGGAACATATATTTCCTTATGAACCTTCATCATAGCTCCCCTTCCTGTAAATATATAGTATTTTGTATTCTGCTTACGCCAGAACGGACGCTTCCAGAAAAATAAGCCAAGAACTGGAAATATGTGACAACTAGCTGGTGCCCGTGAAGGCCGTGGTGTACGTTTGCTTGGTTGCTCAAACTTGAATGAACATTTTTCTCAGGTCAAAGATTTCAAATAAGAATTATCCCTGCACATATCTGTAAGCAATCTGTAACAGAACCATTTAGGTCTGGATGTCTATGGTGCTTGGTGCCTGGTGAGTTGTTCTTTAGTTTCTGTGGGGAGACTCCAACATGGCTGCTTGTCCCTCGCTAAGAAATCGCTTGAATTAGAACTTAGCTCAAGGTGAACCTTTTCCAACAAAAACATGCACATTGGTGAGATTTCCTCCTTCCGTTCGGGTTTGTGAACTTCGTTTTTTCGGCTCCAACATCTCTGTTTTTAGTATAAATTTCGAAAGTTTTCTACCGAGCTCAAAAGGCTGTCAAACGACTGTTGTTTGTTTATTTATGAATGGCGTGCCGGGATTTCGTGCAACGAGCCAAAACCTTTGAATGGGATATCTGTCCACTCTGGTCTTTTTGAAGAAACGACTTTTGCCTGAAGATTACTGTGTGATTTGTGTGAGAATCGCGTAGGTTTCTACGTCTTTGTTTCTTTCGGCTGCGAGAAATTGTTTATTTTTTGGTTTCTGTAAAAGACTAAAAATGGCGCCTTTGCGAACTCGATCTTCTCGCTTACGAAAACGCTTGAATTAGATCGTCCGTCCACTTTATCTTTTTCCAATATGTATCATATAACACAGTTCCCCTATAGTATGCAAGAAAATGGCGTGGTTTAGAAGTTCCGTGGTGCAGCTGTTTTTCCAGGCTGCTGGGCCAACAGTTTGACCATGACCTCGCCCACATCAGACACGTATTATAAATAAGATGACTTGATTACTAGATGGATATGGACTGCAGACACGACGCTTTCTCTTTCCTTTTTGAAACTTCAGTGATCGTTGTTGTATCCTGCATACGCCAGAAGGGACGCTGAAAATAATCCAAGAACTGGTATATTATAATGACTTTATATCTAGGTGGATATGGACTGCAAACATCATTACAATTGACAAAAGCCGACAGTATTGAAAGCGAACGAGGCATTCAGCGCTTCTCTCCAGCGCGTCCTTTCTTCATTGATACTTCAAGGATTGCCAGGGGATTACCCGCGTACGTTAAAAGGGACACTGCCTGAAAAACAATCCAAGAACGGTATCATGTGATAATGGATTTATTTCTAGGTCGATATGGGCTTCAAACACGACGCTTTCCTGCTTTTATGTATAGACACAACCCCCTTCCACGTGAGTAACGAGCTACGGGGATATTATAAGGTGCTGGGCAAATAAAGTATCCGACAACTCAAATAACTCCGTTGTCTTCAGTTTCATGAAGTATACCTCTTTACCTTGGGCGTAAGGTTGTCCCATTCCAAATCACGTGGTATTCATTTGAATATTATTGGGTTGCTTCCATATTCATATATCTTTCGGTGCGTAGCAGAAAAACAAAGAAAGAATACTCATGGAATCCCCATGTGATCTGAAATTGGACAACAATACGCCCAAGTCGACGAAGTCTATTACAACCCATGCTCGAGGATCTCGCGCGTTACGGTCGCTCTCCGAAAGGGCGAATAATTTTCGCGGCTAGAAAACATAGCACTCGATCCTCGAGCATGGGAGACATTGAGTATACATGATACCATATACATGATTACCATGGAAACTGTCCATCGTTTCAGGACGTGCATGGAACTGCCATCCGGGCTGTAAGAAGTTCTGTCTTCCATCATGCAAGAGAAGCTGTTGCGATCCTTCCGCACCTAACTACACTCCAGAAATGTTCCCTCAACTAATGCAGTACCAGGCGTCACTCACGGCCCCACCCCCACTCCCACCGTCGTGCGATGCCAGCTGCAATCCTATTTGTTACCCCAGGTAAGCTACTATTGGACAATTTCTATTCAGTCTTATTTTTGCACAGTTCAATTTTTTTTCCAACAAACTAAAGTCTTATACACCTAATTCAAAAAGGTCGCTTTTGGTGGTTTGCGTTTAGGCTTTGGTAACCACCTGTCTTATTTAGAGAGGTTCGCACTCATAATCTACTTCAGCAATTTGATTTTTCGCTTATTACCAGATTTTACTTTCATTTTGCGCTAGATAAAGAGGATATTGGTAGACGCCTTGTTAATTAATGTATAACTTGACTAGTGAAGAGGGCATCTGGACCTTAGATTTAAGCTTTTTACATTGACCGATGGTGTAAACCAAACTCAATGTAAAATGTCAGCTACTCACGACTGTAATCTACTCTACAAGTCGAACCTAAACATATAATACTTGTGTCTGAATAGTTGCGATCCTGGTTGCTGCGCTCAAAACAGTCTTGGTTACCAGGCACCCGCACCCGCATCTACACCGTACAACCATACAGTGCAAGTACAAGTCAGTGCTCCGAGACATGTGCACCAGCGTACAACCCTGGTATGTACACTTGTCCGTCCGTCTGTCTGTTTGCTGTTTGTCACATTTTTATACTATTCACGTCTGCATATCAAGAAAATTTAGCTAAAAAATGTCGACTTGCCGATGTTGCAACACTTCCTTATTAGGAACCATATTTGGAAGGTCCGTTAGTATCCTTTCTTTCATATGTTCGAAATGCCACCGCGTTCGCCTGGGTCGAGTTTCTAAAAAAATCACAGGCAGCCGGCCGCTCGTATTCGTGAAAATCGACAGCACTTTCTTGGTACGTTATGTCATGTTCTTTCTGCCCTGTTCCTAGCCCTTACTTTTATTTCGGGTTCTTGTTTGTCCTGTTCCTAGCCCTTATTGTTCATTTCGGGTACGTACTCTGCCACTTGAAAATTATCAGAATATGTACGTCAGAATATTACATTATACTCTCACAGAATCAAAAATTTGTAAAAAGAAAAGGGTGAGAAAAAGAATGCCATTTTCTAGAGACATGAAGTGCAAATAAAGGTCATCGTTATTGCTCTTCATGTCTGTCAGTCATAAGCCAAACGCCAATCAAATCAAACTGATTCATTCGCAATTTCTTCTTTAATGTCTAATTTGAGTAGATTGCTGCAGCTCCCAGGCCCTGAGACTACATCCCAGGCCTCCTATCGCCCCATACCACAGCAAGCCCAGGCCAGTTCATCACAAGCCAGCCCCCGTTAAGCACGTCCCGTCCATCACCACAGGCCACGGCCTATCTGCAAAGCCAAGGCCAGCAGCGTTTGTCTTCGCAAGTGTCAACGTCTCTGCATGCCTTGCTGTAAATTTGCGTGCTGTCTGCCGGGAAGGAAACATTTCGATGATGATCCAAAGCCTTTTGTTCACAAGCCCAAATATCACAGGACGAAGGTTTGTCTGTAGTCGACACCGCTGCAAAACCCAGTTCACATGCGCTAAAAATTCATTTGAAATGAAGACAATTGAAAAAAATCTACATAACCACAGCGAAGGAAAATGTTTGACTTTTTAAAAACCATACATATGAAACAATCTCCAACCAAAATTTCTCGTTTTTCAACACCTCATGGCCAAAACGATATTTGGAATCATTTACCTTCTAAGAAAGTGACAGGAGATCCTCTTTGATAAGAATTTCGGCAAATGTAGCAAGACACTTGAGCTTGTCATCCATCGCAGAGCTCAAGTGTTTTTTTAAGGGGAATTCGCCTTATAAGGTAACTACATAGATAAGGCGAAATGGTTAACGAAAACTTGATATCTCTTCTCGTATCTAGCATCATTACAAACCCAAACCACAACCAGCACCCAAACCAGTGGTCTACGAATCTCCAGAAGAACAGCAACAGAGGGTCCAACAGAATTTATACTCTCGCGTCCAGGCCGGCGTTCAACCTGTGAGATTCCCGTCCGGATTGACACAGCCTAACCAACAATACCATCCAACAAGTACAACACATGCCCAGACTCAATTTCAAACGCCGCCACAGACACAGGCAACGGCTTACGCCCAGGCGCAATCCCAAGCACAGCCTCAGGCCACAGCTTACAATGAAGCTCAATCAATGGACGCCGACGAAGTCGACGAAGATGACAGCGATGAGCCACAGCCTACCCAAACACCTTATGGTGCCGCCACAACTGATCCCTTCGGTACAGAACCGTTTAGTGTCACTCAAGGCTATGTGACAGAGGCACCTCAGCGTAAGTGTAACGCAACATGCTTGCAAGCAAGAAAGGGAAACAAAAAGATGAATTCATTTTTGGTGCGATACGCAAGAATCATGAGTTAGTTAACAAAGGGTCATACTGCAGTCATCAATAAAATAATGAGGACATCAGCCAATATTACCTTCTTATAGTCGTTTTTTGTTATACGGAATCAGCTCAACTTCCAGCCATATTGAAACTTACTGGAAATCTAGCAACGCATGCTTTAGATTTGGCCATCTTGTTTCTAACTAATAAACTAGCCTGGTCTATCTTTGATCTTCAACATCACAGGAAACCGATGCGCTTGTCGAGGCCCATTTGACAGAAAAACGGCTCAATACACAGGACTAAAACTTGGTGATATTTTTTTCAGCTTCCTGCCAAGTGGGTTGCCAGCAACATGCGCTCCAGCTTGCGAAGCAGGATGTTGTAATCCCACCCCACCCGTATATGCACCCCCTCCTCCTATAGTATACGCCCCCGTGGCACCCTATAACAACGAGCCCAGGTATAGTGGCTCTCCAGGTTTGAGCCCTCTTGGTCAACAGCCTACCACATGTCAAGGGACGTGTCCAAATATATGTGCGCCTGTATGCTCGCCGATTTGTTGCGACAGTAAGTACCCTCTTCATGAGAGATTGCACCTACGATGGGTTGCGCCTACGATGGGCATGAGCATATTACTAGGTCTACTAGGGGCGAACATCCTGACTATGTTTCTGAGTTCTTATGCAGGACTAACCTAATAAGTTAGTTGCTTCCATGCCTCTGTGACGATTCACAGTAATGACAATAGCAATAGAGTAATGCGTCTGTCCATATAGTTTATAGAGGGGAATGGTTAGGAAATCTGACACCCTGTTACTGTACTATATTCTCTTTGCTCATTTTTTCAGAGGAATCCTTTTGTTTGTGCAAAGTCACGGTACATACCAAAATTCAGCCAGTAAGATTCAGTGTACAACCAGTCATGCATATGAGATGAGCATGAAACAAAAGATTGTGCAGAGTGAATATCACGTGATAGCCCCTCTCAACATCCAGCCCACGCCATTGTGTTGACCCTTTGAAGTTTTCTGGGCTTCCCAACCATTCCAATTCATTTAGCTATGGGTTGACCAAACAGTTGGAGCTATAGTTCCATTTTAGATTATTTCTTGAGGCAGCGTCTTAAAGGAACAATTTTCTATGTTCAACGTACAAGTCTGCTTAAAATAACCCACTCTTAAAGAGCCCTAGTCAGCCACTCCTTTGTTATTGTTTTCAGTCGACATCAGACAACAAATTACGTGTAGAAACCTTGAAATAGTCTTCTCAAAATGAAGTTTTATTATTCATTTGTCGAATTCAATCGCAAATATTGTACTACATTCCCTAATTAAGCCGATGGAAATGGATGCTTTTTTCTGTATCGGTATGTTGCTAGGCTGACAAAATGGAGGCTGACAGAGGCTCTTTAACATTGAAAGAGTAACATGGTTGCTAAAGAATCAACAATATCCGAACATAATGAAGATCTTTCTGCCCTTCAAAGGAATCAGACTTTTTAAAACAATAGAAAACTGCTTCTAAAAATAGCCAGGTCAGTCAAAATTCTGTCTCAATAGCCTAGTATGAGAGATGAAAGCTCTTACTTATGGGCTCCTGTATAAGGGGAATCGTTGGAGTGAGAGATATGGTAATAGATGCCGCCATGTTTAGCTGGGAAAAACAGGGCGAAATACCACAAGTAGCCAATTAAAGAGCCCTAGTCAGCCACTCCTTTGTTATTGTTTTCAGTCGACATCAGACAACAAATTACGTGTAGAAACCTTGAAATAGTCTTCTCAAAATGAAGTTTTATTATTCATTTATCGAATTCAATCGCAAATATTGTACTACATTCCCTAATTAAGCCGATGGAAATGGATGCTTTTTCTGTCTCGGTATGTTGCTAGGCTGACAAAATGGAGGCTGACAGAGGCTCTTTAATTAAGTCCTGGACGGCTTGATTTTGATAGTTCACTATTCAAAAGTGATAGTTGGTCCCTGTTGATTATTTTTGGTATTTATTTTGTAATTCAAGACATGGATATCTAAAGTGATCTCTCATTCGAAAACCGCAAGCGATTAATAAAACGGGGACTGAGATTCCCTTTTGCGCGCACCAACCTCATGAAGAGAGCCACGTAGCAATAAATTCCAGGTAGCGCAACAAACGTCGACTCATTCACAATAAATATCTAACGCATTCGTATGTCTCTCTCTATCGCCAGCCCAACAAGCCCCCATTGCGGTTCACGTCCCGCCTGCCGTACAGCACCAAACACACACAACCACGTGTCCAGGAAGTTGTCCAAGCACATGTGAACCAGCATGTAGCACCACATGTTGTGACGGTAACTAAGCATGCGCAGGAAGCTTTTCTGCGTTCATTAGGGTAGAGAAATCCGGAAAAGCAACGAATACTCGACATACGAGATTTTGGTAGCGCCAAGTATGGGTATCCAAGGACAGAGCGGAAAAACCCTGCTAAAATCACTAAATTCAAAATACTAAGGTCGGGTTAACTCAGATAAGCTTGATTTTTTGCATACAGACTCCTCATTTGATGGAAAACAAAATATCAAAAATGACTTTTTTCTAATGGATACGTCTTTGAGATATTAGGCTTTAAACTTGGTTTCTGTGCCATTTTATGGGAGAATTAGTATTTTGATCAGTAATTATGCAAACTTTGCTCGATCATATCTAAGAGTCATATTCTTTAAATTTCTTTAAAAATTGGATTTAAGCTTTTGGTCACAGAAACTCTTTGTATACATAATCTTGAGCTTATATATTGAAATATGGCGAAGCTAGACATTTCATTTTTGGTAATTTCCGCTCTGTCTATCCCAAGGGGATGTATTTCAAAATACCGACCTCCGTGGGCAGGCGTTCTTTTCCTTCCTTTCCCTATGCTCCTCTTCATTTTTTGCGCAATCCAAATATTGGTATGTCTCTCTATCGCCAGTCCAACAAGCCCCCAATGCTGTTCACGTCCCGCCTGTCGTACAGCACACAACCACGTGTCCAGGAACGTGTCCAAACACGTGCGCACCTGCGTGTAGCATCACATGTTGTGACGGTAATTACTAAACATGCACAGCAAGCGTTCCCGTGTTGTTTTAGGGTAGAGACATTCAGAAAAAAAAGCAAGGAATACTCCCAAAGCGCGATTTTGTTTGCAACAAAAATACACGGATCCGATGTGGACGCATTTCAAAATGCCGACGTTTGGGCAAGCGTTCTTCTCCTTGCGCGGCCACAGTATCGCCTGATAGTTTCTCTGCCTGAAAACCTCACGGGGCACACCTTGCTACTGAGTAAAAGTTATCCACCATCCAAACACGCATTGCAAACCCTTTTTTGCTATTCATGAGCTCTCAGAGAGAATGCCCTATCCACCATCTATGTGACAGGCAGTGATTTTATAAATAGATCCCCTGTCTACGTTAATTTGGCACGGCGCACTTACTGTAAAAATAGCGTAAATGATTGAGTTGCTTCGCTTCGCATTGTTTCGCACGAGTACCAGTTGGGAAAACAGACCTAGCAAAATCCCAGGGCCCCACTCAAGCGGAAAAGGTATATTAAGTGCGATATTTTTTATTGAATTCTGTTATGTATCAGTCAATTCCAGCGATGACCATCCCCCCCCGGGACACCGTGGGGCATTTGCGCACCACTGCCTTCCCTGGGGTGGGGAATTTTGAAAATTTTGCTGGCCCCAGGGTCGGGAATTGTTTTTCCCGGGGGAGGGGGGTGGGGAATTTTGGTTTTCTCATCTCAAGCGCGTCGGGTTTTGCGAACTACAAGTACCAGTTACAATAACTATCGTTTGGCAGTTACAAAGTCCCAGTTACAGAAAATAACGCCACATAAAATATAATGCAGAGCATGGCCCGTATACACCACGTTTGGGGAAGACACATTTGCACATTTCGCAGTTAACGTCTTCTATAGAGAAGAAACAGATTCGCAATTTCGTCTCAGTGGAAAAACATAAAAATGAATTGACACTATAAAAGAGTTCCAATTTCGCAAAAAGTCAAGTAACATAACTGTGAAATAGTTGCTCTGCAAATAGAATAAAGGTAAATTTTGCATTGAGAGATTCCGGAGACAATTTGCAGAAATGTCTACAACGGCGAATGGCCTAGGAATGTCTACCGATATTGTACTAATACCTTAGTTTCACTTCTTTATTTATATTTTGTCTCACTTTCAGTGAAATGAGAACTCGTTCAAAGACGAGAAAACTAAAGTACATTTACTGGAACGAATTATACATGCTCGGACAGTATAAATTGAGTTGAAGTTTTTGTTGTGAAGCTTTGTCACGCAGAGTCGATGGAATCTTACCGTCTTTTTCTCGTCCCGGGGGTGGGGCATTTTTCCTCTTTTTGTGTTCCCGCCGTGGGGTATTTTGCATTTTTGCTAGCCCGGGGGCGGGGAATTTTCAGTTTTATTTTTAGAAATGACCAAAATCCCGGGGGTTGCCCGGGGGGGGGCATGGTCAGCGCTGGAATTGACTGATACATTATACTAAAGTATAATACTTTGCTTTTGATATGTCTGTCAAGAGAAAGATTTCGGCAATTGTTGGGAAAATTCGAAATCCTCTCTTTCCTAGTTTTGACTTCATCAGAATATTCATAACCCTAATGAGATCGTGTAAACTACACATTACCAATACAACACCTCAGGGAAACTTTAATTTCCTGGCCTCAATAGCCATTCACGGCAAAAGCACAGGTGGTATCACACCATATTTCTCGACAAAAGTCACAACTTAGCAACAGCCATTCTCTTGGCATCATTCTGGTTATAACGAAACAGGGTTCTTACGCTTTATACTTTCATATTTCTATTATATACTTTGGTTTTACAGATAAAGAATTTTCTATGACCTGCAATTCTCAAATTCTACAGAGGACTAGTTATGAAGGGTGTGAAGTTCATTAAGGGCTTCCTCCGATGGTTGGCCAGAAATATATGAGTCATCTCTAGTTCTGATGCCACGTAAGATAACATAACGCCTTTCGGAAAATAATTGCAGATCGTAGGAAATTACTAGGAACATCTGCTAGTTTAGGTAGCATAAATACCACTCTGAATTGTGCAGGACTTCACTTGAAGATTACGCTGTAAGCTAGTCTTTTAGTCGCGCTCTCTTGAATAAACCTCTGAACTGTACCTACTGGCCTCCTGTCAAGTCTACCCCCTTGACATGTCTACACGCAATTCGTGTGCTAATGCCTGGTGCACACAGCGACAACAACGACATGAGCGCGCGCTCTCTTATTATGCTCTTATGTACAAGTGTGAGCATCCGACATAACAACATAACATCGACATAACGACATAAGAGAAAAACATGTTTTTTTTTCTCTTATGTCGTTATATTCTTATGTCATTATGCGCTTATGTCGTTATGACGCTTTATGTCGCTAGTGTGCACCAAGCATAATATCGAAAGAAAACAATGACAAAGAAGTGGCTGAAAAGCAGGCGAAACCTTTTCATCCCTTCCTTCTTGTTGCTATTATCTTCCTAGGCTACTCCGGTTCCCCAGGTCTTCGTCCTCTTCCTGTCGCTCCCGAGACCTGTCCGGCTCCTGTCCTAACGCGTGCTACCCATCGTGTGGTCACAACTGCTGCAACGGTGGTGCTATGCCTGCAGGATGGGACAAGAGGAACAGACTAGGGCGTATGTGGCGATACTAGGGAAGGAAACCGAGAGTCCTTTACTAAGAGTGACGAGTGACGACTCTCCTACGAAGTTTGCCGCCATCCCATGAGTAAAATTCGTGCTATTTATAGAATTTCGTTCTATTCTTGAATTCTTAAGTTACGGGAATAACTTGGCAACCTAAAGAGCGGTATTCTGTCCGTTGAAATCACTCGTCAAATCAAAGTTATTATCGGGCCTCACGACAATAATTAAGAATTTGTTGTGAAGCAAAGATAATTTGGGTGCTAAAAATAGAGTATAATTATGGACAGTTTTGCCGGATAGTAGAAAAATAATCACTCTTTGTAATGGACTCATGGGAGATTCCAGGACAAGACGGACGCTAATAGTACCTTGAAACGCTATCAACATATTACCCGGTATGATGGATGGTATAAATATTACTTGAATTCCATGAAAGATTCATTGAGAGCTCAGGCTTATACGTTGGCTTGAACACGAAGTACACGTATTTTCACTAGATTCTGAACGGAAGCCTGCCCCGGTTTCATGGATGAAGTACCACGCGGATTGTTGTAACTATCCAGGGGGTGTCAATCGATTGTTGGGGTGCCTGTGGTTTGAAATTTGGCAAAGCATACCGGGAGTCTAATACCCCATTCACACCAAAGCCAGTTTTAGTTAAACAAGGTTTTTCTCGCCTCACAACACGTGACGTTTCTTACTGCGATAACCTCTTACTAGCTAAATGATCACCTAGTAACATGTACAGTGTACAGTCTATTCAGTTTTGTCTTTGCAACAGTCCCCTCTTGGGAGAAAAAGAATTAAACCAGTTTAATTAAACCACCTTTAAACTAGATTAAGCGGCGGTGTGAATGGGGTATAAGTTGCATTGATTACGGGAAGGGCATTGCTTGAGTTATCACACGGGGAGCCAGGTCATATGAGTATAGCAATGAAGAAATTCGACATGTATGCACTGACAGAAGTTGGGATTGAATATGTTATTCTTCAAAATTGCCTGTTTTCTGGCAAGATTGTAAATATGTATAGTATTTAGTGTAGACATAGATTATGGAAATAAAATATTTATTCTTTATTAACCGTTGTACCACAATCATATTTCTAACACGTCCAACCCTAGATCGTTGTTCTCGGTTTTCGCGTAACGTGACTTGTAACTTCTATAATTACTCTTACAATATAATATCACCTTTATTTCGACTAGATACTACATTGTAACGGGAATCCAACGAGACAATGATGTAAAATAGCCAAAGATGCCATTTAAATCATTCCTAGTATACAAATGACTGCAAATAATTTGGTATTTTTTATCCCTAAACTGAATTGTGTATCTGTTCGGATTTCGTAGCTTAAAGTACATGGGATGTATATATCTAGATGTGACTCAGCCTCCTCCATGCCCAGGGTCTTTGTGCTCGACCAACCGCGCCATCTTGAAAATTATCCACAGTACCCTGGGGACGAGGTTGCAACAAAAAGTGTTCAGGCTAGAGCATTGTACTGTACATCGCAAGAAAGATAAGAATCCATTTGTATTAAGGCAGAGTTTCTGATGGTAATGAATCATGTGAACAAAAACAAAGCAATGCATTATCGGCAGGTTGCTGAGACGGATTTTAATGGTGGCAAGGTGTGATCTAATGGAAACAGTGTATTTAACAATTAGACTACGAGTTCGAGTTTTCTATGAGTCAATAGATAGTTAACGAGGCGCGTAGCGCCGAGCTGACTATTTGACTCATAGAAAACTCGAACTCGTAGTCTAATTGTTTAGTAGAAAACCCACTAGCATACTCCTTCGGGTTGTTGCTAATACGTATTTATTTCCATGGTTTTAGAAAGTTTTGCGCTAACGGTTTCGCTACTCACTATCAATTACGTGATAGATAGTGACTAACGGAGCTAATCAGATTGCAGGATTCGTGATAGTATGCGAATGGGTTTCTATTATTAACCAAAAATAGAACCTGACCCCCATTTAAGACGTTTGTAGCCTAACACTGTCGACTTCCCGCTTTCCTTATCAGACTCGTACCCAGTCGCTAAAATTATTCAGAAAAAAAAAGAAACAAGAAGGGTTGGAAAACAGTGCGACGCGCGAAGGCTTCTGGGAAGACAGATGAGGGCACGCAAGGATTTTTGGGAAGCGCCATCCTCACTTCTCCTCCCAGAAGCCTTCGCGCCTTCATGCTCCTTTTTTTTAATTATTTTAGCGACCGGGTACGAGTCTGTTTCCTTATTAGGAATTCCCCCTTACTTGGAAAGTCTGGCGGAATTTTTCCTTGTATATTAGTAGAAAAATATACAAAAACTTGCAGATGCTCGAGAAATGTCGTACTCATGGTCGCCATGTTGTTTTTGTCTCCGCCAAAGGACCTGGGACAAACCACAGGAAACCAGCGCGTATTCGCAGAAAACGACAACGCCATTTCGATATGTCATGATTGTTTTGCTGCGTGGAACCAATTTAGGCCATCATGCGCAGCCTGGTTTATCCTCCAACCTACCCTTATCTAGCCGTCTTATTTCGACGTATTTATGGCGTAGCAAGCATTTGGGGAAATGGGTTGGGGGGACATGCTATGAAAATTTATGATGATCCCGAATATTTTTCACTATTAGTATTCATCCCAAAGGGAGAGGGTAGGTCACATGTGTTCGACACTCACGATATGTCATATGACTCTTTTTCTTGCTCACTTTCTTTCTCTCGTTCTCTCACTTATTTCCTTCTTTCTTTCTTTCTTTCTTTCTTTCTTTCTCACTTTCTTTCTAAAGAATAACACAAGAATGAAATCCGCTAATCTAGTAAACTTATTATTAACGTATTGGATAGTAAAGACAAAGTCAACAATATAGGAAACTCTTGACATCACTATAGTATTTTGTATTTGGAGAGTCTTCATGTTTTACTCCTGGGTGTGTAACTTCCACTTCTTGTGATGTAAGCTACCACGGTTCTATTTGGCCTGAAAAAAAAGTAAATAAAAAACTGTTGTTTTCTGTTCTGGAAATAAGGCACCTGATCAAAGTAATTCCTTACGGTGGTTTTCTCGGTGTCTCCATACTGTACATACAAAGGGATAGCCATGGGAAATCCCCATTCTTCTATCATGGGAAATTCAGCGTTTTCCCATGGATGGGTTTCTGCAGAAATTCCCTGTGATAGTGTCGTGCACAGGCCCGGCTTCAATGGTATTCAGCTTTCTCAGAAAAGGTTGACCGGGCGTTAATCACAGGGAATTCCTTGCAGACTCAGGTATATTAAGGCATGTGTGTTTTTCAAAAAAATAGGAAAAATACTGAAAAAAATTCTCTACGTTGTACAAGATGTCTTCTGTAGAATGTTTTTCGTTAAGGTTGATACACCCAGTGAGACGTTTCATTTGATGTATTTGGTTACCATGTCAACGGGTTGCGTGACTTGTAAGAGCGTGACAAAGGCACAATTTTATTTCAGGTCTCTGCATTCGATGGGGGTCATACCAATGGTTTCCCAATGGGTCTTGTTATGACCAGTGTCGGGCGTATATTACCATTCCAACGAGGATGGCTGTCCAAGTTATCCACATTTTAAGAAAAGGAGAGGTATCATATTACATCATCACAAATAAAGCTATCCTAAAAAACATTTCCAGCCATCCTCGTTGGATCAATAAGCTACACTATATAACAAATACTATAATGCACTCTGGGGAACGAATTCACTTATCCCCATTGAATGCAGAGGCCATTTTCTTAGAAATTAAATTTAAGGTCAGAGGTCATGCATTTGTTGCCATAGAGACCAACATTGGTGGAAGTGATTGAGAATGATCAAAGGTATTCAAATGTAGATTGCTTGCATCCCTCAGAGGCATTGGTTTAGAGATGGACCACCCCCCTCAGTTTTACGTCCGCCATTTTGGATCGGGCTTCCGCCCAGGCCTTAAGTTACCTGAGGAAACCAATCAATGGGAAAAGGCAAAGCTAATCTTCCCATGGTAGAAGAATTGGAAGTGTTCGGATTTACCCATGGCTATCCATGTGAATTCCTAGCACTTACCATGCGTTTTCCCATGTGTGGGTTTCTGCAGAAATTCCCTCGGGGGTTGATGGGAGAGGCCAAAAGTTTGAATGATCGAGTCACATTTACCCTCGTTGGCGGCAAATATCCCCCTCCCAACCCCCACCCTGAAACCCTCCCCGCCCCCACCCTGAAAGCTTCCCCCCCTACCCACCCCAACCCTGAAACGGACTCTCCCATAATTGCAGGCAGCTGTTATGTTATACGACAATTAAACTGGGTACAACATCCTCTGAAATAGTTTTATACGATTATTTTATATTTATTACCACGCCACAGAAACGAAAGGCAATCAGAATGTAGGAGAGGCGTTATGTACATGTATATTCGGCGTCATTCCACTCAACCTCCCAATCGGTCGGGGCACACCACGAGAACCTCCTAAAATGGCTGGTTTTGGTGTTTGCTGGTGTTTCTGCTCAGTATAAATGAGTTTTAAAGGTTCCCAGCAGATCATTGTCTGTAAATTATTTCCCAGCATATCTCATTGTCAACATTTTTCCACCCAGCAAGAGAAAAGGCTGCGGAACAGATATTTTGCGGAACAGATCCGTTTTGTGCACCTGAATCACCTTTTGTGCACCTGTCAGCTAACATCTCGTGTGCACTAATACAAGTGACGCGTTGAATATTCTGCAGTTGTGCCACTCGAAAGTATTGTATTACTAGTATGCACTACTATTAATGAGAGTTACCTTGCCAGAGTTATATTATTGCCAATTCATACTCACTCTATCGATCTATACCTAGAGAAAAATCAACGTTAAGAGTCCAATTAATGTAGTGTAGTATAATGGAGCAGAATTGTGGGAATCCCGGCCGCCTTAGCCTTTTCAAGCACAAAGGAAACTTAAGCAACTAAGAAACATTCGACAAAAGTTTATAACTGAAAAGAAACCCAATTAGGCCGACGCGCGGCTCATTTCGCTTTGACAAGGTTCTAATTTAATTTCGTGAGCGCCGCTATCTTAATGAGGACGGTGTGTACAGCTCATCCTAAATCGATTTTCTTCTTTTTACCACCTCAACATAGAAATTGTTTTCTTGGTGCTCTTATTCTGGTTATAAGTGAAGCGAACAAAACCTCTTTCAGCGCATTCATGGAAATGCATAATTTATAGCACAAGAGTGACGTCACGTTTCCAAGATGGAGGCGCCGGCGAAAATCAAATTAAAATCTCGTTAAAGCGAAATCTATCCTGCGAGAAATGGTTTCTCTCCCTCGCTTAGTTCCGGCCTAAGAGAGGACGAAGCCACTGCTCGCAGGGGACCCTCAACCTCTTTGGAGATCAGTTTAAGCTACATCCAGCAATGAACGTCACGTTTTATCGCAGCTTTAGGGCGATTGTTTTATGATTTTATAGCTGATAAGGCCAAGTAAAAAAAAAAACATCTTTATCGTCCGGAGCTTTCCAAAAAAGTGTCCATGCGGCCCTTTTTATTTTTTATTTCTTTTTGCTCCTTGTTTATGGGCAATCTGTGTTCATATAAAGCATTTCCATGCTCATTAAAGCCACATTTCAAAGCAGTTTCTAACCGCTTATGACGTTTGACTTAGTTTTGGAGACAATTTGTGAAAAGAAAAAAGAAAAGAAAAAAGGATGCGGCTCCAAAAAACGATGCGGGCGGGGACGATAAACATGTATTTGTTTTTTACCTGGCCTAAGATCACCAGACACCCGAAGTAGGTTTTGTACGTATAAACTATTTAGTGAAATTTTATATAATTTTTATATTTATTGGAAACTCGAAACACCAACTCGAAACTCGCAGCTCGTAAGATCGGAGCTCGCAACTCGCAGCTCGCAAAACTACCACACTCGTTTATTTAAACCGGTCATAATTACCTTAAATGCAACCCATCTTATTTTTATTTTTTTTGAAAGACTTTGATGGAGTAAAAGATGCCGTATTGACATCTCGGAAAAACCAAATAGATCAACAGATAGATATTTGCCACAGTGCTTCCCACAGAAGTACTTGCTTGTGATTACACTGAAACGAAAACAAAATAGAATTGATCATAATTATAACATAAGGGACTTTAAGATGTGACAACGGCAACGAGAATGACAACGGCAAAGAACAATACACTTGATTGCAGAGTACAATGCTTGCACGTGCAAATCCATAAAGTCAAATGCATTTCAACCGTTTTCTTCTGAACTGCGACGTGAAACTGTCATGTTTTGCGCTCTGGTGAGAACGGGAACGTGGATGACGATTTTGTTGTATTTTTGTCTCATATGATTGAGAATGGATGCGGATCTGCCTTTATCAAGGTTAAAATGCAAAGGAAAATTGGAAACGGTTGATGAATATTAGGAAATGTCAGGAAACAAGTAGACAAATTTTAGTGAGACGTCGCCGTTCCCGTTGCCGTTCTCGCATCTTAAACTCCCTTATAGACAGGGGCAGGGATGGTTGCCGGAATGGGAACAATATCAAATGCGTAGGCCGAGGGCAAATGCAAAGCAGCGAGTAAAATGTCCGCTACCCTGCGAGCAGTGATTTCCTCCTCTCTTAGGCCGGCGGCTAGCGATTGAGAGAAACCACTGCGAGCGACCGTTTGGTTTTCCATCGAGTAACGCAAGTCACATCTGGCGTCACATCTGGCGCTAATGGACTTAACACATGGGACTTGACCTTTCGCGTGACAACTTCAAGCTAGATTTTCAGCCAGTTTTCCGTAGTTTTCCATCTCCGAAGTGTTAGAATTTCCTCCAAAACATACAGTTCAGATTACTATTGCTTGTAGAAATTTATTATGCCGTGTTTGGAGCTTTATTTCTGTGCGAGTTTGCTTTTTCATGGCTTCTTTGAATTCATGGCGGTTTCAACTGTTGATTAAATATGTCAACACGTACCATTGTCAAACTGGATTAAAACCGGTTTTACTGCTTTTGAGTTAATTTATTCATCCAAGTTTGAGGACGGCGCCAAACGGTCGCTCGCAGTGGTTTCTCTCCCTCGCTAGCCGCCGGCCTAAGAGAGGAGGAAATCACTGCTCGCAGGGTAAATGTCCGCCAGTATTAGACGAAAAACCACCTAATGATTCATAACAGCTGTTTCAGGTAACACGCGACCCAGCGCGTTCAAAACGTTTTTTTGGCAGTTGGGTTTTTCCGGTTTTGTGCCGGTTTTGTACCGGGCGCTAAAATCCACGACTGGATGTGCTGAGACCGTTTCCATCGTATTACTGCAAATAGCTTTGCACAAATCATTGTTTTTGCCACAATATTGAAGTCCGTAAAAAAATATTGAAGGGCCGTAAGTTCGTTAATCAACAATTAAAAAAGCTAATAACCCGGTAGTTTCATATATTTTCTGGTATTAGAAAGATAAAGAAACTGAACTTTTTACATTTGCCACTCACGAGCGTCACCAAATTCACGCATGATTGGCAGGTTAACTTTGAAGTTCAACTGTCAAAACTTTAAAGTTTCACTTGTCGTCAGATCGTGATGTTGCTGAGCGTGTAGATGCAACCGACGGTAATACGTTGCGAGTTTATATGTGCTTTGGTACGTGCGCGCCAAAAAAGATGCGGGAAGGCGGGAGCATTTGCTGAAGCGAATCCAACAGAGAGATACTTGCGTGCAAAAATTAAACATGCGAGGAACATTTACGTGTTTGAAAATGTTTATCTTACAACCTAGAATGGTGACAGATTTTGGGTCTTTCGTTGACTTTGCGAGTGGCTGGTCCAATTATTGGATTGCAGATATTGGATCGACGAAAAAGAACATGGAAGACAATGCAGACAACAGAAGTAAAGGAAATTAGAAGATTTTGACTTTGTAACTCTGAGGGATAAACGACTGTTTCTTGTCTAAGAAAAATGCACAACCACTAAAATCTGGTGGTTTAAACTTGACAAGATCCAATTGTTGGTGTTTTCATTCGAATATGCTAGAATGGCGCGCACTGATTGGCTGCATAGGGTGGCGACCCGAACCCTGAATATAAATATAAAATATTACCCGGCGTTTCTGGGATATACCATATGATTGGATTTCCGTTTTTCTTCGCTAAAATTCGTTTCCCGTCAAATTCTAGTAAGGTGTTGCACCAAGGCGAAGGCTGAGATGACCCACATCCATATCTATACACAATAGTGAAATGATTTTTGCCATGCGGACGAAGTCTCCATCGACATTTTCGTTTTGCTTGATTACCTGTTCCAAGCTTTACAATTGGTAGTTGTGGCCTAACATACTTGTCTGGTTTCTCGACATACGCGTAATTCATTTCTGGTCGGCGTCCTTTTGCGGTTCTCCATGCCATCATGAGACAGCATTCATCAGGGTAACTATAGTCTCCAAAGTCAACTTTTTCGTCGCCAAGCAGTGCGTTCTTCAAGTAACCCACCGCCGTTTTGTGCTCATTAACTTCAAAGAACGGGAGCATTTTGCTAGGCTGATTCTTCAATTCTTTAAGTTCTACGTCGTATAAAAACCTGAACGGCTTCTTGGCTTCTCTGTCCAAGTACAATTGCATTTTCTGATAGCCTGATATTGTTCCTTTTTGATTTTCAGGGATCAAATCGATCATGGACAAAGTGATGCCATTCTTAATTGTGTAAATCTTGAAATACAGGTCCATGTAATCGAAGCATTTCTTCGCATTCTCGGCCTTGTTTTCTTTTACAATTCTCTTTATCTCATTTGCAAGCTTTCCCAACAGCTTTAAACCTTTATAGATAGGAACATTGCACACTAGTAAATTCAACTGATCAGCAGGCATGTGATCTTCTACCTCTCCAACGCCGTCTACAAATTGTTTGGACGCTTCAAGATCCATGACTCCCCCTGCAACTTCGTTTTTGATGGCTATATCGTGATATTTGTTGAACGCTTCTTCGATTTGGTCTCTTACGATTTCCCCTACAGATTTCTGTTTCTTACTATTTCCGAACAGAGCAAGTAATCCCGACGCCAGCATTGTGAATATGCTAAAACCTTGTCCAAGAGGACCACCAAATGCTTGGGCCAAAGTGGTCACCACCGTCAAACTTGCTTGGATTGCTCCTGTCGGGTTTTCATCGGCGTTTTTAAAGGCTTGCATGGTACTGATTGCCGCTGTTAAAGCACCAATTCTTGCTTGTCTCTCATTGTAAGTTTTCGTCTTCCAGGTTTCAAATTTTGTGTCAGCCATTTTTTTCATTGCACTCCTTGTTCTTCCTCCCGTTTTGTCGTTGAAGTCTTTATCAAGCTTATTAAGTACTGTTTTAACTTTGTCTTGGGCAACTAAAAGTGAAAAACAAAAATAGAATTTCATATCCCTAAACTAACATGATCAAATAGTGTTTAGTTTAATAAAATATTGAATGGCACTAAAACGGTTTCTCCAAAAGTACGCCAGCGGTTTTCAAGGAGTATCGCTCCCACACCATCAATGGATCTCATTTAGCTCCCCTCCCTTCATCACCGTTCAGTGTGTTAAAGACAGAACCGCGGTATATTATTGACTCATCTGAACTCATCCATAGCTACCCATGTAAAAATGAGAGGCGGGATCCCGGCCGGGACAGGCGGGATCCCGGCCGGGATAGGCGGGATCCCAGGTGGGATGGCGGGATCCCGCCTATCCCAGGTGGGATAACGTTTCCCGGGTAGGTGGGATCCCGCCTGGGATCCCTGGGATCCTGCCATCCCGGGCGGGATCAAAGGTGGGATGGCGGGATCCCGCCTATCCCAGGTGGGATAACATTTCCCGGGGAGGTGGGATCCCGCCTGGGATCCTGCCATCTCGGGCGGGATCCAAGGCGGGATGGTGGGATCCCGCCTATCCCAGGTGAGATAATGGCCATCCCGGGCAGGATCCAAGGTGGGGTGAGATGGTGGGATCCCACTTATCCCAGGTGGGATAGCATTTCCCAGGTATCCCAGGATCCAGCCTTCCTGGGCAGGATCCTTGTTGGGATAGGGGGGATCCCGCCTATCCCAGGTGGGATAACATTTCCCAGGTAGGTGGGATCCCGCCTGGGATCCTGCCATCCTGGGCGGGATCAAAGGTTGGATGGCGGGATCCCGCCTATCCCAGGTGGGATATCATTTCCTGCGGAGATCCCTGCCATCCCAGGCGGGATCTAAGGTGGGATGGTGGGATCCTGCCTATCCCAGGTGAGATAATGGCCATCCCGGGCAGGATCCAAGATGGGATGGTGGGATGCCGCCTATCCCAGGTGGGATAACATTTCCCAGGGATCCCAGGATCCAGCCTTCCTGGGCAAGATCCCAAATGGATGGGATAGCAGGATCCTTCTTGGGATGAAATTTCTCAGGGTCAGGTGGGATTCCCAGTGAGATCTTGAGTACCTAATGGGTGGGATCCCGTATGGGATGGCAGAATCTCAGAGGGAATTTTTTTTTTGAGGTGGGGAAGCCAGGATCCTGCAATGATGGGACACCACAGTGGGATATAAGGGGGAGAACCTGGGTGGGAAGAGAAGAGTGCAGGGAAATTTATCAGCTGTGTTGGGAATTGTCAGGATTTTTTGTGGGAGGCGCTGGGATCCGGGGATCCTGCAATGATGGGACACCTCCATAGTGGGATGAGAGTGAGACTGGAGAGCAACATGTGAAATTCCTGTGAAAATGTTGTGAATGAACCTGTGAACTATTTTGACCTGTGAAAAAACCCTGTGAAAATCATGAGAAAAATGTGACATTTTGAATCAGGAAAAACGTGAAAAAAAGCTGTGAATTCTATATCTTAAGTATCAACAAAATGGTATGAGAAAATATGATGTGAAGAAACTGTTAATTTTGGTTTTCTTTTGAAATCAAAATAACAACCTTTGTTTTGATTTGATGTTTAATTAAATTTGATTTTGATCGTAGCCATGATTTCCCAACTCTAGCTTTGATTTTCATTATTATTATAACTTGTTATTTTCTCAGGCACATCTTTCAGTATCTAGGGGTGATTGAAGCAGTTGGATGAGGGGCACTCTTGTCCCCCCTGTAATTATGATTGGGGAGAGGGGGAGGCCCCCCAATAATATTGACAGTGGCCAACAGCATTAAACCTGATATTTCCCAAATAATACTTACTCTAATTTACTGCAAAATTCAAGGGGAAAACTCCTAAAAGATACCACAAACTGTGATTTCTTACCCATCATATTGTACACCCCTACCTCAGTAATATAATGTGAGAAAGCCCCAACAGTCTACATAGTACATCTATGTTTATAGACTAAAGTACACTGAGGCCTAGTTTATACATCGTATTTCGGACAAATTTAATTGAGACAAATTTTATTATCGAAATTAAGTGACATATAAACTAGGCCTGAGCCACAATGAGATTTTACCTATTCCACAGCTATAACTACTGGAAGTTCACTCATGTAGATAAGATTTGTCAACATAAACTTTATATCATTCTGCCAAATTTCATGTGTATCCATGATAATAAATTTGAAGAATTATGTACTATTCTGTACTATTTCTAGGTAATTTACAATTTAGTTATTGCGAAAAAATGTAACATTTGTCTTGTGCTTATGAACTCGCCCATTGACTGATGTTCTCTTAGAATTCAGTTGTCATCAAAGAAAAAGGCATAACTTACAGAAAAAAAACAGTCCGAATGCATTTAGAAAAATCTTCAATAATTAAATCGTTTAGCAATTCAACCCACTTTTCGGATAAGCTGTTTTTGCACCCATCTTTCCACATTTCATGGCAAGGAACGACCGCGAAACAAGAAGCAAAGGAAGGAAGGCGCCATGTTTGATTAACCACACCACAGGCAGCCCACACATACGTTAGCGCAAGGTCACGTGACACCAAAAAGGCGGGAAACGCGACGCACACGCGTCGTCTTTTTTCACCACCGAAAACGAGGAAAACATGTCTTCAGCCTTCGCCTCTACTATCATATCGACATTTGAAAGAAACTATAAGCTACAAACATAGGCAAGTATTTGTTATTATGTATACTTATGTGATGTTTCTTTTCCTTGTATAATTTGGCCGCTAACGTTCTTTACTGCTCAAAAAAGCTTAGAAAACAAAATGCCATAGGGATCATTTTTACAACTCGTAATTTTCTTGACTAAACAAATTTCAAGACCTCTTGACCTCAATTGGCAATCGAAAAGAAAACACAAGTATGATCTACTTACAACACTTTATCTGAAATCCACTCTAATCTGTATGAAGTTGCCATTTATTAATTACTGTGGTTTTTCATAGTTTCATAATCCTGTAATCAAACATAGTAGTAGCTTTAGGAGTATTTGCAAAATCTCTGAGACAGAGGAATAAGCTGCTAAACCATGGATTGACTAGTAATTGCTTCAGAGTTCACATGATTATATGTATGAAAACTCGCATGGAGATCAGAGAAACTGAATTTTAAAGTTTAACAAATAATACAGGGTCCGGTTGCTCGAAAGTGGTTTAGCACTAATCCAGGAGTAATTACCATGGTGACTTGATGGTTTTGTTCAGAACTAAACCTGGTTTAATTTAGTCCACCTTTGAACAACCTGCGCCAGGAATGTATAATTTGGATAGCCTTGGCACATATTTTTCATGCTTACAGCCATTCTCAGTTACACACGGTCGCGTGGAAAAAAGCTTGCAAGCGAAAACTTGTTTTGCTGTCTTGTCTGAGCACGACAAGCCGGCGAAAGCACGTGCATTGTCATGGAAACTTTGACAAAAAAAAACAGGTTTTCGCTTGCAAGCTTTTTTCCAAGCAACCTCATGTTGCATGTAACAGAGCATGTAACTGAGAATGGCTGCAATGAACAACATTTCTGTGAACTTTGGCAGGGACAACAGCTTATCACTTATATTCATACCTTTCAAAAAACAACCAATACCTAAGTTAAAATATTTTTTACATTTTCGTAACAATAATCTTGACAACTAGTGTTCAACATGCTCGCTTATAAAACAACCTGTCTTAATTATTCACTCGCAGGTTGACAGGCACTAGATCATGGAGCATTTGATTCTGTTGTAATGACATACAGGTAATTAGACAAGGCTTGACCTGTTGGAGTGACCACATCCCGAACCACGTCCTCTACGGTGATCTGCCTAGAATATCTGATAGGGTGGCCTGCCGCAGACTTGGCCTCGCCGGTCATTGTTACCGCCACAAAGAGCTCACAGCAAATCATCTCGTCTTGTGGGAGCCAACGCACGGCAACCGCCGCCCCGGCCGACCAGCGACAACTATGGTTGACACTCTACGGAGCGATACTGGTGCGGCCAATACCACTGAGCTTGGCTCCTGTATGCTCAACAGGAGCGACTTGAGCTCGAGATGCGAGGTTCGGCTGAGGCCGCCGCAGTAAGCAAGTAAGTAAGTGACCTGTACACCTGTAAAACTATGTTTAATGAGTCATTTAAGCTTAAGCAAGTTCTAATGTATCCTGCTTGTCACGTTTTTCAGGTAAAACAGAATGCATATGCATACTGCCATCAACAGAACTTCACGCTGCCTTCAGTCTGAAACAATCAAATAATCTAGCCAGCAACAAGTGAAGGAGCTAAGAAGCAGCACATGAATTCAAGTAAAAAATTATTCATAGTTTTACCATGGGGTTTTATTCACCATTTTCAATATACATTGCTTAAAAATGAATAAAACAGACTCATCACCTGCACAGAGTTTTGGTGTCACATTATGTTCTTAGAGTGGATTTGATATTGAGTGTTGAAATCTAAATGCATAAGTACAAAGAGAAGTACAAATTGAGTGCAATAGAGCATGTTGTGATGTTGGGAGAGTAAAAACACAAGCTGCAAAAGGAGACAAAGTAATTGCAGAAAACAAGAGACTGCATGTTTGTTTGTTCTTATGCTCTGGCATCATCTGAAATCTGCTCTTTTAAAGTAACAGCATAGTCACTGTGGTAGGATTCTGTTCGCATGAGGTGAGCTGTCTCTGGGGGTTGGCATGGGGAAGGTGGGGGCATAACTTTCAATCCTTGAAAAAGTATAGTATTTTGCATCAGCTAGAGTGTTAGAATTATTAGGTTTTTCCTGCTAAATGCAACATTTTGTGAATTGTGAATTTTATTTTTTCAGAGTAACAAAATTTTGACCTTCTTGCAAAAATTGCTTGAAGTTCTTAAACAATCTTTCTTTTTCACCGGTTTGTTGGCCAAATTTTGGGGTTCTTTTAAGAGCATTTTTCACAGGTGCTTCACAAGTTTTTTTCACAGGTCTTTTTCACAAGATTTTCATTAAGCAATAAAACTGCTTTCCACATACTTTGCATAGACGGGGGTCTCGGCAAGTGTCTATGCAATATAGACAAGTTATATAAGTTCCTCTGTAAGCATTAGCCATGTTACACATTATTAGGAAATCTTGAAACATATATCGATGTCTCATTAATTGTAAATGCATTTTCTTGTGATGACATCAGGGGACACATAGGTAGGTTAAACCAGGGACACATCCCTGGTTAAACCTGCTGATAATAATAACTGTGTTATGAGACAAGTTTTCTTTTTCAAAGTCCATATAAAAGACAGAATTCTCTGCTGTGATGGCCTTTCCTGTAGGCAGGATCTCGATTGGGATTCTGGGTGGGATGGCGGGATCCTTAGTGGGATGAGAAGATCCCGGGTGGGATAGCAAGATCCTGAGTAAGGTGGCAGAATAATGCAAGATCCCGGGAGGGATGGCAGGATCCCAGTTGGGATCCCAGGTGGGGTGACACGATCACAGGTGGGATGGCAAGATCCCAGGTGGGATGGCAGGATCCCAGGTGTTATTGCGGGATCCTGGGTGGGATGGTGGGATACCGGGAGGATGGCGGGATGGGTGGATGGCAGGATCCAAGGTGGGATGGCAGGATCCCAGGATCCCGGGTGGGATGATGGGATCCCAAGTGAGGTGACAGCATCCCATGTGGGATGGCAAGATCCCGGGTGGGATCCCAGGTAGAATTGTGGGATCCCGGGTGGAATGGCGGGATCCCGGGTGGGATGGCGGGATCCCGGGTGGGATAGCGGGATCCCAGGTGGGATCCCACTAAGGCGGGATGTCCACTAATCCCGGGTGGGATGGCGGGATCCCGGGTGGGATGGCGGGATCCCGGGTGGGATGGCGGGATGCCGGGTGGGATGGTGGGATCCCGGGTGGGATGGCGGGATCCCGGGTGGGATGGCGGGATCCCGGGTGGGATGGCAGGATCCCGCTAAGGCGGGATGTCCACTAATCCCGGGCGGGATCCCAGGTGGGATCCCGTCTTTCCCAGATGGGATCCCGACTGGTGAAAAGGCGGGATCCCGCCCAATCCCAGGCGGGATCCCGTCTATGTTTTTACATGGGTAGCTCAGCTCCCATTTTATGCTGTAAACTTATTGTATTTTTTGGGCTTCACGAGGTACGTACGTACAGATAGCAGGTACTTATTGGCGTACAGGTAGCTACGCGCCTGGTTCCACTTCACTTAATCACTCTTCGGCGTAGTCCCTGGGGGACTCTCCCTAAAAAAATATGGGGATGATCGTCATTTCCCTACGGGTATTTCAATTCAGTGACAAGTGTTTTTTGGAGATGTCAGATATCCAAAGAGCTGTCTGCTATCCTAAGGTGTCTCACACTAGCGAACGTAATAGGGAACTTTCTCTGTGAGATAGAAATATGTACTAACCACTTAATTCAGTTTGCATTTCCGCGTCAGTTTGTACCGGGTCATTTGCGGGTTTCTCGGGCTGTACGGGAGATTCTTCCTGCAATAAAATGATAATCAGTGTACGTAGTAGCACTCAACATCGTTCCGTATTTTTTAAACTGTCCACCCCTTGCTAGTTTGTCTGAATTAAAAGGTCGAAGATGAGGATTGAGGATTGAGGATTGAATATACCAGGTCTAACTCCAAATCATCTTGAGTGGCATTTGACATCAATATTTTGTAGGCATCGTCCATGGAAAGATATTTCGGCTGGTTGGCACGCACTGAAATGCAAGTAAAGCATGCATCATTTTTCATGGCACATTCACCTCTTCTTGAGTATCTGCATAGTATAGACATTTATTGTAAATTGCACACTGGTAAAGGTTAACAATAACAAAGAGCAATAGCAATGACGATGACAATAAGTACCACATTAATTATTTATCAAATAATGCCCGGCGCATCAACCCATTTTATACTTTAAGGCGCAAATTTCTTGGATGCTTCAAACTCTGGACAACCCTGACTGAGAAACGCTGTTTAATAAACAAACAAAACTCTCTTTATCAGCCCACTCCAGTCAATGACTTGCAACTCATGGGTTCCGTTATCAAAAGGGTTGAAAGCTATAAGATCCTCGGTGTTCACATAAGTTATGATCTCTCTTGGAATAAGCATGTTGACTATGTAGTTAAGAAGGCTAACAAAACGCTATATGCTATCCGGCTCCTAAAGAAATCTGGAGTTCCGGTTCAGGACCTTAGAGCGGATTTCACATGACTGTCAACACTTGTTATGTAATTGCGATTGCTTTGCGTTCTCATTGGCTACTCGTTTTTCTCAGCCAATCAAATTCTGTAGTAAATACAATTGTGTAATTACTTAGTAATTGGTTCGGCTTGTGATTGGCTGAGAGAAAAGCCATTTAGGAGCAAGTGGTGATTTCTCTCGATTCTGATTGGCTAGTGATTGCTCAATTGCAATTGTTTTCACGACAGTCATGTGAAATCCGCTCTATTATTATCTATTGTGCACTTATAAGATCCGTAGTGGAGTACGCAGCACCGGTAATGGGCTGCGCTACCGGACTTTCTTGTTGATATTGTTGAGGACAAGGAAAGTCCTCCGTATTGTTCTTCCACACCTGCATTACCAGGAGGCTTTGGGATGCCTGTGGGCTACAAAGCCTCTCCTATCGCAGACATGATTTATACATTAAGTTCATGGCCTCCGCTAGGGAGCACGAACCTCTAAGGTCTTTAATTACTGGAAGTGTAACACGAAATGCACATGGTTTTTCACTTTGGTCAGGGACTGAGTAACAACGGTACGCATACCGACTGCACATCGCTTTGGTGACTTTCCCCAGTCTCACAACCACGGTTGAACCATGGTCGACCATGATTTGACCATGGTTTTCCATGGTTTTGGACCATGGTCAACCATGGTTTGGCAATGAAAATACCATGGTTGACCATGGTCGACCATGTGCGTTAAATGGCACCAGATTCAACCATGGTCAACCATGGTTTGAATACAGCGACATATAGACAATGGCAGACCATGGTTGACCACGGTCGAACATGGTCCAGTTACCATGGGCGAACATGGTTGACCATGGTTGCTTCACAAATCTCCTGCAGCTATTCATGTTGATTTGAAACATGGTCAAGCATGGCGAAACATGGTAGGTCATGGTTGACCATGGTCCAGCTACCATGGTCAAACATGGTGGACCATGGTTGCAAGAAACGTAGCCAATCATGGAAAACCATGGTCAAACACGATACTCCATGGTTGAGCATATTATCCTGCAAACCATGATCAACACTTGTTAAAACCACATTTCCTACATGTGTAGCAGTCAGCAATATGTAAAACCAATCTTTTTCTTAACTTCTGTTTGCAGAAATACTACTTAGAATAGTAACTCAATGTGAATCTATTTATTTAAACTTTCCGTACATCTAGAACTTTATTGTTAAGTGAATTACCTGCATCGGTTACCTGCAGTTTTGCAGCTTGATCATAAGCAGATAGGTTGACAATGATGAATAACCCAAGACAAACTTCTTGATTTGCTTTTGGTCATAAAATTCTAAATTAAATGAGGTCACGTAGTCATAGGAAACATTAATAAAAAAACTACAAAACGCTAAACACTATTATATATTATATATTTTATTACATTTATCGGCACAACCCTACTTTTATATGTTACATTAATAGCATTAAATTTTAGTACCATTTTCAAGAAATATCGTCAATTACATTCACACATACAAACATCATACACACATTAAATTTAATGTCCTTTCGTAAAGAAGCGTTCATGCCAGACACACAGAAGAATGAGATTTCACTCAAGGGTGAGTTTACTAACCTGACGGCGCAGGGAGAAATCAACTTCCATATGTACAAAATATGGATTTCATTATTTCTGTACAACTGTAAATTTTCAAACTTTGCTGAATACACAAGTCCATATTATAGGAAGGCTTGAGTCTTTCCCTTTCATTGTTTTTGGCTGGAGAAGCATCTATAAAAAAGAACAATAAGAGGTTTTTTTTCTTTTAGTAATATATTTTAATTGATAGTGTTATTAGATAAAAAAAACTGAAAGGTCATTCCTCAACCATTTGCATGTGCTGAACATCCTGTTAGGAGGTTGTAAACACACTTTTCAACACACTTCCATGGGGGGTATGGATATTTTTTGGAACCACACATTTTTCCATAAGTCAGACAAGTGTGTCAAAATTGTAAAACTTTTCCTCCCCCCTAAAAATATTTATGATACTTTTCTGCCTCTGTCAACTCAATAGAGCACAATGTTTCCACTGTTTGGGGCAAAATGATGGCAAAAGAACATTTTTCATGATGTTATTTCACATGTGAAGCACACTTCTCAATGCTTTGTTCTAAACAAAATTATAACAAAATAGAAACCAAAATGAGTAAACACAAATGAAATACCAGGTGATCACCCGCACGAGCACTTGATATCTTCCCATGTGAAAAAAAAACTTGTTATTTCACATGTGAAAATCACACACTTGCCTAATGCTCGATGCTTGATTTTCAAGCGAATTTGGTATTTCATTGATGTCTAATAAACAGAACATTACTTGACCACTTGGAGTTACAGCTTTTATCTTCTTGTGTTAAAAATTTATCTCATGTTCCGGGGGCTCAAATAATAAATTTTGAACACTCGAAGATAAAATTTGTATCTCTGTGCAGTCATTCATAGCAAACATGTAAAATTTATCAAAATGGATTGCTTACTGTGTTGCATACAGTTAAGGAGCTTCAGACTCCAATCCAGACCAATCTTTCACTGAGCCTTCTATTCTATAACATATCAGCACATCTCTGATGGTACATGTATTAACTCAAGGCATTTTCTATTAGCATCAGGTCCTTTCTCAGTGCACTCTGTCAGTGAAACAAAGTCTGAATCAAGAGCTGTATTAAGTTCAGTAGTAACATAAACATTGTGCACAGAAACATAAACATTGTGCACAGAAACATTGTGTTACATGCTTACTCTGACAAACTGCCATGGGTTCAAACACAGCCCCTAATCTTTTATTCAATTTGAGATCTAACCATATCCAAGGAAACTTAGAAAGTACACACACATAATCAAGTTTAAGTTGTTCCGTGCGATCTCTTCTTGTTTATCAGATCGTGTGAAGGGCTCACATTTCGCATTCACATTCCACACGAGCTGGACAAAATCGAAGGGAATAATTAACGGCATATTGCCCAATACGTTAAAGAAAACCAGGGAAATGAAAAGAAAAATCAGAGAGAATTCCCATTTCTCTAACAATTCCCTGGGTAAACTAAGAAACTCGCAATGTGCAATATGACATGTTCAGTGGTCGTACGTACCCGTGCGTGCGTGATCGAACGATGAACCTTCCTTGGCCATTGTGCAATTACATTGGACTTCGATCGCGCCAAAAACTTCCTCTACTACTGTGAACTGTTACAATGAATGGCTGTTTGAATTGAGCTTAAATAAAACCATATTGAAGATTAAATAAAAGAGAACAGTTCACCTCGATCTGCCATCCATCTTAAGCTGATTCAAATCGATGTAAACGGTCGCTGAGCCTGCGGTATTGGGGTCAGCCAGAGAGTCAGAGGCTTGGCTGCATAGCTAACAAAATGTCCGGAGTAGTGGAAAGACGTGTCGAACTTCCATCCGTTATAGTTCCTGTACCTATTAAGCCCATGGGGATTTTTGCAGATATTCAATGGAAACCCGAAAAGTAAGTACACACACACCTATAATTAATGGCAGAACTTATTGTTTAAGGCTGTTCCGTGCGATCTCTTCTTGTTATCAGATGGTGAGACGGGCTCACATTTCGCATTCACATTCCACACGAGCTGATGTGACAAAATCTCCCATCTCAGGGACTATTCGCCGCTAATCATTTCTCCTATTGGTTTCACTATAACAGTCATACAAACTCTACAAACTCTACAAACTCTGGTTGCATTGTAAATTATTCCTGTAGGTTTTATTCAGAATTGGTGAATCACTTTGCGATTTGTTTCACTAAAGTCATATGAAATTCGCTATAATAAGCTTAAATACAAAATAAATACAAAGTATAGTCGAAAACAATTCAAATTAAAATACCTATCAGTGAGCACCCTTAACCGTTGTCTACTAAATTGTAGGCACTGACTTTTCAAACCGTTGAAAAGTTAATTCTGTTTTTGTAAATATGACAAGGGGAGTGTTCACCATGGTCTATCATGGTAGACCATGTTCTCTGCAGTTCTAAGTCAACACTCAGGGAATCTTAAAAAAAATTATCAGTGTCCTTTTAAAAAGTCGCTTCTATTGTAGGCAGTACAAGTAAATGCTATAAACATGTGAAGTATCACTTTTTGTAAATATGACTTGTTGATTGTTAACCATGGTCTACCATGGTGGACCATGATCTCTGAAGTCATAAATTGAAACACTCAAAAAACAGAAAAAAATGCTAAACAAAGTTTTAAAATTTGTATACTAAATTGATAGAGATATTTTCATGCCAATAAAACAAAAATTTCTTAAAATCAAGGAATTCATAATTTTGACCATGGTCAACTGTCGACCATGGTCTATACAAAAAGTTCACCACAGTCAGTCACCATGGTTCAAGCACAGTCGACCATGGTAAACCATGGTTGACAGTGAAAAACCATGGTACCATGGTCAACGTGAGACTGGGGTTGTATCACATAGATTCTTGTAATTATTGTTGCTAGATATTGCTGACCCGTTGCTGTAATTCAGTTTGAACTGCAATGGCATTCGAATGAACCTATATATCTATCTAGATCTAGATCTAGATCTACATCTACAAAGATCTACATCTACATCTGCATCTGCATCTGCATCTGCATCTGCATCTGCATCCTCGATATCCAATTAGGTTCACAGAAAGACTAATGATACAAACATTATGCTGAAAAGAAATTTCTATTTTGAATCCTCTCTACATACTAACGCGCTGAAAATTTCATCCAAAATGGCGGACGGTGAGTCACGTGACATCGTTACCATGGCAACAACAACTTAATCGAAATCAGAATTCCAAAACGTGTTTGTGGGCCAAGTTTGAAAGATGTTTGTTGAAAAATAACGAAGTTACCAAAAAGCAGGCCCTCGTTTTACAGCCATGCCTAATTCTTTGTTGTAAAAAACAACAGTAAAACCATCTAATAATATGTTTGAAGTTGAAGATTTCCTCGACTCTTTCTTCAAAACCTCTGAATGCGGCTTCTTGGTGAACTTATAAAATGCAATGCTTGAGAGTTAATGAACTAGAAGAGTTCATTAATTCTTGAAGCACTGTGCGATTCAAGTGAATTCCGACCCCGATATTCAAATCAATGCAAGGTTGATGGAAAACTGGAGAGCAGCCGGTTCCTAGAAGGTCAGTTCAGAGTTATCTGTAGATAAACGCTCATCCAACGGATAAATCCTGAACAAATCTCATACAACAGATAACTTCAACCTTTCAGGAACCTTTCAGGAACCGGCCCCAGGTCTATGAATCATTCAGTGGCTAAACCTAGCTAAGCCGGTTGATCTTATCGCTTTCCCTTATACACGTGTGACAGAAGCGTGGTGGCAGTACCAGTAGCGCGCCACCTAAAATGAATCTCTCTATTTACCTTTTAAGGTAAAAGGGGGCACAAAACGGATCTGTTCAGCAAAATATCTGTTCCACAGATAATTTTGGACAAGTTGAAAAAAGAAATGTTTTGCTGGTAAAACTGTTTTAAAGTTGTGGATTCTTTTGAGTAAACTATACCTACACATCTACCACAGGAATATCAGGCCTCACTTGAATTCATCTTTCACTTTTTTAAAGTTTCGGGGAGAACAATCACGGTCCTGTTTCGAAATTTATTTGCTGTTTTTTGGGGAATTTGTTGATCGTTTCACTGAGTAGACGTCTTTCTCAATTGGTCATACTGAAGTTTGACATTTTAATAGAGAAACAATTAAACATTTAAATCTCATATTTACAAAACAGAAACACCTGCAAACAGAAAATTAAACCGCTTGAACTGTTTTTCATAACCTATTTTATCCTTTATAATATTAAAATCCTTAGATCTGTCAGGGAAACGTTTGTGATTGGCTGATTTTTTTTCCCGCCACTTTTGCGCGCGCGCGGCAACACAGGAAGCCCACTATAAATGTTTGCTTACCTACGAATTTGAAGATTACGAGGTCTTTGCACCTTTTTTTTAGTGAGAAATGTTTAGGAAGTAAATGATTCTTTAATAAATGTTGCGTCACAAGACGACGGATGACGATATTTTTTTTCTGGCCCCAATCAATATTGGTTATATCACTATTCTTTCTTTTGAAGGAATATTTATTGAACTATCGGCCGCGTTAATCTTTTCTAGAGCACTTTCAATCTGAATGGCACGTTCCTGGTACAAGGGCGGATCTAGGGGGATTGGGGGGGGGGGGGGGGTGATTAGGGTGGCTAGCCACCCCCCTTGTTCTCATATTTCTTGTAAAACCTTAAGAATAGCCACCCCCTTGGTCTGAACTCTGTAGTATATCCTTTGTGCTCCACCCCCCTTCGTAAGGGTCTGCATCCGCCACTGTGGTCATTCGTTTGTTTACTGTTTAAGTGGAAATATTGTGTCTGTACTTACCATTTGACGACAATGCTAATAGCGCCAAAAGAGGAATAATGAATCTCATGACTTGGCAAAACCTGAAAAGAAAAAGAAAATACTATTATGGGTACAAGTCAAATATTTTGACATTATCAAGTGGCTATCAACAGATAAGTATGCGAATTTCCCGACGATGAGCTTTAATTGTAAACTGTTCTAAGAATTAGTAATGATAAAGCTGAGAAAAAGGAGAAGTGAAAAGACATTATCAAACCAGCAAACGGTCAGCACTGAAAAGGAGCCACGATTATCAATCTGTAGCTTGCATTGCGTCTAAAACAATTATACTGTACGTGTACTCGTCTCAATTGTCAAAACAGTCACACATGTCAAAGCTATCAAGACCCATAATAACATGATTTTTCTTCTCTCAGGAACCAAGGCGGGGATAAATACCTCATGTTACTTCACAAAAGTAGGCTGTGTTCGTGGAGTCCCATTCACAAATCACGACAAACAACAGTTGGTTGTGGCGGCTGTTATATTGATGCCAGTTTGAACCCCGGTGGGAAAGGATATATGGGAAAACAATAACGTACCGGTAGCATCCACCAAGACACAGGGAGCCGAACGAATAGAAACACCATGAAAGACAATACATAGGTAATATAAAGAGGAGTTTAGATCTTGTGATCTTTATTTTAGAAATGACCATCATTAGAATCCTTTTCCTGTACTATTATTTGTTGAATTTCAAGTATTTTTAGACGTAAAGTAAATGAACAGCTAGAAGTAAATAAACAATTTCCATTGCTTGCCGGTGCCATTAATGGTATATATTTAATAACCAGGGGTCCGTTTCTCAAAACGGGTGTTATAACGGGTGCGATAACTTATCGGGGCCTTTGTTAGCGTAAGTCTAGTAAAGTCCAATTTTTCCAGTGTTCCTATGCTTGGTAGAACCAAAACAGTCTTTAAGTTTAACATTAGATGGCGAGATTATACTACATGTATCTGGCATCTAATCTGTTATAATATGTGTTTGTACTATTTTTAAATAACTAAATTTTTCCTCCAAAAAGACAGTACCTGCAGCGGGATAGCTTGTATGCTATAACGCTGATTGGTTGAAATGACACGGACTTCTTTTTACTAACACATTTTCATTTAACAGGACGTAACTTGGCATTCCATACCCTGATAAAATGATTGGTTTTCTCACATTGAATCAGACATTTCCTGTGCTATCCATGTTATTTAGTATGAAAAAAAGTGATACCTCTCTTCGCGGGTCATGTAGAAGCTATCGGAAGACGTAACCCTATAGGATTGATGCACCTCAGTGGAAACAATGGAAACACAAGAATAGAACAAGAATGCAATAGAACAAAGAGGTTCATCAAGCATATAGCGTTAGATCGTACGAGCAGCTGTTACATAATGGCCATTCGCTCAACCAAAAAGGACCTAAAATAGAATATGGGGGACTCCACATTATGTAGATTTCTAACTCCAGGTCCTTCAGTTCTAATCACCATCACATGTTAGGGTTTTAACACGGAATTACAAACAGCAACACCATGTGGAGGAGTTTTAATAAAATTTCACATTCTAGGAATTAGTTGTGTTTAACGGAATAGTAGCATTTCTATGGAACACTCTTAGAAGAGCACAACGAAATTCCTGAAGAATATAATATATCTGCATGGGCTCACAACCGAGTTTAGATATATGCAGTATTTTATGGCGAAATTAATGTTCTCAATCAGAGCATAGCTCCTTACTATGCCATAAGTTCGAATACCGTTAAAGATGTGATGTGATGTTGTCAAGGCAACAAACGTGATGAGTGACACCAATACCATTTCTGTTGCACTGCGCACCCGATTCAGACGAACATGTTTTTGGACGTTGTTCAAATTTGCAAACGTATTTGCATTGCGAAGCCTGCGAAGAATCCGATAACCCACAATAGCAATACTCAGATAGACAACGTGAAATATTATGGTTAGTACCAGAAAATAGACATCAGAGTACTTTTGCACGTCAGCTGAAATGTTGAATCCGCGGATCTTAGGGACGTGTCATTATTTAGAGGGGGGAGGGCTCCTATTTTTGTGGGGAGGGTCCTAATTTTTTTCGCGTGTCTAAAGGGAGGGTCCAAATTTTTTTCACTCCTATTTAGGGGAGGGTCATAATTTTTTCAGCAACATTTGAACGATGAAGAGGGTAATACCAATGGCGATAGTGGTTATTTCAGCAACTTCTCCATAAAAATTTCGGCGCGCTTCGCGCGCATAAACAATGACATAATATACTCTTTTAGCCATGAGGACACTACCGTTGACAAGAACAAGTTATCTTGACAAGGTAAATCAAACTTTCCCAGAATTTCCCTGCAAATGATAGGCCTGGAGGGCAAGTCACTATATGCTTGAAAGAAGACCATTTAGGTAAGCGTGAGTTTTCGACGTTACAAGCATATAAATTCGTCCGTTGGGCCGTGCTTCACGCACATGAATATTAATAACTTCGTCATTTGCGGAGCGCAGTTGTGCGCATGAATAATATAACCTAACCTATATAGTTGAGGTGGTGTACTTCCTGACAGGCTTTTTTTTACTATGCCATACACAAAACATGTTCATCTACCCTTTCTCTGAGGCTTGATGAAATGCGATGAAAAAAAAAAACGATGAACAATCAAAAAAACGATGAACAAACAAACAAACGATGAACAAAATTTGGGCACGCTTCACGCGCAACGAAGGATATGCGAGCCCGTTTTTCTGTAAAATGTCTACAGTACTAGGTCAAACAGGGGACGGGAGATGTGGGATTACGTTAATCATTGCACTTAAGAGGGAGGATCACTGTATTTTACCTGTGTATTATAAACATCCTCACGTAAATAATCGAGGCGATGAATAATATATGCACCAGTCAATTGACACCCCGGCCCTCACCCCCGGGACAGGGCGGGAAAGTAACGCGGTCAGGCCGGGGATTCAACACATTAATCTACGGAAGGGCAGGGAATTTAACACGGACCTTCTATAGGGGGAATATTCAACGGGGCATTAACGGGAAATTAACGCTGAGCCAGAAGTTCGATTATCGTGCGAAAATATATTGGTTTAAGGACCGAGGTCGGAGGATTTTGGGAGGGATCACTTCATTTTGGGCGAGTGAAAGGATCTCTCGAAACCTGAAGCCTTGAAAGAGAGATTCCAGCAACGAGTTCTATATCATTTTCTAGTTTTATTTCACTCATTATGTTGAAAATTCCGGCGCGCTTCGCGCGCATAAGGAATGACATCTAATCTAGTGTTAGAGAACTTGCCCAAAGAAAACAATACGCTTGTGGCGCTTAAATGGAATGCGTACGAATGTCCGTTACACGCATGTGTATCTTGGAAAGGACAAATGAAAACCCCAAAAGCCCTCCAGTGATACGCCTGGTTGGCAGTCAATATGTTCGAAAGAAGTGAGTTCGACGTTACAAGCTGCATAGAAATTCGATTTTTGGGCTGCGCTTCACGCACATGAATCATGATAATTTGTAGCGCGTGAAGAATAAAACCAACAGGCTTTTTTACTACACGCAGAAAATAAAAAGTTTATCTTTTCTCTGGAGGCTTGATGAAATGCGTTTATCAAAATAAAGGCGCGTTTCGCCATGTTGCAAAAGTGTCCCCGGGGGCCTGGAGCTTTAACAACGTCCCTGGTGACCGGGAAAATAGTGACATTTAACACTTAGTGAATGTTAAATTGGGGGGCCGTGATGTCAATTGACTGGTGCATGACAGAAGTAAGAAAAAAGTAGTTCTGTATTAAGAAGAAAGAAAGAGACATTACATCACTTGGACAATAGTCTATCTAACAGGTTTTTTAGAAATAAATTGCATGGGGGAGGGTCCCAATTTTTTTTACCTATGACTGGGGGAGGGTCACATTTTTTTTGTTATGTTCAAGGGGAGGGTCCTAATTTTTTTTAGCCTTCTTTGAAAAAATGGGAGCCCTCCCCCCCCCCCGGTAAATAATGACACGTCCCTTATTCTCCAAAATCGGCGTTGGTACGTGTCTGTGATGTAAATATATGGTGGATATAACATCCCCGTTATTGACCACAAGAGGAGCAAGGCCTACATATGCACGATCTAGGGACAGTTTTCTTGGCGCCATGACTGTGACCCCCCTGAGTCGCTCCACTGCGATAACTAACTCTTCATCCCAGATCCCCTGCTGGTAACCAAACTAGCTTCCCTTCCATTTCATAGTTGTGACAAGTCCTTTGACGACATCACATTCGGCCTATCGTAAAGTACGCTGAAATATCAGTTTTTTTTCAATTATATTAATTCAATGTTTGCTTTATTTTCGTGATGAAGGCCTTTCAGTATTAATTCAATAACCTTGAGCTGCTTTCGCATGAAGGGACGCACACCAATTAGCCTCTCAATAAAATACTGTCCATCAAATGGAGAGTAATTTTGACTTTATTCTTCAGACATCGATACGATTTACACTTGCTCACAATTTATTTGCCAATATATCTCAGTTTTACCGTTTTGTCTGTAATTATCTACAAATTCAAGCCTTTGTCAAGCCTATTTCCAAGAAATCACCTACAGGAGTATATCAGATTTTATTATATAAACACCAATGAAATACCAGGTGATCTCCCGCGCGAAAACTTGATATCTTCACACGTGAAAATATCATGTTATTTTCACATGTGAAAATATCACACTTGCCTTTGCTGAATGGTCGATTTTTAAGCTTAACTCAAATAAAATTTGAATTTGGTATTTCATTGATGTTTATATAATAAACAGAACATTACATGACCGCTTGGAGATACGAATTTTATCTTCTCGTGTTAAAAATTTATCTCACTCGTTCGCTGCGCGCTCACTCGTGAGATAATTTTTCAACACTTGAAGATAAAATTCGTATCTCCGCGCGGCCATGTAATATCCTCTATATATTATAAAGACGTCTTGATTTATCTGTTTTAAACAAATATAATAACCCTCACAGAGCTTAATTTCGCATTCCGTCATTCACCTGGAAATATTGGTTTGATTTTCAAACACTTCCCTTTTCAATTTTGCCTCAAAATGTCATGAACACTAGACAGTCCAATGTTTTATCTAAACAAACTCAAAGGCGATTACCTGAAAGTAAATGAACTAATTTCTTTCAAGAAATTGAAGGGGAAGGAAGATGGATGCCAGTGTTTTACTGAAAACTGAAACACTATTCATCATACTTAATACCGCTCTTTATTAGTGGAAATGTGGGATTCAGCGGGTGTGCCAGACGTGAACGCGCGCTTTTCCGGACGAAGACAGTCTTTTTTTTTTTGCTAACTTGCCAAACAGCTGCGAGCAGTTTTTAATGGGTTTTTATAGTTTCATTGGCAATTTTCCTAGTCCATTTAAGATAGCCTGCGAAAATCCGGCACACGCGAGCTTAACCTTTAGGGTTAGTACCGTATCATTTTGTAATAATTTTTATAGGTGATACAAATCATACTTTATTTTTACACGAGCACCACCAATCCAATTTTAGTCTTTAGACTGTTTAATTTGTGGGCCTTTCGTTCATTCCATCTATACTATTTGCAATTTGCGAAGGCTGTTGTGTGGCTGGTCAATCTTGTTCCTGTAACTTTCATGCCAGCGCCAGGAGCCGCTGGCTCAAAAAAAGCACGTTTGGCTCAGTACGTGTTAAGGCCAGTGTTAAGGTCCAGGATCGATTCCTGGCTGGGACAGAGGACAGGTTCGTATTGTGGGTCGTATTGTGGGTCTAACTTAATTCTTCTGTTTTCTAAGTGGCTTTCGGATGACTGAGACAATAAACCAAGATCCTGTCTGCTGTCCCTTCTAACTCCTTTTCAAAGTAGACGCTAAAGAACCCATTATACTCTTCGTAATAGTAGTGGATTGTCTCCTAGTGCAATAGAATGACTCTCGGATGTATTACACTATGCAAACTCCATTTGCATTGGTAATAAACTCCCTGGGGATTGTAATATAAAAGAAGTATTATCCTAACAATCCCTTGTCATTCAGTCAAGCAGCGAAAGAGAAACGGTTGTCTCTTCGCAGGACTTGGTACCATCAACCCCGATTCAACTCGGTTTAGGGATGAAGAACAAAGTCACAGCCACGGACAGCTTCATGTTTAATAAGTTATTAGCGTTTGTGTGTGTGTCGTTGACTCTTTATTGACTTTTATTTCTCTTTATTGGCTTTATCAATTTGTAATTATATCTTCGTTTCTTCTTCATAAATCAGGTTTTGTCTCGGTCGGTGAATTGGTTTTGCAACGTCTGAGCGTCACTAGATTTGGGACAACCTCCAACGAAACGCCAGAAGTGTTCTTGGTATATTTTCTTTCAAGATTGAAATGACAAGGTCGGATGGTTTGGTAAAGACGTGTGGATTGAGACGGATTCGAACTTCGGCGAGAAATGAGGCCGTACAAGAGCGACGCCATGACTCACTCGTAGCGCCGAGTGAGTGACTCACAACGGGACGCATTGACGCGTCAAATTGACGCGCGAAGCTTCTTTGGTGTATGCTCTTCCTGGTCTGAAATCACGAAGGGTGGATGGTTTGTCAAAGACGTTGATTCAGACAGATTCGAAGTTTAACAGTCAAGATTACTCCAGACGCCATTACAGTAAGAAACCGCTGCTGACTCACAACGGGTATTGTTTCTCCTAAGGTAGAAATTATTTATCTATTATATTTATAAGTACCTGTAGTGATAATAATTGTTATCTGAATTGAATGCTTATGTGAGGCTGAACTATGAAATACCTGTGAGGTTTAAAATTTTTATTTGCCTGTGGGGCTTGAATATGAAATACCTGTGAGGTTTAAATTTTTATTTGCCTGTGAGGCTTGAATATGAAATACCTGTGAGGTTTAAAATTTTATTTGCCTGTGAGGCTTGAATATGAAATACCTGTGAGGTTTAAAATTTTATTTGCCTGTGGGGCTTGAATATGAAATACCTGTGAGGTTTAAAATTTTTATTTGCCTGTGAGGCTTGAATATGAAATACGAGGTTTAAAATTTTTATTTGCCTGTGGGGCTTGAATATGAAATACCTGTAGGTTTAAAATTTTTATTTGCCTGTGAGGCTTGAATATGAAATACCTGAGAGGTTTAAAATATTTATTTGCCTGTGAGGCTTGAATATGAAATACCTGAGAGGTTGAAAATTTTTATTTGCCTGTGAGGCTTGAATATAAAATACCTGTGGGGTTGAAAATTATTTTTTGCCTGTGGGGCTGAAATATGAAATACCTGTTGTGGTAAAGCACACTGAATATGTTGCATATAGATGTAAAATAAATGTAGTATTTAAAAATATATTTATAGTTCTGAATCAGGGTGAGTAACTCCTGCGGGTCTATACATACTCTTGGTAGGCCTCCAGACGTCCTGTTCTCAGGCGTGTTTGAAGTTACTCCCTCCTGGTTGGGAACCCCTAATTGCATAATGCTGTTATATGTTCACAAGGTGCAGATTCTGTTGAAATGTTATGGTTGTTCCATGTCACCCTTGGGTTGGATGCAATCTGGAGGGGTTCCCGACCAGGAAGGGATCGTTTGTAGTTATTATTATTAGTATAGTATATATTTCATATTTTCTGGCATTGCAATTTATTCGTTATTGTATTAGGTTTTTAGAGAAAGGTTTGAGGTTTGGGATAGGTTTGAGGTTGGGAGAGATAAGGTTTGGGAGATAAGGTTGGGAGAGATAAGGTTTGGGAGATAAGGTTGGGAGGTAAGGTTTGGGAGATAAGGTTTGGGATAGAGAAATAAGTTATGATGAGTAAATGGGATATCCATCAGTGTAATGGGTGCGCTAATAGTGGGAAAATTAACACATCAGCAATACATGTCATGAATGGAAATAATGTATGTTATAATGTATGTTATTAATGTATGTTATTATATCTTCCTGTAAGAAGTAATTAGATTGTGGCGCGTGCTAAAAGAGCTCAGAATGAAGGCAGGCTTGGGGAAGGCCAGAGCGATTCCCCATACCTAATTATCATAACAATACACAGGGAGGAATATTACACTATGCAAACTCCATTTGCATTGGTAATAAACTCCCTGGGGATTGTAATATAAAAGAAGTATTATCCTAACAATCCTTGTCATTCAGTCAAGCAGCGAAAGAGAAAGGGTTGTCGACCCACCCACCCTCCCTGCGAGTTGAATCGGGTTGATGTTATTTCCTCCTTCTTTCGCCTGACCTGGGCTTGTCCCAGGCCAGAGCGATTCCCCATACCTAATTATCATAACAATACACAGGGGAGGAATATTACACTATACACTTAATGACTGCTTCCGAGGGAAACATCGAGTTTTGTTTTCTCGAGAATCTCGATGTTTCCCGAGACGAAGTCGAGGGAAACATCGAGATTCGAGGGAAAACAAAACTCGCTGTTTCCCGAGGGCGCAGTCATTAAGTGTTTTATTATATAGCAAAAAGAAAATACGGTAAGAATAGTCCGCCGAAATTTCTCGCTCTAGCGATGTCGCCCGCGCGGGCAACAATTTTTTAATTGTAGCCCGCGCGGGCTACATTGAATTTGTAGCTCGCCACGTGACCATAATAGAACCAATCAGAGCGCGCGCTTTGATCGAATAAACACGAGCTATTTAACAATTAGACCTCAAGGCCGAATGTGCTATGATGAATAGACCATGAGGCCGAAGGCCGAATGGTCTATTGATATCATAGCACATGAGGACGAGAGGTCTAATTGTTTTAGTATAAACCAACTAGTTGGTCGGTTTTGGCAATGAATGCCATTATGTTATGTTGAAAAAATCAAGTTTTCTTGCAAAGAAAGGTGGTGGTTTTGCCAGGCACGGTCTATCACTAATAGACCATTAGTAGCTCAGCCAATCAGAATGCAGGATTTGTAAAAGACCATTAGTTGGTTATACTAAATAATAATATACACTTAATGACTGCTTCCGAGGGAAACAGCGAGTTTTGTTTTCCCGAGAATCTCGACGTTTCCCGAGACGAAGTCGAGGGAAACATCGAGATTCGAGGGAAAGCAAAATTCGCTGTTTTCGAGGGTGCAGTCATTAAGTGTTTTATTCATTACCAGCAATCTGAGACAAAATGGCCGCCGAGCTAATTATGCAGGCCTTGCAGGCCCTTTAAAAATGGCCGCCGGTCTTATAGGGATTGTATGGAGGAAAGTTTAAAATCTTAAATAAAAAGAGAACTGTAATTCGTGGACAACTTGCCGACCTCTAGATCAAAAGAATGAACACTATAGAACATTTCGATACATGTTAAAGAGCTTCAAACTTTACTTACGAAGCGCCAAATTTATTTTAACAAACGCTGTCCTAACGGCTGTCTGTCCCTTATGTGTTACAGTAAAATCCGTCCGTAGGCCATTTTCCTTCGCATCCTGATAAAGTTCACGGTACTCTCCGTACTCGAATCCAGGTGCCGACCTCTCAAAATTGAGCCCTGTTGTTGCACATCAAAATGAGCTAGAAATCGGCCTTTAGAACGCCCCCAAAACTCCGCCAATTTTCTTTGAACACAGCACACTTTTTGCTTATAATCCACGCGAGATTTGAAGAAGAAGACATCGGCTTGAAGTCGTTTTCTAGCTCAAAATAACTGCTACGGCCGTACAATCTCCCTCTGTGATCGCCATGTTTTTCACTGATAACCAGGCCTTCCCTGGGTAGGTTCTTGATGTATGATTTACGATTGTTTACCGAATAAGTCCCCTTATAGTTGTCTCACTCGACGTAGTCAGCCATCATTTTAACCTCGCTGAGCCTCGTTCACTATCATTCGCATCTTGAATGCCTGTTTTCTTTTAATGCAGAGTTAAACTGCAGCGTTGTGGTAAATAATATAATGCAAAAATATATATCTGCCCTCAAACATCTCTGAAATACAGCTTTATTTACATGCTACCACCCCTCCCCCCTCTTTTCGCCATATTGGATGGCACTTATGAGCATGCTCAGTGCGTTGGCTGACCTTAATAATCGCAGGCGCGAAAAGTCTCGCATTGCTGGTAATGATATAGCAAAAGAAAATACGGTAAAAACCATAAAAAATCATCCGCCGAAATTTCTCGCTCTAGCGATGTCGCCCGCGCGGGCAACAATTTTTTAATTGTAGCCCGCGCGGGCTACATTGGATTTGTAACCCGCCACGTGACCATGATAGAACCAATCAGAGCGCGCGCTTTGATCGAATAAACACGAGCTATATAATAATATACACTTAATTACTGCTTCGAGGGAAACAGCGAGTTTTGTTTCCCCGAGAATCTCGATGTTTCCCGAGACGAAGTCGAGGGAAACATCGAGATTCTCGGGAAAACAAAACTCGCTGTTTCCCGAGGGTGCAGTCATTAAGTGTTTTATTATATAGCAAACAGAAAATACGGTAAACATGGGTAAAAATAGTCCGCCGAAATTTCTCGCTCTAGCGATGTCGCCCGCGCGGGCAACAATTTTTTAATTGTAGCCCGCGCGGGCTACATCGAATTTGTAGCCCGCCACGTGACCATGATAGAACCAATCAGAGCGCCTGCTTTGATCGAATAAACACGAGCTATATAATAATATACACTTAATGACTGCTTCCGAGGGAAACAGCGAGTTTTGTTTCCCGAGAATCTCGATGTTTCCCGAGACGAAGTCGAGGGAAACATCGAGATTCGAGGAAAAACAAAACTCGCTGTTTCCCGAGGGTGCAGTCATTAAGTGTTTTATTATATAGCAAAAGAAAATACGGTAAAAATCATAAAAAATCATCCGCCGAAATTTCTCGCTCTAGCGATGTCGCCCGCGCGGGCAACAATTTTTTAATTGTAGCCCGCGCGGGCTACATTGGATTTGTAGCCCGCCACGTGACCATGATAGAACCAATCAGAGCGCGCGCTTTGATCGCATAAACACGAGCTATATAATAATGTACATTAAGGCCCTCACGATTGTAATTTGCGCCATCTATGCAGCCCGTTTCCTTGCCTGGGCGTTCGTGTACTCTCGACCGCGTGGAGCCCTTTCCCTCGCGATGAGGGAGAAGACCCTTTCATTCTTTTTTTCTTAATGCGTCCACGCTAGGGCTTAAGGGCTAAACACGTTCAGACTAAACATCTATCCAATCTCATCGATTTGTACGTAACGCCAGTGAAACACCACAACTGTCGAAGTATTGTTTGCCTTTAATAACGTATCTCAGTACTGTGGTGCCATTTGTGCCAAATAGCACCTGAGGTCCAAAGCTGTTGAGTCTGAATATATAACGTTAAATTAGGGTCCAGAAGGGGTAAAATGGGAGCTGGGATTGGCCCTTATTTTAGGCTGGGAAACTGGGATTGGGGTCACTGGTACTGGGATTTGAGCACTGGGAATAGGAATTAATGTCCACTAAACTGGAAATGGGATTCTCTTTTCCTTGTAAAATGATAAACAAGCGTCGTTTTAAAATAATTGTCAGGATAAAATCAGTGTAAACATGTGAAAAAGACATAAAACAGATAAAACGGTTACCAGTCTCTCCCGTGACCATACTCAGTACTCGGTTACCGGCTGGCAGCGTCACTCACAACTGGGATTTGGCGATTGGGACTTGGATTGGTCGACAATTAACATTGGGAAATGGGATTGGGACACCCCTTCTGGACTTCGTTAAATACTTACTTGACGAGTGTAAACGCAATATATAAAGGGTCCTTGCTACAATTAGGGACGTGTCATTTTTTTACCGGGGGGGGGGGGGGGGGGGAGGGCTCCCATTTTTTTCAAACAAGGCTAAAAAAAATTAGGACCCTCCCTAAAAATAGTGTGACCCTCCCCCAGTCGTAGGTAAAAAAATGGGACCCCCCCCCCATGTAATTTATATTTTCTGAAAAAACTGTCAGAAAGACTATTGTCCGAGTGATGCAATGTCTATTTCATTCTTCTTAATAGCAGAAATACTTTTTTCTTACTTCTGTCAAATTGATAACCGCGGTTATTAATTATCGCCTCGATTATTTACGTGAGAGGATTTTGGGCAATACACGTTACAAAACGCAGTGATCCTCCCTCTATAAGTACAATGATTAATGTGATCCCACCTCTCCCGTCCCCTATTTGACCTGTACTGCCGACATTTTACAGAAAAAGGGGTCGCATATCTTTCGTTGCGCGCGAAGCGCGCCCGAATTTTGATAAACGCATTTCATCAAGCCTCTTTTTTCTCTCTATATTTTGTATCGTGTTTTACCATTATTTATGTAATATTTTTGATTTTTATATTGTACTTAGTATATTATTAAGGGAACCTGTTATTGGAGCACCGCTCTGTTGGTATGCCCTGCCCTTTACATTATGGGCGAATCATGTAAATAAATAAAAAATAAAAAAATAAGATGACCATCTTTTGTGTCAGTATAGTAAACAAAGCCTGTCAGGAGCCAGAAAGTACGCTACCTCAACTCTATAGGTTAGATGAAAGCTTCTATTGGTGGGCTTGAGCCAACAAGGTTATATTATTCATGCACACAACTGCGCGACGCAAATGACGAAGTTATTAATATTCATGTGCACGCGCGAAGCGCGGCCCAACGGGCGAACTTCTATGCTTGTAACGTCGAAAACTCACGCTTACCTATAGGGCCTTCTTTCAAACATATAGTGACTTGCCCGCCAGGCCTATCATTGCAGGGCATTCTTGTGAGAGAGTTTGCTTTTCCTCGTCAAGATACACTTGTTCTTGTAAACGGCGTGAGGGTAGTGTCTTCATTGCTGAAAGAGTATATATTAGATGTCTTTATGCGCGCGAAGCGCGCCGAAACTTTTTATAGAGAAGTTGCTGAAATAACCACTATCGGCATATGTTTTACCCTATTCATCGTCCAATGTTGCTGAAAAAATTATGACCCTCCCCCAAATAGGAGTGAAAAAATTTGGACCCTCCCTTTAGACACGCTAAAAAAATTAGGACCCTCCCTACAAAAATAGGAGCCCTCCCCCCCCCCCCCCTCGCTAAATAATGACTTGTCCCTTAGTTAAGATTAATAACACAGGAAAACCATCAGTGCAGTATTAACGAGAGAACACTATGCAAACACATATATTCATTCCTAAGAAAGCCTATTGATGCTTCCAACAGCATCAAAGCTGACTACTCAATGCCCAATGCTAATATTGACTGAGTTTAGAGTAAGATAATAAATATCTTAACGCCAAGACTAGAATTGCAAACGATATCTTGTCAGAATGCCACTTCCTTTCAAACTACTGTCAACATATCTGGAGTTTAATTAAGAAACCCTAGAAGAGAAACGTTATTTTTCTAAACACTTTATTAAAATATAGCTGCAAGATAGCTTAGTCGTTCGCGGATTCGACTTTGGTCTTTTCCCTTATGTTAGTATGACTGGAGTAAAACGGTGTACAAAAGCTCGCGACGAAGCTGTGGGGATCCATTCTGGGAGACGTCGTGAAGCTTCGATACGAAAACGTAGTCATTTGTTTTAAATAAATATTTTGTGTACAGCAAGGTTGCGCTAAGCCAATTGGCGCCAAACGCACAATTGCTCTACGTTCCTGTTGCTTTTCACTGACAACATTTATAGGCCATGTTAAAGAGCAACAACATCCTTTCCTTTTGGTCGACTTGGCCGAAAAAGGATCGTAAACAAGCTGATATAAATAGCCTTCTTAAAAATGCGAAAAGAGGATTTAGGCAAAGGCCTTCATCCTTCGAAATTGATTAAATTTGATGCCACATGATGATTATTATTTAGGCTTGAAAAACAATGAATGCAAACAGAATCAACAGAAAGTTTATCGCTGAGAATTGAATGTTTAATGAACTAATGAGTCGATACTCTTAAATTTCAATAAACACCGTCAATGCTATTCAACATAGAAGTGGATAGAAGATATGACTTTAGAAGCAAGTTTCACGCAACCAAAGGCAATGAATAGAAAGGCATCGGCCACATTTGTCAAACGTGGATCCATATGCAAACATTTCGTCTGATGTGAAATCTCTTCGCGACGCTTTGTTGCAGGAAGAAGTGCAACTCCTTTAGAACAATTCTGGAGGATGTTGATTTGGCAATCTTATGGAATATGGAGACATTGTCATTTAGTCGTCCGACAAAGAGAACATGAACAATTTCAAACTAGTCTGTCTACCCAAGCAACGACATCAAAAATCACTTCCAAATCGTGTATTCGTCAACAATTCGGCAGGCAAGGAAGCGGACCAGGACACAAACGTAAACATAGACAAAGTTGGTAATGATTCAGATGAACCAGAAATAAATTTTGTGGGCATAAAGAAAAAAGAAAAGAAAAACAGAGAAGGACTGATTACTGCACATAGTTTAGGAGATTCGAAATCAGATGAATATTTTCCTTCATTATGTAATGAAGCAAAAGTTCCCACTTCTTCGCAAAGTTTCAACAAAGAATACAGCTTTGTAAACTTCAGGAGTTGAGGAAAACTTTAAACCGAGAAACTAGTTTCATTTCCAAAAACATTGCAGAGAAAGTGGAGGATTTAGAAGACTACAAAACGCGAGCGCATTTGTCAGAAGAGAGGAACTCGAATTCTAGGGATTCATCAGACAGTAGCAAGGGAGCAGCAAAGAAGAAGACATTCGTCGTCCCTCCTAATACTCCTTCGCATTCAGCATATAACTTTGACTGCTGGGATTGTTTTTCAACGATTTTCTTGCAGCATTTTCCTACAGGCAATGGAAAGCGCCCACGATATGCTGGGGTCAGCTGTGAAAGTAACAAAGAAGGGACAGTCAATATATGCTCAGAATGTGATTGGCGGAAATCGCGATGTTGGCTGAAGAAGATAGCAGTTGTGAAAAGAGAAAAGCAAAAAGGATTAAATCGTAATAAAAATACGATTTCAATGGAGAAAGCAGCTTTGGCAAACAAGTTACCGGAACTCGAAAAACCAACTCCTCCAAAGATGCTAAATGTTCACGAAAAGCCTGAAAAGCTGGTTTTACCTGGAAAACTTGTTTTACCTGAAAAGCCTCGAAATCCTTTCCCAAGAAAACCTGCTGAAAGTTTGGCCAGCACTGAAAGTATGAAAAAGGTATACGACGCCATAAAAAGGATTGAATGCAAGAAAGATGCCAATCCGCAACAAGTTTTCAGCTTTATAAAGAATGGCAAGCAAACACAATTCCTTACGATAAAATAAAGCAAGGGAAAGGAATTCTGATGTTTAATGAAGAAGGCAGCTCGAGAAGACCTCTCAAGTCCCGTGGATCAAGAAGATATGTAAAACATGAGACAGACGAGGATAAGTGGCATCCATGCACCTGGGCATGCGCAATAAAGAGCTGTCTCTCGACGAAAGAAGTGTCAATGACTGGCAGGGAAGACAAACGATGGCGGCTGACAAAACTTGAACCAACAGCTGAAGTGACGAAATATAAGCAGGAAAAAGCCAATCCGATGTGCCGCTCTAAAGCAACCATTGTGGACAGCAATTCGAAAGGTAATCACTCGAACACAAGTTCAATACTGCAGGATAAGAGAACACACACTGTGAGATCGACTACTCAAACGTTTCCTTATTTACGAAAGAAAGAAAGCAATGCTAGCGTAATGGACTCAAGAGACGATGGAGACTGGGATAATTTAGCGGATTCATCTCAAAGTCCACGTGAAAAAAAATCTGAGAACGTTCACAAGTCAGCGATATCATCACATGATGGAGATCCTGGGTTCAAGTGTGTTACGAGGGGATCCAGCAATACATCAGCGGTATCGTTAAAGTTGCTGCATGAATTGGAAGACCCTCGACAGGTGGCCAAAAACAAGTTAGCTTCGAAAATTACTGCTGAAGAACATGAAGAAAGAAATGTTGATGCATCAACCGATGCCCCAGCCATTCAGCAAACAGTGTCGCGTAATGACACAGGATTCCCGGATATCAAGACTCCAGAAAAAGTCGCGTTTGAGAAGAAGGATTATGATATATGGTCACGTGACAAGAAGACTAAGGCTGAGTTTTTCAATACGAAGAAATGGAATTATTGAAGTTGTTACGTAAATTTCAGAAAGTAGCCCGGAAACAAAAACATATTCTACAGTATGATTAAAGCGTTCTATGGCGCTTGTTGTACAAAGTTATGCTTTCCAGTAGCGCGCTAACAGGGGAGTTAAAAACTATCTAAAATAAGTATTATAAAGAAGTATACGCATATAAGTGTTTCGTGTGCCTGTGCCAAATTTCAGAACAGTAGGAAAAAGGGAAAAAGTGGCATGGCATAAGTCAATAGATCAGGGTACATATGGCTCTAAATGTTAGCCTTGCATTAAATTGATTATTCACTGTCAGTCTTATAGTACATAATTAAATAGTATAATGTATTGCGTTTTCTATCCATATGCATCCGGGAGGGGGGGGGACTCCCCATATTCGGATGGTAGGTATGACGTCGTATTTTTAGGGGTTCAAATCGGCGAACCGGGGTTCTTTGAACTATAACGGTATGCTGCACAAGGCATTTTAATCCATTAAATCCTTGATTGATACTTACATACATATACAATGACCTTGTAGGTTTGAAATGGCATTTGATAACCTTATATTCCTGTCGAAGGAATAGTAAAATAGAATATATATATATATATAATATAAAGATCTATTGATCAATTAGTCCAAAAGTATCATTTCGTGGTCGGTGAGAACTTCATCTTCTGTTGTTTTAATGTCACCTATCTACAAAGCACTCTCAGCAATCTTAGCCAATCAGAAACTCGGACCAGTTCGCCCTTAATGGCGTCTCGTATTGTGCGCATGCGCCAACAGTAAATGAGAGGATTTATTGTACAAGTCATCATTACAATAGTGAGAGAAATATCTCCCAACAGGACGACGTACCCTCGGTACCCATAAATCACAAAACAAAAGCAGAAGATTGTATAGGGAACCATAGCCAAGAAGAAAACAAGTGTGACAAGAAATAAAGAGATGGAAGACTTTCTGATTTTCAATATACTAAACGTAGCTGTCATTGTATTTGTTGTATTCTGAATTGTGCTTCGCTGCGCTTGTATTTGGTTCTGATGTCTCTGCGTTATTTTGTAGATCTTCAAATAGAAGTAACAAATTCCGACAATTGCCAAAACGCTCCGGAACCGAGAAGGACCGTCATGATATCGGTTAAATGTAAGACTCGTAATATTACAATTATTGAACATGTGGGCCAAAAACTTGCAAAGACCAATACGACGCGTTTATTTGTAACGAACTCGTTGTAGCGCAAGTGAAAATGCAATGCTAAATACCTCTCAAGGCTTACTCCCAATAGTGTTAGGACAGTTATTCCACAGACAAACAGTAATGAAAGTATTGTAACAATCATGGCAGGACAAGCGATATTAAATTTCCCAAGGTATTTAGATAAGAAATATACAGCGGCAACAGGCTGGCATAAAAGTCCCGTTATGAAATCACCAACAGCAAGGCAAGCGAGAACAATAAATGACGGCTTGTGCAGACGAGGGTTTTTCCAAATTGAAACAAGAAGTAGAATATTTTCCAGAACAGCTGCTACGCCGAAGACTGGATTTGCAATTCCTAGGGCAATATTGATCGCTTGAGTTGAAGTGCTCTGTCCTGTAACATCTAAACCCAACCCAAAGCATTCCGTCTGATGGTGAAGTTCACTTTGGTTACGCATTTTCTCACGACGTCTTCGCGAAAAGGCTGCAATTCCCACTTGTAAGTTAAGCAAACGGCAGGAGCAAAATGTTTGCCGATATAGCTAGATAATGTTTGAAACAGGTGTTTGGGATAATTGCCTCTCTTAAATTATGAATATACAAGGCCGTAGCTAGATATCTGCCTGGGGGGCAAACCTTAGTCATTCTTTGTTTCTACTGGAGGGGGGGTGCTAACAGGTTTTCCCCACATGTTGACACCAAAATATTTAATTCTCTTTGGGGGCAACTCCCCCGCTAGGTACAGCCTTAATATAGGGCAATGACTTGCCATTGTAAACAGGAAAAAGCAAATTTGTTGTTGCGCAGCAACTTTATTCGTCTAAATCTTTTTGTCGTCGCTGCGCGACTCGTGCGATATCGCTTTTTTCGTGCTATTTTCTTAGCGGAATCTAGCCTCCTGAAGCTTTGAATAATCCTATAGTATTGCCTGTCATTTTCATTAATCTGCGAACTTCCACTATACTGCGTTTTGCCTTCCGTCCATCAAACATTTTAAGACATACTTTTGGTTTAAAGCATACGTAGTCCTTAATAGATCAAAGCCTACGTGAAATCACCCATAGAGCTGTTCACTTTCGTTTGATTGACAACGGAACCCAAACCGCGGTTTGTTGTTCGTGTGGAGCGCGCAAAATAATGAAAATGGCAGGAAACACCGGCGACTGTTAAACCTGTAAATCTACGGTTAGATTAAAAAACATTGTATAGCCAGTTAAAAGCATATCTAACATTTGCGAAAACCCGCTGTTAAATTTGTGTTTCGATCTTCAGCTAATTTGCATAAACAAAGTCAAATGTTGTAGGGCGACAGACAGAATTTTGACAGACGCGATTGCAGAAAAAAACGAACTTAGACTAGGAGACGGTTAAAAACGTTTATTTTCTATAGATCGACTAATTCATAACTCATGGGTTTTGACCATGAACGTTTTTAACAAAATGTTGAATTTCATGGCATTTAGTATGTCTAGTTTTAGTATTTCAACACTGACATCATATTGTTATTTTTTTTTCTTGAAAAACAGTATTTCACTGGTAGTACTCATGCGCTGGCTGCAACAAGTCAAGCTGCCTCAGTTCCCCCAAGACCATTTCAATGACCCTGGTTGATCCTAATAATACTGACTTTTGCAAAGTCAGCACACTTTTGAGCCGTGATGGATATATTGTAGGTGTTATCGAGATCGTCGGCGTATATGCTCCAAGAGTCCCCCCCCCCCCCGTCCTACTCCCTTACAAGAGCTGACACGGGTATGTGCGACACGTCCCTAATGTCTCTAACATTTTTATTATTTTGACGACAATTGAAACTTTCTTTGCTACAGTTATGTTTAGGTCCCCATATGAATGTGGCAGCCCCCAGCTATCTCTTGCTTGATTTTTTTTTATTTGTCCAACAGTTTACTGAGTGTTCTAATATTATTTCCGTTTCTTTAATTAACTATCTTCGCCTTTCTTGACATCTTGATCTTGAGTTGTGAATTTTATTAAAAAGACGACAGCTCAGCAACATTTATTTCTTTTGGCAATTTAACAAATGTCCTCTGATTTACCGTGGTATGTCCTCTTATATACCACGGAATGACGTAATAAAGTTGTCAAAATGTTGTGGACTCACGAGGCGCAGCCGAGTGGGTCCGCAGTACATTTTGACCACTTTATTACGTCATTCCGTGGTATATAAGAGGACATACCACGGAAAAACAGAGGACATTTGTTTTATACCACAACAAAAAGGCAAAAATAAATACAAAAACAGCGCGCGCGCTCGGCCAAACGGTGTTTTCGTTGGTTCTTTTTAGCGCGCGCGCTGGTGATGGCGCGTTCCATGGCTGAGAGCCAATCAGAATTCGAGAATCGCGCGCGTTGTGGTATAAATTTGCACTAACCGGGTCACGTGACCCAAACTAGCTCTTAACGAGATGTTTTGTCAAAATCAATTCCAGAAATACAAAGAACCAATTGATATTATATAGTCAGAAACCCAAGTTTCAGCTTAAAATCTCTAACCTGGAGCAAATGGCAGCGAGTTGAATTTTCAAGATTTTATTCAGAATGTATGGGATTTGGGTCACGTGATCCAGTTAGTGCAAATGGCCTTTCCACCTGTTTGTAGTCAAAACTATTATAGCAACACTACTATCTCCTTTTCTCTTCGCAATTCATATTCGTAAAAACAAACAACACAAAAAGGAGAAAAAATTAGCACGCGGATAAGTGCAAATGGATATTTATTTGAACAAATCATCGAAGGATATAGATTGATCTTGATCAAGAGTGGATTACCAAGAGTTTCCATATTTACTATGTACGCCCGAATCACAGTCAAAAAAGTGTCTTTTTTAGAACTAAGTTTCCCGCTAAAATTCGTCATCCACAGGGTTCCCACTTTCTCGCCACGCGAAGAGTTGTGAGATCCAGCCTAAAATTAAATCACAGATCATTCGAAAAACCTTTAAAGTCGCAAAGATAAGGTAGGATATTCTCTATTTTTTTGTGTGTTGGGTATACGATGAATTCAGGGGAATCAAGAGGAGATTCGAATACTTTCGCGCGCGAAATTCAAATCTAAGAATAGACACTTTTCTGACTGTGATGTGGAACAAATACAGTACGAAAGATTCTAAGTAAGAGTTAAATACCGAGGGCTGAGGCAATATGACATATAAATACCGAGGGCCGTAGGCCCGAGGTATTTATATGCCATATTGCCGAAGACCGAGGTATTTAACTGACTTATTACATGATCTAAGGTGATTTTACTATCGGGTGGAGCGCATTTCAATTAAAACATCGAAAATACTTCGTCAAATAAGCGATTTTTAACCATATAAATCAACCAGGGATCTTTATTTTTTCCAGTAGAGGGATATCCCCTGAGGTTTAAGTCGTATCGGAACAAAAGGATGAAAAGTGTTTTGAAAGCTATTGTCGTCAGTGTTGGCTGGGAAATCTGTGATGCCTTGAATGTCTTTTTTCTTTTCAACTTATAATAACGTGTATTTTGCGTGGCAATTTCACTGCAGAGAAGGTGCCTTTCACAATAGATTTGTTTGCATTCTAAAGCCTCCGTTTCATTAAATTAAAGAATATATCCCAAGAGTGGTTGGGAGACTACAAACAGAAGTGTGGGGCTATTGTTCCTTTAGCTTTCATGCATTCATTTTTAAACGACCAATGGAAGTACTTCTTTTGTACCAAACAACAAAAGAAATCAAAACACCTGTTTTTCGCGATTTTAGGTCGTCATTTTGTAGGAGTCAGTGCTTGAGTGCTGAACTAGTTCTAAGTTGGCGACTGAGAACGAGTTTCGGAGGAAAAAACAACGCTTGAGGTCTCAAGACTAAAAGGGTGCATTATGCGCGTGAAGAACTCGGCACTCACTGTGTGGTTTTAAGCTGTTCAAGAGATAATACATTTATCAAAGTGTCCTGTAGTTGGCGATTGAGAACGACATGGTAAGTTTAACTAAAGTTCTTATTTATAGTAATTCGTTTTATTATAACAGTTGAAATAGACCGGTCTGGTGAATTTAAATTGCATGACTAACTTGAACGTATTAGACCGGTGTGCCGTTGATGCTGCGACGTACGAGGTCCATCCTAAATTTGACAAACTCGGTAAAATGTATTGACGAAAGAAATTTAAAATGTGTTGTGCAAATGTATTGTTATGAGCTCAATGTTCTAAGTTATTTTTATTTCTATTTCTTTCACAGTTTGTTTGAGCGTGAAGCAGAAATGGAACCGGCTAGCAAGGTTACCTATAACATCTACTTATTCCATGTTAATTATAGTTAAATTTAGTAGAAAAGTAGAAAGAATCGCCAATTTGCAATTTAGAGACACACTATTCAGTTAAAGCTAGTAATTACATTTTTTTGTTCAAATATATATTTATTTTCAATTTAACCTAGCAAACAATTTTGTAGTATTTATCATTTAGCTGTAAATGTGTTTCAGCATCGGAAGGGTGGGGCTTTATTTGTGTAATTAGTCATAATTGCTCCTCATTATAAATGCGCCGGGTCATTTATGAAAAACAATTGTTCCGTAAAGACCCGCGCATTTATAATGCGGGTCATTTATGACTAATTATTCAATAATAGCCCCAATCTTCCCTGCTGAAACTTCAAACCCTCCCCGTTCTTTAAGAATGTAATTAATTCATAGGGATTTAAGTAAAATAAAGGGTCTTGAATAACAATAGAAAAGGTGTCAATCATGTAATAACTCTTGTTAATCCACTCTTGTCTTGATACATATTGTTTCGCATAGCTATAGTAATGAAAAATGGTGACATGTTGATTAATAACAGAATAACTGGATAGAAACCTAGGCCAGACTTGGAGCTGCTTACCATTTGTCAAGTAAAACCGTATGGTTTGATCGGCGTCCAATGATACAAACATCCTAGATGCAATGGTGCTGGCCGGGTGGAATGGCGCCATCCCTATTTCGGTTCGGACTGGTTTTATTTATGGTCATAAAACCGGCTGAAGTACAAATGGTACAAACGATTCCGATCGGTGGGACCCTGGGACTTCCATATTTTTTTGGGTCGGGAATGATCGTCGTATCTTTAAAATCACGGGTTAAAATCACGGGTTTTGGTCTCTTTTAGGGGTAACCTTGATCTGCAATAAAAATTAAGGTAGATTGGTGTCTTCCAGGGCTCTAACATATCGGCAAATCTTCAAGAAAGAGAGAGGGTACTTGTTGACAAGACGATAAATTAGACAACATCAAAGGGCTGGCAGCATTTTGATCAAAGACGGCGAAGCATCGGAAATCACTTGATGGGTATCTTTGAAGGTAAATAATTAATTGAGCCATGCCTTTTTGTGGTATCTTTTATTAAATGGTGAAACTGACGATCATCCCCAACCCCAAAAAGGGAGCCTTGCGTCCAGCCTTAACGTCCCTATTTGCTAACGAAGTGATTCATATACACTTAATGACTGCTTCCGAGGGAAACAGCGAGTTTTGTTTTCCCGAGAATCTCGATGTTTCCCGAGACGAAGTCGAGGGAAACATCGAGATTCGAGGGAAAACAAAACTCGCTGTTTCCCGAGGGTGCAGTCATTAAGTGTTTTATTATATAGCAAAAAGAAAATACGGTAAACATGGGTAAAATAGTCCGCCGAAATTTCTCGCTCTAGCAATGTCGCCCGCGCGGGCAACAATTTTTTAATTGTAGCCCGCGCGGGCTACATTGAATTTGTAGCCCGCCACGTGACCATGATACAACCAATCAGAGCGCGCGCTTTGATCGAATAAACACGAGCTATATAATAATGACATTTATTTCGTGCTTTGTTTACAACACACACTTGCTGGCAGTACATGAACTCGACATTTTTTATACTGCTCGGTTTTATAGAATTCTCCTTCATTATACTGCTAGCGCGTGCATGTATTTGTAAGCAAAACACTCAAACAAGTATCTAACCAAGAGGTCCATAACTAGGAGCCTCCAACTGGCTCATTCTTTTGAGGCAGCGTTTTTCCTGACCTATCTATTTTTAGAATAGAGTTGCTGGGTTAATCCTTTGTTTGCTGGCTACGCTAGAGAGCGTAGATAGATTAAGATGAATTTAGAACAATGGGAGGTATTCGCAAGTAAATTTCAATTGTGCCAGGAACTGTTCTAAAAATAGATCGGTCAGCAAAAACGCTGCCATAGACCCTATGTGGGAGATGCAACCTCCTACTCATGGACTCCTAATCTAACCCATTAAAAACGTACGGTGCATGTGAGTGTAATTTGATTAAAACTACCTAACGTGTATGTTTATAAGAGCAAAAATCGTTTCCATGCTTTCGTATACCCACGAGTTAAAATGCACTACCTCGCCTACTTGATTTTGATCTCGAACGCACCGGTCACTCCGGAAACTGGTCGCAAGAGAAATTAGCAACCACCTCTCTCTTTCCACGCCGCTTACTGACGAATTTCAGATCAACAGTAGCCGTCTCGCCTGCACCCACGGGTTTCCTGAATATTGGAATGATAAAAAGTCAAGCAGAGTCCATTGCTACGGTAAGAGTGTTTCGTATTCAGCACTTCAGATTAAAAGTGTACACTTTTGTTCTCTGTATGTATGTGTTGTTTGCTTGGTTATATTATTAGAAAGAGACCGAATATATATCTTGCCAGATGTTTTTTCATGTACTGATACAGACGGATATTTTACGAGTGGCGGACGTCGTTAGTATGGAATGTTTGGCTTGGGCACGCAGACCCCTCTTTGCGGGAGTCTCTTTCGGCGAGAGGAAAGACGCGGAGTATTTGCGGACAAGTTTGTTTCAAAAATGTTCAACTTAATTGAAAGGAATCACTCAAATTTCGTACTAGTGCCACTTTAAAGAGCCCGTGTGAGACACTCCTTTATTATTGTTTTCGTTCGATATTAGAAGAATTACGTGTAGAAATATGTTGATAAACACCTAAAATCAAAGTTTCAGATTTGATTTACCAAATGCGATCGACAAAATTTTTCTATACTCTCTAAATCAGCCGATGGAAATGGATACTTTCTCCGACTTGGTATATTGCTTGGCTGCCAAAATGGCGGCTGACACAGGCTCTTTAAGCTCCGCCTGCTCGACATTTGCATGATGGCGTCATTTGACTACAACTACCTGAATCCTTTACAGTTTCCCTTTCTTATTCAGATCAACAAATTCCTTCGTGAATAAGAAAATAATAGCCTTAATTTTCTACACAATAATCCGCCACGCAAAGATTTCTGGTAGTTGTAGTCAACCACGTCTTCATCATGCAAATGTCCTATTTACTATAAGCAGACACGGCCAAGCAACACATGACACTCACTTGAGACGAATTGTGCGATCATTCGGTTTCATCTTCGAGGCTTCAACAGCAAAGACGCAGTTTGTGAGCTTTACTGGCAGGGGGTTGGTGACACTGAATGACATCTCAAACTCTTCTCCGTCATTTGGATCCTTCACTGGCACCTGTTACCAATAGATAACTCCATTATTATATCATAGTCTCCCTCACAGCCCGTTCTTTGTGTCGGTCACGCAACGCTTCCCTCTGACCGATTGACTAATCATATCACGGATATATAAAAAATCTAGTGAATTTCCGACGTCTCACATCGCAAAGCTTTCGAGGCACGATTGAGAGCGAAGGTACGGTTGAATGTCAGACCAACTGGTTATGCACGCACATTTTTGCTCCTTTTGCATAATGGACGATTCCAGCTATGACGCACGCGCGCGCGCTGCATGTCGGTAGATGTGGGACATTTGTCGAACAAACTGTTAAAAATCGCGCGCTGCATTCTGGTAGTTGTGGGACACGGCCTGGGCATTTCTGAATAAAGAGCGCGCGCTTATAACTGGAATCGTTCATTGATTGTGGTGCGCTTTTCTAAAACAATCTGTGATGTGCATTACTGCTAAAACCGCGTTACATCGCGACCCACGTTTTCAAAAACATAACATTGTGTTTTGATTTTTGACTTTGCTGTTCCGCCGATCCAACTATATCTGAGCCAATAAAACGGATATTGCCCTGTTTCACCTAGGGCAGTCAATTATTGGCTTCCCTCTGAACTAAAACCAGACACGTCGCGACGGAAAGCCAGGCGACTGCACTAGGCGAAACATGGCAAGAATCTGATTGGCTCATAAGATTTGACTGACGGAAGAGCAAAGCCAAAAACAAATCGATGTTTTGAAAACGCGGGTCGCGATGCAACGATTTTAGCTGTAATGTATGAAATTTCCAATTATACTTACAGAGGCGTTCATCTCTGGGTGCGAGAACTCGAATTTCTCTAAAGTAGCGAACTTCCGCTTTGTCTCTTGTATTTTGCAACTCATGAAAATGTTCATGGGTAAGTCACACTTTGCTTTGGGTTTAACGTAGCGCGTCGACTTGACATCAAAGCTCACGACTTTTTCTGTCGAGAAATTAGGCAATACTTAATAAAGAGATTGTTTTCGGAAAGATTTAGCGCGTGCGCATAACCAATGCTTATCTTAATTGTAGATTAGAGTGTATTTCAAATGACTGTCGTGAGTAATTCGCAATCACTTTGCAATTACTCCTATAGGGTTTGTTCAGAATTGGGGTAATCACTTTGCGATTGGTTTCATGATCCATCAAATCGCGCGCTTTGATTGCCGCGCGGACGGTCGCGAACCCTGGTATCCGGAAGATATATGTGTGCACTGAATTCTGCATCATCTGAGACACAGGCCGTCGGAGCGCACAAAGGCTAGGAGCGCGAGGTGGACGGGGAGGGAGGAGGAGAAAGAGAAGAGGAAAAGACACCCCGCGTCCCGAGAATGCTAAATAATTCTGTGGCGCACTTGTATCAGGGTTTCCGCAGAAAGCCCTGTGCACATTAGCGATATAAGGACGTTATGCTACAACGAAAGGATCATCACTAGATTACAAAAACAATCTTCTCTTATATTGTTGTGGACTTCAACGTTTTGAAACCACTAAATTTTGCTCGCGTGTTATTTTCCACATGTCGTTATGTCGCAAGTGTGCACCAGGCAGAAGCAAAAAAAGGCATTTATTATTTGCTTGCTTGGGGTCGGTCCAGATCGTGCAAACCACGGGACCTCGGCCTTGAAAACAATGACGTCGGCTGAGTCGTGATCGAGACATGTCCATATTGTGGGTTGAACTTAGTTCTACTGTGTTTCCTAAGTCTAAGTGTTTCGGATGAGACAATAACCCGAGGTCCCGTCCGCCTTCCCTTCTACCCCTGTTCAACGTGGACGCCTATTATGCCTGCTGGCTTATATACTGTAAAACAGCCCTCGTGATTGTTAGCTGCGTGGCAGAAATTTGCGCCATCCAAATGCAGCTTATTAAATCCTCCAACCCCTCCTTGTCTAGAGGTCGTGTACAGTTTCGACCTCTTTGAGTTCCCTCACGATGAGGAGAATACCCCTTCCCTTTCTTTGTATAATTCTAACCTTCCTTTCCAGCCAGCACCACTTCTTCTTTAAAAGACTCAATTTTCCGCACGGATCTCCCGGTATAGAAGGCCGACTTGGCAAGAATAGACACGAATACTGTTCGCTTCTCCTTGGCCTTGTTCGTCATCTTCACCTCAATACTAGCGTCATCACCGATCATCACGTCATCTTTTACGTCAAGTGCAAATGTAACGTCAGGAGGATCCTTGTTGTAGATATTCTCGTCTCGTCGGCTGCTGTATTTGTTCACAAACTCGACTACCCTTCGTTCTTCTTTGCTTCCTACCAGACATAAAAAATACGGCACAATAAAACTCACTACTAGTTTGAAGTTGAACAGATCTGCAGGCGGAAGCTGAAGGAGTTTAAAAAGTTGCGGCAATAAAGTTTTCCTGCATGTTTCGAGAAACTTTGTTGAGGCAATGTAACGCCTTGAACTGATGAACAGATCGAAGTTTCCGTAAATTCAAACTTAGACTCTCTCTGCAAAACTCTTATGTGAACATTATTTAAAAGTGGTCTCTTATTGCTGGCAACTCAGGACGGTAGCACGGTGAAGGTGGAGGTGGTGTTAAACACGGGCGGTAGAGGTGGACAACGGGCATAAGGCTTCGCCTTCCCCTTGATCCATGGCAATTAAATAATGCTGTTAAAAATGGTGCCCGATTGACAAAGGCAAATGGTGCGAAAAAAAATTCTCACCTTCTCTGTACTTATAATCCGGAGTTAAATCATGCGGATCCCGCGTGTTTGAACTTCCGACTTGTTTGGTATAGATATAGCGTCCCACGCTACGCTTGTCGATGTAGCTGACTTCCATAGAACCGTCTTCCATGACATCCCAATAGACCTTGTCCCCATTTACCTCGGCGAATACGAACGGGCAGTCATATGGAAGATATACTTCGCCATTTTTTACGGCTTTGACAGGGCACGGACCGCAGCAAAATACACCTGGGACAGAATGGGACAGAGAACCGTATAAACATGAATTAAATAAACGAATGGCTAGCTCAATTTCTATGTATACACCTATTTCGCAAAAGGTTTCACCTTCACGACTGTCTGCGTCATGGAAGCAATTAGGTATACCAAAACAGAAACACGGACACTCCTTAGGACAATTTTAGCCATACTTATCACCCAGCTTATGCCAAATGATTCTACAATACATTGAGCTCGCAACAAATTGTGTACTTGTTAGCACGAGACAGATGAATTTATTTAGAAGCGGTAAAAAACCTTTAAGCTATTTATTAAAACAGGATACATTGATTAAAAACTTGATGTTATGTGTGATTTTTAATGATATGTAGTCATTAGATCAACAAACTAATGGTATTATTTTGAAAGTTTCTTACCGTAATTCGATTATAATCACAACAAACTAATATAACATAATTTTCTATTGTCTAAATCTCTAGTTGATGGAGCCTCCCTCGGAAGTCCTTGAAAAAAATTGCGTGCTTGGTTGCGTCATTTTGCTATGCTTAAATTAAGATAAACGTTGGAGAAAAAAAAAATAATAATAATCTGTTTATTAAACCCTATTGCAGGAAGCCTGAATTACAGGGCAGACAGCGTGAATACACACGCATAATTACAGTACATCAATTGATACATCTTATTGATAACGATAAGTACAGAAATCATTTAGCCTATTTGTGCGCCCAGTAATAGGGGCAATGGTCGCTGGTCCCGACCGAAGGCCATAGCCATGGTTACTAGCTATCAGGACGGGGACATAATGCTAAAGTGAGTGAGAGGTGAAAAAATAGTCGTTTCACCTAAAAATGCTAATAAGAATGTACCCTGCTAGCAGAGGTTTTTTTTTGTCTTTTATTAGCTAGCTGAAGTTGTTCGCGTGTCTGGCATGTCGCGTGGTTGTTTTGACATACCAAACACGCGAACAACTTAATGCTAAAAGCTAATAAAAGACTGACAGAAAAACCTTTGCTAGCAGGGTAATAAGAATTCTAGCATATCACTAACCACTACCACTCACCTTCGCTTGTTTCCTGTGGTGTAGCGTCGAACGCCTGCCAACCTTCGTTTCCAGGGGGAAGGTCTGGACGGCGGAAATGCCCCTCGTTCCAGACGTGGAAGTTCCTACAAGAGAATGCAAGACACCGATTCCCTTTTTTTCTTACAATACCTTTGAAGAATGATTATTGAATATTGATAGGCTAAGTGTACTTTGCGTTTAATTTTCGACAAAGAAATCCGCTCTACAAAGAAACAAAAACTGTCAGGAGAGTTATACTGACAGTATATAAGGCGATCATGACCGTATCATATGGTATGCAAGTGCACAAAAGGCATAAGCAACAAAGCGCATAGGGAACAAAGGGTACAAAAGGCCTAAGAGCACAATGGCAGCACAGGGCACAGGGGCACGAAGTGTACAGGGCACGAAACGCACAAGGGCACAAAGGAAAGAAGGGGCACAGGGAACAAAGAGCACGTAGAGCATAAGGGCAAGAAGAGCAAGGGGGCACAAAGAGAATAAGGGGCACAAAGCCGTACAAAGGGCGGCAAAGGCAACAATAAAGGGCATAGGGACCAAGGGGCATAGAGCGCACATATAACAAAGGACACGACGAAGAGCACAAGAGCAAAAAAGCACAAAAGGAACAAAGTGCACAGGTAGCAAAGGGCATAGGAAACAAATAGCACACAAAAGCACGAAGAGTAAAAGGGTACAAAGAGCACAAGGGTAAGAAGAGCACAGGGACACTAGGGGAACAAAGAGCACAATAGAGAGAACCTTCGCCAGCTATACCTACATACCAAACGGAGTCGTTCAAGTCATCTAAGGGATCTCCGTCTTCGTCGAAATGCATGTCTATCGTCATACTTGCATCCGAGTCATGTGCGGACTCGAAACACGTGACACTCCGCGTGGGAATGCCAAGGGCTCGACACACTGCAAAGGAAAATCACATGTAAAGAAATGATAAGTTTGATAACAGTATTGCAATACTCAGTGCGTTTAAGGCATGGCTCTAATTAAACTGTTTTGCCTAAAAAGGGGGATTATTCGTCATAACTAATGTTCTATACTGTTGATCATCATCAAATTGGTCAGTACAATAATTTCAACAAGAGCTATATTTTAATATATTTTGTTGCCATGTAAACGCTAATCACGTGACGCAGTGGCGGCCATCTTGGATTTTATACTCAGGCCTTCTGAGGACAGCCATGAAAAGGTGAAATTGAAAGGTAATCACATATTTAGATACAGGGAAACTACTTTAATATGAAGCTAATTGGATAAGTCGCATTACTTCAGTAAAATATATATATATTTAATTTGTTGTGTTTTGAAATATATGATATTTTGAAAAACTGTCTTTATTAAAACATTATCCTAGATATCCAATTAGGTTTACAGAACGATCAATGCAACAAACATTATGCTAAAAATAAATTTCTGATTTTTATGTTCTTTCCATACTTTCACGGGCGCTAAAAGTTAAATCCAAGATGGCGGACGGTGAGTCACGTGACATCGTTACTATGGCAACATCAACTTTATCGTAATCAGAATTCCAAAATAAGTTTAAGTCCTAAATTTGAACGATTTTCGTTGAAAAATAACGAAGTTACCAAAAAGCAGCCCTCGTGTTAGAGCCATGCCTTAAACTCACTGAGTACGTATAGGACGCGAATGTTGTAAAGTACGGCTTTAAAAATATGACATTTTTAGTTTCCAGTATCCTCTGTTTTAAGATATTGAAAGTTTGGCAGAGAAAATCTAAGTTCAGTGACTTTGCAAATTAGTTGTAACGGCACTAGGGGTTGGATCAGCTTAACAACACGCTACGGTCCTGTATTTTGTTGTCCTTATCACTTCATAATTCTTTTTTATACATTTCTGACTTTGTGATCCATTCGATCAAATAGCAACCTCGTACCCAGAGCCCGTCATCTTTTGGCCAGCGGCAAGATTCAGGGCCCTGGGGGAATCCGATTTGTGAGCATGCGTGGTAGGTCAAAAACGTAACGAACTTTCATACAACAATCAAACCGGAAACCCAGAATCTGGGTTTTAAAAAAATCGATCCCCCCAGAGCCCTGAATCTTGCCGCTGGCCAAAAGATGACGGGCTCTGGGTACGAGATTGGATCAAATAGGTACGTGAGGTTGCGCGCGCATTGGAAAATGTTAAATGTCATTGATGTTAAGCGTACGTCCTCGAGATGACGTCCCTGTTTCAAAATCTCCCTGATATAAGTCGCGCACTTCAGAAAGCATTTGTTCGGTATTGTTATGTGGTGTAACGTCAAACGACTGCCAATCAGGACAAGGGGGCCATTTTGCGGTCAAGTGAAACAGCGAATGTACGGTAGCACACGTACGCAAGGGCTTAGATTACGAAACTGTCTATGATTAATCAAGCAACCTAGTCCCTCGTGTTCTGGCCGGGCTTCCTGTGGTAGGTGGATGTGACTTCATCCGACAGCTTCTTTCTGAAAACGTTCTGTGGACGAGCTCGACCCATCCCTCGCACTTCCACTCGGCTCATATCCACCACAGGGAACCCGTTGAACACGATACGGACTAGGCTGTATTCTTACAGCTGCTGACTTACAGGTCGTGACAAGCCCTGAAAAGACCCAGCACTGTCCAAATCGCACGCCACGGCCTTTGCGTGCATATTCATTAAGTATGGCCACACTACCGGTCCATTCAGTAGGTGGAGTGCTGTCCTTCGGGTATGTTTCCGTCCAGCGACCAACTAGAACGCCATTATCATCGTTAGAGTTCACCTGTGTGATATTTAAGTAACAAGTTAGAGCAGGGTCCATTATTAGGGGTCAGGAGCTCATTACCTAGGAGTGAAGGTGTAATACAATAAAATAACTGCGATATTACGCGCGCTCTGATTGGTCGAAACCAATACCATAACGCTATGGTAATGTTATGGTACATGGCTTTGACCGGAAGTGTTTTTCCACTCGCTAAACCGGCGACAAACAACAGCAGTTTCTAGTCTCCTCCGCAGGTGTCTCTATTCTCCCGGAGCATTTCTTTCTCCTTTGGAGCAAATTTGGCTATGCGGGTGTCCTGTGACAATGTCAATTTGAACAACCGCGGGGAGGGGGTGAGCGAAATTCTGAAAAAAAGATCGAGATAATTGGTACCTGATCTGCCGAATGTGTAAAAAGAAACTTGTCTCAGAAATTTTTGCATGATATTTTCTTCTTAGTACTGTGCTTTACTAAGCATGACGATGGAAGATTTCAAGGTATAGATTTAGTTCGGGTTCTTAAAAATAGAAGAACAATTTACACTTCACTAAAATGAACAACTTCATAAGATAGAGCTATCTTGTAGCTTTAAAACGGTTACGATATATAGCTGATTATGACGCGAAGAGACTTTTTTCCCGTAAGTACGTCGAAGTTTAAAACAAACAAACAAAAAACAGCATACCTGCCAACTCTCCCGGTTTACGCGGGAGACTCCCGGTTTGAACCCTCAGTCTCCCGGGAAAAAAATGAAACTTTCCTTAAGCAATAAAAGTACTTTCCGCGTGCTCTCTGCTTTCTTACAAACACGAGGGGGATGTTGGGAGAACTGATCAAAACTTGAAAGACACGAGCCGAAGGCGAGTGTCTTTCAAGTTTTATCAGTTCGACCAACATTCCCCGAGTGTTTGTAAGTAACCAGAGAGCACGCAGAAAGTATTTTTATTGCTTTTAGAAAATAACATACATACGCGCGACTACGTTGCGTGACAATCGTGTTTTCAGGTCTCTTACAAACACGCTTTTTAACCAATCAGAATGCGCACATTCACAATACAACATAGGTGTTATTTTCTAAATATATTTACTGTATATCTCCCGGGTAAATTTCTTGCGATTTTCTCATACAGTTGTTGTATTTGTGACAAAATCTCCCGGTTTGGAGTTTTCAGGGTTGGCAGGTATGAAACAGCTACATTTTGGCAACTTTTGGCGACTTTTTTGAAAATTCAGATCGATCATTGAACGAAGCAATGCATATAAATAAACACTTTAGGGATAAATGTTAATCCAATCGAACGTGTATCTAAGACAGTCTGACCCCCACCCTCAGCGCCCTTAGGGACGCTTGATACAAGTGTACTTCTTCAACACATCCATGTGGGAAGATTGATGATCGAAGGCCATTAAGACTTGATGATAATCATCAATTCGTTTTAGTAACCATGTTACAAATCTTGCGCCAAGCGTCAAATGATGTTACCAGAGCCTCCTCCGCGAGAGGTAACGAGCGAGGAGGTCAGGGAGGTCAAAATCAAAATCAACTTTATTTACTCATAAGGCTATTATCAGTTGGAGTTATACACAGAGTATAGGTGAGTTCATATTTTGGTGGAAAAAAAGTGCGAGTAGGGAGACCAAGTGAACTATCCAGTTATCTAGTTAGCCTCCCTAGGTCAGGGTGCGAGCATGTCTCACCGGAAAACGCGAAAGATTGACAGACGAGGAGAAAATACACAAAAAGCTCATACCATTTGAGACATAACTCTGCAAATTTTTGTTGGACTTCCACGCACGACCGTATCAAGTTCAAACTTGTCCAATAGATCCAGGGCCACCTCCAGCGATACTTCTTCAAACTAAAAAATGTAAAAAAGTAATTTAAATGTTCTAAAAGGCAAACGCTGGACGGATCAGGGACAAACTAAAAATGAGGTCAACAACTTAGGAGCCAGTTAGCTTTTAGGAATAGATTATAATAAGATGATTTGTTCTGGACTGTTATTCTTTAGGTTGGAAACTTGGGCTTCTCGACGGTCATCTCTACCATATGTGACCAGGTCACCAATCAGGAAATTGGTGATAGGCTTAATACCGCTTAAGTTCAGTTTATTTAATTAATTTCCTGTTAGCGGCAATGGGGCCTTTGATTCAGTCAGCCTAAATTAAGGTTGGGTTATTTTAATTACTGGTGCGCTGGTGCTATTCACATTCTTATAGTTAGAACAATTCAGTAATGCGCGTCGTTTCCGGAGGAACTATCCTAAAAGCTAGCGGCAAGCGTCCTTTAGTTCAGTTGAGTTTTGGAGTTTGTGTTGAGAAGAACTGAGTTGGAGCGAGCAAGCACAAGAAGCTATGTATAAGGGAGGCTACAAGATAATATTTATAACGAAGAACTACTTCTGGTAGTAGAGGTATGAGAACTTCCCCTATATTACTTTTAGTTACTCAGCCCAGGTTTAGCTATTTTTCATGTGTTCAGACTTTGTTGGAGTTTACCGCTACACGTGGCATTCGTGTCAGTTTTGCTTGGAAAGCTTCTGTAGTTTTGTTACCATAACCAGCTCGGATCTTAGATAACTTTTGTTTACAATTCTGTGCACTTCGCGTGTTGCACTTTTGCAAGATGTTGTTGTTGTAATTCACTCGGGGAATAATTTCGGCTTAGAGTTGTTCATATGCTTCTTAGCTCTGTTATCCGTTATCCATTTTGTTGTAATCTAGCTTAGAGTAGTATTTCTTAGGTTAAGCTTTCGCTATTTAGTGTTCTCATTCAGTTTTGAGAGATTTTCGGGTTTTGTAAACAGCAATAATTATTCAATGGACACGTGTGTTCATGGCTGAGTTCCGATAGATTTATTCGTAGGTTAAAAGGCTATTCTACATTCTTACTCCATTCTTAGACTTAGTGAGCTCACCTTTCATGCAGAAGACTAAGTTAGTATTACATTTTCTTGGAGTTTCGTCTTTGTACAGCGAGTTATTGCCAGAAAGTAGCGCTGGGAATCACCGCATTTCGCTTCGGTAGTTTCTGAGCTTTCTGTCATTGGATTGCATTACCCATGAGCCTCTCCGCGCTTTTGTGTGATGTAATTTCCGGTGCTATTAATAACTTTCTGGAAAGAGTTTTCCTTTTGTTTACATAGTTTTAGCACAGTTTCTTTATAGTATTTTGGGGAAATATGTTTTGTAGGTTTAGTAGACTCTTTCTATAGATCATTGTTACTGCATCTGCTATGCAGTGGACTATGGTATATTTTGGAGCCATTTATATTCAGTATATTTTGGCAGTATTTTCATGGAATTTTGTAGTAAAGAAGGTTTATGGATTCCTGCGAGCTCAATTCAATTTTAGCTTTCAGAATGTAATTTAGGAAGTAGTTATAAATAGTTATTAATGAGAAACTGTATTAGAGTTAGTTGTTAAATTTGTTCTATCTATTTTGTGTACTATAGGTTGGGTCCTAGCTTGTTGGTCCCGTTTCTAGTGATAATAAAGTAGTTTCATATTCAGCTCAGACCTATTGAATCTTGCGCCGCCTGCCGCACGGTTACATTTTGGTACCAGGAGTGGGGTCTGAGTGATTTTTGAAGCTGCTTAAGTTGAGTGTGGGAAACGGGATCAACAGAGCATGTCAGCAGAGGACCAGATGAAGGCCTTGGAGGCTAAGCTGAAGGCGTTGGAAGAGCAGCTCCAACAGGCGTCCATTGGCAGCAGCAGCAGCAGTCAAGGCGCAGCCCAGGCGCAACCAGAGATCAGAGTGACCGTTCCAAGGGAGCGTCGGTTTGGCCGATATGGTGGAGTTCGGGATGATAAAGTGTTGGAGGACTGGATAGCGGATGCGACGAGAGCAGTAGCTGGCCAGTCCGAGGCAGACGCAGTAGACAGCCTTGTTTACCACCTGGACGGTGCAGCGAAAGATGAAGTGCGGCTGAGGTCCCACACTGAGTGGTCAACGAAAGATGGGGTCTTCGCCATACTGAGGGGGGCATTTGGGGAACACCTGACGCAGACCCAGACACTAAGGCGTTTCTTTGGGAGGCACCAAGGTGAACGGGAAAGCGTTCGGGACTTCGCCCAAGGATTGATGGTTCTCCTGTCTAGAGTTGAAAAGCCAGCAAGTGAGAAAGACCAACTCCTCAAAGATCAGTTCATCGAGAATTTGAAGAGTTCAACCCTTCGCCGTGAAACACGCAGGTGGAGCCGGGATCATCCCACAAAGACCTTTCAAGAGGTTCGGCAGGAAATTGAGCTCTGGGCTGCAGAGGAAGAGGGACCCACCCGGCGCGCAGGTGTGCATGAAGTCGAGACGAGCGGGGCTGAATGCAACAGAATATCTGCCCCGGTTGACCACCAAAAGCTACTTACTGACCTCATAGCAGGACAGAAGCTGCTGGCAGAGGGACTGGGCAAGCAGCAGAAGGCACTCGCTGACCATGTGGCAGAACAGCAGGTAGTTCTAAACCGACAGCAAGGTATACTGGACTGCCTGGTGCAGCACAGTGGCCTTGAGGGAATCAGCAAGGGAGACCGCAGATCAAATGCTTCGGATGCAACCAAACTGGCCACATACGAAGAAACTGCCGGATCTCGCCATGGCCAGAACAAGCACCCCCGGCCGGTAGGAGGAAGCAGCCGGCTTTAAACGAGCAAACTCCGCGGCAGTGAGCCCACCCGCGGAGGGAGAAGACAGTGGCTCACATTCACCAATGAACTTGGTGGGGGGTACCCCCACCATATCCGTAAAGATGGGAGGAGAGGAGGTGATGTGTCTTGTGGACACAGGCTCGACTGTGACACTTATATCGGAGGCATTCTACCGAGAGAAGCTACAGCCAAGGTGTGGGGAATCCAGAAGATGGGTCGCCTGTTCCGCCTACATGGAGCCAATGGGCTAGAGATTCCATACCTTGGCTTCCTGGAAACAGAAATCGTGATTGGTGATGTGACCGTGCCGAGGTGCGGGGTGCTTGTCCTCAAAGACACACCGGCCACTGTACGGAAGAGAAGCAAGGTCCCAGGGTTGCTAGGCACCAATGTGCTGGCGAAGGTGCCACAGTTCAGTGGGGTGCTACCTCCAGTGCATGAGACAAGCCAAACCCGGGAGAGGACAGGATTCGTCAAGGTGGCAGGGGTGCACAATGTGTGGGTACCACCCCATACTGAGATGGATGTGGCAGTTACTGGCCCCATGTGGGGTACTTGTGCACTCGTGGAACCCTTAGACGTCCCTATACAGGGAAACCTAACGGTGTTAAGTACTCTTGTGGACACTAAGAAGTCGTGTTACGTGATCCGGGTAGCTAATGAAGGGTCAAGAGATGTATGGCTACAGCCCAAGGCAAGGATCGGAGTAGCGCGAGAAGGAGCAACGGTTGGAACAGGAGAACAGCTGCAGTTCTTGCAGGAGAGCAATGAGGTAACAGTCTCCCTCAATCCTAGTGTTAACCCCAGCGAGCCACCCTCACGGGAAGCTGAGGAAGATGCACGAAGGCAAGGGGAGGGGGAGCTCCCAACCGGGATTACCGTAAAATGCTTTCCTGGGACCGAACTACAGAAAGCTCAAGCTCAAGCTTTGTTTCGGAAATACAGTGGTGTGTTCACCAAGGACTCTAAAGACCTAGGATGCACCACTGCCACATACCACAAGATAAACACCACCGACGAGATACCAGTCGCCCAGCGACATCGGCGGATACCGCCAAACCAGTTGGAGGAAGTAAAACAACACCTGCAAGACCTCCTTCAGAAGGGTGTGATCCGTCCCAGCAAAAGTGACTATGCGTCGCAGATCGTTCTTGTCCGGAAGAAGAGCGGTGCCCTGCGTCTATGCGTGGACTACCGGCAGCTCAATTCCAAAACTAGGCGTGACGCATACCCATTACCCCGGATTGAGGAGTCGCTCGACGCACTTCGGGGAGCGAAGTTTTTCTCAGCGATCGACTTGGCGTCGGCCTACAACCAAGTTGAAGTCGATCCAATGCACCGACACAAGACCGCCTTCACCACACCCATGGGACTGTTTGAGTACAATAGGATGCCTTTGGGCTGTCGAACGCTCCCGCCACCTTCCAGCGACTAATGCAGGGGATATTCCGCGACGACATGCTGCAGACTCTGATGGTGTACTTGGACGACATAATTGTCTTCGCATCAACCATGGACGAGCACCTGAAGAGGTTGGAGACAGTCTTCAGGAAATTACAAGACCATGGCCTGAAGATCGAACCAAGCAAGTGCAATTTCTTCTGCAGTGAAGTCACCTACCTTGGCCATGTGGTGTCAGCGGCGGGCGTGGCAACAGACCCAGAAAAGACAAAGGCAGTACAAGAGTGGCCGGTTCCAGATAGTCTGCGCGACTTGAGGTCGTTCCTCGGGTTTGCGTCTTACTACCGGAGGTTCGTCCCTAAGTTTGCACAGACTGCTGGACCGCTACACAAGTTGGTAGCCGACCTTGGGGATGGCGGAAAGAATAAGAATCCAAAGAAGAAGATTGAAAACAGATGGACGGTAGAGTGTCAACAAGCTTTCAACAAGTTAAAGACACTGCTCACTTCGGCACCAGTACTGGCATATCCAGATTACTCAAAGCCCTTCATTCTGGAAACTGACGCCTCAAACGAGGGATTGGGTGCTGTGCTATCTCAGGAGCAAGAGGGAGTGGTCAAGGTCATCTCCTACGCAAGCCGAGGACTTCGAGGGGCTGAGAGAAATATGGAAAACTACTCGTCACGGAAGTTAGAGTTGCTGGCTCTGAAGTGGGCAGTGTGTGACAAGTATCGAGAGTACCTGATCGGCAGCAAATTCGTGGTCTTCACAGACAACAACCAGCTGACGTACTTACAGTCTAAGAGCAAGTTAAAGGCTGTGGAGCAACGCTGGGCATCAGAGCTGGCAAGCTTCAACTTCAGTATCAAGTACCGCCCCGGGAAGCATAACCAAAATGCAGACGCTCTGAGCCGCATCGGACAAAAGGCTGAGACAGGTGATATTGAAGTTGCCACTGTATTAGCGACCAGTACCAGACCACTAAGATACCAGAAGAGGTGAGGCAACATCTTCTTGCGGCTGCGGCTTTTCTGGCCGACACCGGTCCTGGCAATGTCGAGGAAGTTCAGGCTACGTCACTGCCAACTTTGCCTGCAGGGGACTTAGCAGAGCTACAGAAGGAAGACCCCAACATCAAGCGTCTCATCCACTATCGTACCCTAGGCCGGCAGCCCACCAGGGAGGAGCGGCGTCAAGAGTCAAAGCCAACACTGAAGCTGTTGAACGAATGGAAGAAAATATGTGAACAAGAAGGAGTGCTTTATCGGCGTACAGGGGACAGGGAGGGAGGAGAACGACTACTCCTAGTACTCCCTAGGACACTATGCAACAAAGTATTAAAAGGGGCTCATAACCAAAGTGGACACCAAGGCCAGGAGAGGACTGAGCAGATTATCAGACAGAGATGTTGGTGGCCTGGTCTCCATGGTGATGTCAAGAGTTGGATTGGAAACTGTGAGAGGTGTGTTGTTGGGAGAGGGATCTATATACCAGTTAAGACCCCCATGGGTAGCATCACAGCAACCCGCCCACTTGAAGTGCTCGCGATGGATTTTACGCTTCTCGAACCAGCGTCAGATGGGCGTGAAAATGTGCTGGTACTGACAGATGTTTTTACCAAGTACACCATAGCGGTACCGACAAGGGATCAACGGGCGCCAACAGTGGTCAACACCCTAATCAAGGAGTGGTTCCTAACCTATGGTGTCCCGGAGCGGATCCATTCAGACCAAGGAAGGAGCTTCGAGGCGGAGGTAGTCCAGGAACTGTGCCGGACGTATGGGGTGAGGAAATCCCGGACGACACCCTACCATCCCCAGGGAAATGGCCAATGTGAGAGATTTAATAGGACTCTCCATGAGTTGCTGAGGACCCTTTCTCCAGAGGAAAAGAGGAAGTGGCCCCAACATCTCAAGGAGTTGTGTTATGCATATAATGCTACACCCCATTCAACAACTGGTTATTCCCCTTATTACCTGATGTACGGGAGAGATGCCAAACTTCCCCTGGATATACTCCTACCAACTGCTCCCTTGGAAGATACCCGTAACCAGTCCTGGGTAACTACCCATCAGCAACGTCTGCGCGAGGCATATGTGTCAGCTGGCAACCACCTGAAGGAAGCAGCGATAACCAGGAGGAACCGACATGCAAGAGGGAGGGAGTTGGCACCCCCACTGGATGCTGGGATGCGAGTGCTCCTACGTAATCACAAAGTTAGAGGGCGCAACAAAATACAAGACAACTGGGAGAGTACCATCTACAAGATTGTGGAGAGTCTGGAGAATGGGACATATGTAGTCCAGCGAGCAGATGGCAGCGGAGGAGACAAGGTTGTGGGACGGGGTGAGATCCAAGTCTGCCCTGCTGTAATTGCAGAACCTCGCCAACGACCAAGGGCACACAGGGAGAGAAATCTCACTACTCGAGCTCAACCTGAGGAAACGTCGGATGATGACAGCGAGGGTCCTGGGGATGTTGAAATCCAGGTTGCCCTACCACCACAATACCAGGAGACTGATTCTGAGCGTACTGTAGAGGATGATATCCACTCTGATGTTGAGGACCCACCACTTCGGCGGAGTAAGAGAATAACAGCTGGTCGTCATGGAAACATGCACCACCAACCGCAATCAGTGTTGCTATGACAGCATCTGTGAACTACATATGATCTAATGATCTAATTAGGTAGGCAGCATATATAGTAGTACAACCTATGTTATGTTTCATTGTTAAGCTTGCCGCAGGGGCATGGCAAGCAAAAGAGGGGGTGGGTGTGACCAGGTCACCAATCAGGAAATTGGTGATAGGCTTAATACCGCTTAAGTTCAGTTTATTTAATTAATTTCCTGTTAGCGGCAATGGGGCCTTTGATTCAGTCAGCCTAAATTAAGGTTGGGTTATTTTAATTACTGGTGCGCTGGTGCTATTCACATTCTTATAGTTAGAACAATTCAGTAATGCGCGTCGTTTCCGGAGGAACTATCCTAAAAGCTAGCGGCAAGCGTCCTTTAGTTCAGTTGAGTTTTGGAGTTTGTGTTGAGAAGAACTGAGTTGGAGCGAGCAAGCACAAGAAGCTATGTATAAGGGAGGCTACAAGATAATATTTATAACGAAGAACTACTTCTGGTAGTAGAGGTATGAGAACTTCCCCTATATTACTTTTAGTTACTCAGCCCAGGTTTAGCTATTTTTCATGTGTTCAGACTTTGTTGGAGTTTACCGCTACACGTGGCATTCGTGTCAGTTTTGCTTGGAAAGCTTCTGTAGTTTTGTTACCATAACCAGCTCGGATCTTAGATAACTTTTGTTTACAATTCTGTGCACTTCGCGTGTTGCACTTTTGCAAGATGTTGTTGTTGTAATTCACTCGGGGAATAATTTCGGCTTAGAGTTGTTCATATGCTTCTTAGCTCTGTTATCCGTTATCCATTTTGTTGTAATCTAGCTTAGAGTAGTATTTCTTAGGTTAAGCTTTCGCTATTTTAGTGTTCTCATTCAGTTTTGAGAGATTTTCGGGTTTTGTAAACAGCAATAATTATTCAATGGACACGTGTGTTCATGGCTGAGTTCCGATAGATTTATTCGTAGGTTAAAAGGTTATTCTACATTCTTATTCCATTCTTAGACTTAGTGAGCTCACCTTTCATGCAGGAGACTAAGTTAGTATTACATTTTCTTGGAGTTTCGTCTTTGTACAGCGAGTTATTGCCAGAAAGTAGCGCTGGGAATCACCGCATTTCGCTTCGGTAGTTTCTGAGCTTTCTGTCATTGGATTGCATTACCCATGAGCCTCTCCGCGCTTTTGTGTGATGTAATTTCCGGTGCTATTAATAACTTTCTGGAAAGAGTTTTCCTTTTGTTTACATAGTTTTAGCACAGTTTCTTTATAGTATTTTGGGGAAATATGTTTTGTAGGTTTAGTAGACTCTTTCTATAGATCATTGTTACTGCATCTGCTATGCAGTGGACTTATATTCTTCTATAATGGTATATTTTGGAGCCATTTATATTCAGTATATTTTGGCAGTATTTTCATGGAATTTTGTAGTAAAGAAGGTTTATGGATTCCTGCGAGCTCAATTCAATTTTAGCTTTCAGAATGTAATTTAGGAAGTAGTTATAAATAGTTATTAATGAGAAACTGTATTAGAGTTAGTTGTTAAATTTGTTCTATCTATTTTGTGTACTATAGGTTGGGTCCTAGCTTGTTGGTCCCGTTTCTAGTGATAATAAAGTAGTTTCATATTCAGCTCAGACCTATTGAATCTTGCGCCGCCTGCCGCACGGTTACACATATTAACCTGGTTATGCTTTGTTATTATTCACCTGGCCAAAGTTCCAGGGTATTCCAACATTTCTTCTCCAGTTTCCAACCCAGATAAGGCCAGTATCATTCAGGCAGTATTCTTCACGGTGCGATTGATCCTCCAAGTACACCAGATCGTCTAAACAAGACAAAAATCAGTTCTCTTTGACACTTATTGACTGGGACCTCGGAAAGTGTCGGAAAGCGGTATGGGATGGTATGACTAGTTTTACGGGAAAACTAGGTGGTCTGCGCCGGCGGAGACGTGAACATGAACAACAACAACCAAAGGTTGAGATTTATGTTAAACGCCGTGGAAAAATGATGTTTTGCTGACGTTTCGAGCGTTAGCCTTTCGTCGGAGCAAAAAGAGGAAAGCAGTATGTTTTGCGGACCCTCGACCGCCGATGTAAACATACTGGTCTCGGGTCCGCAAAACATACGGTAGTATGTAGTATCATCATATGCAAACTGACAGACATCAGGCAGATATTACCTTCGCACCATGGATTGAACAGTAACCAGAACTCCTCTTTGTTCTTGACACGGAAGGTCAAATCTTCTCCCTCATCCTCCCCTCGGTCGCGTTTCACCTTTGTCTCCACGTAGAACGAATACCTGCAGACAGATACATATTCAAACGATGATGATGATGATGGTGATGATGATGATGATGAACGTGAATAATTTAATCTAAGAATCTAAGCTGAATCCATTTAATCTAAGAATCTAAGCTGAATCAAAAATTCCAAGAATCCAAGAATCCAAGAATCCAGGAATCCAAGAATCCAAGAATCCAAGAATCCAAGAATCCAAGAATCCAAGAATCCAAGAATCCAAGAATCCAAGAATCCAAGAATCCAAGAATCCAAGAATCCAAGAATCAAAGAATCAAGAATCTACGAATCCAAGAATTCAAGACTATCCAAGAATCGAAAAATTCCGAGAATCCAAGAATCTAATAATTTTAAAAGATTCTTACGACACAAACTGCTATAATAATTCGCTCTAGCTCTACCTTCCAATGATGGCACTCGCTGGCGACATGACGCGCAGGCTCATGTTTGATCCACGTATTTCCTCTATTTTCATGCTCCATTTCTTGTTAGTGACGTCATCGGTTGGACGAACACGGACGATTGTGTTCTTGCTCTCCTGTGGGCGATTACCTGAAATGGAAAGAGTGAATGGATACCAGGTAATAAGCCCCTGGGGATATTCATTTGACAAGGCAATGGCGTGCTGCCAGCATGTCATTATCAACACAAACAATATCGTAATCATCAACATGAACGTCAACATCTTGAGACACCAAAACATCAAAATCAACAGACAACAGAACAGACAGAACAGACAGAATGACAAGACAGACACGCAGACAGAAAAACAAAAACAGAATGCCAGGACGAATGACAGGACAGACGGACAGAATGGCCGGACAGAATTGCTGGACAGAATGGCCAGACAGACAGACCGAACAGACAGACAGACAGGCAGAATAAGGGTGGAACAAGGTGGGCCAGTGCCCTCACCCATGAACCATGTCATATCCAGAAACTCTGTAGATGGCATGGTTCTCATACTACATACTCACCTACAACCACTTGTAGTATGATTTTATCCGTCTTCTCGTTAAAATCTCTGTCAAACCGGACATCAATAAAGAACTCCTCTCCTCGCCTTATGATCAACCCTTCGTTTTCATAATCATCCGTGTGATGAAGAGTTCGATTGGCCGCCTTATTGAGGTCCACATCTATCGCCTTCAGCTGGGCCTCTACAAACAAATCAATATAAAATATGCTCACTCACTGTACGTGTCTGTTACTAAACAAGTTCAATGAGGAGTCAATTCCAAGGAGTGTTAATCTGCTACTAAGCTACTAAGCGACATTATAGTATATTTTGTGCTATTTATAGGACCTCTTTTCTTACTCAAAACCTTGTATCATAATCAGAGAAATGATTTTGCAACCTAAAATATGGTACTTTGCCCGTATAGAATTAATAGGAATACTCCAAGGGAAAACAGGGGCCCCCGACGGACCGGTTTCTCAGAAAAACTGTTCCTCGCCCCTATTTCGCTGTTGGAAGGCAAAAAAGAAAAGAAATAAGCCTCTTCCTTGGAATGTGTTTTACCCTTGCTTGCATTATTATTCTAATTTTAGGACTTTTCTTTTTTCCCTTTTTTTTTTTTGCTTGCTTGTTTTTTTTTTTTTGCCTTCTTTTTTTGGCGATTTGACTCGTGTGACCCAGCGAAATGCTGACTGAAATGTGGCCTCTGCCAGCCGAGAATGTAATTCTTTTGCTGTTGGTAAATTTTCCGATCTACCATCTCCTGGCAACAATCAAGATAGCGTTGTCGTTTTCTGTGACGCGCGGACTACCTGTGGTCTGTCCCAGGCCCTTTGGCCGTGACAAAAACAACATGGCGGCCATAAAAAGAGCTTGATGTTCTTCGACTGCAGACTTACTGTTACAGACCTTCCAAAAGGCAGCAAGTCGACAAGGTTTGGTAAAACGTCTTGATATCGGATCAGGATTTTTTTTTCAGCAGCAGTAAGAAAAGACTGCTGCTGTAGTTTGCTCTGCAAGCTTGTAGAAATGGCTAATTTCGTTTTAGCCCATGGCCGAGAAGGGCTCGTTGGGTGCCCGTGGAAATATGCAAATGAGGAAGCACTCACTACTTACTATTGACTTTGTGGCGATTCTCTCTCAAGGCAGCATTCCCCTCACAAAACTCGTGATCGGTATCCCGTGTGTTCGGTTTTCTCTCTCTCCTAAGCTAACACCACGCCGAGACCTGAAGAAAAGAAAGAGAGTTTTTTCGCGGGCTTTCCAAGAAATAATGGTGTCTATTTAAAGGAATGAAAAATACGATCCGCCACGTTTGCTAATAGAGCGGATTTCGTATAACCGTGAAAAGTGCCGCGACACGGTGCGGCACGGTCGCGGCGGCGCGGCATGGTACCTCGCCTTCTCCGGCTCATGGTATCGGCACGGATTTGTACGGCAAGGCAAATCACGGACAGCCAATCAGATCGCAGCCAATCAGATCACAGCCAATCAGATCACGGCACGGCAAATCACGGACAGCCAATCAGATCGCAGCCAATCAGATCACAGCCAATCAGATCACGGCAAGGCAAATCACGGACAGCCAATCAGATCGCATTTTTGCGGTACGTAAAGTACCTGCCGCGATCGCGGTCCCGCAAATCAAGGACGGGCCAATCAAATTGCATGGTCACGGCAGAAAATTACGGTCCTTAGGACAAGTGCCAATGGTTAATCGCGACGTCGCGGCACGGTCGCGGTCGAGGCGCGGCATAACTTTGTCGCGGCACTTTTCACAGTCATACGAAATCCGTCCTACACCATTTCTTCACTGTTTGCATACGCAACAAGCTCGTCTTTAAGACCCGGCACAGGAGCTGAACTGTGCGGTGAAATATAAACAAAACTTCCTGTGGCTCCCTGCGATCCTGTCAACAAGGGAATCTGTGACGCATACCCCATTTGACAGCGATGCAAAAAGGGCGATTGAGGGTACAGCGTGGATTTATTTGAGCTATGGAACCTGACCGCGGAGAAATCTCAGAATTTCTGTTTTGTTAAACTGAAAAAACTTTTTTCTGATAATTCTTTAATCTGAGGCATGACTGTCGGCTCTTGCGTAATTCTGCCCTAGTCACGTGACTAGTGCATTGCTACATTGGTCTTTACATATCGCTGACCAGAAAAGAACACAGGGTACCCACCTATCGCTTGAAGGTCCTTCCTCTCGCGCACGCTTCGGACTACAAAACAAACAGGCATAGCAGTTTCGTCAAATTCTCAGTTGAGAAACAGCGTTTTATTCTACAAAGCAATGTGACATAGGCACTGGATTTGTTTGCGGAGCCCAAATTGAAAACATCAATTAGTTTCTCCTTCTCCCACCAATCAATCAAACAAACAAACAAAGAATCCCACAAATGAGTGAAAGTCAGTGCCAGTGCACGAGGCGAAACAGGGCAAGAAGCTGAGTGACTGCGTCCAGAGCCTCCGAGTTAGAATGAGCGAGAGGCTCTGGGAATATTGCAGGTGACGTTGGAAAATTTCATTATTAGGGATTCTCTAATACCTTATTTGGAAGGCCTGTAAGTAATTTCCTTCATATGCTATTAAGAAATTATCCAATTTTAATTCAATTAACGAATTAACTCTTCTGCGTCCAAAGGGCCTGAGACGAGATTTATCATGAACTGTCAAATGAAATGAAATGAAATGAAATGAAATGAAACGAAACGAAACGAAACGAAACGAAACGAAACGAAACGAAACGAAATGAAATGAAATGAAATAAAATGTATGCACTTGTATACGCCTTCTTGCAGGGCCCTCAGAAGAGGTATAATGAGAGCTGGAATTTACCTTGTTTTAGGCTGGGAAAAGCGAGACTTGCGAACAATAAAAAAGAAGGAATTTTTTTTTTTCGTCATGCGCTGGAATTACCAATATTGGCGCCTTGGGATTTGGAGAACAATTCGGCTGGAAAATGGGATCGGGACCAATCCTTCAGGACTGTGTTCTTGAGTTGTACGGATCGCTATGGCTAAGCATGAATTAAGAGGTGTGACGAAACCTGTTGTGTATATTTATATTTATACAACAGGTAGATGCACTGTCTAAGATCAACTTAATGACAAATAATAAAGTAACCGAAGCAATAAAAGATAAACATGTCATGAAGAATGAAATCGGTATCGCAAATAACTTTCCTTTTAAGAATCGTGTAAATTAAGTTCAATTATATAATTAGGCTACAAATTTCACTGAGTGCGAGAAAAAAAAAAGATATAAGAACAGCAAACATGGCAAACGGACTTTAAAAGCGTTGCATAAGACTTGATTTGACAACTGAACATAAATAGAAAGCAAAAAGAACGTGGAAATAAAAGGGTCTAAATGCGTAATAAACGAGCTCTTCCACGCAAATTTTGATTGAAATATGCCTTTGCGATCATCATGGCAATTTCACTGTAGAAACAGTAGAACAAAGCATTCGTATTGTATACACTGCTTCTAACTTCTAACCCTTGATTCACGCTCTTCTGTAATGACATTTTTTGAAAAAAAAGTCGCTCACCAGCCTTTATAATGATTCCAGAAATATTTTAAGATTGGAGAAAAAGAAAGTATTTTCTATATAACAATATAGAATGGAATACAACCAACAGCGCGAGCAATCAGAACAGCAATCAGAATGACAAAGACAACGCAGCACACTTTTAAGACATTCCATCGTGCACGCTTTTATAATCCGGATATTATATTTGGTGGGAGTGTATTCTAATACTATTCCCCCATTCAAGGTCTGTCGCGATATGAGCCTTTGACATACAATTATTTTGGAATTTTTGCAGGTTCAAGTTTTTGTCCCCTGCTGAGGCAAAGAAAAACATCTTTAATGGACTTGTTAGACCGCTCAATGACAAGAATTGCACCTGATAGTAAACCGCCTTTTGGTGAAGTTTAGTCAAGCTATAACAATCAAAACCAGATTTAAGAGTATAAGTTGTCACACGGGCCTTGCCAACCACTAGTCATATAATAAGGAGAAGCGACAGACATGACACGTGATAATTTGTGGTCATCGCTCAGCCCCATAGAAGAGGGGGTCACTTGTCCCTCGCCCCCCATTTCACTACTTGCGGGCAAATATGTCAGAAACCCTCTTTCCTGCTTTGTACTTCACTTTTTCTGCCCAAAATCAGCTCTTCTGGCAATTTTTATAATTCAGGAAGTTTAGATAACATTTTAGCTTGTTGGTGTCAACAGAAGTATTCAGCGAACAACGACAGGTAAAAATGATGCACACATAATTAACGAAAATGTTTTACCAAAACTCAAGATATTCAATTATTCCTCGAACTGAATCAGCTGACCATGAGGACAACATAATGACTTGTAGGCTACTACTAGCTCAACCAATCAGAACGCAGCATTGATAATAGCCCGCTTTTGAGATTTGACACATATATGTATATCCATTTCATACCGCGAATACAGCCAATCAGAATGCAGGAAACACTTCATTTTGCTAGCTACCTCCTGGTTAAATAAAACAAACCCCTAAGGGTGGGTCAGCTAGCCGACCGTCCATTATTAGTTTAGAAATATGCATAAATTACTTCAAAGCATGGTTTCTGTTAGCAGACGGATAGCCAAACAGTGTTGGTGTTATAGTGTTTATGGAATCGGTCATACTATCCCGGATCGACAAGTCAAATCTTGACCAACACGCCATTAGCTAAAACCGCTGCATCGCGACCATCTTTCCCAAAAACATCATTTTTTATATTTATTTTTGACTTTGCTGTTTCGCCAATCAAATATATAGCCAATGAAACTCTTGCCCCGTTTCGCCATTTCGCTTCCCTCGGAACTAAGCGACAGAAAACCAGGCGACTGCACTATGCGAAACTGATCAAGAATCTGATTGGCTCAAGTAAGAATTGATTGGAGGAACAGGAAAAACGAGCCGATGTTTGAAAACGCGGGTTGCGATGCAGCGATTTTAGCTCATGGCGCTAAATTTATTAGTCATTTATAATTCTGTAATTTCCTTGCTTGCAGCTCAGCGGAGGTGGTTTATGAAACACGCCAGTAGGCAATTTACATTAATTTAATCTCGTAATCCCTGCTGCGCGACACCTGCATTTTGTGCAATCGCAATTGATGCAAGTTGGGTTCACTTTATTTTTATCCATGGCCGTTGTGGTAGACTGAACTTAAACATGTCCGGCCTGGGATATATACATATATAATTCATCCTACTTCCAGAAATTAAACGTCCAGGGAAGGACTCATATTTGTCTCTTTCGCTTTTGGTACCCTGCTGACAGAAGCCTTTTTCAGCGAAACACAGAGACTAAGGAGGCCTTTGTCAGCAGGGTAAGCGTCTAGTGGCATTCCATTAATAGGGGAAACGAGTTTCGAACTTCGAGTTCGACTACTTCGGAGACTCTGCGAGTTTATTTCAGTGCCAATTGAAAAGGTAATCTGCGTAGCCATGCAGACATGCTATCGATCGAACGGGTGGCGTCCGTTTATTAATGTGATTTTTTTTTAATTGCGATATGTAACATTCAAGACTTCAGCACGAGATAAATAATTTGAAGCGCCCCGTGGGAAATATTTGGGGCGTTTGCTCAGCTCCTATGTTTTAGAACTTTGTTGTCAGGAGTTGCCGGTGCGACGGACTATTAAAAAGATCGCTTCAGTTTTCAAGTTGATTTATAAGAGACAATCACATGTTCAATTAGACATTCAAGTATTTCGACAACACGCGATAACATTAATTTTAAACACTTGAAGCGCTCGCCCCTAACTTTCAAAACTCGTAAAACATTTCCATATGAGTAAACTCTTAAAAGCTTTTCAATTTAAATATGGAAATCGTATTTCGACAATATCAAACTACTTGCCAACGAAATTATTGTACTTACGATCGCGAAGGCGAATTATCAGAGTTTGAGCTTCTTCTTCTGCGCCCAGTGCTGCTCGATGATGCACTGGCCTCGGCGCTTCTTCCTCTAGTTCGCCTGCTCGATCGCCTTCGCCCCATTCTATAAGTACTTTGATTAAAAGAAGTGGCTTCTTAAACTAGTAACAGATAAGAAATGAAGTGAAAATTAGCGTGTGTAAGTGCAAGACCAGACTAGACAAAGTTATAGCCGGTTTGCCCAGACGCGGAGTCATTAACCCGTGCGTGACGTCCCGTAACAAAAGCAACATAAATTATTGAGCATCCATCGAAGCATGTTGTAAAACATGGACTGGTAAAACATGGACTGGACTGAGAAAACATGGACTGAGAAAACATGGACTGAAAAAACATGGACAGAGAAAACATGGACTGAGAGAACATGGACTGAGAGACATGGACTGAGAAAACATGGACTAAGAATACATGGACTGAGAAAACATGGACTGAGAAACATGGACTTTTTTTTACAATTAAAGTTATTTCCTGAGCGATTTTAGTCATATTTAACTTAAGGTTACGGACTACCTACGTGATAATTACGGACTACCTTCGTGGTAATTGTAAAAAGAGACTCCTATACAGTAGGAGTGTGACTACAAAGCATTTGCAAATTACTCACGACAGTCATCGAAATCTTCTATAATAGCGTTGACAAACATAACAGGAAATGATGGAAAGTATTTTCCAAACATGAAGCCCGCGAGAAAGCAGAAACACGCTCATAAAACAATAAAACCAGCACTCTGGTGTTTTAAAATATCAGCAATCGCTCATGCATTATTCTGTGCTTTTTTGGATGAAGATGAAGTCCTGGAAAACTGTCATTGAGGTTCCTCGCATTGTTAAATGTCACTGATAGCTGGCAAACTGCATGAGAGTTACTCATTGACCTTATTGTTTACCACCGAGGTTGACACTTGATACGACGATTAAGTTTCAATCAAAAGTCGTCACATTGAGCCCAAGTGCAGCGTGGTTTACTCAAGACTGTTATGCCATCAAATTTAGTTGTCGAGCCAAAACTACAGAAACTACTTTCCATTGCTATTTGTATTCTTTGCAGCCGAAACCGTCAAAATAGTAAGTTAATCTGCATGTATTCAATAATGACACCAGTTGCTTTGACCATTTTGACACATAAATCAGGCCATTTCAAATGGTGTGTTAGCAGCATGCAGGCAGCAGCGTTAAACATGTGAATGCCTTGCCGCCGGGCACGGTCTTGTGACGGTCAGTCCATGTTTTCCAGTCCATGTTTTCTCAGTCCATGTTTTCTCAGTCCATGTTTTCTCAGCCATGTTTTCTCAGTCCATGTTTTCTCAGTCCATGTTTTCTCAGTCCATGTTTTCTCAGTCCATGTTTTCTCAGTCCATGTTTTTCCAGTCCATGTTTTCTCAGTCCATGTTTTTCTCAGTCCATGTTTTCTCAGTACATGTTTTCTCAGTCCATGTTTTCTCAGTCCAGTCCATGTTTTACCAGTCCATGTTTTACAACATGCCCATCGAGATCGAATCAATGAGCCACAGAATAAACAAAGCTGGATCAGAGCAGTAATGGACAAGTCACGGATCCCGCATCCATTGTTCTCTCCATAGTTACCGTTGCTACGTCTGGCAAGCCAAAGATGCTTTTGCATTAGCCTGCTTGCAGGCGGTACTGGGTCCGTTCGATGATCGGGCGCCATCTTGGCATTTTGAGGCGCGCGGTCCCGGGGGCGAGCGCAAAAATCGGGCGAAGGGGATGGGGGAGGAGGAAAGGAGATTTTCGCGATAAAAACACCCAGTACCGCCTGCAATTAATAGGCTACTTTGGCATAAGCAAAGAAAATGCATCGATTGCAGGAACAGGCACTTAGGAAGGGGAATTGGAAGGGTTCGAACGAACCCCCTCAAACCCAAAAAATCTACATTTTATTTTTGCCTGAACTAACCTCATAAAACCAAGAACGTAACCTAAACAAATCGTGTCAAAAGCTAGAAAACGAGAACCCCTCTCAAAAAGGAAGGAAACGAACCTATTTCACTAGATTTCAGACGGGCCTGATATGAGGAAGGTGTCACGTTGCATCATAATCAGTATGGGTTTTACATTTTCGGCGTCAGGAAAATCTGAAGAATTCATTAAAAAAGTTCGAACTTTTAACCGGAATCGTCCATTCTGAGCAACACACTGGGAATTTCTGCAGAAACCAAACCATGGTAAACTTCCCATGCGTGTGTCTCGGGAAATTCAGGCTTTTCCCATGGATGGGTTTCTGCTGAAATTCCATGTGAAAGTTGCCAATGAAGAGAGAAGAGAAACATTTGCGTGACTTTAGGCCTCTAGGGCAAACGTCGAATTAAAGTCGCGTAAAAAACATTTAAAACAAAATATTATTTGTTTTTTAAAAGTGTAATGAGTCGGTCTCTTTTGAAAAAATGTGATCGACGCGACCCTAATTCGACGTATGGCCTAGCTTAAGGGACGAACCATTAGCTGCATTAGAAAAGTGATTTTTTTTTTTTGGGGGGGGGGGGGGACGGGGGGGCAAAAAATATTCAAAGGATAAAAAATAATGCAGCCTCTGTGGCTCCCCAAAACTTTTTTTTACTATACGGGTATGTGCCGCTGTGCAGGGTAGGGTTTTCAGACCTCCCGCTTCCAGAATAGGGTCGCTAAATCACCATTTCCTCTGGATCAGTTTCCCTAAAATCGACATTTTTTCCCTTGGATAGAGTATTTTCTTTGGGGGGGGGGGGGGGGGGGGGGGGGGGGGGGGAGCTGGACAAACAAACTCTCCCTTCCCCAAAACCCATACACAACAAATGAAATGTTCATCTATATCTTTTCTCTGAGGCTTGATGAAGTGGGTTTATCAAAATCAGGGCGCTCTTCGCACGCAACAAAGAGAATTTTTTGTGAGAGAAACTGCTCCAAGTTGGTGGTTCGAAATCGTACACGCGAGTTCGCAAAATTATGAAAGTCGCAGTAATTCCTTGTCCGATAAGCCACGAAAAAAAATTTCCAGCAAGCCCTTGCGCTGTAAAAAAATAATAAAGATTCATTGCAACAAAAACTCTCAGAAAAACGTTTTCGAGCAAGTAAAGAAAGTCCCCCCCCCCCCCCCCCCCATCACTTGTCTAAATGGTCCGTCCCTAAAATGTATAGCAATTTTTACAAACCACGAGCCTTGCCAACGCACCACGCACGAACATAGTTTGGTGGGATTTCGAATGGCTAGTTCTGTCAATGAGGGAATGGCCCAAAGAAACTGCGAAAAGAAAAACAAGAAAGAAATAAGAAGAAAAGAATAGAAGTGCCGCCAAAAAGTAAAGAAACTGAAAAACTAGTTGAAAGAATGAGAAGTGAGCGAGAAGGAATTATGAAACGGAATTATGAGACTAGTGAGACAGAAAACGTTTTCAGGCAACTCCTACCAACCTCCAAGAGCTTGTTGTGTGTTCCATGTAAACTTTTCTCCCAAGTTTCCATTCAATGGCTCTCAGTGCTGCACTCTGGACGTAAGCTTCCGGCTGAAAAAAAAATGAGCTAACAAGAAAACATCGCTAAACAAACCTAAAATTCTGCAAAATGCCGCAAAAAGCCTATTCGAACTTTCTAAGCAGTGCTTTTGTTTGCAGTTTTGAGTTTTTGAAGCAGTTTTCCGAGGAGAAACACCAGGAAAAGAAAAAACAAACGAGCAGCTTTCATTCTCGATCAGGTTTCTTGTGTTTTGTTTGTTGCCATGGTGACATGCGAGCGAGGCCGTCGAGTCGTTTGGTTTACTTTGCGGTGCATTGTGGGACAACTCAGGAAAATCTTATCCAAAATGGCGTCCAGCGAAAACGAAGTTGAAAATGTGGACGATGAATCGGCCAAGAAAAAGGACAAGGAACCCTCCGTCAAAGTAATATGCTTGGGAGACAGTGCAGTAGGGAAATCAAAGTAAGTGTCACTCTAAGTTTTAGTGTCACTCGACCTCTTTTCGCCAAAAAAAACAACTTTGCATGTTCAAGGTTCATTCGAGTTTTCCTCCCGGCGTTACAAGATTTCTTCTTCTTACTTTTTGTTGCAGGCTTGTAGAGCGGTTTCTTATGGACGGATAGTATCCTTTACTCGTATATAAAAGTGCACTTGAACTTTAGCACTTGTTAATTCTTAATATTTAGTTGTAAATCTAGCTAGAGATTGTTCTAAACAATATTAAACATGCATGCGGATACAGACAGAGACAGTACAGTGGTGTGAAGTTCCGTTTTTCGGGATTTTGATTACTGTACAGTGATAATTTCAAAAAAAATTACTGAACTGTATCAAAAATAAAAGTATTTTAGGTAGGTACGTTTTGTAAAAATTCAATTTTGCTAGATAAGAAAATGAATGCAATATAACTCCATGTTAGCTTATAAACGACTGTCAGAAAAATATTGAAAAGATATCTCCAGTTCAGATAGCAGTTTTCAGTATCTTTTTAGATTCTGTTCAGTTACCTGCAGCCCCAGGGACTTTATATTTTATTGTTATTTGCCATTTACAGTAATGTTTTTTTTGGAGATTTGAACCTGATTGGGATATTTGGGAAATCTAAAACAGGTTATAATTCTGCTAATATTGTAGTTGTATGAATTAATAGAAATATGCAGTATTGCTTGCACACTTCCCTATATTCCCTATTTTCTTGATAAAACAACTCAAAAGTTATAAATTGTGTAAAAATAACACATAAAAATATTTCAGTTTTTGCAATTTATTCTGTGACAATCTAATATACATATCAAATAATGAAATTTCATTAGATCAGCTTCAAGTGAAATTGGAATCCTCATTTTTCTGACAAGAGTACCGAAAGTAATAATTGAGCCAGGTGTTTCTTATTTTTTAACTCCTTAAATTAAATTATTTTTGCCATGTATTAGCATGTGATGATGTCTCTATTTTTATTTTATTTTTTTCAATTTAAATGCGAATTCATGCAAACAACCAAATTGTTTTCAGTGGAGAAAATGTATCTTTTTTCGTAATTTATCATTGTGTTTAATGGTCTGCTGAAGCAATTTCTCTCAGGTTTCTGTTGAACAAAACTATTAAAGAGTTTTCAAAACTGAAGGGACAAATAATTATAGCATTAGACACAATAATATATTTGTCATTGCAGTAGCGAGCACTGGCTGCACATCATATGCACATATTTTGTACATTCATTTGCAAGCTGCCAATTTGAAACGAAGGATGGCTCCTCCAGCCCAGGGGTTGAGGACAATCAGTTATCAATCTGCTGTCAACATGTCAGAACATTGCTCTGACTGCTAAATTCTAAATTGGATATTCAAAACAAAATTAAATATCAGGGCCCCCCGGTGGGGGGGGGGCATAGGGGTGCTCGTCGTATTTTTAGGGGTTAAAATCGACTCAGGTGTTTTTAGGGGTATCAGAGAAACATTGTGGCTTTCACTAATAAATGGTATTTTCTAGGGGTACGCAAATGAATGAAGGGTCCCAAACCAAGCAAAACATTTTTTTTATTTATTTATAGCTCTAAAATAAGCTTGTTTTGAGATGACAAAACAATAACAAAAAATATATTTTTGTTGGTAATTTTTAGGGGTCATTTTGTTTTATAAGGTATTTTTTAGGGGGTGGATTTTTTTATGTCCTGGTATTTTTTAGGGTATATTTTCTGATGTCCCGACAAGGACCCCTATCACTCTTACATGGGAGAACCCTCCCAGACATGAGTGGGGTCGTTTCTCGAAATGCCCGAAAACTTTTCGGGCCCGATAAATTACCCGAAAAGCATGCAGATGACGAATTTTGCGTTTCTCGAAACTCCCGACCTTTTCGGGCCCAATAAAATTGTGTCCTTTTTCACCCATAAGGGGAGAAACCCTTCTCCCCTAAACTTTTTTCGGGTTTCTGAAAATCCTTAGAATAAGGAAGAAAAATAACAAACTTAACTAAGATTTTTCACTCCTCTGCGACTTTATTTATCCGTCTAGTACCTGCAAAGTTGAATTACCCGGAAACTGCATGTTTCTTCTCGTAAAACAGCCATTTACGAAAGTGTCTTGCTTTGTTTTCAAGATTTTCTTTCTTTGTCGCAAATGGTTTCCCGTCAACTCTCCGGAGTTGCTTTTACGGCCATCTCGATGAAATACACCAATCAGGTGGAAGCATCTCGCTTCTTGACCAATCAAATTCATTCTCTTGACAGCTCACCTGTCAAATTTGACGCAGGGCTGTCAAACTTTTTTGACATGTTGTAAACAAAGTACCAATGCATCTACAAGTCAGAATTCGTTGCAAAATGCTTGCTTTCTCACCGATTTTATCTAATTTCTTGGCATTTATCGATGGAAATACCGACATGACGATTCACTTTGTCCCCTGACAGCGATGAATCAATAAGTTTCCTATGTGTTCATTGTTTATTTATGCAAAGTTTGGAAATTATAATTTTGATTTCGGGTTCCCGATAAATTATCAGGGGGTTTTGGGAGCTTCGAGAAACACTTTTCACTCCTAAATCTCACCCGAAAAACCACCCGAAAAGTTTATCGGGCGATTTCGAGAAATGACCCCCAGGGCTCAAAATTAACAGATATTAATGGCTCACACTTTTACGATTTTGTTGGTCAGTTTTGGTCCCAGAAAGATATACTGTTTCCGGTTGTAATGGAAACAGCAAAAAAAAAACTTGGTGCATTAGGGAATATGGGTAAAGATTTATTTGAGTTTCTGTAAAATATTTGAAACAAAAGTGCTTAGAAATTTGCTAAAATTCATCAGTTTTATAATTGTATGAATTCAGATCTAACAGGTAGCAGTTTAGATGCCCTCATTATCCTTTGCACTCAAGCTTATAGGTGTTTTCGGCGACAACAATTCCCGGAAACGGTATATATTTTAGCCGCACAATTATCCACAAACTTGTCAGTTTTTGCAACTTACTGATGTTTTTTTTTTTTGTTGCCAAGGAGAAAATCCTGGTCGCTTTTGCGATTGATTTGGTTGCAATTTTGAGCCCTGGAGCCCAGGGTAAATTCAGACAAGTGACACAGCCTTGAACTACGTTGAAAACGTGACACAGCCTTTCCGAAACAGAGACGAGCCACGAGCCATTCTATCAAAATACTAACAGCGACTCTAGCAAAAGCCTGTGAAATCGTGACATGGTCTGTTTTGAAATGTAGACTGACAGAGCGGAAATGACCTGTTGAGATCACTAAATTTCAAATAATAAGGTCAGGTTAACTCAGATAAGTTTGATTTTTTGCATACAGACTCCTTGCCTTGATTAAATACAAAATATCAAAAATGACTTTTTTCTAATGGATCCGTCTTTGAGAAATTAGGCTTTAAACTTTGGTTTCTGTGCCATTTTATGGGAGAATTGGTACTTTGATCAGGAATTCTGCAAACTTTGTTTGATCATATCTAAAATTCATATTCTTCAATTTCTTGAAATTTTGTAATTATGCTTTTGGTGATAGAGACTCTTTTGTATACGGAGTCTTGAGCTTATATATTTAAATATGGCGAAGTTAGACATTTCATTTTTGGTCATTTCCGCTCTGTCACAGCGACTCTAGCAAAAGCCTGTGAAATCGTGACACGGTCTGTTTTGAAATGTAGACTAGCATCACGGTACCCCCCTCTGGTAGGGCCTCATTACTGGGATGCCTAAGTTGTTTCTATTCACTGATTTGCAAGCAGCATTCTTGAGGCTTGATTTTAAGCTTATTTAATATATTTTCTGGAAGGTCAATCATACAATTGATCTCACATCATTGTCAACAAACTTGTCCATTTTTAGAAAAATTGAATTCTTCACTTCTCATATGGAAAAAATTGTGATTAGTAAAGAATGTCTGCCTGCCCAGTAAGGGATTATTTTTTGTAGAACATAATCTTGAGGCTTAAGAACTCAACATATCTAGAAACTCATTATCTCATTCCTGAACTAATTCTTTTTTAATTTGAATAAAACATCCTATTTTAATTAGCCCCCCCTGTCAATTTTAGTCATTTTTATTTCCTAAACTCCATAGCAAATTTCAATGTTAATTTGATTGCTTCAAAGATAGCTACCCGCCTAGTAGACAACACCTTGCAATATCCTGGTCCAATTATTAGTGTGCCCTTATTATTATTGACTGTCATTGGTTCTTGATTACCCATATGTAAAGCTTTCATGATTAGTTTACATCATTCACAAAATCCAATAAGCACCCAGACAATGCCTGGCTGGGTACATTATAACTGATGCATATTTCTATAGAAATTTTGCAACAACCATATGGATTGTCTTAAATTGACAATAATGGTAGAAAATAAGTGTCTAGACTGTTGAAATCCTTTACATAAAATGGATTTTGAATTAAGGGTGCTGTCTCACAGGGGCAGATCCAGGTTTTTGGAAAGGGGTGTGTTTCTATTCTGAAGAGCCAGATTTTTTGTTAACGCTGCTATGGTAAAACCTTATCTTTAGGCTCTGATATTTTGCAGTTTTAAACTATTTCATTTGTATCACAAAAAGAGGTATATGTAATGCACCATCCCTAAATCCGCCACTGGTCTTGTGGTTGTGTGTACTTGTTTGGAGGAGTTTAATTTAAAAATAGTAAACTCTAATAAAACTCCATGTGATTAGTAATTCTGATATGAATTGACATTGGTCATTTTAATTTAAAGTGTACCTTGTGATGTATACTTCTGCTACTATGTACTGCTCATGCCATATACAACATTTAGGCAGTCAGGTGTTAATTCCACACTTAGTGGTAAAAGATCTCCTGTAATTGCTTTTTTGTAAAAAAAAATTCGATTGTCCATACAGAATTCATCTGCAAAGCATTCAATAAAATTGGATCATTGTTCTGGATTCTGCATTCAATAAAGTTGCTCAGACAGCAGAGAATCATTTTAATTTTATTGGAATCGCACTGAGCGGTGCTCAGACTTTGTAAGCCTGTTCTATTTTTCCAAACCCCTTTTGAAAAAAAAAAATTTTTTTAAAGATTTAATAATTATAATGGACCTTGACTGTTGTCTAGTAAACCACAACAATTGTCGACATATGCATTAACATTATTTCATTACAGAACAAAAGTAGATGATAAAGATATAAGAGTGGGTAAGTTCTTTTTAGCATTTTTCTTTGTTCATGCTTGACTTGCAGCCTGTGTTAGCAATCTCGTTCCCAGAGCCTGCTCCGCTGTTGTTGTTTGTCATAGGCTCTGGCGGCAGACAATCGTAGCCGATTCTGATTGGCCGATTTTCCCGCCCGCCATGTTGAAATTCGCCTAACCGACAAAGATGGTCACCATATATGGAAAACCGGATGTCCTAGATTCTAGGACATCCGGTTTCGTCTGCGTCCAGAGCCTCCAAGTCAGCATGACCGAAAAGCTCTGGAAACGAGATTGCCTGTGTCAGCCAGTCCTTTGTTGTTGTTTTTGTTCAATATTGATTCTGGTGTTTGAAAGATAAATGCACGTGCAATGGCATTGTGTTATGCACCAGTCAAAGTAAACCCTGACCCTCACCCCACACCGGATATGTGGTGCTTTGGTGGGGATTTAGAGCCTTTTTAGTGTCTATCTTTGTCCTGTGTAGGTGGGGCATTAGCTCATTTTGCCATCCCTCAACAAGGGATGTGGGGCTTTAGTTAGGGATTAGCTCAGAAAAATAAAATGAAATGGAGTCCAGTTTTCTTGCAAAAGTTCCACATCATGTGTGTGATAGTGAATGATAGTTTGTAACTATCATGACGGCATTTGACCAAGCAAGATAGTCAATGATAGGTGGAATCCACACGTGATATGTGAGATGACTTCTCTTCATCATTCCACTCCTCACTAGTACTGTCTTTGGCTTTGAATACACTTTTGAACTCTCTGCAATTGTGTATTTAACGTTGGTTTCAGTGAGTATTTTAGCGTATGTAGCTGTACATAACATCAACTTTAATTTTGAATATATTTCTCCTACGAATATCCAAAGCAGATGATGTCGGTGATGTTGCCTTGGAAGTTAAATAAATAAATTAAATTGTTTTACATTCTGAATGCCTTTTTATTTTTTTGTTAAGTTACAATAAAAGTCTCCTGTAAGAGGCCGGAAGTTGTTGGTTATAACTGATATTCTGTGCTAAACGACTGATTGATAGTAACAATGCCAGCATCTTGGGCTGCCCCAGGGGGTGGGGGATTTCCTGCTATTTTCCCATAAAACCTGTCCCCACATGGTGGGGAATTTGAAAGTTTTAGTACCAATTGCAATCTAATGCCCCCACGTATCCTGGGGTGGGGGAGGTCAGGGTTTACTTTGACTGGTGCATTATGTTTTCTCAAACTCTCTGGCACAAAGTACTCTTTTTCTCAAGAGATCTCAGTTATGTAGAACATAGGCAGATATCTGCATGTAGTTTGCTGAGTGTAATTCCACACTACCGGTACCCCCACACTACACACACTACACCAACACTACCCACCCACACTACACCCACACTACACGTAAAAAATGTGGAGTCACTGATTTCAGCCATCTTTCTTTTGAGAGAGTGGACATAATTTGTAACCATGACCACTAATTGTTGCAGAAAATTTAAAATCTTCACTCTTTACAGGGCTGGGAATTGCGACCCGGTGGTTGCCTGGGCGACCACAAATCAGGGCTAGGCCACTAGAGATTTGAACTTAAGCATGAGCTGGCAACCAAATATTTTGTTGCCTCCTGGTGACCAAAAGTTATTTTCAGGCAATCAGTTTTTTTGGCACTTGGTCGCCCGATGGCAACTAAGAAAACAAGTTAAATTCCAGTCCTGCTTTATACATATTCAATTACTTCTGTGCTTCAGATGCCCCTCACTAGAGGGTCTATAATATCTGATTGCCCAGCCATGTAATTTATTCCTGCTAAACACACCCGTTGACTATGTATTTTTCGTTTTGCCTAGATTTCTGGGATACTGCAGGTCAAGAAAGATTCAGTAGTATGCATCCTTCCTATTACCACCAGGCACATGCCTGTATATTGGTAAGAAATAATAATAATAAAAATCCCAATTTATTCACATTAGAAACATTGTTGCGCGCAATAAATTTTGTAGCCGGGACACAAAAAAGTTTCTTCACAAGACAGAAAACATTTTATATGTCAGGGACACATGCAACTCGCGCGAGAAAAATCGCCGCGACAAATGCAACAAAAATCGCAATAGGCCAGGTTCGAATGACGCTCCAATGCTCACAAGACAAAAGCTTCAAATCGAGGCTCTCTCCAAGTTCTAATACATTTACAGTAATTTTAGAAGAGAGCCTCGACTTAAAGTTATTGTTTGTAGGCATTGGAGCGTAATTCGAACATGGTCTATTGTGAACCGGCCTTAAGAAAACATTTTATATGTCCGGGACATATGCAACTCGCGCAATTGTACACCGACCTTAAAACATGTCTCGACATGCCACCCAGTGCAAGCATAACATTTTGTTTCATAAGCATAATTGTTATATTACTTCTTCTTGCAGGTCTTTGATATTACAAGAAAAATCACGTACAAAAATCTGGCGAATTGGTACAAGGAGCTTAGAAAATACCGAGATTCTATTCCATGTATTGTAGTAGCAAACAAAATTGATGGTATCCTTTTAACTGAGTTGAGATTCATAGCTCTGAATGTTTTTACACGTACATGAACAAAAGTCACGATTTCGGTAGCCTAAAGTCCCGTTCACACGGCGCAAATTCCGCTGCGATTTCTGCGGCGATCGCGTACAGAAATATGGATGTCACATCGCGCGGTGTGAACGGCCAGCGATCTTATGGTGATTTCACTTGCGGTGTCGCCGCGACGTCGCAGGCGTTTTGAACATGTATTCCACTGCGATGCGGGGGCGATTTCTTCAGATGGCCAACTAACGGACAAATATCGCAGGGCCAAATCGCCGGCCGTTTAGGGAAGCGGTCAGAACATCTGTACTCGACCGGGACCCGATTTTATCGCGGGAGGTGGTAGGTCCCGGGCTGTACCTACCCACCCGTTTTTCAATGCCCATTTTCTCCATGCTCAAGTAAGGGGTGTTGGATTTTATTGCATGGATGCGTTGCTCTCGCTATGAAGAAGACGGTGCTGGGCTAATCTTTTGTATTCATTTATTATTTTACGAGATATTCGCAGTTACAAATGGCTATTTTTTCCTAAAAGAAGGTTGGCTGCGGTATACACCACCCCATCGGGTCCCATTCTAGTACAGATGTTTTGACCACTTCCCTTACATCACCGCGATATGACGTTGACGATCGCCGCAACAATTGCACCTCAAATATCGCGCCGTATGAACGGGCCTTTGAGGCCTACGGGCAAACGTCGTGCCATAGTCGCGCCTTTCCAATCCAAAACAATAGTGAAACTTTTCTATTATAAAGTCTATTGAAGCGACTTCCCTTGAAAAAGGAAAGGTTCGACGTTTCTCACTGGGCCTAAGTTTCATCAGCGTTCCCTCGTTCGTACCTCACTTTGCGGGAGGATACGTGACTTCACCACGAGATTTCCTATCCATCAGTAGAGTGTGATTGGTCGGCGGTGATTGGTCTTCCTCAATAACACGTGCAGGTGAACGTTTCCATGACAACACACGCTCACCTCAAGCTAAAGAGCGTGCGAGAACTTCCGAGCCACATACCCATGCTCCACAGCTGCTGAAAAAGCGTGTGTTGTCTTGGAAACGCTGTCAAAACAGTTTTTGCTTGACAGACATTACGTAATAGATGAGAAAAAACTTGTGGTGAATTCGGAAGTCTGCTTTCGGTAAAGTTAGGTACGATTGAGAGGAAACGGAGGGCTAAATTCAGGCTATTCTGTCGGCAGTTGTCGGACATTTTTCAACTTTCAAGTCGCGACAAAACCTGCTTTTCTTGACTCACACTCTCTCCTTCTTCAGTGGATTACAAAGTCACACAAAAGTCTTTTAATTTCCCTAAAAAGTATGGTCTTCCATTTTTTTTCGTTTCTGCATCGGATGGTACAAATGTCGTAAAGGTGAGAGTCTTTTCCCTTAAAATAACCCCTTCCCAGGAATTTCCACTCGTGAATCAGACCCCCTCCCCTGGAATTTCCACTCGTGAATCAGACCCCATCCCCTGGAATTTCCACTCGTGAATCAGACCCCATCCCCTGGAATTTCCAGCTTCATAAAGGATCTCCTCCCCTGGAATTTCCATTTATTTCTGGCAAAATGCTCCTGGAAAATCTATTGGATAAAATGGCCCTGGAAAGTCATATTTTTTACCCCTCCCCCCTTGGAATTTACAAGCGCCAAACACACACCCTCCCGTGGAATTTCCAGAATCCAATACACCCTCCCCTCGAATACTTTCCGTAGGAAAATATCCTTGCGTCTGCGCTTGTTTCTGCGCTTGCGTCTGCACTTGCGTCTGCGCTTGTTTCTGCGCTTGTTTCTGCGCTTGCGTCTGCACTTGCGTCTGCGCTTGCGTCTGCGCTTGCGTCCGTGTATAAACCAGCCCTCAGTGGTGTTGGCTTTCGCAGGCTGTTTGTATCGGCATTCTATCTTCCCTTGCTAACTAACCGTGATCTACTTTCTTATAGGTATTCAGAGAAGCTATTAAATTAGGTGTACATTACAAAGAGAATTCATCGGATTTTATGGATCTGGTCATGCAAGAATTAGAGGTACATAAATATGGCATGAAATTAGATATTTTACTGCGTTTTTCATTATATTGCGAACTCTGCACGTAAACATTGATTGTGTTTCCAATCCTTTCTGAATCAAACATCTAAGTAACCCCGGGCGTTTGGCGATTTTTAGCTGTCAATCAAACCAAAACGCTGGATTCGGCTACCATAAGTGGGTGAACATTGTTTGCAAAATCATCCAAAATGATTTAAAGCTATCCTTTGGCCTTCTGGCCTAGCGTGATGAACTTTCTTGCGCAAGAAAATTGACAAACAATTCCGTTGCTCAGACTCGCCAATCGCAACAGTGAATTTTGAGTTCGCGTAGCAATGCATACGATGGTAACTGTTGTATTTGTTTTATCTGATTTCTTTCAGTCATTTGATGAGCTTAGTATTACACAAGAGTCGGAATTCGACAAGAAGAGTGACGAGGAAGATTCCTAATAGTCAGCATGGCCCAGAATTAAATTAGTAGCCCAGGTTCTCAAGCATTAAATAATATTATCGATATTAACATGCTTCTAATGTTATATTATTGATGTACATAGTATTATACAACTATTCCCTGAAGGGAAGGACAGAGCGGAATTGACCTGTTTAGATCACTAAATTTCAAATAATAAGGTCATGTTAACTCAGAAAAGCTTGATTTTTTGCATACAGACTCCTTGTCTTATTAGAAACAAAATATCAAAAATGACTTTTTTCTAATGGACCCCTCTTTGAAATATTAGGCTTTAAACTTTGGTTTCTGTGCCATTTTATGAGAGAATTGGTACTTTAATCAGGAATTCTGCAAACTTTGTTCAATCATATCTAAAATTCATATTCTTCAAATTTCTTGAAAATTTGGAATTATGCTTTTGGTCATAGAAACTCTTTGTATACGAAATCTTGAGCTTATATATTGAAATATGGCGAAGTTAGACATTTCATTTTTGGTCATTTACGCTCTGTCGAAGGGAAGATGAATAAATATCTCCAATTCTGATTGGCTCTTAGCCATGTGTACATAAACGTATATACCACGGAACGCGTCAACATCAGCGCGTGCGCTAAAAAGAACCCGTGAAAACACCGTTTGGCTGCGCGCTCGCGCTCTTTTTGTTTTTATTTTTGCTTTTTGTTGTGGTATAAAACAAATATCCTCTGATTTTCCGTGGTATGTCCTCTTATATACACACCACGGAATGACGTAATAAAGTGGTCAAAATGCACTGCGGACTACAACATTTTGACCACTTTAAAGTGGTCAAAATGTTGTAGTCCGCGTTTCCCGAATTCTGATTGGCTCACAGCCATGGGTACATTTAACTAATGTCCTCTGATTTTCCGTGGTATGTCCTCCTATATAGCACGGAATTACATCATTCCGTGCTATATAAGAGGACATACCACGGAAAATCAGAGGACATTAGTTAAATATACCCATGGCTGTGAGCCAATCAGAATTCGAGAAACGCGTGCGTTGTGGTATTAATATGACGTGACGCGTCGAGGTATATATCCTGTCACTGTTCATCGACCCTGAGAGGAATAGTTGTTTCAGTATTCACCAAATCAGTTGGATAAAACACGAAATTATTGTCAATATTGCCTAGAGACGTTTGCGATTGACACCGAAGCTCGCGCGCGACGCAAAACAGTGAGTATCCTTTGGAATCCTATGATATCTCTTTTTTGTGTAAATTGAGGACGAGATATCATAGGATTCAAGTATGTTCAAAGCGTTCAGTCGGTAGATTCCGCCGAAAATAGCACTCAAAAAGGCGATATCGCCCTCGTCGCTGCGCGACTCGTGCGATATCGCTTTTTTCGTGCTATTTTCTTAGCGGAATCTAGCCTCCTGAAGCTTTGAATAATCCTATAATATTTCGAGTTTCAGGAGCCAATCAGAGCGCGCGGAATAAGATATCCACTGATTTATGGATACTAAACTTCTCTGTGCTACACTGAGTTGTGGTTCTGTAGTCGTGTCGAGTGAATAAGAATGTTACTTCTTTATAGCTAATAGACCTTTCCAGCTTGGGTGGGGGCCCTGTGGTTTGTTAACCTAACTGGTGCACACTCAAGCGTAGAATGATCTTTGTTTCAACACATCAATATTAATGAATTTTCTCGTGCATTACAAGAAAACAAAAGACCTTGATTCGCATGAGTGCCAGTTGGGAAACCGGCCTAGCAAAACATTGATCGCTGTTTGTCTTTTCCGCCAGTCAAACGACCTGGGCCAATCAGGTCCTTGATCTTTTGTTTCACCTTGTGCAGTCAACTGGGTTTTCGTCTCGACAGAAAGCCAAGCAACTGCACTAAGCGAAACAGAACAATGACTTGATTGGCTTAGATGGTGTGGCTGACGGAACAGAAAAAAATTCCAAAGCGACGTTTTGAAAATGCGCAGCGAGAGACAACGGGTTTAGCTGTAACCGCAAGAAAATTCCAGAGTGGGAAAGAAGATGGCGCATGTTATGATCGCACGACTAAAGCTACCTTCAAACATCGAAATCAATTTCGTCGCGCTAAATTGACTAGATTTATTTGCTTCTGAAAACAGGTAATTTCCATACGGGTGATATTATTAAGTTAATATAACCTGTCTGACAAATAGAAAAGAACTCAGCACTGACTTTAGAGCGCAGGAAAGTTTTAAAATTGAGGAAGTAGAGGCGCTGGCACGGCAGATAGGCCTCGAGACCATAGCTCTAATTAACTAACAATGCGAAATTGACATTTAGGTTCAACGTTTGAAACGGGTCTTACTGCTGTAACAAATGGATATTGAAATCAGCTTGGAGTTGCTGTTTGCTCTCGCGGGACGAGCGAGAAAAAAAAACTGATTGTATCATTAAAATAATCTCTATCTTGATTTCGAAATAATGATGGTCTTAGTCGTGATAATTGTCAACCGAGCGAGAAAGAGTCCACTGCGACGAACCGGTGGTTTTTGGAATCACCGCCTTAGATCCAGATTGGTTGGATTGTCTTGGGAGCCTCCTCAGGACTTTCCACGGGGTGTTCCTTTTTATCGTGGAATTTATACAGGGTCTTCATTTTTACCCTGGAATTTCCACAGGGTTGTCCTTTTTACCCTGGAATTTCCACAGGGTTGTCCTTTATACCCTGGAATTTCCACAGGGTTGTCCTTTATACCCTGGAATTTCCACAGGGTTGTCCTTTTTACCCTGGAATTTCCACAGGGTTGTCCTTTTTACCCTGGAATTTCCACAGGGTTGTCCTTTTTTACCCTGGAATTTCCACGGGGTTGTCCTTTATACCCTGGAATTTCCACAGGGTTGTCCTTTATACCCTGGAATTTCCACAGGGTTGTCCTTTTTACCCTGGAATTTCCACAGGGTTGTCCTTTTTACCCTGGAATTTCCACAGGGTTGTCCTTTTTACCCTGGAATTTCCACAGGGTTGTCCTTTATACCCTGGAATTTCCACAGGGTTGTCCTTTTTACTCTGGAATTTCCACAGGGTTGTCCTTTTTACCCTGGAATTTCCACGGGGTTGTCCTTTATACCCTGGAATTTCCACAGGGTTGTCCTTTTTACCCTGGAATTTTCACAGGTTGTCCTTTTTACCTGGAATTTCCACAGGGTTGTCCTTCCTTCCACACGGCCTTCCTTTTTAGCCTGCATGGAAAAGCTTGCACCTCCACACAGCTCACTCAGCATACTTGTGGCGTAAGCTCTTGAAACTTTCCGGAGTACAGAACAAAGTGCAATACACATCATAGCTACATAATGACGTTACTATGGGAACCGATTTGGGCCAGGCCCCAGCTCAATCATTGAAGCTAAGTCGCGATTTCCTCCGCTATTTTAGTACATGAGATAACCTGACATAAACCTCTACATATGCAGACATAGTGACTTTAGTTTGGCCGTTCAACATTTACTCCTCAGACACAGAAATTAGATTTTCTTTATTTTGTACCCGGGAGCTTGGACCCGAGTCGATTTCCATGGCAACACTATTGTGTAGTCTGTGATATGTATCACTTTTAGATCTATCATTCTGGAAAGTTTCAAACTTTTATGTCAAAAGCATGCTGAGAATTTCCTGACTTATTTTCCAAACTGTGCCATATGCCTGTGTCCATCTTGTGACGTCATCAGTCTGCTAATTTGCTTGTTCTTTAATCTTAGATTACTCTGGAACCAAAAACATATATCAGAAAAGTGAAAACGGGAATCTCCTTCTTTCATCAAGCCTGCTTCGATATGACAAAAATGGAAGGTGTGAAAAATATGTTTCAGTAGCACTTTAACTAATACATCTCGGGCATCATATTTAATAATCCTAGAGTATAGACTTTACAGGATGTTAAAATAATAAATAGAGCGGATTTCAGATGACCGTCGTGTTTGCAATTGGTTTGCTTTCTCATTGGCTGCTTATTTCTATCAACCAATCAAATTGCGAACTAATTACAAGCAAGGAATTACTAGCTAATTGGTTCGGCTCCTGATTGGCTGGGCTGGAAACCATTCAGCAGTAAGTTGTAATTACTCTTGTTTCTGATTGGCTAGTGATTGCACAATTGCGTTTACTTTCACGATGGTCATCTGAAATCTGCTCTAATAGTATAAATACATAAGTTAAGTAAATAGATATTAAATATTGTTATTATGGTCTAATTTCTGCCAAGGTTTCCATCTGGGGCCGACACTGCTGATGACTGGAGGGTGTTCCATTACTTCTAGGAAATCAATCAGTTTTCACCAAACTTTGCAGCTTTACTAATACGGAAGTATCGAATTCAATACTGTACTCCTCTTCGTGCTAACTATAAGAAATTATTAGCCGTATTAAAATGATAAAGGTGCATATTGTCGTGAACCATATGATGAGTGGGGCGGCGTCGATCTAGTCTTCATTTTTGGGTCTCCTGTGTTGGTTCTTCGAGCAAAGGACTGGCACTAGTAGCTTCCATTCGTTCGTGGAAAGAAACATTTTAGACTTCCTATTGAAAAATGCGCAACTTTTTTATGAAGAATTGCTAAGGATGATCTGTTCTATGCTTTATAATGAGCTCTGAAGTAAAACTGGTAAACGGCAGACTTACGGTGGATGAATTCAAGGCTAAATTCCCAAAGGTTTGTGCAGAACACTTGTTGTTTGTATTTCGAAACACAGTAAGTTAACTTAAGTTTAAGTTGCATGTCAAGTTGTAGCGTAGAAAGGCTCTGACAGCATCCCATTTTCTTTTGGAAAGTTAGCCTGAGAAGTTTGGGTTTTTCTTAAACTGGATATGAGCTTCAAAACTGTAGAAATAGTGTACTGTAGGACTTTAGCTTAAATGTCTATGGAATCCCCCAAACTATTAATAAACCAAAGTATAATTTATTGACAAAGTAAAGAGTGGATTTCAAATGACTCAGTATGGTTACTGTTTTCCTCCGTGACTTGACTCTATGCCTATGCATTTTCAGACTGTTAGACATTAATAATGCATGTACATTACATGTTTGTAAATATACAGGAGCTCATCATCCCGGTCAGTCAGTGTTCAGAAATATGTGGAGATTTTGTAAATGCACCAGTGAATTGAAACTACAGCCCCTGATCCCTGGGACATAGTGGGGGTGTAAGGGGGACATAGTCATGGCAGAATGTTATTGTAACATTGCATTTTCCCAGGGGGATGGGGACAGTAACAATCTGCCGAATAGTGCTGAGATTTTTCTTGGGTATTGTAATGCAACCTGACAGAGCATGAAACATACTTTTATGAAGCATCTTTTTAACAATGAGGCCAGGCTCAAAACCTTGAGACTCCAACCTACATGTAAGGAGAGTTGACAGCTCATTAGCTAACATGCTTGATGAGAAGAAGAAGATTTGCTGCTGTGGCAATCAAATTGCACGCCCAGAGCATTCACCCTAGGCTTGTCTCCTGACTCACAGTTTGGTAGGCTGCATTTTGTGTGGTTAAAAGCAGGTTTTTATCCTCGAAAATGTTCAGTAGAAAAGCTTGGTAGTTTACATGGCCTTCTCATCGAACATTACAAGCAAAACCAAACATTTTGTGGAAAAAAACCTGCTAGAACCCCACACCCACCAGCTACACTGAAGTTGTGAATAATAGCTGTTAGTAGTACATTAATTTTTTTGGAGAAATTTTCCACTCTATACAGCATTATTCAGGCATGTACGTTTATTAACAATAGAAATTTTTACAGAACTCACCGTGTTACAGGTTTTTGGTTTTCAAAAACGATATTTTTCACAATTTTCAAACAAAACAGCATTGCCCGCGAATGCGAGGCCAGCAGATTTGCTCATGAATAGTGTGAAAATGGTATTTTCTCCACTGTATATAGTGTACTTCTATTATTTCACTCTATACTATTATTAGCCCTTGGGTGTTTTTCCACTCTGTACTATTTTTCTGCTCTATACTATTATTGGTTTACTTGTATTGTTCCACTCTGTACTATTATTTTGCTAGATGTACTTTTATTCGGAACTTCAGAGTATGCAGGCTATGCACCAGAGAAAAGGGACTTTCTGTACATATGTCCCGGCCTAAATGTTCAAATCAGCCAAGACTTTGAAATGGCTGTCACAAGAGCTTTCTCCACAAGATGACAAGCCGGGGAGCTTGGGTACAAGAATGGGCATAGCACCCCTTTAAATTCAAGAAAAGGGAAAACGTTTCTAGGAAGCATATAATGTAATAATTAACAACTATCCCCCGAAGGGGAGTTGAATAGTGGTGGAAATATACTGAGATGCGAAGCGTCGAGGTATACATCCACTGCTAGGCACCGACCCTGAGGGGGATAGTTGTTTTAGTATATACCAAATCAGTAGAATAAAATACGGTGATTAACTGATTCAATACGCAGTATCACACGGGAAACGAGCTGCCATTTTGAGAGTTTTCTCAAACAGTAAATAGTGTTTGATATATACTATTTCAGGAACCAATCAGAGCGTGTGAAAATGACTATTCACTGATTTGGTATATACTAATAACGATTATATTAATTGGCTTATTTCAGGTCCATGGACTGAATTGCTAGTTGATTACAGAATAGTTTCTTGGAATTGAGTTTTTGCTTTTGTTATTTATTTTTAGTACCAGTCTCCTGAGATATGTCCGCATGATGTATCAGATGCACTACTTGCATTTACAAGTTTGAAACCTTATGCAAGAGAATGTAGTAAGTGTTGATGATAGTAAGATTTACGTGCGTTTATAGTGTGCATTTTATTCTAGGTGTCTGTAATAAATGTGCACTGCATTTTGAATGTTTTTATAAAAAATGATCTGAGAGTCAAATCTGTCATGACTCACAATATCCCATGCGCAGGTTGTCTTTTTATTTGTTAATTTCCTGCATTCCTTTATTCTTTGTCATTTCCTCATTCCATTTCATCATTCCTTTATTCTGTATTTCCTTTACTCCTTCTTTCCTCCTTTCTCTCCTGTTTTTCTCAATTTTCTTCTTCCCACTTTTTTTTCATCCACTTCTCAATATTCATCCATCCTTCATACAAGCCATTCTTACATCGTCCCTTCTTTCCTCCATTCCTTTATCCCTCCATTCTCCATTATATACTTGCTAAGGGACGGACCATTAGAAAAGTGTTGGGGGGAGGGGGGAGGGGGCAGAAAGAAAAAAAATAAACATTGAGCAAGCTCAAATTGAAGGGAAAAACCATTGAGCAGGCTATTGGCATGGAAGAAAAAAAAAATGGCCAAAAAAGTCTCCCCTCCCCATCAGATTTTAATGGTCTGTCCCTAAGCCCATCCCATATCATCTTCAAAACAATGTCAATCATATTGAGAACAAATTAATACCAAACACTATTATTATAGTGAGTGACTCATCATCCATCACTATGCATCCCTTTGAAATGACAAACAAAAATACTACCTCAAAATAAGGTCTGAGAGACTCAGGGGTATAATAGAAGGTGGTATATTACCATCTTATTTGCCACTGACTGCTGGCTATTTAGCATGCACCTAAAATGATTTTTAGGGAATTTGTTTCATTGACAACAGGATAAACTATGAATACATCTCCAACTTGCTCTCAAAATGCTGGAAAACAAGTTAACCAGCACCCAAATTTCAAAAAATAAGAATGCTGAAACTCTTTCAATTAAAACCATGTTACATTAACCATTCAATTACTAGATGATTATGACCCTCTGTGTGTCATGCTTCTCCTTGCTTTAATTTTAGCATTTCTCTTTTCTTAGTTCAAGTAGATGGAAGTTTGGCTCACATGCTGAACCTGGAGGGAACAATACCAATCAGATACAAATGTAGGTCGACAATTTGGTTTGTATGCCTTTTGCGTTCATCAATCAAGGTTAATAATAATAATATTAATAATATACATTTATATAGCGCTTATACGACCGTTCTAAGCGCTTTACAACTAGAATGACATAAATAAAATGAAAAATTATAATATAGTTAAAACAAAATAAAAATAAGTAAAATCGTAACACTTAATAAAATAAAAAATAAAAAGAGAAATGGCAATTACATGAAGTGAAAATAATATATGGTAAAAACAGGGTAAAAATAAGTAAAAATCATAAAAAGCTAAGATAATACTAATTAAAATTGAGCCTAAAAAGATGAGTTTTCAGCTTAGATTTAAATTCTGCTATGCTCCCTGCATCCCTTACACTCGATGGGAGCTCATTCCAGAGCCTGGGTGCGTTTGTAGAGAATGCCTTGTATCCATAAGTTTTCAGATTAAAAGAGGGTAAGTTTAGTTTGACTGCATCATGGGAGGAGCGTAAATTTCTGGCTGGTTTGTAGACCAACAAAAGATCTTTTAGATAAGGAGGAGCTAAGTCATTTAAACATTTGTAGGTGATTAATTTATCTTGAAAATTATTCTTAGCTCAACTGGCAGCCAATGAAGGTCTTTAAGGACAGGAGTAATTCGATCATATTTACTAGCCTTGACAATAATACGCGCTGCAGCATTTTGAACCCTTTGTAGTTTGGCAATTAATTTTGTGGGCATAGCATAGAGAAGGGAGTTACAGTTGTCCAATTTCGAAAGAACTAGGGCAACCACTAGAGTTTTGGTTGTCTCAAGTGATAAGCAATTACGTATTTTAGCTATATTGCGTAAATTATAAAATGAGGATTTTACAACCGCATCTACATGTTTGGAAAGAGACATAGTCTCGTCAAATATGACACCGATGTTTCGAGCATGTTTGGACGGGAAGATGGTGTCGCTGCCTACAGAGAGAGACGTCAAAGGCAGATGGGGACGAAATTTAGAATGAAGTACAAGGAGTTCTGTTTTGTCAGTATTCAACTTTAGCTTGTTTATAGTCATCCAAGTAGATATATCAGACATGCAAGACTCAATGCGACATTTTACAGAGGCGAGCTCAACACCATCACAACAGTCGAACGTGGAATACACTTGCGCGTCATCCGCATACAGATGGAAGGATAGTTTGTGTTTGCGGAAGATGTCACCAAGTGGGGCTGTGTATAGAGAATACAACAACGGCCCAAGAACAGAACCTTGAGGAACTCCACAACTAACCGGGCGAGGCTGAGAAGAGGCATCATCGATTTTTACGAACTGAGTGCGATCAGCCAGGTACGATTTAAACCAGGCGAGCACTTTACCATTGAAACCAAATCGAGAATTGAGTCTATTTAATAATATGCCATGATCCACAGTATCGAAAGCTGCTGATAGATCTAGTAACACCAGCACCACACAACGATTTTTATCAATTGACTGCAAGATGTCATTCTGGACGCGTGCTAAGGCCGTTTCACAACTATGGTGTTCCTTATATGCAGATTGAAGGGGCTCCTCAAGATTATTTGCGCGGAGATAACTAGAAACACGAACTGCGGCAACTTTTTCAATAGATTTAGATAAAAACCGAAGATTTGACAGAGGTCTGAAATTAGTATACAATTCATGGTCAAGGAGGGTCTTTTTCAAGTGTGGAGACAGAGCAGCCTGTTTTTGGGAAGATGGCAAAGTAGCGGATTCGAAGGAAACGTTCACAATTCTCGCTATAACAGGCAGCAAATCATCCAAGCATAGGTGGAGTAGACCCGAGGAATGGGATCCAGACAGCAAGACTTGGACGCACTTTTGCGCACTAATTTTGAAAGTTCTTTAACATTAGTTGGTGAAAAACTGTTTAACTCGCAGTTACCTTTTCTGTCATCAAAAATATTGAAACTATCGATGACACTGTTTGACACGGGAGCAGTTCATTTCTTATGGTGGTGATTTTTTCGGAAAAGAATTGGGAAAACCTTTCACAGAGTTCAAGTCTGGTAGTGCATGATGGATAAAGTGCATCAGGCTTACGGTGAAGCAGTCGATCCACAGTACTGAAAAGGGCCTTCTGATTTGATGAGTTTTCAGAGATCATTGTGGAATAAAAACTCGCTTTAGTAGACCTCACTAGGTCTCTTACGACTTGACATTGATTTGCGAACAATTCTTTGTCAATTTGCAGGTGTGATTTGCGCCATTTTCTCTCAAGCGCGCGCCGTTTAGATTTAGCTGCGGCAATCTCTTCAGAGTACCAAGGGGCAGCAGGTCGTAGGGTTATAAGGCGCCGCCTTAAAGGGGCATGAGTCTCGACAAGATGAGACAGTACCTCTTGATACTTTGTGCAAAGATCAGAAACAGACAATGAAGTTGGCAAGCTTAACAACGATGACTTGGCAAGATCACTGCGAAAAGCATCAGAATCGACACCTCGTATTTTCCGATACGATCTTTCTATTTTCACAGGAGCGGTTTTTCAAGGGACAGATTGCAGTGAACAAAGAAATGGTCTGAAAGACCAGGGTCATGAACAGTATGGCTGAGCAAAACATCATCATCGTCCCGCGTTATTACCAAGTCAAGCGTGTGCTTCCTCCTGTGAGTCGCGACTGTAACATGCTGCTTCAGGTTGTACAAATGCAGCGTTTCGAGGAATTTTGCAGCCCCAAGATCTTTATGGGGCTCGTCGACGTGGTAATTGAAATCACCAACAATCATGAGTTTGCCAGGTGACAAAACAAGACGGCCAAGAAGAGTAGAAAACTCTTCAAAGAACATGGAAGCCGTCACACCATTCTTCTTTGGCTTAGCATGAAGTCTGTAAATAATGGCGAGTCGTATTATGGCGGATGGTGAACGCAATAGAATTTCCATGAACTCGAAAGAGGAGAAGGTCTCTGCTGCTTGTTTTTCGATCATCAGATTTGTGTTGTATAGCAAGCCGACTCCACCCCCTTTTCTGTTGCTTCTAGGTACATGATAGAAAGCATGACCTTTAGGGCAAAGCTCCCCCTCACATGTACCGATTCTGATTTCGCCCATGTCTCGGTGATCGCCAACAAGTCAAAATGGTGATCTACAAAGTAGTCCTTGATAAATAGGGCCTTGTTCGCTACTGATTGTGCATTGAAGAGACCGAAAGAAAGCGGTTTATCAGATTGATTGTGTCTGGACGACACATTATGTGATAACGGTATGTGTGTGAGATTGTTGGCATTCATGCCTATGCTGTTAAGTGATAGTGATCGAGACCTAGGCCGTCTAGACACCACAGTTGGGATTTGATAACGCGGTGACGGACCAGGGTTGGTAGAAACATCCATATACACAGTAATATCAAAAGGGGGGTCGTGGCCAGGAATATGGAGGATAGTTTGGCCACGCTTTGTCCACTTCGACACAGCAATCCGAGATAGATAATAGCCGGCTGCTCGTCGCAAGTCCAATCTGACTAAGACACCAACCTCGACATACGGATGCCGCTGTAGGGCCCAAGTCGTTTCAGAAGACAATTCATCATAGCCAGTATACAGCTCAACACGCCATGGGATAGGGGAGCACCAAAAGGTCTTCATGCTTAATTCACCAGGAGATGAAATTACTATAATATTGTTAGCAAAGAGATAGTTCAAGCATATCACAATTGCCAGTACAACTCATAGACAGTTTAGACATATGAGGAGGGACGTCAACTCTCCCGGTTTTGCCAGGATTCTCAAAAAATTTTGCATCAACTCCAGGAACAAATTCAAGATAACTGCCATACATTTACTGTATTTCTCCTGGGAGAATTTCAGGAAATTTCGCCATTTCAAGACAGTCATTTCAAGAAGTCCTAGAGCTGACGTCCCTGTACGATACGAGGCCAATTAACAAAAAAGATGTTCTGGCCCCTGTTGGCCTTATCTTGTCACAGCAGTAAACTGATAGGGGTATTCTTTAGGCTCTGAATGAGCTAAAATGCTAGTATAGATTTTAATAGGGCTCTGCATGAGCTGGAGGCTTTTGGCAAAATCTCATAGTCAGGGCATCTGGTAAAGTTTTCATCACATAAAAAATGCCAATCTCAGATTCCAGTTTTATACCTTTTTTTCTTCAATTTCAACAGCTCAGATGTATAATATCCCAGTCAGAATTGTCCTCCAACACAGCCATCCCACAACCCACCAATTGTGTATGTGGTACCCACAGGAGACATGATTGTACGGAAGGGCAGTACTGTCCATGACGATGGAAAGGTGATACTATCTCAGATAACCAACTGGAAATCTGTAAGTATATTACAGTGATTATGTGACACGAGTTTTAGTCGTGTTTTTTGGCACTTTGCTTCCAACGAATTTCCTGAAACTTCGTTAACACTTATTCCAACTGACTTCAATATGATTAAGGGAGTTTCGTTCAAAATACCAGCAACTTTTATTTTTTTTTGCGCGGGGTTGATTTCTCAAGGAAGGGGTACATTTAAGCTCAGATATTATTAAAAGTGTTAACGCTAATGGAGATCAGATAATGTGTACATATTGCTAAACAACACCTGCTTATATTCTCCAAGATTGAAGTTAATAGTGAGTATATTTTTTAAGTTGTAGACGAAAATATATTTTCGCGAAATGTGCTCATGACTTTCGCATGAGTCACCTTAAGGTCCCTTCACACGGCGCGATCACAGCTGCGATTTGAGTTGCGATTTCTACGGCGACGCAAAAAGGCGCGGTGTGAAGGGGCGAGTGGACACGGTTGATGATGGTAAGCACGTGTTTCAGCGAATTGTCAACTACCAGTATAAGCATTCCAAAAGTGAAAGTGCCATTTCTTTATGCATACAAAACAAAACTGCTTACAGAAAATTACATCTCTATGTCAATCGTGCCCCTATCCTCTATCCTATACTTGCTCTTGTGAGGAGGGGGGTTTTCTTGAATTTTTCCTATTATTCAAGATTATCAAGAAAACCTGATGCTGCACTTTGTTACAGGTTGACCGATAAGTTTACCTGACTAGTTAAACATTTTTTAGCGTGGCCGCATGGAAATACTATAAGTATCAGTAGCAATATGTATTGCAATTTCGCCAGTCGAGAGTGTGGCAAATATCAAAAAGTATTATTTCAAACGGTGATCGACCGCCTTCTATTGATAAAAAATTCGACATTCAAAATAGATCATAACGAAAGTGGCATAATGGGGACTTCCCTACCCTACGAACGATGACGTAGCAAGCCTATGTTACATGTCTGAGTACAAATGGCGTTTCAGCACTGTGTGAGTTCTACATCAACATGAAGGGGATTTTAAGCAGTTGCAATAATCAGCTTTCTTGGACAATAAAACTGTTAGCTCTATTCTCTCCTGTGTATTCAGTGGATCTCAGAGTGGCAGGTCAAATGTAGCACTTTTAGTAGGGTCTCCTCAGCACGCTGACAGCCGACAGCTTGTTAGTTTACAAGTATCCTGCTCAGGTATGATACTAGACTTAAGCTCGTACCCCACTGGCGCACACGGGCCGATCCCGACAGGATTTTCTGTCGTAAGACTATCGCGCGCCGTCATACACGGGCCAGACTCATCGGCTCGTGTGTGGTGGCCAGCGACGAGCTTACGACAAGATTTTTCGTCTGCTTGTTTTATCAAACATCGCCGAGAAAATATCGTCTCGTGTGTGGCGGTGCGCGATGTCGTAAGCTCGTCGCGAATCACCACACACGAGCCGATCAGTCAGGATTTATTGTATTACAACGCAAAATCGGCCCGTGTGTGGCGGCCTTTACGTGGCATATTCGAAGTTAAATGAGCACGTTCTTTATGGGCAGGTAAAAAGATAACGGATCAGATACGTTTCAACTTTGTTTGCTCTCCAGTACAACCACGTGACAGGCGAACTGCAAATGCCATTTTAATCTTACAAAATATACTCTTTGTTTCTTGTCTCCAGAATCCCGACTTAACTGCCCTTCTCCATACCCTGTGTGTAAAATTCGGTGAATGTGCACCGCTCTGGACAAAGAGAAGTCACGTGCCACCACAGGCAGCCCATATCGGTGGCCCACCCTCGTCGTCTGCTAATTCTATGTCCTCAGTGCGAGCAGGTATTAATAAAGCATTAGAGCACAACTTTCTATGACTTTATCGGCACAGTAAATTGGGTCTAATTATAATTGTTTGTATGTTTTTTTTACAGATTCCCCTCTGCATAGTTTAGGACAGCTCAGAGTCAGTTTGCCGCCCCCAGCTGAAGTAGCACACAGGGAGCCCATTGCCAGCCCTATAGCTAGTAATCCGGCAAGAGTGGACAGCGTCATCGGGCAAAACCGACATATGGCACCATATTCTAGCACACAACCTAGCGAGCTCCCAACGAGCTCACCTCCGCGTCCTGCGCCATTACCAGCATTTTCAAGACAATCCTCTGGTTCAGGAATTCAAGGAGCAGGAGCAATGCCCCAAATGCCAGGAATTCCAGGATCTACTCAGTCTCGTTCGATAGGGCAAGGCCTACCCAACACTTTCCAGGAGTTCCCAAGGCAGAGCCCTGGACGACTAAATGATAACATGCCCTTATCTGGACAATATCATCCTGGTGCTCCAAGACAAGGAACGTCCCAACGGCAGCCTCCGACCAGTCCATATGCCACAACAAGCGCTGGACATCAGTCACACTATCCTTACGCTCCAATCGTGTGCACATTTTATGAGCCGCTTTACCATCCGAATTCCACTTACACCATCGCTACTACAAGTGGACCGCTGTCTGCAATTGGGAGCCCGCAAACTCATGTCTCCAGTAATGAATATAATGGAAGACGAGGAAGCTGGCCATTAAATACCACAAATGAAAGTTCATCTTCTCTGGTCATTTTCTCCCTCTAGAGCCAAACGATGATGGCAGGTTCCATCCAGATTCAAACATGATGTTCACTAAGAATCAAAGGGAGCACGCTCCACATGTTCAGGAAAGGGAGGTGCCGCAAGCTATAGCGACATCAATGACGTCATCAACTCCAAACTTAGTGTTCAGTCAACACGAAGGGCAGCGGTCGGTTTATGAAAGTGGTCGGTATAACGAGGGGCTGTCAAAATCACCAGTGCCACCATCGCCGCGTGCTCTCCCTGTTTATCATCAACATGACTTTATGCTGTTTTCTGCTGCACCTCAAGGATATCAACAACGACAAGGTACAGGAAGTGAGATCAATGACCCCAAATTTATTTCATCTTCATCACAAATGTTCCTCCGACGCAAGCCCAAGGATCATCTTACGGAGTTTTCCCGATGGCCTCACTATCCAGCAACCTTGCATCGTCAGGTCAACGACAACAGCAAGGACAAGGTCCAGGACGTGATATCCAAGACCACCAATTATTTCATCTTCATCACAAAATGTTCCTCCGACGCAAGCCCAAGGATCATCTTACGGAGTTTTCCCGATTGCCTCACTATCCAGCAACCCTGCATCATCAGGTCAACTACAACAACAACGACCAGGTCCAGGAAGTGAGATCCACGGCCACCAATTTATTTCATCTTCATCACAAAATGTTCCTCCGACGCAAGCCCAAGGATCACCTTACGGAGTTTTCCCGATTGCCTCACTATCCAGCAACCTTGCAACGTCAGGTTCTGGCTTTATACATGACTCTCAATACTTCCAGCAAACCGGCATGGCAAATCCTGTTGCAACTACGCAAGAGGCTCCAACTTCACTCGTGGGTTTCTATTCCACGCAGACTGCCGCGCGAGCAACTTCAATCCCAATTGAACGCACGCAACAAAGGGAACATGTACAGCAGTTGAGCTCAGGAGATGTGCAGCACATGCCGGCGTCACATCCTCCAGATCAGCGTCTTGCCGAAGCTCCCCTTGGAGCACTTGAAGGTAAAGGATTGTGTGTGTACCGTCAGACACCACTAGCCCACATTATTATTCAGCACATCGATACACTGCCCAACCTGGTCTTTGGAACGGCAATGGCTGTCTTCTGTACATGACATATGTCCTGCGTCATCTAAGGGAAGTAATCCTTTTTTTAGTTTTTTTTGTGCTATCGATGTGCTGAATAATAAACCATTACCCTGCTTGATTTTGCAGGATGTCGTCTGATTTAGTATGCAAATTAACCATTTCAAACCACATCATATTACTTGATGAAGGATCATTTGTCTTTTTGACAGATTTTTTTGGTTTTTCGACCTGGATATGGAACCATTTCCAGGTCGAAAAACCAAATATTAAAACATCACATGATTGAAATGGGCAATTTGCATACTTAGGTAACGAGGTCTTGAAAGTGAAGGGACAGCTGAACATGTCTAAGCTCTGTTGCATCCATTTTGAAGTTTGTTGGCAAATCTCCTGCTCACAAGATATTTGAAAAATGTGATTCACTTTCTCTGCGTATAATAACTATTTTTATTATATAGACACGAGTGTTTTACTGGGAAATACGCCAGTCGTAGATCTCATACGAAGCTACATCTGGGACCCGAGTGACATATTTTCCATATCCTCACTAGTAAGGATATCGGTCAAAACAAAAGTGCTTGGAAATCAATTTGGAATATTTTTTTCTGGTTTGTCTATATAATAAAAAGAAAATAACACTCGAAAATAAAACTAATATCTGCGCGCCACCGTGTACCGTCGATTTCATCTAAGCGAATACACTTGAAGAGAAAACCGCCACTAATTAGGGCGGTACCTAATTTTCCAAACCGTTAAATATGCGCCAAATTCGGCGGGGAAAACATGATGATTCGTACAAATGCTTTTGGACGTAATTATAATCCGAAGCTTGAATCACTTGAAGCTTTTCTTGGCAAATGTCGAAGTTTGATGCGCCAAACGTCAAAGTTTGAAGCGCCAAACTGTCTCATTTTAGACATCAAACTTTGAGGTACCGCCCCTAATTAGTGGCGTTTTTCTTTTCAAGTGTATTCGGTTAGATGAAATCGACGGTAATATCCTCTATCTATCTTATCTTGTTACCATCCGATCTGCTGGGTATTCCTTGATGTTACGAAAAGCTTTGTTTTGGTGCTCGAGGTATTTGTACTCTATTCCATTGTCTCGTTCTAAAGTCTTTGTTGGTGACTTTTGTTCCATTGTTTTCATGCCTCGAGTGCTCCGTAACACCAAGAAAGTTCCGATCTGTTGATAATTGACAGGTTCGTCACCATCTGCCTCCCTTGGTGCTCTTCGTTCTATCGTTGGGCGCGGTGTTGGTGTTGGCCAAGAACTTATTCAAGATCATGAAGTAATAAAACTACTTGGCAGGGGTGGCTTTGCTGAGGTAAACACAAAATGTTATATTTAGTAGTCTCAGAAAAATAAAATGGCTCGTAAAACACGAATTTGTAGAGGTCAAAACAACTGTGGTTCTTTGAAAAAGGATGCACATGCGTGCGGGTAGAAGTTCTTTTGGGGTTCAACGCATTCTCGTACCCAGAGCTCCCCGTCTCGTCACCTCGCGGGGGAGGCTCTAGTGACCGCCACTGACGCATGCGCGAGATGTACAGAGCCGCTGAGAGAAAGACCTTTCAGCGCATGCTCCAATGCTTAATATCACCCAATCAGCGACGTCCCTCAAATGGATGTCCCAGAGCCTCCCCTGCGAGGCGACGAGCCGGGGAGCTCTGAGTACGAGAATAGGTTTAACGTAAAGTTGTGTGCCGTATAGCATTGTGAATTAGAGCGGTTTTCACATGACTGTCGTGGAAACAATTGCAATTGAGCAATCACTAGCCAATCAGAATCGAGAGAAATCACCACTTGCTCCTAAATGGCTTTTTTCTCAGCCAATTGCAAGCCGAACCAATTACTAAGTAATAAACAATTGTATTTGCTACAGAATTTGATTGGCTGAGGAAATCGAGTAGCCAATGAGAACGCAAAGCAATCGCAATTGCATAGCAAGTCACGACGGTCATGTGAAATCCGCTCTATGTAGTAATGATGAGATGCTTTTAAGCCATCGGCTCCGTCGACCCAAATGTACTACACGACCTTGACAGACGTAGAAGAACCACAAGTTGGATTGTAGTGATATTACGCCATCTAGCTTCACCATTTTATCTCTGTAGGTTTATTTGTTGAAGAACAAAACAACAGGCGAACAAGTGGCGGCAAAAGTTGTCAACTTGGGAGGGAACTCGCCTGACGTTCAAAAGGTAATAATATTAATAATAAGAATTCGTTTATTTGACATTGCAGTTTACAATAAAAGTGAATTGAAAGGCTTCTTGGTGTGTAATCATTCCTTTGGGAGTAAAATACCAACAGCGCGGCGGCCATGTTGGATGTACAAAACAAAGGGAGCAAATGAACTTTATTTTGTTCAGTACATCCAACATGGCCGTCAGTGACGTCACACGCACACACCAAGAATAGCCAACCCACAGCATAGACTGCTTGCAGCCCCTTCTTCGCCGAACGTCCGAAAATCGAGAGAAATGTTTTCTTCGAGCAAATCGAAGCGCGCCGCGAGTAAAAAACATTATATGGACGTTCGCCGAAGGAGGGGCTGCGAGCAGTCTACCCACAGCAAGGCAATAATTATAATTTCTTTATAAAATGGAATCGAAAAACAAATATATCAGTCATGATCAACGATATATATATATATATATATACTCTATGGCTATTTTCCTGTACAAACAAAATGGCGAGCTTTCAAGTGTGTATTGTTGTTAGGAAAATTGTATATTTATAAGCATTAAAAGGAGCAAAGCCGTTTTGATTTACAGGAAATTCTTCAGTTTGTTCGATGGAAACTAGAAATAGAGAAAGAATGCATTAAATTGTTGAAACAACAGCAGTAATTACTAGACTCATTTGTCAGGGCGCAGAACTGATCGCAGAACTATTTGTATTTTCTGTATGTGTTATATGTTTGTGTTAGCAAGAAATGTATAAAAGCAAATATGTATTGTTAATTTATGTATTGTAATATGTATGTTAATTTAAATTACGCTAGATACTCTGAAATGTCATGGAAATAATGTCATTGAATCTGTCTGTGCACCCGAGCTGGTATTAGAATTCGAACTCGTTTCTCTTTTTAGTGGAAAAGAACTATTAAACAAAATTTAACGCTCGTGTTGGAAACCAAACATGAAACATCGAGGTTAAACAAGTTCTTATATTTGGGGGTATTTTTAAATGCCAATTTCCAGTCTGTAGATTTTTTAGAGCCCGTGTCAGCCACTCCTTTGTTATTGTTTTCGTTCGATATTAGAAGACGAATTACGTGTAGAAATCTAAAAATTCATCCGCTGGAAATGGATGCTTTCCTCGACTTGGTATGTTGCTATGCTGTCAAAATGGCGGCTGACACAGGCTCTTTGATCACTAGGATCTTATATGCGGCGTCTTACTATGCTAGTCCGAAGGTGACAAAAAACAAGTTTACTTCTTTATAACTACTTTGGAGTCTTTCACATCAAGTATTGTTTCCATGACAACAAGTCGCTCACATTTTTACAAATCAAGATACTTTTTTATAACTAGTTTGGAGTCTTTCACATCAACCATCGTTTCTATGACAACAAGTCATTCGCATTTTTACAAATCAGGATACTTTTTTTATAACTAGTTTGGAGTCTTTCACATTAAGTATCGTTCTATGACAACAAGTCACTTGCTTTTTTACAAATCAAGAAGGAATATTATAATCCAAAGGTGACAAAACATGTAACTCTTTAATAAGTAGTTATAAAAAAGTATATTCCTCTTTGATTTGTAAAAATGCGAGTGACTTGTTGTCATGGAAACGATACTTGATATAAAAAATTAAACTTGTTTTTTTTGTCACCTTCGGACTAGCATATTTTACTGTATCGTTGGTTCATTTGCAGAATGTCAAAGCTCTACAAAAAGACATCGCGATTCTTAAATCCCTAAGCAACCCCTATATAATAGGATACCGGACAGCAGTGGAGCATCTGAGCTACACACACAACCTACTCGCCATGGTTATTGACTACATGCCGGGAGTAAGTATCAACTATTAGTATACGACCGTGAAGTCGTTTAGCGTACAAGGTGAAAATTGAGTGCAAATATCGAGCCGTATTACTACATGTCGGGAGTAAGTATCAACTAATATGACAAAGATCTTACATATTTTCAGCTTTTCTTATAAGTATTATCATGACACCGAGGGAAATAGGGATTAAATTTCCTCGAGACCCGAGGAATGATTTTTAGAGCCCCGAGGACACAGCCTTCTCGCTGGATGTAGGAACGTTTTGTTTTAACAAACAATGGCTGATCGCATTTTTTTTCTCCACACCCGGTGGTCGAGGACTCTATCTCCCCTTAGAAATTTCCGGGGTTAAGCTAGACCCCCTCCCCTTGGAATTTCCTTGGCTTAGATAGACCCCCCCCCCCCCCCCTTCCCCCCTTTCCGCAACGTGAGGCAACATCAGCTGGTAGGCATCGGCGTACACGATCACTTTCTTGATGTGGTAAAATAATGTTCAGGTCATACTGAGGACGTACCTTCTTTTCTAGCTAAAATGGAAGAGTATGTAAAAATGCAATATTTTAGTGATATACTTTTTCAAATCGCTACCACCTGGAAACTGAAAGCTCTCACGACCCGTCACTTTCGATCACATTATTATTATAACTCCTTTTTCCTTTTTCACTATTATTTGACAATTTTTTGCAGGGAAGTATATATCAAAGAGTATGCAACGGCACGCCAATAGACGAAGGCAACTGCCGAGTGTTCACTTGGCAGATTTTAAGAGGGCTGGACTACCTGCACGAGAAGAGCTTTATTCACAGGGACATTAAAGGTATGTGTCTCGATGACAGGGGTAATTTTAATGAGTGAGTTGGTTCAGGGCTGGATTGCCTGCACGAAAAGGGCTTTATTCACAGGGACATTAAGGCTACTGTAAACCTTCGAGGCAATTTTTTTTCTTTCTTTCTTTTTTCGGCTGACCTTAACGTTTGTGTCATAATCTAGCAACTCGTAAAAAGAAAAATACAAAGAAGTAGTGTTTTCATGCGTAAAAACGAGAATAATTATTCATTTCGTCGGAGCATTTACTAACTCAGCCGACTTTAATCCTTTAATCCTGTTTACATATGACACAGGCTCCCCACTGATTGCGCGCGAAAACATAATCCGGGACTCATTAGCATATTTACGCACGTTTCCTTCAAACATACTACAAGTGAACTACAACAACTCAACTTTCAATCTCACGAATTTCAACCATAAAAACAAAGTTTTGGAGTATTGTACATTTCTGATTCGTCTTGGTGGCTTTCGCGCTTGGCCATGTCTCTGCGTACTATTTAAGCGTATCCGCAAATGCGTTCCGTCATGCTGAAGTAAATAGATTCGATATTTCCAAAGAAGCTAGATAATCAGATCGTTCTCGCTACTCGAGCTCGCGTTCCCTGAACATGATTTCCATGTGATATACATCGGGCCGCTATGACCGCTGCTGTCTTTTGTTTTCCTCCCTTTTTCCTCTTTGTTGGAGAGTTTTTAGTCTTCCTACTTTGATTTGCAGCGCTTGATTTGCGTCGGTTTGATTTTGGCTTTGCCACTCCATTATCCTGATAAGTCGAGGCTTAAAACGATAAACAATGCTCTTGAAATTCGAGATCGGAAGAGCTTTCCCGCGAACTTTCCTGGCCCAACGGGGCGCTTCGTTCTCATTGGTTATCAGTTGACATCTGCTTGACGTTTGTTTGCTGTCCACTTGAGAAGCCAGGAAAGTTTCTACGAGCCGTAACTCTTTAGTAGTTTTAGAGCAGATTACCAACATAAAACTGAATTATGCGCATAGAGGGAAAGGATGGATTCGTTTGAAACTTGGCCAATTGCTAGTTTAAACATTGATCTCTAAAACCGTGTGGGGCTTTAAAGAAATATTGCTTTGCTGCGATGCAAATGCGCCGTAAGTTAAGGAATGTAAGCAATTTTTACTCTTTCGACTTTAGCCTTTGATAAATCATAAACTAAGTAAAATATTGACAAATCCCCACACGGTTTGACAGCCCTATGAGTGCTGATGGACATGATGCAGTTTTTGGGCTGAAAGAAACGCGTTCACTATGCGCATAATTCAATTTTTTGGAGTGCGTCGGAAACTCATTGCGCGGCGCCTAGCGTAAAAGGTTTTAAAAGAGAAGAAATAAAATAGCATATTTGGAAACTACTACTATTGAGCTTTAAAATGGTATATAGTTTATATGTATAATTGTGTTTGCGCGCGCGAGGGATTTTTTTTTAGCGAAGGGCACCTTCGAAGGTTTACAGTCGCCTTAAAGGTAGGGGTCTCAATGTTGGGGGCAACTTTCACGAGGGTGCTGGTCACGGGGGTTACCTGCACGAGAGGTACTTTATTCGCAGGGACATTAAAGGTAGGGGTCTCAATGGTGAGGGTAATTTTGACCCGGGTGTTGGTTCAGGGCCCGATTACCTATTTTGATCAGGGTGTTGGTTCAGGACAAGATTACCGTTACAGGTATGAGTCTTAGTACTAGAACGAATCATGATGAAATAAGAACTAAATGGTTCTGACACCGAGGTAAACCCGCAAACTGCTGGAAAACTAGGAATTTGTTTATCGAATTCCATTTACACAAAGCAACTCCGCAAAGCATCCACTGGGCTTGCGACATAACTCACTACAATATATGATATTCATGATATGTAACCCCACTCATGATTGTAAACTGCACTGTAAAACTGCAGTCCGCATCTTAGAGATCAGACATCTCGCAATTTGTAAAGCACTTAGACCCTATGGAATTAAGCGCTATATAAACACATTTTTTTTTTCAGCTCTGTTTACGAGAATGGTCGATTTGACGACAATGATTTCTTATTGCATTACCTTAAACTTTCGTAGTTGCGTATGGGCCTTCGAAGCATATGATGCATGCCTTTTTAACACTATTTTCGTACTTAAAAGTCTTTGACTTTGTAACCTTTGCTTTGCTTATTTCACACTTCAGGTAGAAATATTCTCATAGGCGAAAACGACATGATAAAGATTGCTGACTTTGGTATTTCAAAAATATGGAGGTAATGATCATTTAATGTCGTGGAAATAGGGGCGTAAAACACGCCCCTATTATTATTGAATTACTGGTCTCCAACATATGTGTCAAGAAATAGGGCAGCGAGAATATCTTGTCGTGGCTGATGTCAGGCCTGACAGCCCTGACCAGGCTCTTAGCCCTGAGAATGCTCTTGTCCTGGCATGCCCTTTGGTCGTGTTATGCTTGGGCGAAAATTTGCAGGGCCACCCTGCGCAGTCGTGCTGAGGCTAGAATGAGCAGTACACCCTTGTCATGGCAAGCCATGACAGTATTGGCAGTCTTGGCTGTCTTGGCTCTTTTATCTGGTTCTGGCATGGCCTCGGACAGTGTCGTGCTTGGGCGAAAATGGGTAGGACATCCTGCCTGAGGCTGTCTTGGCTGTCTTAGCTGACGAGATATACGAAGCCACGAAAAGATAATCGAGCCTTGAGCCTAAGAGCTTTGTCAGGGCTAAGGGCCTTGTCAAGGCTGTCAGTCCTGACACCGCTGCCCTATTTCTTGATCGGTAATACTTTGATGTGGCGAACTCTGCACCGACTAATTAGTTGTGTCTTCAAAGCGTTCCCTGAATAGATCTAAGTAACCCGATAACTTCTGCAACACCACTGTTTGCAGCACCATGTTTGTGGTTGCTAATTGTGGGGTACGCTGGTAAAACACGATTTGACTGTTTCTTACGGCGCTAACATTTTAGCTACCAGCTCACTATTATAAAAATGCAATAAAGCCATTTGAACTCTGGACTCAAACATATTTTTGTGATTCATTTTTGCAAGGAGGAATATGAACTGTGTGATTTTGTTAGGTCTCTCCTACTTGATTTCGTTCTATGATCTAAAGGACGGCTTGCTTTTTTTGTTTTCTCTTTCTTTTTAAGGGCCTTGCCACGACAGTTGATTCCAGGAGCAGTACCAATCTCGCCTCTGTGTTCTGGACGAGCCCCGAAATGGTAGCGAAGGAAAGCCCAGACGAAAGAACAGATATTTGGTAAAGCCCGGTGCACACTAGCTACATAACGACATAAGGACGTTATGTTGCAACGAAAAAAGCATGGGAAAATAATTGAAATATGAGTATTTTCCATGGATCATCATTAGATTACTTCACCAAAGCAATCTTATGTTATTTTTTGTCGACTTCAATGTTTTAAAACTATTAAATTTTGTTCGCGTGATATTTTTCTTATGTCGTTATGTCGCACGTGTGCACCAGGTTTAAAACACTGTAAAGGGAAATATAGGAAACACGTAACGTAACATTTGTCTAGCTGTGTGTAGATGGAAGTTGACCACGGCAAAGTCCGTCTGCGAAGTTTGGTCACCATAATAGAAGTCTGGTATCCATCTATTTCTCCCGAATTAATGCTGTTTACAGGGCATTTATTAAAAACCTGCAAACTGGAAAGTAAGTCGCCATTTTGCGACTAGGTTGAAATTGTTGGTGCCAAACCCTATATCTAGTCGCCATTGGCGACCATATTGTCATAAAAGTAAGTCGCAATTTTGCGACTAGGTTGAAATGTTTGATGCCAAACCCAAAATCGCTATTGGCGACCATAATAGTCGCAATGTCGTGGTGTTGATTCAAGCTTTTTATTGTTGTATTACCAGGAGTCTTGGTTGTACAGTTGTCGAGATGCTCTACTGTAAGCCTCCTCTGCAACTCGAGGGCCTGGACTCAGTACAAGCTATTTATAGGATCACACAACACAATGTTGCTCCACCAGAAGACTGCTCGAAGGTCACTCGATCATTCCTGGAATTGTGCTTCAAGTAGGTATTTCTGTATTCACTTCTACGCGAAGTTATTTCAAAATCAATCTATTTCAGAAAGTAAAGCGCAACACGGCATTATTATCGCATATTTTATTTTTCAATATGTAAAAGCAGGGAGTATGCTAGTTATGATGGTAATGGTATATGATGGTAATGGTATATGATCGTGGTCGTGATGATGATGAGAAGGAGGGGAGAGGAGGCGTGGGGGAAGAGAAACACAGGGAATTTCTGCAGAAACCCATCCATGGGAAAAGCTAAATCTCCCAAGGCACGGGAATTGGCATGGGAAGTGTTTGAAATTCACATTGGTAGTCTTTCTTCTACCATGGGGAATTCAGTCTTTCCCATGGTTGGGTTTCTGCAGAAATTCCCTGTGAAAGACATGGATGGGGAGCACAAGAGGTCTAGGAGGAAGATTTGACAAGGGGAAGCATTTGGGAATATGGGGGACGACGAATTGAGAACAAAGAGGAGCTGAAAGGATGAGGGGGATTTGAGGACGAGGAGTTGATGAGGAGGACAAGAATAAGTGGATGATCCTACGTTTTCTGGAGACTCCTGAAATTTTAATTTCTTCCCTTGAAAATTCTGGAATTCAAAAGTAATTTCTAATCAAACTGCTGGAAAATTGAAACACTTGGAATTTGTTCGACGAAGGATGATTGAGAATGAGAAGAGAAGGGCGAGAAGGTGGAGCATTCGGAGATACGAGGAGGACATGAAGTTGCGAAGCTGGAAAAGAGGTAGTTGAATTGAGGGTGAGGAGTTCAGAAGAATGGGAATCTAAAGATGAGGAGAAGATGTTGAATACGAGTACGACGAGTTGCGGATAAGGTTGAGGAGCTGCGAAAGTGGAGGGGAATGTGGGGATGATGAGTTGATGAAGTGGAGCTAAGAAGAAATAGGAAGAGTAGTCGAGAAACATCAGAAGATGAGGAGTTGATGAGGCAGACGAGAAAATCCTGGAATTCAAAAGTAATTTCTAAGCAAACTGGGCTCTACCCCGGTTTAAGAACCTGTGTATTGTTCACAAGTTGCGTCACAAAGCTTCTTTTGTTTAGTAGAACGAATCATGATGAAATAAGAACTAAACACAAAGGGGTCCTCTGGGAATGGTTCTTACACCGAGGTAAACCCGCAAACTGCTGGAAAACCGAAGCACTAGGGATTTGTTTATCGAATTCCATTTACACATAGCTTTTACCTCCCCAAAGCAAAAAATATTGTACTTTGTGTGACTCTAAATAACGTCTGAAAGAGTTGGATCTCTTGCATGTTTGGAGGGGAGGGTGTACGAGCTCTGTACAATTAGCCTTGTTCTCAAAATCCTAGATGGCGCACACCCAGCAACACACAGCCTGCAAGCAGGTTACAGTTCTATTGATAACTAAAACCTTAATTATCACATTTGATTTGCAGGAGAAAGGTCGACAGGCCAACGGCCAAACAGTTATTGTCCCAAAGCGAGTTTCCGAGAACTTCGCCCTCAAAATGATGTAGAGAAGGGAAGGCAGCGTCACCCAAATATAGTTTGTAATTTAAATCGACAACTCGTTTTGTCAAGACAAGTTAACATAGGCCAATTTAAGATATTTCTTTACCAGTAGTATTTTATTCGGAGGAATGGCGTTGAAAGGACCTTAGTCGCCGTGCCACATAACGCATCGGTTTGTTGCTTACAGCTGTTTTAGTCTAATTACTCAAGTGACTTTAAAGATTTTCGTCAAAGTAAATGCTGTCAATGTTATATTCACCAATTGGTGAATAAAGCAAAGTCTGACGAACATCTCAACCAATCAGCGCGCAGAATCGCTTGAGTATTTATTCTAAATTGAATTAGTTCATCAGAATCTCTTACTTCATGCAGATGTTTTGTATTTTTACGAGTTTGTCTCGCGTTTTGTATGGTAATTGTTTTAATACATGCAGACTGTAGAAAATATGAAGTACTTCAGTTGAAACCGCCATTTTTGTTGTCATCAAAAGTGGCGGCGATACAATGCATTATGGGTAGGATGAGCTGGCTCCTTGGAGTTACACAAGCTACAGCCTGGTGGAACTGGTTGACAGATGCAAAGCATCAATGTAGCTTTTTAGAATCCTAAGATTATTGAGGTGTAAGTCTGAAAAACTTTAAAAATAGTACAGAAACCTAGAAAAATATAGTAAAACTAGTATTTTTGACACCAAAAACTGATTAACACCTCAGCATTTCACTAGCTGAGGTTTTGTTTTACAAGTTGTATATAACATCACCCGTTTGGGTATAGGAAAATGAAATTTAATGCCAGGCGACTTTGCAGGCCGAAGGATCCTTTGCTAGTGGTTCATCAAAGTAGTATTTAAAAGTATGTTCTTGTAGCATATATACGATTTATATCAATTGTAATAAAAAAATGCAAAAATGTAGTGGTATAATAGTATAGTAATGGGCAATTCAAGAAAGTAAATGTATCCCCCCACGGGCAGCATTTGGAAATTCCGAAGGGATGAGGGGGTTGAAAAAGAGCTCAGAATTCTGATTGCAAGGGGGGTTTTCGAAGCTGGATTTCTTGTCACAAGGAGGGGTCTGAAGATGTCCAACTTCTGAAGAAGTTTGTTATTTTTCAGTCTGCCAAAACTAGCGTTTTTCAGATAGAAAAGAACGTCATTTAACGCGCGGAACAAAAAGTATTCGCTGCAATATTTGATACAATACAATATATTTTTATTCACATTTTTACAGGGACGGTCAATTTTCAGGATACCACGAGATTTAATTGAGTAACTTATATATTAAAGACAACTGAAAATAAATGAGTAATTGAAAGAAATGTCTAGGGCCTAAATGAACCGTTAGGTTTTCGGGTTAGACACTATTTTTTTTTTTTTTAATTGTCAATTTTTATTGTCAATTTTTCTTATTACAATAACAGACGTATATACATAAAAAAAAACAGACATATGCAACACACACCCACACATATATGAAAATAAATAGACTATCACAGAAATAATGAAATATTACAAAGGTAAAAGATGTAAAAGAGGATCCCATTTTATATAATGGCTTGTTTGTTTGTTTTTCTTCGTGGCAATAGAGAACTCGATATCTTTTATTTGTCTTACTCTTTTCCAAAACAAATCTAAGTTAGTGGAGGGTTTTAGATTTTTACAACGACAAAAGTAAATAAAACGTTTAGCAATGATAAGAAGAAAATTAATGAGATTCTTGTGATCAATATCTTTTGTTATGCCTACTAACACTTCTATTTCTGAAAAACTATTGTGAAATATATTTTTATTTTTCAAAGAGTCCTCTATTGCCACCCAGAAAGTCTTTACAGACGCGCATCTGAAAAGTAAATGCTCGAGGGTTTCTTCCCAAGTATCACAAAAGGTACATAACGGGGAATCTACTATTTTCATTTTATAAAGTAATTTATTTCCATATAAAATTCGATGTAATATTTTCCATTGAAATTCTCTGTGTTTCGTGTCGATTGTTGCTTTGAAAGGAAGGCAGTAGATCTCTTCCCACACAAAAGTGTGTCCAGGATTTAAACTTTGATGTCGGCTCAAAAGCAATTTTACTAATAAAAATTTTGTAAATATTTTTTGCCTTTAGATTTTTTAATTCTAGTGTCTGATCACCTATTTGGAAGGTTGTTTTTACGCTGCTATTGTTGTTGTTTGTCTTTGATTCATTGCTAGGAGAAGAATTTTGAAAAGCATGTTTCCAGTAATCAGGGAGGGATTGAACAATGCCATGTAATAGAAAATAATCAGATAAGGTTATGCTATCCTTGTACATGTTATTCAAAGTATCAAAATTAAAAAGTTTACCCTGCAGATCAAGAAAATCTTGAATTTTTATGATACCTGCTTTTGCAAGACGACTATTATAAATTGGTTGTTTTCCTATCAGTATGTGTTTGTTATTCCAGATTATTTGATTCATGATAAAATCCTTTTCTTTTGGGGTTTCCCGAGACTCGTCCGTTGTCAAAAAAGACCATGCAACAAGCATTCTTTATAAAAACAAGGGAGTGATGATGGCAATAAAGTTAGAGGAAAATCACAGTCCAAGAAAAAGGGCCCCCCTAGATGTTTTAAATGATGATGCAAACTAGTTTCCAAATACAAGGGTGCGCCTCTTGAAATCGTTGTAAAAATAAAACCCTTTGCGATTTTATTAACATTTCTATATTTGGCATTTTTATTCCCCCCTTATCGTAATCACTAATAACTGCTTTACGTTTAACTTTGTCTGTGCCATTCCATAAAAAATCATACATCAGTTTTTCTATGTCCCTACAAATTTCCGTATCAAAACATAACGTTGTTGCACGATATAAAACCTTTGGTACTATAAATGTCTTTAGAATCTGTACTTTTCCGAATACTGTTAGATTTCTCCACTTCCACAAATTTAAGACTTCTTTAATGTTTTTGAGAATCGATTCAAGGTTTAGTTCTCTTTTTACTTTTCTGTTATATGTAAAATGGACCCCCAGTATAAGCATAGGTTCATCTACTTTTTCAATAGGCAGTGCTTCCTTGGCTTCATTGCAGCTCGCCCCTAACCACATAGCTTCCGTTTTTTCATTATTAACAACTAATCCCGAAAGTTTGCCGAACCTGGACATAGATTCCATCAGGCGCTCGTATGATTTTTTATCATTAAGGAAGACCGTCATATCATCCGCAAAATACTCAACTTGATTTCTTTTTTATTTATTACAATTCCTTCTATTTTTTCATTTTCTCTTATATGATTCGCAAGAATTTCTAGAGCTATGATAAAAAGATAGGCGCTTAACGGATCTCCCTGGCGGACTCCGGATTCGACATCAAAGAACGCGGAGCAGTGACCGTTATTCATTACACAGCTCATCAAACTCGTATTAAACACTTTAACCCAGCTAACAAACGACTGCCCAAAATTTAGATAATTAAGAACTCTCATTAAAAACTTCCTGTTTAAAGAATCGAACGCTTTTTGAAAGTCAATCGCTACCATAAGTCCTTTTATTTTCTCAGAAGCCGTAAAGTCTAAGATATCATCGATTGATCTAACTGCATCATAAATCGATCTACCCTCGACGTAAGCATGTTGGTCAGGACTGATTAAAAAAGGTAGCACCTTCTTGAAGCGCAGAGCTAGCGCTTTACTCCCAATTTTGGCATCAACATTTATGAGGGAAATTGGCCTCCAGTTTTTTAAAAATCTTCTATCTTTATCCTTTTTTTCAATTAGTTTTATAATTGCTTGTCGTTGTGAGTTGGTTAACGCCCCTTTTTCAAAAGCGCAATTGAGCGTCTCTACTAATTTGGTGCCCAGCAAGGGCCAAAAAGCTTCGTAAAATTCTATGGTCAACCCATCATTGCCTGGAGTTTTATTCTTTTGAAATTTCTGCATTGCATTAAAACATTCCGTAACAGTAAGTTTACCTTCGCATAATTGCTTATTCTTTTCTGTTAACGGTTTTGCATTTGTTGTTCCAAAAAAGTCTTCAAAAGCGTCCTCCTCTTCTTCGAGCTTATTTTTGTACAAATCCCTGTAAAAGGATTCGAGTTCTTTCAAAATTACTTTCGGGGCTGTTGTTAATTTATTTTCTTTAGTATATATTTTTCTTATCCACGTTTTTTTAAAATTGTGATTTTCCAGATTTAAGAAAAACTTGTTATTTTTTTTCTCCGTTTTCGTACCAAGATGCCCGTGATCTAACGATATTTCCCTGGGTAATATAATCTATCAATTTTTCGTATTCTAATCGAATCGTCTCAAGGTTAGCTGCAGTAGATTCAGATGGAGATTTATCATTTTCCTCTTCGCATTCTTTAAGATTTTTCCCTATTTCATTAAGCTTGGATTTCCGAAGCTTAGCTTTCTGTTTGCTATAGGAAATTGTATTTTCCCGGATTCTAAATTTTATAAAATCCCATATGACGCGTTCGTCGGAAATATCAGTTGCTTCCTTTAGCCAATGAGGATATTTACTAGTAATAAGCGATATATAATTAGCATCATTAGCTAGGCTCGAGTTAAATTTCCAATACGAGGGACCTCGTCTTTGATCTGCTACTTGACTAAACTTTAGAAAAATAGCGGAGTGATCAGATTTTATCGAGGGAATTATATCTACGGTTTCAATATCCTCTTGAAAATCATCGCTGACCATCCAATAATCTAGACGCCTTTGTCGTAACGGATTCTTCTGCCTCCATGTAAAACGTTTTAAAGTAGGATTTCTTAGACGCCAAATATCTACAAGGTCATGTTCCAAGTTCATGTCATTCACATCTTTAACCGATGTTTTTAGCTTAACAGTGTCATGATCGCAATCAAATGAGCTCATACAAATGTTCAAATCCCCTCCGAGTACTATATAGCTCCCCTCAAGCGAATTTCTTGCTTGCGTTAATAATGACCCTATTCTTTTATAAAATTCTGGCTGTTCTCTCTCTTTATCGGGAGCATAAATATTAGCCAATATTAAAGGTGTTTCTTGAACAAGAGCATTGATAATCACATACCTTCCATCCTGGTCGCATTGTACAGACTTCACTTTGTAATCCAAATTGTCCTTCACTAATGTAATTACTCCTTTGCTAGACCCACTTCCGTGCGAGAAGAACATGCTTCCTTTCCATTCCTTTCTCCACAAAGCTTCAACATTTTTAGTACTATGAGTTTCTTGCAAGAAGATTATATCGGCATTTTGCTTTTGAATCCATGTAAGAACAGACTTACGCTTAAAAGTGTCCCGAAGCCCTCGAGCATTTAGTGATACTAAGCTAAAATTAAGTGTTTTCGACTGATCGCTGAACTCTTGTGAAATGAATTATCATGCTAAATGGGATTCCTGTTCTACACCTTATTTTCAAAAATAACAAAAACAACATCATAAAGACAAAGGCAGTTTGCGGACTATCCGTGTCGGCTATGTTCGTTTTGCCGCTAGGCTGATCACGATCAATACTCTAAAAATAGATGGAATTTTAGACATGTGAATTACAAGTCAGTATGAGTAGAACGATATTTGCATAGGGAACAAAAAGCAAAATATGGAAAATCGGCCTTAGTCGGCAGCGGAAAAAAATAATAAAACTTTCTACGCTAATTTATTTATTCTACTTGCAGCACATCGTCGATATAGAGCTTGTCTGGCTGTACTCGACTGAAATATGCTTTTTTCCCTTGTTTCTTAGCCTCTTTGAACTTCCCCACCCATTTCTTTCTGCGTTCAGCGAGCTGCTTCGGGAGATCAGCAGATACAGCCATCTTAGTGCCTTTAAGTTTTGATACCCTCGAAAAAACTTCCTCTCGGTCTGGATAGCGTAAAAACCTTGCAATCAGCGGACGAGTCTTCCCTATCTCAAACTTCCCAATGCGATGGACTCGTTGGTACTCTATATCTCCAGCATCAACCATCTCTAACTTGGATTCCAGGAAAGCCTGCAAAACCTCTTGTGAATCCTCTGCGCCATCCGGCTTCTCTGGTATACCGTAAAAACGGAGGTTTTCGCGGCGTATATATAACTCAGAATACAACAGCTCATCTCTCAGCTTCTCCACATCCCCCTTTGTATCGGACTTCACCAAGTTTATCATCCCCTTCATCTCTTCAACTTCGAGGTTGAGTCCTTGAACGCCATGTTCTATTGTGTCTACACGAGCGTTGGTGTTACGAACCGATTCTTTGAGGGAAGTAAAATCTTGGGATAGGTGGTCCACTTTAGTTTCTACTGTATTAGCGGAGCTCCAGCGCGGGCCGAAGGCCCGCGCTAGCGGAGCACCATACCTAAGAGAAAAACGTATAGTATACTATCGAGTTGATTTTTGAACGTCACGGGCATTGTGGATCTTTTTGATGACGTCATTGATGACGTAAGGGCACGTGACTTTGGTATAGAGTTCCTCTTATGGTCTTTGAAAGTTTGTCCAAGTTTGGCTTCTAAAGAAGCTACCCTTCGGGAGATATGATTTTTTCTTTATTTTTCTGGTATTAAACCTATAGCGTACGCCGTCCGTCCGTCCGTCCGTCCGTCCGTCCGTCCGTGTACACATGGGAACCCTGTGGTATGCAAAGAAAAAATTATATCTCCTCAAGGGAACACGCTAAGACAACCATACTTGGGATATTTTGTCTATGCCACAAGGGGGGTGCTGTAACCCGGACACGTGATGTGACGTCATCGATGACGTCATCAGTGATTGAAAAATGAATATATCGTGAAGGGAAGACTCTAAGACAACCAAACTTTGGTAGTGTAGTCTATTTCACCAGGTGAGCGAAATGAAGTGGTCACGTGATATAACGTTATCGATGACGTCATCTATGCTTCAAAATGAATATCTCATGAAAGGAAGACTCTAAAACAACCAAACTTGGGAAGTGTACTCTAAGTCACCAGATGAGCGAAATGAAGTGGTCACGTGATGTGACGTAATCGATGACGTCATCTATGCTTGAAAAATCAATATCTCGTGAAGAGAAGACTCTAAAACAACCAAACTTGGGTAGTGTAGTCTAGACCACCAGATGAGCGAAATGAAGTGGTCACGTGATATGACGTCATCGATGACGTCATCTATGCTTAAAAAATTAATATCTCGTGAAGGGAAGACTCTAAAACGACCAAACTTGGGTTGTGTAGTATAGACCACCAGATGAGCGAAATGAAGTGGTCACGTGATATGACGTCATCGATGACGTCATCTATGCTTAAAAAAAGGAATATCACGTGAAGGGAAGACTCTAAAACAACCAAACTTGGGTAGTGTAGTCTAGACCACCAGATGAGCGAAATGAAGTGGTCACGTGATATGACGTCATCGATGACGTCATCTATGCTTAAAAATGAATATCACGTGAAGGGAAGACTCTAAAACAACCAAACTTGGGTAGTGTAGTCTAGACCACCGGATGAGCGAAATGAAGTGGTCACGTGACATAACGTCATCGATGACGTCATCTATGCTTGAAAAACATATCAAGAAAATTTCTCCAAAAACTGTCGTTTTGCCGACGTTGCAAAACTTCCTTATTAGGAAATTCTCCCTTACCTTATTTGGAAGGTCTGTAAGTACTTTTCCTTATATCTTAGCCAAAAAAGCAGGAAAATTGGTAAAAATTGCAGATACTCGAGAAACATCGATCTCTTGGTCGCCATTTTGTTTTTGCCCCCCGTCGAGGGGCCTGAGACGCGATTTGAACACCACAGGCAGCCCGCGCGAATTTGCCATAAAAACGGCAGCACTCGTGAAGGGAAGACTCTAAAGCAACCATATAAACCATGTACACATGGGAATCCCTTTCATTCACATAGAAAATTTTATGACCAGGAGCTCCGCTTTTAGCCAGTGGCTAAATCTATATATTAAGCTTCTTTTCCATTACCGAAAGTTTTTCTTCTATCCCCTTGACTTGTGACAGGATTAAATCAAGTTTTTGGGAGAGTTCGGCCGCCATATTCAGTGCTTGAAATACCTCGTCGTCCTCAATGATTTCGAAATCAGCAGCTTTCTCACTCTTCTCTGAGCCCAACCGCGTTTTTTTATATCCCTCGCTTTCAGATTCTGTACTACTCTGTCTTGACTTTCTCTTAAAATGAGCTTGGATAAGTTCCATCTATATTTTACCGAAAAAATTACGAGAGCCTTCGACACACACGTCTTCACTCTACCATTGTCAACCAGTATCTCGGATACGCCTCGGGTTAGACACTAGTCGATTGAAGTTTCATTTGATCAGCAGGTTTCATTAACAATCAACCACAGAAGCAGTGGCGCAAGCGCGCATAGAATAACACGGAAAAAACTAGCGGACAATAACAAGATGGCAAGTGCCATCGCGGCAGCACAAAAAGCGCTAAAATCTGAATTTATGGTATTGTTAATTAGAGCAATAGCCAAATTGATTGTGTATAGATATTGTTTTGCTTTTCTGTTTAAAGTGAAGGTATTGGGGGTTTTACTGTGCGACTACGTCAACCGGGCCATCCCGTAAAATGTTTTAGAAATCCAAACCATTTTAAGCAAATTTAATACCTGCAATACATCTGACGATGAGTAATTAAGTGTTTTGAAGTTATTTCTGCCCATAATTTCCACAATTTTTACGAGAAAAGCGATATTTCGGTGTCTCAGATCTCAAGAAAGTCGAGATCCTTTTTTTCTGTACTCGCTTTCTCATTGGCTAACTTCTTACAAAATGACGTAGTCGCCATATTTTTGTTGAAATTGAAGATATTGTGCGTTTTTCAGTTTCTGTGCGGTATCGTGTGTTATAGGTGTGGACGTCTTCTGCGTACTGGAAATGGTCTTGAGAAATAGCTGGAAGCTTTTTTCAATGCCAGTTATGAAGTTATGAATGAATTTTAAAACTTGGAGATCAAATATGTTGTCAACTGAGATTAAGAAGTGGCAAAGGACTTTCAGTATTTTTCCCATAGAGGGTAGCGAAAAATATGACCCGTGCTAAGTGGTTTTGTTTGGTCTGAATCTGTTTTACATGGGTTCTGCTGGCACTAGGCATCTGGATTCCGAAATCCACACACCAGGATCCGGAATCAAGCACCTCTTTGGATTACCTGTCATAGGGCGATAGAATGCTTCCCAGTTCGTACTTGTCCCTTCTAAGACAGAATCTGCATAATTTTCTATTAATTTCGACTGTTAGTTCAATCACGCATCTGGTTCAACTTAATATAGAGGATGTTGGCGATGTTGAGTGCAGGAATAAGTTGAGCTAGCACGGACGCGCAACTTTCGCCAAAACCCGCAACTTTCCTGGGTAAGCCATTTTGGAAATTCTGGTCCTGATATTCTAGCGTACAACGTTGCTTTATATCATGGTTGGCATGTTAATTATGTTTTGGTCATTTTTCTAATAGCTGATGTCCCCTCTAGCGACCGTGATGTAGAGCGCTAATTAGCAAGAAATCACATAATTATCATTTTTGAGGGCTCACACAACACGAAGACAATACGTTCGTGCCATTTAAATAGATTGTCAAGAATATGTGTAGATTCAGATTCAGAGTTTATTATTCAGCTTCGTATACTCGCTGAATACATAGAAGATTACCATACCGAAAAATGAAGTCAGGGAAAGGATGAACCTGAGTGAGAAGTAGTTACTTTTTGGTGTTAAATAGATTTCATTAATGTTCAGGCATCAGGCCATTGTGTTTTTTTTTTACACAATGGCCTATGCTCTTGAGAAAGTCATCACATTTTTCTCAATGTAAAATGAAGTGAGAAGACTTCTTGTGTATCCTGTCTCTTGTGTTTCTTGGCAAGTAACCCTCCCCCTCCTAACCCCTTATATATGTAAGCGTGAGTTTGGCGTTACAACATACAAATTGGTCATTTGGGCCATGTTTCACGCACACGAAGAATAATATTTTTGTCACTATAATGCGACGTGAATGAAGAATAAACCTTGATCTACTTTTATTCCGAGGTATCTGTTATGTGCTTTTTCAAATTAAGGGCGCGCTTCGCGCGCAACAAAATAAGTGTGTTTTGATATGGCGTCATAGTGAAATAGATCAACTCGGGTAAATATCTATTGCGCGATTCATTATTTGACTGCTTTAGGGAAACAAAGAGCCCATTACTAAGAGTGTGATTCGCTATTAAAGGCCAATCATCAACTTGACAGCCTTTGCGGCCTATTAGCCAATCAGAGCAGGCAAAAAACAATGGATCAATTGAAAACAAAAGAAAACAGGGCATGAAGACTACCAGTTGATGATGAGCCTTCAAAACAGAATATATGCATTTAGTCAAATCACACTACTGGGATATTGTCAATGCTGCATTCTGATTGGTTGAGCTACTACTAGGCTATAAGTTATAGCCTACTAGTAGCGAAAAGTGTTGGATTTGAGAGCCAGAAAATGGCAAATGACCAGACCAAAAAACGTTTTTGGCTATACAAATTGATCTACTAGTGTGATTTGACTAAAACAATTATTCCTCTCGCCATCATGGCCTCATGAGTCAATAGCCCATTCGGCCTTCGGCCTCATGGGCTTGACTCAGAGCCCAATCGGGCTCGAGGAATAATTGTTAAATACATTTTGTTTTGAAGGTAAACAATCATGTTCCTGTTTCTATCATGTGCTAGAAATCAAACGTTCTGCATAAATAGCAAAAATAGCATAAATAGCTACATGTCTGGAGCGATTTAGGAAAAGTCACTCCTGTTAGTCAATCAGATTGCAGACCGCACGCATGATTTCAAAATAGATATGATAATTAACAATATTATTCCTCAAGTCCAAATGGGCCCTGAGTCAATAGCCCATGAGGCCAAAGTCTGAATGGGCTATTGACTCAGAGGCCATGAGGGCGAGTCAAATTTTAGTCAAATCGCACTATCTAGTAGTTCAATTTGTATAGCCAAAAACGTCTTCTGGTCTAGTCATTTTTTGGCTTTCAAATCCGACACTTTTTGCTACTGGTAGGCTATAACTTATGCCCAATCAGAATGACGTATTGACCACTATTGATTGTGATTTGACTAAATATTTATCCCACAGGTAAAAAGGAAGCTACCATCATGCCATAGTAGCTTGGATGGTAATTTGCATATACATGTGACTTCCATGTGACTTCCTTGTCAGTCTTTAGCATTCCATCCAGCATAACAAGACCAGTATACCCACAAGATAAGGCCTTGTCAGCATATTCTGCAGCTGTCACCAAGAGTATATCTGAATCTAACGTTTCAGCCCATTTGCCACAAGCTTTATCAAAGGACTCAGCGGCGTCGGAATACCCATATGGCCCTGATTTCAGATGCGTGTGAGCAAGGTCAGAGCTGATTATGATTACAACTTTTTTAGGTACAGTTTCAAGGGCCCTGTACAGGTTATACCCAAGTGTTTGCAATTCAGGTATCATAGGAACAGAATCTGTATATCGCCGACTAGGTTGTGAAATGATCATGACTTTAGCCGTGTCTAGCACTAGCTTACTAAAATACAAAGGTATAACTTCACCCCACCGTAGTGGGAAAATACTGTCTCCCCCAGGGGGTCCAAAGGCACTTAGGTATGACACTTTGTTGGTAGATTTAAGGGTGCCCACTACCTTTTCTGTCAGGTTGGTATCCATGGTAACAGTCAAATTGTGACAGCATGGAGGGCATACACAGTTATCAGTATCAGGTGTTCCAAAGCAGTGTTGGCTGTTGTAGAACATGAAGTCTTCTTCTGCCGCAATCCCATGGGGTGTACTGAGTAGTATTACATCAGGCTTTAGAGAAGAGATGATGTTGCCGACTTCTTGGGCAGCATTGTGCACTTCCCATGCTTGGGCTTTGGCTGTGGCATTAGTGGTGTTAAATTGTGATGGATCTAGAGCTATTCCACCTTGGAGAAATAAACAAAATGTTATGGCATATGTAAAAATCATCAGTTATAATGGAAAATTATGTGACCATAATTTGAATTAAGGGTGCAGCCTGTACAGCCTTTAAATTATCATTACAGAGATAATAAACCATTTCCATTAGGAATTTCTAATTACCCTGCAAGCAGTGGTTTCCTCCTCTCTTAGGCTGATGGCAAGCGAGGGAGAGAAACCACTGCAAGCAAGCGTTTTAGTGCTGTCCTCAAACTTGGATTACTAAATTAATTCAAGAGCAGTATAACCGGTTTTAATCCCATTTGACACTGGTAGGTGATGACATATTCAATCATCAGTTGAAACAGCCAGGAATACAAAGCACTATGAAAATGCAAACTTGCACAGAAATAACTTCTGCAAGCAATAAAAAGCTTATCTGTATGTTTTGGGGTAAATTTTAACACTTCGGAGATGGAAAACTATGGAAAACTGGCTGAGCAACTAGCCGGATGTTGTCACACGAGAGGTCAAGTCCCAGTGTAAAGTCCATTAGCGCCCCAAATGAGGAGGATAAAACCTCTGCTCGCAGGGTAATTTCAAAATGGGTAGACTGATTGATGAAATGGCAGGGGTTCCAGAACCCCTCTCTTTTTGGCAATCTAATCTCAAAATTGGAACACTTTTTTCGCGTGTTTTGGGTATGAAATTTGTAGTAAAAGTATTTTTGGGGGCTGAAAATTCTACCAGGTATTTTGGGGGGGTTGAAAAATCTGCAGGTATACTATTTTTGGGAGGTTGAAACTTCTGATAGGGTAGTTGATTATCAAGATACTGCCTTAAGCTGAAGCCATTTCCGGGAAACATAATGGGACAGGTGATGAAACAAGACATTTTTTTGGGTATAAAATTTATGGCTCAGGAGTATTGGAAACTGGGAATCAACTAAAATTATTGCAAGCTATCCTTTGGCTTTCTGACTCAAGAAAATTGACATTAAAAGTCCTTTGCTGAGAATCGCCAATCGCAACAGTGAATTTTGAGATCGCGTAGCAATGCATACGGTGGTAAATGATCAAGAATCCAAGAGGTTCAAGAGGAGAAAGTTACTTCAGCCTGAAAATATTTCGTGCTGCAAATTGCCTTATTTTAACTGGCTAGCTGTGCATTATGTTAACGCTCATGGAATAAATGACAGTTACAACATCTTACCTACCATGTGAAAGTACAAATGCGCCAATTACACCGCCTTCCACTGATGCCATGATGTTAAAAATTACAATTAAAACCAACACTGTGCAGCCGAGCACCATTATCATTGCCACCAGTTATGAAACTAGACAGGCGTTCCTCATGACCACAGGCAGACCGAACTAAATAATGTTAGCTGCTTTGAGTAAACAAGACGCCTAAACCTAAAGACGTATGAACGGGATGCCCTGAAAAATTGATAATAATCGGAAATTCCAAATTTCATTCATATCAAACTTACAGTGACAAGACGCTTCTATTCATTGCGCTTTTATGTACGTTGTCGCAAGGAGCACATCGACAGTATAACGCTGTTCACGCTGACGTCATCCATTGTTATCAATATACCAGCCAGTGATTGATTGGTTCACAGAACAAAGGGCACTATTACGGGTAGCAACATAAACATTGCAATGGCAATGTCTCAATACTAGAGACGAAAATTTTAACAATTTCAGCTGTTAGATATATATCATGTATTTTTGTGTCTTTCTGTTACATTTTATCACGTGACACTCCACTTGTATGTATCTATTTCACGTTTGAATTTTGACGGTTATTTTATTTATAGTAGTTACCAATGTAAATATTCACCATTACCTGAAGAAGGTCGGTACTGGTTGACCGAAATATCGTGTAAATGAAATTATAAGCTGTTAAGGTAATTCCCCTGAAATAAAACTTGTCGTAGAATTTTTTTCTTAATTTGTCTATTTACTATTTAGTATATAAGGAATGAAAATATTAAATAAAAAGAGGGGTGCCCATGCTTGTTTAGAAACTGTGATGGCGCAAACATACCCCGTTTTAGTGCCTGAGGGCTATTTTGTGAAGGAATACGCGAAACAAGAAAATTGTGATAAAACGCTCACTAATGAAGCAATCCAGTTTGCTTGCAAGTTTGAACAGAATTGTTGGATGCTTCACTACCTAGGACGAACATTGGAATGTTTAATTTTCTATGTGTGTTGACGCTACTCTTGAAAATGTGCAAAAATGTGCGCAGCGCTCGTGATAATTTGTGAGTCTTTGGTGTCTCATTTTGGGGCTTTTTATGACGATAGCTCAAAAACTTGTCGTGGAAATTTCTTTAAACTTTTTTTATAACAGGGGAATGATAGTCTTATCAAAATGGTAAAATAAAAAATGGGGTGCCCAATCTTCTTTTCGCGCAATATCCCAAAACGCGACTTTTTCTTGGTGTTTCTCGCTCAAATGGGGATATTTAGCTTGCGCGCGCGCGCTCGATTGCGTCATTTTCGAACGAATTGATCGCGCGTCCATGCGCAGAACAGCGTGCGCCGTGCAAAACAGGGGAATAACCTTAATCAACCATTCAAGTTTTTATTATTTCCTGCAAATACTTCAATGTAAATAGTAGACCTTAAAGTCCTGCAGCTCAGACATTAGTGTAAGCTATCATGAGCTAAATTTATTTAAGTATACTACCGCTTATTGTCTCTGTTTGATTAAGTTATGGGAAACCGATTTTGCCCCAAGAACGCAGGGAGATTGAGCTACGTCACCGAAGGGGAGGTGGGAGGGTCGAGAATTCTGCAAGACTTCCTGAGTTGCGAGGATATGTCGAAATGCCCAGAAAGCTCGACTCGTGAATTCTTAAATAGGCCGACACTTGACCAATAGAGGCGTACCACGCAAGGGAATGTCCTGGGGGAGTATGGAAATAACTTAATTACTCGCGCACGGTCGAATTTCGCGGCAAATTCCCGAGTGAAAATGACGCCACCGGTAGAGCAGCAGGGGGGGGGGGGGGGGGGGGGGGGGGAGGGGGGGATGATCGTCGGAAAAGATACCAATAGAAGAATTAGAAGTTATAAAACCCTTTTAAATCCAACATATCAAGAAAATTTCGCCAAAAGCTGTCGTTTTGCCGACGTTGCAAAACTTCCTTATTAGGAAATCCCCCTTACCTTATTTGGAAGGTCTGTAAGTATTTTTCCTCGTATCTTAGCGAAAAAAAGCAGGAAAATTGAACAAAACTTGCAGATACTCGAGAAACATCCTTCTCTTGGTCGCCATTTTGTTTTTATCCCCCGCCAAGGGGCCTGAGTCACGTTTTGAACACCACAGGCAACCCGCGCGGATTTGCCATAAAAACGACAGCACTTTCTTGATATGAAGAAACACACAAGAAAGAAATTGCTAAATATGTATTTGATTGCTTTCAAATTAGAAAAGCTTTAAATGTATAGTTTTAGGGAAAAATATACTCATGTATGCTGACTAAAGCTACTTCGGTACCCTAATAAATTATGTCTATGTCTATGTACAAACATGGCGTGGCTCAAATAATTTGTTATAAAAAAGATGAGGCCTTATGTGCCAAGTAGGCGCAAAGGAGACAGATAAACAGGTAAAATATACCCATCAAGAAATTTCCGTGTTTGACTAAAATGCTGCCTTCGCATCTCTCTTTCTTGAATAAACTTTAAAGTATTTGCAGGACCGCTTACAAGTAAAACTGAAGCTGGATCCAATAAAGGACCTATCAACCAGTAGATATGTAAGAAAGAATAAAAACTTGAATGGTTGATTAACAGCTTATATTTTCATTTACACGATATTTCGGTCAGCCAGTACCGACCTTCCTCAGGTACCATGCATGAGAGAAAAACAACACATTTCGGCCGTAAAAGATACCAATCTCCCTAAAATTTTATTGAAGATCAAGATCACCTCTAAAGAGACCAAACCCCGTGATTTTAACCCCTAAAAGATACGATCATCCCGGAGCTAAAAATATGGGGGGGGGGGGGGGGGACTCCTACTCCGAAGCTGGTTAGAAGTACAAACGAACTGTTGTAACGCCTAATCAACAGGACCCTCAATCTACTCCACTCGTCTGCGCCATATGCAAAGGAGTAGTAGAATCTAGTTTTAGAATGTGGATTTTTAATTTCAACAGGAAATTGAGTATTTTGGGGTGAGAATATTGTTTCAATACGCACAGTGCGATGCGGCACTGATTTCTGCTATCTGTTTTGTAAGAGGGGACATCACTTCTACCAATTCTCGCGGGAAAATTAAAAAACTACAATAGAAAAATAGATTCATCTACTCCTGTGCTTCGGCCGCACAAAAGCCAGTGAGCCCATTGTAGGAGCGTCCGCATCTAGGGGTAGGAAGGTGTATCAGCGAAAAATGTGAACTAAGGAACCGGTCATGTTGGGGCGGGGGGGGGGGGGGGGGGGGGGGGACTGAAGTATCAAAAAGTGAAAAAGGGGCCCTTCCATATCAAGAAAATTTCGCCAAAAGCTGTCGTTTTGCCGACGTTGCAAAACTTCCTTATTAGGAAATTCCCCCTTACCTTATTTGGAAGGTCTGTAAGTACTTTCCCTCACATCTTAGCGAAAAAAGCAGGAAATTGACCAAAACTTGCAGATACTCGAGAAACATCCTTCTCTTGGTCGCCATTTTGTTTTACCCCCCGCGGAGGGGCCTGAGTCACGTTTTGAACACCACAGGCAACCCGCGCGGATTTGTCATAAAAACGACGACAGCACTTTCTTGATATGAAACCATAATCTTATAGCACTCACTTAGAGAGAAAAACAGCATTTTCAGCCATTTTACAAGCTGGAAATTTCAAAATTTCCCCCAGACCCGGCCCCTGAAGGAGAATTATACATTCGCACTCTAGCACCTATCACTAGTGCTCTGTTCTAACAAGAGCTCATTGGTTCTAATTTATATCAGTACATGATTGTTTCGCTATTGAAAAAAAGATCTAGCATCTGAAACACTTATTTCGCCTCCCCGCCACGATTCAATCACTAGCACAGCCTTTTTTAATCTGTTCTTTCGTTTGAAGGGGGGTCTTGAGTTGTTCCCTAAATTGTAAGGGAGCCCTGAAAAATCTGAACGCTTTGAAAGGGGAGTGGTATGACTAGTTTTACGGGAAACTAGGTGGTCTGCGTCGGCGGAGACGTGAACATGAACAACAACAACCAAAGGTTGAAATTTATGTTAAACGCCGTGGAAAAATGGTGTTTTGCTGAAAGGGGGGCCTCGAAATTTCCTTTGCGTAGTTAAAAGACCTTTTCTCCTCCACCCCCCTCTCGATGTAAATAATGACCGGTCCCAGAAGCTTTCTGCCGGTCCCTAAAAATAATTTTATCCAGGCTTCATTTTTCCATTACGTTTACACTGTGAAAACGAAGGCGATGAACATGGGGAGGTAATAAGCTCCTGGCTCTTGGGGGCTCCTGGAGACGCTGTGTCGTTTTTGTCAATGCCAACCCGTGCGTGACGCGGGCTACCTGTGTAGATACTTCCGGACAAAGATGGCGGCCTACACGAACAGCGATTTTCCTCCAAAATCATACCTGCCAACTCTCCCGGTTTACACGGAAGACTCTCGGTTTGTACCCTCAGTCTCCCGAAAATTGAGTCTTTCCATATATTTACTGTATATCTCCGGGTAAATTTCTTGCGATTTTCTCTTATAGTTGTTGTATCTGGGACAAAATCTCCCGGTCAAATTTTGGAGTTTTCAGAGTTGGCAGGTATGCAAGTTTTGATGAGCTTTTTGACAATTTAGAGTAATAAATAAGCCAGGAAAACACCTGCTGAAATTCCAAATATGGTAGGTAGAAACTTCTATATAAGTAAACGACACATTATCAACGAGAACTGTCTTGGTGTGTTTGATATGATTTATTCGTTTGTTTGTCTTACATTTTAAGAGGGCTTAGGCTTTATACTCCCCTTCAATGCCATAACTATCTCGCTCAAACTGGTAGAAGAAGTCTGCCGCGTTGACGGGTGGGTATTTATCCGAGCCATCTAGGCATTGGAGTACAAAGTCTTCGCGCGGGTTGAAAAAGTACCCCAAGAGCGGCGCGATTTCTGACGATGGGCTTCCTGTGTTGGCAAGACGACGCGATGGACCTGGAAAAGAAGTGGGTGTTCACTAACATATTATCAAAAACAGGGAACATGAAAAATGAAGTGACACAATTTTAGGGTCAATTTAGAGAGATTAAATGCAGTCCAGTTCACAAGAAGTTAACAAAATCAGGGACTCATAAGCCCCTGGCAAAATAAATAACATTTCAACTACCAGATCACTAACAAATTTCCAGTATTTACGTGTCGAATCTGCCATTAGCATTTTTGATATCTCGCCGTTTGACTGGACAAAACTTTCAAAACTTGGAAATTTGATAGCTAGAGCTACTAAATCCTTTGTTCTTTCTTTCTTTCTTACGCTATGCTCGAGTACAGTGCGAATTCGAGGCTCAATTTCCTGAGGTCTTGAAGTTTGGCACTCGACTACAGTTTTTTATTTGACAATTTTAGCTAGCAAAATGTTTACACAGTAAGACATTTTCAACACTTCAATTCTGAGGAAGGCGGGGTTCTCAAGTAG